>OY743173.1:14201948-14829948 GCA_963555705.1 Ligustrum vulgare | reverse complement strand
GTGATGTTGAAATTTGACCTAAGCTTTCGTCGAATGTAGTTCACCCCCAAACTTGTTGAGGACAATGAAACTTAGGATTTTCAAAAAAATTGTTACCTACAAAAGTTTGACAATTAATTAAAAAGGAAGTAAATAAGTATAGTAAATAAATACAAGCAACTCAAAAGAGAAGAAATTTGGGTTGCCTCCCAAAAAGCGCTTGGTTAAAGTCATAAGCTCGACTTTTGGATTTTCATTCGAGAGCATTGAGGAGAAATGATGACTTTTCCTCCGGGGGTTCTCCTTCAAAGAATGGTTTCAACCTTTGCCCGTTGACCTTGAAATGTCCCTTGTCAGGATGATATAGCTCAATAGCTCCATGGGGAAAGATTTGAGAAATTGTGAATGGCCCCCACCAACGGGATCGAAGCTTTCCAGGGAATAATCGAAGTCGGGAGTTGAATAGAAGAACTTGTTTCCCAACTTTAAAATCTCTCTTCACAATGTGGTTATCATGCCATTTCTTGGTCCTCTCCTTATAGATGCGAGCATTTTCATATGAGTTGAGGCGAAATTCGTCAAGTTCATTAAGTTGAAGCAACCTCTTCTCACCAATTAATTTTGCATCAAAGTTTAATGCCCGTGTAGCCCAATATGCTCGATGCTCAAGTTCAACGGGGAGATGACATGATTTTCCAAAAACAATACAAAATGGAGACATACTAATAGGAGTCTTGAATGCGGTGCGGTAAGCCCATAATGCATCATCTAGCTTCCTCGTCCAATCTTTCCTTGATGTATTCACCGACATCTCAAGAATTCTTTTCAATTCTCGGTTTGAGATCTCCACTTGGCCACTTGTTTGGGGATGGTAAGGTGTGGCTACTCGGTGCTTCACTCCATACTTTGACAAAAGTGAGTCAAGGAGGCGATTGCAAAAGTGTTTGCCTCCATCACTAATGATAAGTCGGGGGGTTCCAAAGCGTGTAAAAATGTTCTTTTTGAGAAAATTGACAACCACCCGAGCATCATTAGTGGGCAATGCAACCGCCTCTACCCATTTAGAAACATAGTCCACCGCCACCAAGATATATTGATTTGAGAACGAGGATGGAAATGGCCTCATGAAATCAATTCCCCAAACATCAAAAATTTCCACTTCCAAGATTGAAGTCAATGGCATTTCATTACGCCGAGAGATATTCCCACTCCTTTGGCATCTATCACATTTGGATACTAAGGTATAAGCATCCTTGAATAAATTTGGCCAATAGAACCCCGATTGAAGAACCTTTGAGGCGGTTTTGGAAGCTCCAAAGTGACCCCCATAAGGTGATGAATGACACCTATCAAGAATAGCTTCCATTTCATCCTCGGGAACACATCTTCTAATAATTTGGTCCGACCTCCTCTTGAATAAATATGGCTCATCCCAAAAATAATGTTTTACATCGGCAAATAATTTCTTCTTTTGTTGATAAGAGAAATCCGGGGGAAGAATACCACTTACAAGGAAATTCACAAAGTCCGCATACCATGGTGCTTCGAAAACTTGGAGAAGATGGTTGGCATGCAATAGTTGTTCATCCGGAAATGCTTCATTGATTTCCTCTACTCCCACTTCTTTAGGTTGATCAAGCCTAGATAGATGATCGGCCACAAGATTATCCGCTCCCTTTTTATCACGGATTTCCAAATAAAATTCTTGCAAGAGGAGGACCCATCTAATCAATCTTGGCTTCGCATCCTTCTTAGCAAGCAAGTATTTTAGAGCGAAGTGATCGGTATAGACAATTACCTTTGAGCCGATGAGATAAGATCGAAATTTGTCAAAGGCAAAGACCACGGCAAGCATCTCTTTCTCGGTTGTGGCATAATTCAATTGAGCATCACTCAATGTTCGACTTGCATAGTAGATCACATGCAACAATTTACCTCTCCTTTGCCCCAAAACCGCTCCCACGGCATAATCACTAGCATCGCACATGAGCTCAAATGGTAAGCTCCAATCCGGGGCCACAATAATAGGAGCCGAGATAAGCCTCTCCTTAAGAGTGTTGAAAGCCAATAGACACTCTTGAGAGAAATGAAAATAGTTGTTCTTCTCAAGTAGAGAATAAAGAGACTTAGTGATTTTAGAGAAATCCTTGATGAATCTCTTATAGAAGCCCGCATGCCCCAAGAAACTCCTTATGCCTTTCACCGAAGTAGGAGGAGGCAATTTCTCAGTAACTTGTATTTTGGCTTTATCAACCTCAATCCCCCCTTGTGAAATTCGGTGGCCAAGTACAATGCCCTCTCTCACCATAAAATGGAATTTCTCCCAATTAAGCACTAAATTGGTTTCTTCACATCTTTTCAATACTAAATCAAGGTTATCCAAACATTCATTGAAAGAAGAACCAAAAACTGAAAAATCATCCATAAATACCTCGATGAATTTTTCCACCATGTCGGAGAATATGGCCATCATACAACGTTGAAAAGTAGCCGGTGCATTGCAAAGACCAAACGGCATCCTCCTATAAGCAAAAGTCCCATATGGACATGTGAAGGTGGTCTTCTCTTGATCTTCGGGGGCTATTAAAATTTGATTATAGCCCGATTATCCATCCAAGAAACAATAATGAGAATGCCCCGCCAACCTCTCAAGCATTTGGTCAATAAAGGGAAGAGGAAAGTGATCTTTTCGAGTGGCATTGTTCAACTTCCGGTAGTCGATGCACACTCTCCATCCCGTCACGGGCCTTGTAGGTATAAGCTCGTTGTTCTCATTTTCAACCACCGTGACACCTCCTTTCTTTGGTACACATTGGACGGGACTCACCCATGCACTATCCGAGATTGGATAGATAATTCCCGCATCCAACCACTTCAATACCTCGACTTTCACTACTTCTTTCATGTTTGGATTTAGACGGCGTTGGTGCTCCACTGTTGGTTTGAAGTCATCCTCCATGAGGATTTTATGCATGCACAAAGTAGGGCTAATACCCTTGATATCCGCTATAGTCCACCCAATAGCCATTTTATGCATTTTCAACACCTCAAGTAGTTTTTCTTCCTCCACTTCATCCAACAAATTCGAGATAATAATGGGAAGAGTAGAAGAATCACCCAAGTATGCATACCTCAAATGTGATGGAAGAGGTTTGAGCTCAAGAGTTGGGGCTTGTTGAATGGAGGGTAGTGAAGGAGAAGAGCTCTCTCCCAACTCTTCAAAATATGGCCTCTTCTTGAAGGGATAAAATTTGGAAGCATCCAAGTGTTGTGACATCCTTCCGATGTCCAAATCATCCTCTCCCTCAGTGGTTATGGAGTGAGCAATGCACGTCTCAAGGGGATCCTTAGATGACCCATAGATGAATGATGTAGCAACCTCTTGATCAATGATGTCTACTCGGGAGCATAAATTTACTTCGGTGGGATACTTAATGGATTTCATGATGTCGAATGTGATTTTCTCATCTTGGACCCTCAATATCAATTTGCCTCCTTGCACATCTATTAAAGCTCGACCGGTTGCTAGGAAGGGTCTTCCCAAGATGATTGAGATATCAAGGTCTTCCTCCATATCAAGAATGATGAAATCGGCGGGGAAGATGAATTTGTCCACCTTGATTAGCACATCTTCAACAATACCACGCGGATGCTTAATAGAATGGTCGACCAATTGCAATGAAACTGTGGTTGGCTTCACCTCTCCCATGCCCAATCTCTTGAAAATAGACAAAGGCATTAAATTAATACTAGCACCAAGATCACATAATGCTTTTTCAAAAGTTAAATCACCAATAGTACAAGGAATAGTAAAACTCCCTGGATCTTTGATTTTTTTAGGCAATTTGTTTTGTAGTATGGCACTACATCCTTCTGTGAGCATCACAGTTTCATGATCTTCTAGCCTCCTTTTGTTTGAAAGGATGTCTTTCATAAACTTTGCATAGCTAGGCATTTGTGCTAATACATCGGAAAATGGTATGTTGATGTGAAGTTTCTTGAAAACTTCAAGAAATTTACCAAATTGTGCATCCACCTTGTGCTTTTGGAGTCTTTGAGGAAAAGGAATGGGAGGCACATAAGCTTTCACTGGAGTAGGAACCTTTGTTGAGGTCTCCCCACTTTCCTTCAATGTTGCATCATTTTCATTCGCCTCCTCAACATGCTCATTACCTTTTTCTTTCACCTCGGGTTGTGCCACATGTTTCTTTACCGTGATTTTCGGTAATTGAATTCCACTTCTTGTAGTGATGGCTTGCACATTTTCCCTTGGATTGATCTCGGTATTGCTTGGCAATGCTTCTTGTGATCTCTCCGTCATCATTTTTGCCAATTGCCCAACTTGGGTCTCAAGATTTTTGATAGAAGCCGCTTGATTTTGGAGAATAGTATTGGTCTTGTTCATGAATTGCATGAGTATTTCCTCAATGGAAGGCTTCTTCTCTTGGGGTGGTGGAGGTTGAACAAAATCGGGAGGCTTTACTTGATTTTGATTGTTGGACCAAGAAAAATTCGGATGATTCCTCCAACCCGGATTGTATGTGTTGGAGTAAGGATTGGCTTGTGGTCGGTTAAAATTTTGAGCATAATTCACTTGCTCATTTGAATTAGAAGGCATTTTGAGCATGGGACATTCCTCAACCTTGTGTGTTGCTCCACATACATCACAAATAGAAATAGGAGGGTAGATTGCTTATACTGTTTGTTGAGAAGACAAATCATCACACTTCTTGAATAGAAGGTCCATCTTTGCCGATAAAGCCGCATATGCATCCACTTCATGAATTCCCGTGGCTCTCTTTGGTACTATGCAGTCGGTTGGCCAAGTAGAATTGTTGATGTGATCCGAAGTAGGAGACCAAAGGAGAAGTCGACCTATGGGCAATGTGACAGTGATCTACGCGGGAAACGGCACAAGTTTCATGTTGGAAGCGAGCCGAGAAGACAAAGGGGTCAAGCCAAATCAAAGGGGCAAAGTTTGGAGGCCAAGGATACATTCACGGCCGTAAAGTCTGTTGTTCACGGCCGTAACATCCCCTCGGGTCAAAAGCAAGAATTCCAGGATTTTATTACTTACGACCGTAAGACTAAAGTTCACGGCTGTAACTCCTTCACTGGTGGAATTGAAGTAATTCAGCGAATTGAAACTTACGGCCGTGAGAGTTCTTGTTACGGCCTTAACTCATTAACAGAAAGTCACTTACGGCCGTAAGTGACATTGTTACGGCCGTAACGTCTAATTTTCCAGATTTCGCGTTTTTTAATTTAATTCCGTTTTTAAATTATTTACTTCTATGTTTTGGGCCCAATTAGCGGCTAACCCTAGTTAGGTCAATTGTTACATTATATTGCTTTGTTTTTCATTATGAGACAACAACTTGGATATTATTGAATGAATGTGAGAATTTTCTCTCTCGAAAAGGATGATTCCTTTTTCTTGTTCTTGAAGAACAATTCATAGAACTTATCAAATATTTTCTGAATATTTGTGGCGTTCCAATCAGAAACTTATCAAGGAGTTTGGCATCCCTTGTGGCGTTTCGAAAACCTCGGTTCTTCAATTCGCATCGTAAATTTATTGCGTCGTGATTGTTGGGTCCAGGTCCTATCGTCAATTTTTATCTTTTCCAGTATTTTAATTAGTGTGTTCTTGTGTTTCTTGGCTGAATCTGGATCTTTCCTATCTTTGTTTCGTTTAATTCCGCGTGTTCGTTGTGACCCCCTCCCGGGATCACATCAATTGTGACTAGCCATCCTCTCAAAGAGCTCAATTACCTCATTAGGTGATTTTGTAGTGATAGCTCCATTGGAGGCCGAATCAACCGTCACTCGACTAGATGGATTCATCCCAAGATAGAAATATTGAACTTGCATTTGCTTGGTGAACCCATGATTTGGACATTTCCTCAACATCCCCTTGAATCTTTCCCATGCCTCATAGAAACATTCGGTGTCAACTTTTCGAAATGTGGAGATATCACTCTTCAATTTAGCCACTTTTGACGGAGGAAAGTATTTTGTAGTGAACTTTTGAGCAAGATCATTCCATGTTGTAATACTTCCAATCGGGTTGTCATCTAACCATTCACGAGCTCCATCTCTAAGGGTATGTGGAAATAACCGCATGTTGATAGCCTCCTTGCTAATTCCCGGATAATCAAAGTTACTACACATCTCCAAAAACCACTCCCCAACTAGCTGTTTGCTAGTCTCTAGCAATTCAAGCGAATTAAAAACATGACTAGCTCAATGAAAAACTTCAATTGTAAAGTCGAAAATGAATTTAGATAGTCGAGCACAGCAACTTCGCAAAATCAAGAGATCAAGTATTATATCCAATTTAATCCATAAAAACGTTCCCAAAATTTTGTGTGTGTGTGTTTTAAGCCGATCCATCGAACCACTAACCCCAACACATACAGTGTCGAGTATTCACTCAAGCAAAGCATAAACTCCATATACTCACGGGTATGTGTATTTTGTTTCTGCTGGTTAGAGGGTCACTCATGGAGTTTTTTCAAATGATCACTCAAGCATTCAATAAACAAAGGCCATATATATATATATGTGGATGACAGTAATGCAAATATTGACCTCATGAAAAACTCACAACCATTGGGACTCAACCGTTCTTACCACAAGCAACTTAAGATCAAAATGTCAATATCAATGTAAAGGTTATGATGGTGTTATCAAGGGAACTGATAGGGAGTGGTGAAAGAAAATGTTTACATGTTCCAATGATGATAGTAGAACAATAAATTCCAATGAAAGTATAAGATGCAATGGTAACAACAATTTTTTTTTTTTTTTTTTGGGAAAGGATAAGGAAAAGAAATAAAAGAAGTGGGTAGAAATCGAGGACTTTCAAAATATAAGCAAGGATAATAATTCTCCTTTTAATCACACTTCAATCTTACTTTCTTCTTCAAATCCTTTACTTCCTCTTCATTATGTCTCCCTTTTCTTTCTACTTTTTTTTTTTTCTTTTTTCTTTTTTTCTTCTTCTTTTTTTTTCTCTTTTTTTTTTTTGAAACTGAAATCCTCTCAAATAATTCTTCAACATTCTCCTCTAGTCTCAATGACTGTCAAATACTTATAACTCTACTTTTCTTTCTTTTCATGCACTGAACATTTTTTCTCAAATATGGAGCAGAAATAATCATCCTCACTTATAATTGAAAGTAGAAACAAGGTTATGTATTTATGGGAGCAGTGTCTGGATGTAATGTCATCTTTAATGTGAAATAAATGAAAGGGATTTGTGGCTGTGAAGAAATTTGTGATATGAAGGGATTTGTGATGGGAAGAGAAGATGATAATATTATCTTCAAAGGATCAAATTTTTATTTGACATTGACCTTCATCGTTTCTCAAGTGTAAACCACCAACAATCCACAATCCGTGTAATGATGCCCAATGGAAGTAGCAATATCAAACAAGGGCAATATAAGAAAACCACCAATCACTCAACTCTCATGATGAACAAATAAAATTACTTAAACTTGAGAGAGCTCTAGTTGTATGTGTTGACTATCCATCTTACCACAAGGCTTAAATTCGTGCATAAAATTTTTTTTAGGAGGGAGGTCTTTACAGAATAACAAAGATATAACTCAAGACTCAAGATGTACTCAATTTTAATGCTCAACTATCACAAAAGAATTTAGACAAAACAAGTACATTTGAGTCACTTTGTAGCGCCCCGAGTTCCGTATACCCGATTCACTACGTCATTTTCTGTCTAAATTTTTCGAATAATATTTTTGCGGAAGAAATAATTGAAATTCATTTTTGGCAACATTAAATAAACTGTAATGGCCGCTAAAATTGAAAGCATTTATGAAACCATTTGAAATAGTAAATCGAACCATTAATATTGTAAAGAAATTGCCAATATCATAATTTCTCAAATAAATGAACTTCTCTAAATTATTCGATTGTTTGGAAAATACGGAAATCATTAACGTCAAACTTTCAACCGT
Source organism: Ligustrum vulgare (assembly GCA_963555705.1). Lineage (NCBI taxonomy): Eukaryota > Viridiplantae > Streptophyta > Magnoliopsida > Lamiales > Oleaceae > Ligustrum > Ligustrum vulgare. The sequence continues at coordinate 14,821,984 of OY743173.1, read as the reverse complement.
TCAACGATTATTGCCACCATCATTCATCGCTCGCCACCGTCTCCGAAATCTGCAAAACTGTTAAAAAGTAGGGTGAGTATTTCATGGGGGAAATACTCAGTAGACTCATCGCAAATTAATTTAATTTATAAGATGATTAAACACATAAATCCCGGCTCTTTATAAAACGGGCATTGATAGAGCTTCTTTATAAAACTGCTCTTGATAAAACTTATATTGTGCATTACAGCACGGGACATATTTTGCAAATCATAGGCTCTTTGAAAACAGCTCTTTGAAAACCATATACTTATAAAAATATTTTAATTATGCCAAGCATAATTTCTTTTGAAAGCATAACATAAGATATGATTGAAATCCTCATAAACATAAATAGACACAAGAACTTTACCGAACTTAGGTGGCAAGAATTCTTATGCAGTAAAATCATAATAACAGTAAGTTTTCATCATAACATAGGATAAGATCGAAATCCTCATAAATATAAGAATTTTACCGAACTTAGGTGGCAAGAATTCTTATGTAGTAAGTATACCAAGCATAATTTTCTGAAATTCATAGGGATCAATTGCATCATAACATAAGATAGGATCGAAATCCTCATAAACATATGCGACAGGAATTTTACCGAACTTAGGTGGTAAATCCTCATAAACATATGGAAAGATAGGAATTTTACCGAACTTCGTGGCAAATCCTCATAAACATAGGAGACACAAGAATGTTACCGAACTTAGGTGGCAAGAATTCTTATGTGTAGCGCTACTAAAACTCCGGTCCCCTTAACATATCATAACTTATCATATGGGACCCAAAACAATCTTGGTAGATTGATTTCATAGCAATGATCCAAAAAAACATTTTCGTGAAGCATAGGGTATACTTACTTTTCGTAAAAACATAAAGTATATTTTCTTTTCATAAAAACATACTTACTTTTCATAACAACATAAGGTATATTTACCTTTCATAAAAACATACTTGTTTTTCTTAAAAATTGACTTTCACAAGTCACATGACATTCATATGAAATCATAATTTAAATCAATTAATAAGTGCGAGTCTACCTCAAATCCGACGAGTGCAAAGTTGAGCGGGAATGACTTCAATTTCTTTAAATTCTCCGTACGCTTCGTCTTAGCCAATAAGTCACTTTAGTATATCGAATATATAGTTCAAAATGATAAATTATAATTTGAGGACTAAAATTGATGTTTTGAAAGTTGAGGGACTAAAATGAATACTTTTGAAAGTTCAGGGACTAAAATAGATATTTTGAAAGTTGAGGGATTAAAATGAATACTTTGAAACTTGGGCTTAAAAGTAAATAAAGTAAATTAGCAGGGACTGAAATGATAAGTTTAAAAGCTGAAAGGACTGAAATAAAACCTTTTTAAAACATAGGGACTGAATTGAAAGGCTTTAAAACTTCAGGGACTGACGCGCAAATTTTGAAAGTTATTAAAATATATTATATCAAAACCTTTACTCTCTCTCTCATTCGTATCCATACTCTCTCTCTCTCTACCCGTTTCTCTCAAAACGCGATCGAAGAAGACGAAGGCTGCGACGGCGAAAACACCGGCGAAAGGCAGGCGTAGGTTACGGTGAGCGACGGCAAGGATGGGGGTTCCAATTTTTGAGAGGTTTGGTACGAGTTTAGGTGCGAAAACCGTGTGAAACCGAAGCTAGGGTTCGCGGTTTAGGTCGTGATTTTCCGGCGAAGAGGTGGTCTGAGGTGAGGTAAGTAACTGGGCTTCATCTATTTCTTGGTTTGGGTTTTTATTTTTGGATGATTGATTTGGGACTAGGTTTGGGATTCGGTTGGGTGTCCAACTGAAGGGCAGTGTGCGATCGGTGGTTTGCAGTGGATGTATTCCGGTGATAGTTTGCTTGTGATGATAGTGGTGGATTGGTGTTGGTTCGTGGGTTGATGCAGTTGCAGGGGAGTTGGGTGGTGATGGTGATTTTGGGATGTTGCATTGGGTTCTGTAGGGACGAAGGTTGCAGTGAAAGTTGGTTTCTGATTTAGGTGATGGTGATAGAGCTCGTTTGTTTTTGATTCTGATTATGATGCTGCTGATTGTCTGATTTGGAGATCAAAACAGGGAGAAACGAAATGGTTGGTGCTGATGATAATGATCAGAATGTGATGCTGGTGGAGTTTGTAGTTTATGATTTAAATTGGTTCATGATTGAGTCAGCTGGCAGTGATGGAACATTGGTGATTGATCAGTGGTGATTGGGGATGAAGGTGGAGGTTCTGCAGTGTAAGAAAACGTGCAGGAGTGATAATGGTGGTGATGATTAATGGGGATGAAGATGGTTTGCAGTGCTGTGGTTTTACTCAATTGTAGAGAACTTGGTTTGGTTTGGCAGTGTATATTGGTGGTTATGGGAGGGAAGATGGAGCTGTAAAGGTCACAGGCTGGAAATGGAATTGGAAATGTGATTGCAGGAAATTAATGCTAATGGCTGAGATGGTTGGTTTGTGGTTGCTGCTGGATGTGTGTTGGAATTATTGGTTGCAGGCTATCATTCAAGTTGTGTGATGAAGTTTCTGCAGGTGATGATATAGTGATGGATTTCGCAGGTGGTGATGGAGAAGGTGGAAAACATCATAATTGGAGGGGTGGAAATGAGGTGTAAAGAAATGCTAATTGATGTTGGAGAATATTAGGTGCAAAAGTAGAAAAGAATTAGAAAAGAAATGGATTGGTGGAAGATGATTTTAAGAAAAAGTGATAAAACATCATAATTTGGGGAGGGGAATCATGTGGAATAATTGAGTGGAATAATCATAATTTGGTTTACAATATAATATGGATTTTGTGTAAAGAGAAAAGAAAGGAGGAGAAAAACGTGGATAAAATTTTTGGTAGGATTAGTTTAGGGTAATTAACTAAAAATTTGACTAAATTCAATTAGGAAATGGAATTTAAAACAGATATATTTTGGACTGAAAAATACATTTGAGAATAAATAAATTACGTAATTTGGATTTAAAATAATTTAAATAAGAAAATGGAATTTAAAATGCTTTTGACAATAATAATATAATTTTAGAAATTCGGACATTTAATTTAAAATCGAACAAATTCGATATTTCTTGACTTGGCTAGACGAACACGTCGCGGCGTTAACTTCAAAATAATGGGTGAAATAGTAGCGATACAATTTTCTAAATATTAAAATAATTATTTATTGCATAAAAATTCTGAATCGCTATAATCTTACCCCCTTAAAATAATTTCGTCCTCGAAATTAAACTTACTTAATCTTATGATTTCTGAATACTTAATCAGAATCTCTTCTTTCTCTTATGTAGCATCATCACTACCCTATTTAACCCAACCATATTTAACCCACTGGACTTTGACTAAATGCATCACTTTGTTTTCTCAAGAACATGGACTTTTCTATAGACATATGTGTCTACTCAAAAATTCTTCTGAATCGTATGTGACTGAAAGTTCACTATTCTTTGAATTCCATTATTATGAACCAAAAACAACATAACTTATTCATAGATGATCAACTTATTTCATAATCTCAATACATTATCACCTTCAATTATCATCATCATATCATTCCTTACAATTTTCTATTGTACCTTTATATTCATCTAACCTTACGTTCATCATCATTATCTCACATAATCCCAAACAACATCATGTCTCTTTACTAATTTCTGTAATTCCATAAAAAAAAATCTCTTCAAGTTTCCATAAATCTTTACTGATATATCAAACCATAATAATTTGTCATCTCTAAACTTCTTATCATCAAATATTCCCAAAATAATCAAAACAATTCCCAATCGAATGTAAAAATTTCATCATATCTTGTAGTATTCATGTAACATGTCACTTATCATCGTATTCATGTGACCTCAGATATTCGTATATATCTCTAAAATTTCCACAAATCTTTACTGACATATCATATCATAATAATTTTTCCTTTCTTCTTATCATCGAATATTCCAAAAAAAAATAATCAAAGAATTACCTGAATATTCTCTCTACGTAATATACCCAAACATATCAACATAATATCATCAACTTATCTTTCCAATATTTGTAACCCAAAATTCAGTAAACAAATATCTTCCAAATAACTAAGATTCTTTACTTAAATGTCACCACATTTCATGCAAAGTATTTCTTTCACTTGTATATACGTATGAACTCTAATTCAATACGGTCCTTATTTCTCTTTCACGTATTTCCGTATCATCTCACTATACCTTGATTATTATACCAAAAATATCAGTACCAAAATCCAATAAAATATTTCATATCTCCAATCTTATCATCAAATTTTCTTTTGTCGAGAAAAATAACAGCATCACAAGGATCAGATATATTATTCTCAAACTTAAGAACTTCACTAATTTCCCAAATCTGAAATTCAAAATTAAAATTTTCTATTCTCCCAAACTTCAATTCATATCACACTTTATGAACAATACTCTGATTAATCTTATCACCATTAAATAAGACTTCTGTAAATCATATAGGATTCCTCATCATATTTGCTTAACCCAAAGATACAATCCCATAATTTAAAATCACACAACTGATCATCTCAGATTTTCCATTATTGTAGCCAAAATATTTACTCACTTCAAAAGTACAACCAATAATAATTAATCGAAACTGTATCACTAAATCTTTAAATAAACCCGTATATTATGACTAAAAATGAAAATTCTCAATCGTAGATAATATTTCACCATAATGCAATAAACCATCAAAATAAGATCATCGAACTCAATATTCACACGATTCTTCCCTGGATAACCATCACATTCCTTAACCGTCTAGTCGTCATATCTATCACGTACCTTATACGTCAATCTGATCACTAATATTATATATCAATTTCTCAGACTAAAAAAAAAATCTTGGATTCTACCATGGTCCCTCTTCTGAACACCATTCCAAAATAATTCATCACTGTAAAATCTTATCCCTATTTTCCTCAAAATTCATATCCTTATAATACTCTCCAATACAAGTGATCATTCCTTACAAGTGATAAATTCATTCCCAAGAATAATTAAGATTCTTCCCAATAATGCCATTATACTTGTCTTCACTCGTCTTTCAAAATATAACTTATCATTTACTCAATCTTGCTTATTAACTTGCAATTCTAAACTCAATTCTCTTAGTGATTGCATACCATATTATGCTCTTATTTCCAAACGATAAAATTCTGGACAGAGTCTCCCTTGTAATTTGGACTTATCCCAAACCATAAGCATACTTCATAACTCACAATAATAAATAACTCCACATTTGATCACAACGATCTAAAAATATTGAAAATGATTCCAACACTTCAATATCATCAAAAATATCCCATAATTCAATTCATAATTCCTCAACATAACAATTTCAAATTATATATATTTTTTTTTATATCACAATATCACTTCCTTCGATACCTTAATGGCTCAAAAGATAACTCATACTTATAAATATATACCATAAATCATGTTCCCAAAATTTATTCACAAGGCCAAACTTCATAATAAATTTCTCTTCAAAATAGAGGAAATAATTCACTTACTCAACATAATATCCATTACTTAATTTTCAATAAAATCATATTGTTCCCATTATGCTCAACACTCGTTTTCTTTCTTAAAAGAATTTCTCATAATCATACATTAAAGCATATAAGTTATGACAAAGCATAACAACATCATTATTTTCGAAGAAATACATTCTTATTTCTCATAAATCATAAGTATCCGAAATACTCTTCATTCTTTCTCATAAATCAATAAAAATGAGTTTTCGAAATACTGAAATAACTTTAAACATCATAAACTTCTTTACCTCGGAGTTGGTGGAACGAATGATGGCAGTGGCAATCTTCATCAATAAAATTTTATAATGGAAAATATTTCTTGAAAATTCTTTTTGAAAATTTTTCCAGTCTACAGAAACGCAGACTAGCTCTGATACCAACTTGTAGCGCCCCGAGTTCCGTATACCCGATTCACTACGTCATTTTCTGTCTAAATTTTTCGAATAATATTTTTGCGGAAGAAATAATTGAAATTCATTTTTGGCAACATTAAATAAACTGTAATGGCCGCTAAAATTGAAAGCATTTATGAAACCATTTGAAATAGTAAATCGAACCATTAATATTGTAAAGAAATTGCCAATATCATAATTTCTCAAATAAATGAACTTCTCTAAATTATTCGATTGTTTGGAAAATACGGAAATCATTAACGTCAAACTTTCAACCGTTCAACGATTATTGCCACCATCATTCATCGCTCGCCACCGTCTCCGAAATCTGCAAAACTGTTAAAAAGTAGGGTGAGTATTTCATGGGGGAAATACTCAGTAGACTCATCGCAAATTAATTTAATTTATAAGATGATTAAACACATAAATCCCGGCTCTTTATAAAACGGGCATTGATAGAGCTTCTTTATAAAACTGCTCTTGATAAAACTCATATTGTGCATTACAGCACGGGACATATTTTGCAAATCATAGGCTCTTTGAAAACAGCTCTTTGAAAACCATATACTTATAAAAATATTTTAATTATGCCAAGCATAATTTCTTTTGAAAGCATAACATAAGATATGATTGAAATCCTCATAAACATAAATAGACACAAGAACTTTACCGAACTTAGGTGGCAAGAATTCTTATGCAGTAAAATCATAATAACAGTAAGTTTTCATCATAACATAGGATAAGATCGAAATCCTCATAAATATAAGAATTTTACCGAACTTAGGTGGTAAGAATTCTTATGTAGTAAGTATACCAAGCATAATTTTCTGAAATTCATAGGGATCAATTGCATCATAACATAAGATAGGATCGAAATCCTCATAAACATATGCGACAGGAATTTTACCGAACTTAGGTGGTAAATCCTCATAAACATATGGAAAGATAGGAATTTTACCGAACTTCGTGGCAAATCCTCATAAACATAGGAGACACAAGAATGTTACCGAACTTAGGTGGCAAGAATTCTTATGTGTAGCGCTACTAAAACTCCGGTCCCCTTAACATATCATAACTTATCATATGGGACCCAAAACAATCTTGGTAGATTGATTTCATAGCAATGATCCAAAAAAACATTTTCGTGAAGCATAGGGTATACTTACTTTTCGTAAAAACATAAAGTATATTTTCTTTTCATAAAAACATACTTACTTTTCATAACAACATAAGGTATATTTACCTTTCATAAAAACATACTTGTTTTTCTTAAAAATTGACTTTCACAAGTCACATGACATTCATATGAAATCATAATTTAAATCAATTAATAAGTGCGAGTCTACCTCAAATCCGACGAGTGCAAAGTTGAGCGGGAATGACTTCAATTTCTTTAAATTCTCCGTACGCTTCGTCTTAGCCAATAAGTCACTTTAGTATATCGAATATATAGTTCAAAATGATAAATTATAATTTGAGGACTAAAATTGATGTTTTGAAAGTTGAGGGACTAAAATGAATACTTTTGAAAGTTCAGGGACTAAAATAGATATTTTGAAAGTTGAGGGATTAAAATGAATACTTTGAAACTTGGGCTTAAAAGTAAATAAAGTAAATTAGCAGGGACTGAAATGATAAGTTTAAAAGCTGAAAGGACTGAAATAAAACCTTTTTAAAACATAGGGACTGAATTGAAAGGCTTTAAAACTTCAGGGACTGACGCGCAAATTTTGAAAGTTATTAAAATATATTATATCAAAACCTTTACTCTCTCTCTCATTCGTATCCATACTCTCTCTCTCTCTACCCGTTTCTCTCAAAACGCGATCGAAGAAGACGAAGGCTGCGACGGCGAAAACACCGGCGAAAGGCAGGCGTAGGTTACGGTGAGCGACGGCAAGGATGGGGGTTCCAATTTTTGAGAGGTTTGGTACGAGTTTAGGTGCGAAAACCGTGTGAAACCGAAGCTAGGGTTCGCGGTTTAGGTCGTGATTTTCCGGCGAAGAGGTGGTCTGAGGTGAGGTAAGTAACTGGGCTTCATCTATTTCTTGGTTTGGGTTTTTATTTTTGGATGATTGATTTGGGACTAGGTTTGGGATTCGGTTGGGTGTCCAACTGAAGGGCAGTGTGCGATCGGTGGTTTGCAGTGGATGTATTCCGGTGATAGTTTGCTTGTGATGATAGTGGTGGATTGGTGTTGGTTCGTGGGTTGATGCAGTTGCAGGGGAGTTGGGTGGTGATGGTGATTTTGGGATGTTGCATTGGGTTCTGTAGGGACGAAGGTTGCAGTGAAAGTTGGTTTCTGATTTAGGTGATGGTGATAGAGCTCGTTTGTTTTTGATTCTGATTATGATGCTGCTGATTGTCTGATTTGGAGATCAAAACAGGGAGAAACGAAATGGTTGGTGCTGATGATAATGATCAGAATGTGATGCTGGTGGAGTTTGTAGTTTATGATTTAAATTGGTTCATGATTGAGTCAGCTGGCAGTGATGGAACATTGGTGATTGATCAGTGGTGATTGGGGATGAAGGTGGAGGTTCTGCAGTGTAAGAAAACGTGCAGGAGTGATAATGGTGGTGATGATTAATGGGGATGAAGATGGTTTGCAGTGCTGTGGTTTTACTCAATTGTAGAGAACTTGGTTTGGTTTGGCAGTGTATATTGGTGGTTATGGGAGGGAAGATGGAGCTGTAAAGGTCACAGGCTGGAAATGGAATTGGAAATGTGATTGCAGGAAATTAATGCTAATGGCTGAGATGGTTGGTTTGTGGTTGCTGCTGGATGTGTGTTGGAATTATTGGTTGCAGGCTATCATTCAAGTTGTGTGATGAAGTTTCTGCAGGTGATGATATAGTGATGGATTTCGCAGGTGGTGATGGAGAAGGTGGAAAACATCATAATTGGAGGGGTGGAAATGAGGTGTAAAGAAATGCTAATTGATGTTGGAGAATATTAGGTGCAAAAGTAGAAAAGAATTAGAAAAGAAATGGATTGGTGGAAGATGATTTTAAGAAAAAGTGATAAAACATCATAATTTGGGGAGGGGAATCATGTGGAATAATTGAGTGGAATAATCATAATTTGGTTTACAATATAATATGGATTTTGTGTAAAGAGAAAAGAAAGGAGGAGAAAAACGTGGATAAAATTTTTGGTAGGATTAGTTTAGGGTAATTAACTAAAAATTTGACTAAATTCAATTAGGAAATGGAATTTAAAACAGATATATTTTGGACTGAAAAATACATTTGAGAATAAATAAATTACGTAATTTGGATTTAAAATAATTTAAATAAGAAAATGGAATTTAAAATGCTTTTGACAATAATAATATAATTTTAGAAATTCGGACATTTAATTTAAAATCGAACAAATTCGATATTTCTTGACTTGGCTAGACGAACACGTCGCGGCGTTAACTTCAAAATAATGGGTGAAATAGTAGCGATACAATTTTCTAAATATTAAAATAATTATTTATTGCATAAAAATTCTGAATCGCTATACACTTTCCCCCCAACTAAAATCAGACATTGTCCTCAATGACTCAAAGAGAAGAAAAATGAACAGTGAATAATAAACACGACTCAAAATTAACTCAAGCTAAAGGAGAAGAGTGTACCTGAGAGGCTTATGCACATGAGCAATTATTCAAGAATGAAAAAAAAAAACTAAAAATGAAGAAAATAATAAAATCTGCAAAAGAAAAAGAAAATATATACATAATAATAAAAGTTAGTTCCAAGAAAATCAGCTGCTGGAAGCAGGGTCCAGCAGAGGTAGTTCATTAATATCAGCAGAAAAATTATCCAAAAATGGTTTCAGATGTTGTCCATTAACTTTAAAAACAGCACCAGTTTTTGGATCCAAGATTTCAACTGCTCCATAAGGGTAAACAGTTTGCACAATGTAAGGACCAATCCATTTAGTTCTCAACTTACCAGGAAAGAGATGAAGCTTAGAGTCATACAACAAAAATTTCTGAGAAGGGAAAAATGATTTTCTAAAAATTTTCTTATCGTGAAAAACTTTCATTTTCTCTTTTGAAATTTTTGCATTCTCATAAGCTTCCAAACGCAATTCATCTAACTCATTCAATTTTAATTTCCTAAACTCACCAGCTTGATCTAAGTCAAAGTTGAGTGTTTTGATTGCCCAATAAGCTTTATGTTCGATTTCAACCGGCAAATGACAAGGTTTTCCAAATACAATTCTATAGGGAGACATTCCAAGAACAGTTTTAAAAGCAGTCCTATATGCCCATAAAGCATCATCCAATTTTATAGCCCAATCTTTTCTATTTGGATTAACTGTTTTCGTCAAAATGCCTTTAATTTCCCGGTTGGCTAGTTCAGTTTGACCATTAGTTTGAGGGTGATAGGGAGTGGAAATCTTATGCCTAATGCCATATTTCTTTAACAAGGTTTCAAAAGGTTTATTACAAAAATGTGTTCCTCCATCGCTAATTATGGCCTTAGGCATACCAAACCAAGAAAAAATATGTTCTTTCAAAAATTTGAGCACAACTTTATGGTCATTAGTTCTACATGGAATAGCCTCTACCCATTTTGACACATAATCAACAACAACCAATATATATAGATATCCAAAAGAAGGGGGAAAATGACCCATAAAATCTAATCCCCAACAATCAAAAATCTCAAGAACAAGGATTGGTGCTAATGGCATCATATTCCTATGGTTGATACTACCAAGTTTCTGACATGCTTCACAATTTTTACAAAAGGTATGAGCATCCTTAAATAAACTAGGCCAATAGAACCCACATTGAAGTACCTTAGCAGATGTTTTCTGCGAAGAGAAATGGCCTCCGCAAGCATGAGAGTGACATAAATTAAGAACTTGTTGTACCTCGTCATCAGGAACACATCTTCGGATGATCTGATCAGCACAATATTTGAATAAGTATGGATCATCATAGAAGAAGTTCCTTGCAATAGCTTTCATCCTCATTTTGTCTTGGACACTCCAATTTGAGGGCATATGACCTGTAACAAGATAATTAACCAAGTCAGCAAACCATAGAACAATATTCAAACTAAATAACTGTTCATCGGGAAATGAATCATTTAAAGGGTGAGAAGCTTTTGAATTCACAGAATTTAATCTGGATAAATGATCAGCGACAACATTTTCCACCCCTTTTTTATCCTTAATTGTGATGTCAAATTCCTGCAATAACAAAATCCATTGAATGAGTCTAGGTTTAGCATCTTTCTTTGTGAACAAATATTTAAGAGCAGAATGATCAGTAAAGATGGTAACAGGGGTCCCAATAAGATAAGTTCGAAATTTTTCCAGTGCAAAAACTATTGCTAGCAGCTCTTTTTCAGTAGTTGTGTAATTTAATTGAGCTTGATTCAAAGTTCTGCTAGCATAGTAAATTACATATGGTTCCTTACCTTTCCTCTGGCCAAGCACTGCCCCTACAGCTATATCACTTGCATCACACATTAATTCAAAAGGTAGAGACCAATCAGGTGATCTAACTATGGGTGCAGTGGTGAGTGCCTTTTTTAAATGTTCAAAAGCTGCAGCGCATTCATTAGTCCAAGCAAATTTTGTATCATGCATTAAAAGTGTAGTCAAAGGTTTTGCTATGATGCTAAAATCTTTTATGAACCTCCTATAAAAACCTGCATGACCTAAAAATGATCGAACGTCTTTTACACTTGAAGGAATAGGCAACCTAGAAATTGAATCTACTTTTGCCTTATCTACTTCCATGCCTTTAGAAGAAATTATATGACCTAAAACAATTCCTCTTGTTACCATGAAATGACATTTCTCCCAATTAAGGAGAAGTTGCTTATCCTCACACCTGCATAAAACAGCTTTCAAATTTGTTAGGCAATCATCAAATGAATCACCATACACAGAGAAATCGTCCATAAAAACTTCCAAAATGTTTTCTATCATGTCACTGAATATGCTAAGCATGCATCTTTGAAAGGTTGCTGGGGCATTACAAAGACCAAAAGGCATTCTTTTAAAAGCAAACGTCCCAAAAGGGCAAGTAAAAGTAGTTTTTTCTTGGTCTTCTAATGCTATTTCAATTTGATGATAGCCTGAAAAACCATCCAAGAAACAATAGAATGAATGTCCAGCAACTCTTTCTAACACTTGATCTAAGAATGGTAAAGGGAAATGGTCTTTTCTGGTCATGGAATTCAATTTTCTATAATCTATGCACATTCTCCAACTAGTAGGTACCCTTTTAGTTATCATTTCCCCCTGTTCATTTTCAACAACAGTAACTCCAGTTTTCTTAGGAACTACTTGAGTAGGACTTACCACTTGCTGTCTGCAATATGATAAATAATACCCGCATCAAGTAATTTTAAAACTTCATTTTTAACAACCTCTTTCATGTTAGGGTTTAGCCTTCTTTGAGATTCCCTTGAAGGATTAGCATTTTCTTCTAGGAAAATTCTATGAGTGCACACTAAAGGACTAATTCCCTTAATATCCGCTATAGTCCAACCTATTGCAGATCTATGATCATTCAACACTTTCAACAACAAATTTTCCTGATCACAAGTAAGAGTAGAAGAGATTACCACAGGGTATGATTCATTAGGTCCCAAGAATGCATACTTTAATTCCGATGGAAGAGGTTTAAGCTCTAGAGTTGGCATCTTCTCTGCTGATGTTTGCATGGGTGTCTGGCTAACATTTAGAGGCTCAATGTTTGGCTGCCAAGCTCTTACAGCTGCTGTTGTGACACCTTTTGAAGGGTCTTGAATGCCGTCCAATTCGAGATTCTGCTCAAGTTGCTTATCAGGATCTTCTAGCTCCATTAGCAGCTCTTCCAACATATTAACTTCTTGCACTTCATCAAAATCTTTTGGTTGCCTACAAGCATTGAAAATGTTAAGCTCCAAAGACATATTTCCAAAAGTCAACTTTAAAATACCACTCCTACAATTTATTAAAGCATTTGAAGTTGCAAGAAATGGTCTACCAAGAATAACAGGGATTTGAGGAGAAGTTTTAGGTGTATTTTGAACATCAATAACAACAAAATCAACTGGGTAATAAAATTTATCGACTTGAACCAAAACATCCTCAATTATTCCTCTAGGCATCTTAACGGATCTATCTGCTAATTGTAAGATCATGGGGGTAGACTTAAGTTCACCTAGACCAAGTTGTGTATACACACTAAAGGGCAAAAGATTTACACTTGAACCTAAATCTAGCAAGGCATGACCAATACGAGTGGTTCCTATCATACAAGCAATGGTTGGAGAACCAGGATCTTTAAATTTTTGAGGATTTTGGCATTGTATGATAGAACTCACTTGTTCAGTTAAAAAGGCCTTATTCTTAACAGCTAACTTCCTCTTTACTGTGCACAAATCCTTAAGAAATTTAGCATAAGCAGGGACTTGTTGAATTGCATCTAACAGAGGAATATTTACCCTAACTTGCTTAAAAATCTCGTGAATTTCTGTTTGATTTTTTGTTTTATTACCAGGTTGTAATCTTTGAGGAAAAGGAGCAGGGGGTGCACCTACTATTGGCCTAGGTGGTTCCTGAACATCAGATAGAGATTTTAATACAGTATCATCGACAGAAGGTTTAGCTTGCTTACCCACCAAGTTCTCTTTAGGTTCAGGAACTTGGATTTGCTTACCGTTTCTCAAGGTAGTTACTGCTTTCACATGTCTCAGATTGGATTCATCGACCCCATTGTATTGAGTTTGAGGATTAGGCATTGGTTGAGCTGGAAACCTACCTTTTTCTTGTGCACTTGCCTGAGTAGTCAGCTTTGTAAGCTGAGATCGGATGTCATTAATGGCCTGAGAGTTTTGATTGTTGATAGCAGCTTGACTTTGCATGAATTGTTGGATTTGGTCTTCCAGACTTCTCTTCTGCGGTGGCATATAATGTGTTGGTTGTGAAGGTCCAGCATTGTTGCCAACATTATTGTTTCCTCCTTGATCATTCCTCCAACTGAAATTTGGATGATTTCTCCAACCTGGATTATAGGTACTCGAATATGGATTAGAATAAGGTTTGGAAATCATATTAACAGCAACAGATTGATCAAAATACATTTCTTTTAGTTGGGGAAGTGCAGGACAATCAGAGGTTAAATGTTGTGCATCATCACAAATTGAACATTTTTCTAAAATAGTGGAAGAGGAATTGACTTCATTCACTTTTTGAGTTTCCAAGTTTTCAAGTTTTCGAGTGATGATAGCCAACCGGGCATTTATGTCATCATCAGCTCTAAGTGAATGAATTCCATTTCCAGATGCAATTTTTGGAAATTCAGTTTTTATTGTAACACTCCTATCAAACTCATCAATGCTATCCCAAGATTGGGCATTTTCAGCTAAATCATCAAAAAATGTAAAAACGTCATTGGGGTCTTTTGCAAAGAAATCACCATTACTCATGGTTTGCACAAATTGTCTCATTTCTGGTCTGAGCCCTTCATAAAAAAATTTAGTTAACATCCATTGCTCATAACCATGATGGGGACAAGATAACAACAAATCCTTAAATCTTTCCCAACTAGTGTAAAAATTTTCATTATTCTTTTGGGAAAAATTCATGATTTGTCTTTGAATAGCGGTGGTTCTTTGTGGTGGAAAAAACTTTTTAATGAACTCTTTCCGCATATTTGCCCAATTTGTAATTGAATTAGGCCTTAAAGAGTTAAGCCATGACTTAGCTTTATCCTTTAGTGAAAAAGGGAAAAGCTTGAGTCGAATGACTTCCTCAGTGCAATTTCGTTCAAGAAAAGTAAAACAATCAACAATCTAAGCAAAATATAAACTAGAACAAGTCACCAAAACAAAGGCTGCTGCGAGATGGTTGAAGACTGGAGGCTGCTGTGAGGAAAAGGAGATGCTGATGCAGTGTTTTGGCTGAGAGAGGTTGAGGTGAAGGCAGCGGATGAGGGAAAACTGCAGCTCCAGGTTCTGCAGAGGGACGAGTTGCGAGATATGCAGCTGTGTAAGGTTGAAGGTGGACGCCAAAGACAGAGATGAGAGTGGTTGTTGTGCAGCGGCTGAGAAGAAGACACCGGCTGATTTGCTGCTGGTTTGCTGTTCGAATCAAGGGAGTTGAGAGGGAGAGTCGTTCGAGAGGCAGAGAGTTGAAAGGGATGAAGGTGCTGCTAGTTTTTTTTTGTGGGAAGATGGCTGTTGCTGTGGAGTCTGAGGCTGGGGGCTGGGGGCTGTTGAATAAGACGGCTGGGAGGATGAAGATGGAGAAGACAGGGCTGGCGGGTTGGTTGCAGAGAGTGGAGGAAGAAGGAGATGGGGTGATGGCGAGGCTGCTGGGTTGTGTGAGGGAGAGGATGGCCAGAGAGAGAGAGGGACGACTGTGAACTGGGTGAGTTGAGGGATGTTGAGGTTGGTGCGGCTGAAGGTGGGAGAAGACAGAGGTTCCAGCCGTTGGTGTGCTGTAGACGGTGAGTAGTAGGTTTTTTTTTCAATTTGGGCTTTTTCGGGTCCATTAAACTAGGGATTTTTGAGATAAAATTGTCCAAAATGTACCTGCAATTAAATAAATGAAATTATTAACAAATAAAACCAAAATACGTAAAATTTATATCCCAAAATCGTAAATTTTACTCTAAATGACAAAATTTATATCCCAAAATCGTATTTTTCATTTATTTACCTATCTAAAATACGTAAAATTGGACAATAATCACGCGAGATGTGAGTAAATGGATTCTCCTCGGTCATTCCATAAAATTGTAGATGTCCCTTGAAGAGATTTATCACATCCGGCTTTAGATGAAACTCCGGACGTCCAAATGGGGGATATGTGATGCTTCCTCGATTTTGAGTGATGAGAGGGACCATGAATTGCCCCATTGGTCTATCATCTTCATCAATAGCGGGATCGGCACCACCTTGATTGTTGTCCCAAGTCGGACGTTGTTGCATAAACAAGACAAGAGTACCTAGAAAATGAAAATAAAAAGAAGAAAGAAATGCGAATGAGAAGACAATTCAATTAACAAAAATCAATGCATTTAGTACAAATAAAATCAATTCCCGGCAATGGCGCCAAAAACTTGTTCGCTAAAATCGTATACCGCAAGTGCACGGTTCGCGTTCAAGTAGTAAAGTGGATTAGAAAAGTCCGGGTTATCGTACCCACGAGGATTGATTGATTTGTAACTAAAGTTATTGATTTCATTTTAAAAGAAAAGTCAAGTAACATAAAGATGTGGTTTGGTGGTGAATTACTAACTAAGTGACACAAATAAGAAACACGACAATATGTAAACTACTTAACTAAAGCAAATAGATAACAACATGAAACTTAGAATTAAACTAATTAGTCTAAATACTTTTGATGACAATATAAACTTGATAATTAAAATAAGTTACATAACATAAAACAAAGTGAATTTAGTTTTTATAACTATACTAATTTCTTCTTTTCAAAAATCAATTAGCGGTAGTTAATTAATCAACCAAATTACATGGGAAATTTTTAACATTACCTAACTTGTGTAATAAATTCCAATTACAACTTAAAATAATAACACACATTTAAAAGTTACAAAAACCTAAGACAACATTCATAATCACAAAAACATAAACATAAATGCTCAACATCCATAAACAACCTAAAATACTTAATAAGAAATAAACTAGTCAACAATTCCAACACAATAATATTAACCCATAATAAACTAACAACAACATTTAACAAACAACATAAACATATGCATAATACTCAACATAAAGATTAAAAACAAGAGAATAAAGAAAACTCCCCCTTTGGTTCCTCCAACTATCAAACTATGTGCAAATCAGTCCCTGAACTTTAAATCATGTGCAAATCAGTCCCATCTTCAGTTTGAATCATCCTGCAGTGAGCTCCAACTAGAAACAGATTCCTTCCATTCCAATTCCATCCATGGCAGCAAGCACCAGCATCGAACCAGCAATTATCAACAGCAGCAGCTCATCTTCCAGTATCAGTATTTTGATCACCAGCCTCCAGTCCACAGATTCGAACCAGCAGATATTTAGCAGCAGCAGTCCTCAACAGACACAACAACAGTTATCTCCTGACCAGCAGCAAGATACCAGCAGTAGTTCAGGCGGTAAATTCTCCTTCTTTTAACTATTAGCTGCTGTCACCAGCTCGGTTACCAGTCTGCAATCTCGCCTTCTGTCTCAGCAACACCGAGCAACCAGCAGCCCCTCTTAAGTAGTAGCAGCAGCAGCAATGCACCCTAGTTTCCAATCAGCAGCAGCAACCAATCAGCGTCCTATGTCCTCCCCGGTTTCTCAACCCTGCAGGCTGTCACCCTGCTGAGCTTCACCCGGTCTGCCTTCTCTGGTTTTTGTTTACTGTCTATATGTATATGTATCTATCCCTATCTAATGATTAGAACCAGTAAGTGTAAGGATTTTAATCAATCGTGTGGGCTTATATATGAATTATTGTGTATTGAATAAAATGCTATCAAATTTGGTTAAGCCCATTTAAAGTGATCTAATAAGAATTTGGTATATTGGGCTTTAATGCATCTAATTAATGTATGGACTTTTATGTGTAGATACCAGGCCATTACCTAATTCATGATGGGCCGGATTAGGTTAACTAGCAATTCAGTATATAAAGTCGGTTATGGTCCCTGAATTCTACGTACTGTTCATTCTGTCTCACATCCCATCATCAGAGAGAAAATTAGGACTACGTGTTGATTTGGAAGATCCAACCAACCGAATCATTCATTGTGAATCATGTTTAATTAAGGTACGCTTCCGCTTCAGTTATTTAATTCTTGATAATTCAGCATGATGATTTATTTTGGATCATAGATAAATAATTATCTGTGATAAAATTTTCTAACAAGTGATATCAGAGCCAATCATCAAGTTGGATTATCAGATCCGTGATTAAATAGTTTGGATTGGAAATTCTCGTTTTAATTTATTCTGGAAAAGTATATACTGTGAATTGATAAATTTGATTAAGTTTGCTGCCTATACATGTGATTTTGGGATATTGTGTATTTGGGTTTTTCAACCAAATTGATCTTTCTCCGTGAGTGCAAAAATTTTTTATTTCGAAAATTGGACATAAGGATCTGTAAACTGATTTTTCGAGTCTGATTTTGAAATTGATTTTTCGAATTGGTTTGAAATTGTTGTGAACACTTGAACATGAATTCAGATTTTTGTGGGTATATATATATATATATATATATTATTCCCGTTTGTATGTATATGCGAAATCAGAAATTCGATGTTGAGGATTATATATACAGATTAAGTTGTGTATGGATTCAATTTGAGGTTGTATATAGAATCTGTACATTGATTTTGGGCTTATGAACACGCGGTCATTTTTTGTGGATTCGGATTTGTGGTTGGTCGAAATCGGGTTATGGGTTAATGAAATTTGTTGAGCATCGATATATTGATCTTGAATCTAATTTTGAGTAGTTGATTTTGTGGATGAATAATGGTGGCCTGGAGGAGCCGTCGTCGGGCTGGGTGCGCAGAGTCGGGACGCTGGCTGTGCGCGGCGCTGCAGGAAAACAAGGCCGGAAATGGGGCTGCGACGTCGAGGGTTCGTCGGTAGTGGAGTCCGCCAGTGGTGGCGCCGCATTCTCTTTTTTTTTGCGGCGGTAGCTAGGGTTTCTAGGGTTGCAATTTTGGGGCGGGGGCTTTGTTCCGAAAATTAGAACTCTTCAAGAGCCCCTTTTGCAATTTTGGACAATTATGTTTAATTGCACCTCTGGTCCTCTCTTTTGTTTTGGATTAAATGTTTAAACCTAAAGTTATAAGACCATTTAAGTTGGCCCTTAAACTTCTGAAATTTATAAATTGAGCCCCTAAAGTTATAATTTAGTTAAGTCAGGACCTCTCAAGTTATGAAATTTTATGATTCAGCCCCTGAAGTTTGAAAATTTTCTAATCCAGTCCCTAATGTTTGAAAATTTTCAAAATTATTCCTTAAAGTTTGAGAATTTTCTAATTCGATCCATAAAGCTTGAAAATTCTTTAATTTGGTCCCTTAAAGTTTGAAAATTTTCATATTCAGTCCTTCAAGTTTGAAAATTTTCATTTTTGGTCCTCAAAGTTTGAAAATTTTCATTTTCAGTCCCTGAAGTTTGAAAATTTTCTAATTCAGTCCCCTAAGGTTTGAAAATTTTCTAATATAGCACCTAAAGTTCTGAAATTCTCTAATTTGGTCCATAAATTTTGAAAATTTTTCAATTAAGTCCTTAAAGTTTCCAAATTCACTATTTTAGACCTCTAAAGTTTGATTTTCTTTCAAATTGGGACCTAAAGTTTAGAATTTCTCTAAATTGGCCAATAAGGTTTTTAAAAAATTGTAATTTAAGTCCTTCAAGCATAAAATTTTCATAATTGGCCACCAAAAGTTTAAGAATATTGCAATTGATCATCTTAACTTAAGGATTGCTTTATTCTAAAATCTTGAATTCTATAATTCAAATCCTAAAGTCAAATATATATGCAAATCAGTGGATTTCAATTTCAAATCTTGGTACATCGGACTCTTTTGGGAGATATAATATTCGAAAGTAAGTTAGTTGAAACAACATGTTGCCAAAGCAACCTCTCTTGTGGATATTAATTAACTTTGAATATTAGAAGGTATTTGTGTGTATGTTATTCATTACGGATATTGATCGGCTCAAAGGAAGGTCAGTATTTGGCTCGAATTTCACATGCACCTGTGGTGATAAACACGTGGCAATTATTTTGTTTAACGTGTGACCAATAAATCGGTCCAAAGAAATGTTTATTGGTTAACATGTCTTATTGCCAGTGTTTGATCACTACACTAAGGGAAAAATTAGGTGTTTGTGTGTTATTTCATGCGGATATTGATCGGCCCAAAGGAAGGTCAATATTTGGCTCGAATTTCACATGAACTTGTGGTGATAAATATGTAACGGTTATTTGGTTTTACGTGTGATCAATAAATCGGTCCAAAGAAAGGTTTGTTGGTTGACATGTCTTACTGTCAGTGTTTGATTACTACACCAAGAGTACCACTTACAAGTCAATATTTCTGTCAAAGACTAAATATTGATGTTGTTCTAAGTATCTTGTGATGGGCCCTACCATTGTTTGAAAGTATGATTTGCATAATAAGGTATTTATGTGAGCTATTTTGTTTAAGTGTTCTCTATTCGGTTTCAAATTCTGCTAGTAGTATATCTACAAGCTCAAATTTAATCCCTGTATTTATGGAACAAACTTCAAGGATCAAAAAAAGAACATTAACTTTTCGTTTGCTGCATGGATCTAGACCGTGTACTAAGGATTGAGCAACCTGCTCCTCTTACGGATGAAAGTTCATCTAATCAAATGAGGAACTTTGAGAAGTGGGATTGCTTAAATTACGTGAATCTCATGATCATTAAGTGCGGCATTTTGGAAGCCTTTAGTGGCACAGTATCTGAGGAGGTAAATGATGCCAATGAGTTCCTTGCCGAAATTAAGAAACGTTTTGCGAAAAATGATAAGGCTGAAACAAGTACGCTTATGCAAAGCTTGATTTCAATAAAGTATAAAGGCAATGGGAAAATAAGGGAGTACATCATGTAGATATCTCACACTGCTTCAAAACTTAAGGAACTAAAACTCGACTTGTCTAATGACTTGCTCGTGCATTTAGTATTGATATCACTTCCTGCACAATATAGTTAATTTAAGGTTAGTTATAACTGTCAAAGTAGAAATGAACTCGCAATGAGCTCATTTCATAGCGTGCAAGCTTCTCGCACAATTCAGTCAATTTAAGGTCAGTTGTAACTATCAAAGGGAGAAATGAACTCTAATTGAGCTCATTCTATTTTGTGTGCAAGAGGAAGAAAAGTTGAAGTAGGACAGAACTGAAAGTGTTCACTTGGCAAACACCTCTAAAGATAAGGGCAAGAAAACAAATAAAGTTGTTAAGGGTTCAGAACAAAAGAAACCACATAAAGACATTAAGGATCGTTTCTTTTGCCATAACTCTGGATATTTGAATAAAGATCATACATAATACCAACTAAAGCTACTGCTAAAATACTTTAGGAGCTTTTGACAGGCACAAAGCTTAGTCTAAAGCATTTCCACATTTGGGGATGTCCAGCTAAGGTTAGGCCTTATAAGCCACATAAAGAAATTGGACTCCAAAACAGTAGACAACTACTTTATTGGTTATTCTGAGCGTTAAAGGGGCTATTAATTTTATGATCCCACATTTAAGTCAACTTTTGAAACGGGAAATGCAACATTTTTGAGGATGTTGAGTTTGGGGGAGAAATAAGATTAAGATATTGTCTTTAAGGAAGAAGTTGAGGAAGGTTCGGTTTCGATTCCTATTGTTGCTTTTGAAAATGTGCAAGTTTTCTATGCATGTCATTGATCAAAAAGCATATCCGGAACCTCAACTGGACAATGTTGAAGAACTTCCCATCCAAAATAAGGTAAATTCCAGAAGTACAAATTCAACAACCTCAATAACTAAAGCCATTAAGGAGATCCACGAGAGAAAGGGGAAATGCTATTCCGGATAATTTAAATAGTATTTTTCCAAGAACATAAGGAAAATAATGGAATGGTGGAAGATGGTCCAATCAATTCCATCAGGCCATGCAGGATTCTAACTCTCAAAAGTGGATTGATGCCATAAATAAGGAGTATAAGCATATGCAAGACAATAAAGTTTTGGATCTTGTCCTATTACCAAAAGGTGCGAAGCCCATTGGTCTTAAATGGATTTTTAAACCAAAGGGGATTCGAAAGGTAATGTGGAAAGATATAAAGTTCGTCTTGTATCTAAATGCTTTACATAGAATGATGACATTGATTATAAAGAGACTTTCCCTTTTGTTTCTACGAAAGACTCTTTCAGAAAACTTAGGTTGTTGCACATTTTGACCTCGAGTTACATCAAATGGATACTAAGGTGGCGTTTCTCAATGGCGACATTGATGGGACGATCTATTTGGTGCAATCAGAAAACTTTGTGTCAGTAGACCCAAAGCAAATGATTTGCAAATTAAAGAAATCCATTTATGTGCTAAAACCAGCTTCTCGTTAAGGGTAATACAAATTTCATCAAGTAATTATCTCATTTGGTCTTGAGATTAATGCTGTTGATGGTTGTGTGTATTACAAGTTCAGTGGGAGTAAGTATATTTTCCTGGTTTTATATGTTGATTATTGCTTGCCACTAATGATATAGGTATGTCACATAAAATTATGAGATTTTTTGTCAAGAAATTTTGAGATTAAAAATCTTGGTGACGTCTCTTTTGTATTAGGAATTCAGATACACCGAGATTGTTCTCGGGGTATTCTTGAATTGTCACAAAAGGGCTATATCGATAAAGTACTTAAGAGGTTTGACATGCAAGACAGTAAATCAGGGGACAGCCCTATCGCTAAGGGAGACAAATTTAGTCTCGACTAATGCCTGAAAAGTTATCTTGAAGTTAAAGAAATGCAGATGATCCCATATAGTTAAGCTATAAGAAAATCTGATGCATACTCAAGTTTGTACGCGTCCGGATATTGCGTACATTGTTGGGATACTAATGAGATATTTAAGTAACCCTGGGATGGATCATTTGGAAAGCAGCCAAACATGGGTTATAAGATATTTAAAGAGAACAAAAGATTACATGCTCACATACAGAAAATCGGATCAGTTGGAAATCATATGGTATTATGATTCCGATTTTCTGCTAGATGCCAAGAAAGTAAAAGATCCACATCAGGCTACATTTATCTGCTGGTTGGAGGAGCTATTTCCTGAAGGAGTGCTTAACAAACACTTTAGCTTCTTTCACTTGGCAGCACAGTTTGTAGCAAATTTTGGGGGCATCTAATTATGGAATATAGCTGCGAAATTTTGTCACTGGGCTGCATATTCTGTACGGTATAGAAAGACCACTAAAGTTATATTGTGACAATAACTCAGCAGATTTATATTCCAGTAACAACAGGAGCTCAACTAAGTCAAAATACATTGACATAAGTTCCTGGTTGTGAAGGATACAGTTCAGAGTGGACACGTGTCAATAAGAGCACATTGAGACAAACTCCATAATTGCGGATCCGCTTACTAAAGTATTACAACCCAAGGTCTTTCATGAGCACAATACTCATATGGGTGTTGTATTTCTTAAGGATATTTGGTTTCAGTGGGAGTTTGTATTTTGGGTGCATTAGACACATTTATTGTCCTTTTGGATACAGTTTAAAGTTAAAGTTATTTACAGCTGTAAGGTTTCAGGTTTATTATCTCTGAACTCGTTTGAGGATGATCTCACTAAAGTTGGACCAGTTGGAAATAGGCATGTTGAAGATCACATTACATGTAATTTCCATGCTACACATCCATACTTGATCCATGTCATTCAGTTATGTCGATATACGTGACCATTGATAGGTTTAGTTACGATTAATGTAGCGAAAGCCACTTTGATCCTATGTTGATATAATTGATGGACCGGATTGTTTGGTGATGCATTCAGTAATGATAGCAAAATTCTGAGTACTCATAAGGTTATGATTGATACACAATTGTAAGGTTACACATATAGCCCAAGTGGGAGATTGTAAGGATTTTAATCAATCGTGTGGGCTTATATGTGAATTATTGTGTATTGAATAAAAGGCTATCAAATTTGGTTAAGCCCATTTAAAGTGATCTAATAAGGATTTGGTATATTGGGCTTTAATGCATCTAATTAATGTATGGGCTTTTATGTGTAGATACCAGACCAATACCTAATTCATGATGGGCCGGATTAGGTTAACTGGCAATTCAGTATATAAAGTCGGTTATGGTCCCTGAATCCTACGTACTGTTCGTTCTGTCTCACATCCCATCATCAGAGAGAAAATTAGGACTACGTATTGATTTGGAAGATCCAACCAACCGAATTGTTCATCGTGAATCATGTTTGATTAAGGTACGCTTCCGCTTCAGTTATTTAATTCTTGATAATTCAGCATGATGATTTATTTTGGATCATAGATAAATAATTATCTGTGATAAAATTTTCTAACAGTAAGTTCCATTGCAGGCTGTCACCCTGCAATTCAACCCCCGGTTTCTCCTCGTTCCTCCCTTGCAGCGACTGTAAATGTGTAAATTCCTATCTAATTGAATCAACAAGTGAAAATAAAATTCAGGATGCTATCACCATCCCGGTTCTTCTTCCTCGTAAAACAGTAACAGCTGCTTCTAGATCAGCAAAAGCAGTATAGTTTCCTCAAACCAGTATAAAACTCAACTAACTACCTAATTTCCAGTAGCAACCCAAGAAAAATTTAGCTGCTGTCACCAGCTTCTTCACCCCGGTTTCCACTTTCTCCTCTAAGCAATTTACCAGCAACTTAAGTGTAGAGGCTACTGTCACCAGCCCCTTGGTTCCTCTCCTGCAGTTCCTATCAGCTGTTGTCACCAGCTGCAACCAACCTCTCCCTTTCTGCCGTCTGCTTGTGTATGTATATGTATCAATTTTTCCAGCAGCAGCCAACAATATTTTTCTGTCTTCCAGCCTGTGTTCTCACGTTTTGTTTCTTCAGATCAGCCAGCCTTTTTTTTTTTGCTTTCTCCCATACTCTCCATCATGCCTTGTTCTTTTTTTTTTTTCACTTTCCAGCCACTTGGTCACATTCTCCAGCTTTTGTCCTTCTAAAATTGCACTTTTGTCCTTCAAATTTTGAGATTTTTCAATTTGGTCCCTTGGTTAACTGCACGGCTTGTCCAAAACTTCCCGGAGGTGACAAAATGGTTCCCATTTTAGAATTCAGCATAATTTGCACTTCTTTTGTGGTTTTTTGGCCTCAAACTTGGATATTAACCTATTTAAACACAAAATATGCATAACTTAGTAGATATTTGCTCAAGATGTTACAAAATATGCTAATTTAAAGGTATAAAAAGTGTATAAAAATGTACTTAACAAAATTGAAGGCAAATGGAGAGTATTAAAGATTATCAACGTTGAAGAATTCCTTGGTGCAAGAGTTTCCTTTCTCTTTGTTAATTTGATATGCTCAACATGTTTATATTTAATTATTGTGCTTTTAATTATTTTGTGATGAGTAGTTAAATTATTATTTGGAATATTCGATGTAGCATAAGTTTTAACTATTAATGTCATGAATTGAGTTTTACACGTAATTTGCATGTATTGATTTTATCTTTGTATTTAATGCATAAATAAATTGATCACTTGTTCACAATATCATGAGTGTTTTCATAATCTGAGAGGTGAGCTAACACTTAGATTTAGGGATAAAATCCGGTACTTGTATAAACAATAGAGATATACATTTATTGGCATTGTGATCGCTAAATGAATCCTTGTGTCCGATGCACCTAGTCATTATGACCTGATGTTCGTTAACACGGTCAACTAATTATGTAGTGTTGATTTAAACCCGAGAGGAAAATTTCCTATGCATAAGTGAGTTTGGTCGAGTACATAGATAGGAGTAAAACTTGATGATTGAAATTAATCGTATTGACTTATGTGAAATCGAGTGTCCCAACATCTTTAAACATCACTTAAGAAAATCATAATTTGAATTCTTCATTTATTTTAGTTTGATAGTTTATTTTATTTAAAATCTTAAATTCAAATCAAATCTCTTGTTCCGGTTAAGAGTAGTAATCTATAATACAATTTACTCAACTCTTTTGGGATCGATATCCGGACTTTAAGTCTACTTTATTACTCGTGCAACCTGTACACTTGCAGTTTTTCGCAACGGTAAATGATTTTTTCAATGTAAAACTTATGAGAAAAATATGCAAGAATCTAGATTCCACTTTATTTTTCATCATTCATACTTTGATTTCTTTTCTTAACAAAAATTCATAGGATTTTAAATATCAATATTCCTATTTTGTTTACGACATTTCAAACTGTGAATTAAATCATATTTCTATATATGACCCGCCTATATTTTTTATGATGAATGCGAACACATAGAAAAACTTTAAAATTTTATGAACACTTGAAGATAACATAAAGCATAGAGGCTTATTTTTATCCCCCTATCGGGTTTTATAATAATTAAAACATGTACAACACATTCCTAATCTTTTGAACTTAAGAATATGCAACAAAAATCATACAATTAGTGATCAAATAGTTGTAGAGACAAGTAAATTGGAATCAATTGCTCAAATCCATAAATTGTATTAAGTTAAATAATAATAAAAACATGAAATCCGAAAATTAAAGTTTCGTCATGATCCTAACATAAATAAATCTAGTCTAGAAACATGATGGAAGATAAATAATAATAAGTTTTTATATAATCCATCACCCGAATGTAGAAAATCGTCTTATTATTGAGAAGTCTTCAATCTTGAATCATTGTGCCTCTTCAATCTCATATGAATGATGTATATTATGTTGTATAATGTGGTAGAGAGATCCCATTTTTCGTGCAACTTTTTGTATATATAGGTAGGTTAAAGTTCTAGTTGAATTTGGAAAGAAAATAGCCCAACCGAATTCTAAGGAGTCGAAATCACGTCCCAGTTGAACACCTACGCAATCACGTGGAACATCTTGGCATGCTTGCTTAGTTGTACCCAATTTGATTATGCTTATTTCACATGTACTAGTGTGATCGAATGGTTTTTCTTTTCTCTCCTTACTTTTTTTTATTTGTGCAATTTGGTCCCTCCGCCATTTTTGCACGTAAGTCCTTACTTTTGATTTAATCAATTGAGCTCTTAAACTTCTGAATTTCTTCAAATTCTCTTCCTTTCTCAATTTCTTCAATTAATTCTGTTGATCCAAGGTCCTACCAGATCTTGTGGTCAACATTTTACCAAAAATGTTGACCACAAGATCTGGTAGGACCTTGGATCTACACATCTCAACTCCTCTCTCTTGAACACGTGGACTTCCTGCGCACTAGGACAAACAGTCAGTATGCAACGGGGGCCGAGGTTGCACCCTTTTCACTCCGATGCTCAAGTTAGGACTCATTGTTAGCAAATATAAATTGTGTGAGAAACAGTCAGTATGAAATGGGGACCGGGGTGGCACCCGTTTTTACTCCAACGCTCAAGTCAGGACTCATTGTTAGCAAATATAAATTGGGTGCGAGAAATATAAGCATGTAAAAGAGAGAAAATTGAGCGAGATTTGTATAATAAGTTTAAGTATTCTGTTTCTAACCCTTTACCTAGAGGCAATATGATCTATTTATAGGAGGGGTGGATTGCTCTTGATTCTAACATGCGTTGTGCTTTATATGTGGCAATCTCTTAACACTTTATGAGGTGAACCATTGCTTTAACTATAATCATTACTACATATCTTAGGAATGAAGTAACCATCACATCCCTTTAAAGATGATGTCACATCAAGTCGCAACTTATAGAGCGATTACATCTCTCGACACACTGACCGGTCTTGTCATCAATCCGAGGCATTGTCCCTGAATAATGCCACTTCAGCATTAGTAGTCCGGCTATATGGGGGCTTCGGACATTATGGCACCTAGGAAAACAATAATTTGTTCTAGCCTAGGGTCCCACTGGTTGCCAGCGGGTCCTATGTGGGCTCTTACTAATGACATGTTAAGTCCATTTAGGCATGGTCGTAACATTAGTCCCTCAAATCTGGTGGATTCATTTATGTGCAGACCAGAATTGACAAAGACAAGGTAAATGGACTATTTGGGGTATCCATGATGAAAAGATAGTGTTTATGCTGGAATGGTGCGAAGTTTTCAAGAATTTTCCATTTTTTTGAGTGAAATCTATCGGGGGTAAAGTAGTGCAAATTCCAAAGGTCTGATGTCCTTATTGCTATTTAAGAAAAAGGACCCTTGGATTTCTTTCCCATTAGATCTGCCATTACATACGCTTGCACGATTTATTGAAGTGCATTTAGGGCAGGGTAATGATGGTTTGGTGGTTTCCAAGACACACTCTCATGCAACACGTCTTTCCACGTGGGTGTAGCGAACTCGCGCAGCTGAATCATTACTTTTTCTCCAAATTCCCACTTGTTGAAATTTTTCAATACGTTAGCTCAGTACGATGTGGATGGTTTGGTTTAGCTTAGAAATCTCTATGAGATCTCCAATACTTCACGTGTTATCTCTTTACACTAAATAGAAATTTCCAACAAGTACGAGTCTGTTCTTGCTTCCTTGTAAGGAAATTCTTCTGCTTTTTTCTTTTCGTGTAGGTTCTTGCCGGCGACGAGTGTTTCATCAATTGCGATTTTTCCTTAGCTCCTCTTCTCAACAGAAGGATATACTTTCCTTCTATTTTTTAGGTAACATCCCTCTTCCTTGTGCACGTTTGTCATTTCTCTTTTTGAAGTTTTATTTCTTTTGAGTGCTTGATGAGTGTATTCCTTTTGCGATTCCTGTGTTGGGTAAGTATGGTTTTGGGGAACTTGGAAGGAGTTATGGAAGCAGGTCCCCAGGAGTTGGTGGTCATGTCGAACCCTATCAGAGGCTTTTGTCATTGGTTCCACTTAGTTTTTTTGTTCTTGTTAGTTTAGAGAGCTTAGGTAGAAACGAGTAGGAAATTCCATAGTGTAATATGTTTGAGTGACTTTGATAACGAAGAAGAGAAGAATCATCACTTCATGGCCAGGTTATTAGTCGAAGAAGAAGCCTCCTTGCATGAGCTCTGGAGCAAACGAAGTAGGGATGTAAGGGAAGAAGAGGCAGTAGGATCTTCGTTCGGAATATCTGAATATAGCCTAGGTGTTAGGCCCCCTTTAGAGCTCATAAGGAAGATCTAGGATTATTCGAGGAGGAGATTTCTCAAGTGGAAGATAGGGTGGACTACGTAAATAAGGCTTCGGGGTATCATATTGATCCGAAGCCTTGCTTGGAGCTATGGAAGTCTAACAAGGTGACGACAGAAGTTAGGGATAATGGTATTTCTAAGGTGACTTTCAGATATAGGATGCCCAAGGAGATAGGATAATACACCCCAGTCCGTTGTGTAGACCATGTTGTCCTCCAGAGGGTCAAGTGGTAGCGCTTCTTGATGTATTTGACTGCGGGATGCACCTGCCCCTTCATTCTTTCTTCTGAGCCCTCCTTAGAAGTTATAACCTGTGTCCTTACCAAGAAGTCCCAAATTTTTGGACCCAGGTTGTAGGGACTTGGCGGATATGGAAGGAGATCCTCCCAGAATACCCGATGTCCTTATACATTATTCACACCTTGTACACGTTAAAGAAGGCTGCAAGGAGAGATAAAGACACCAAACTGGATGTGAAATGATTGGTACTATCTCACCCCAAGGGGGCATTATCCACCTGTTATTACTGGGCATCCGACCTCCATCAAGCATTGGAGGACTCAACGGTTTTGGATCGCCAGAGATTGGCAATGAACTCCATCTGACCCCGCTCCTGAAATAACGGTTTCCCCGACATTCTCTTGCCCTCGTGAGTCTTTTACTTATGTGGATGTAAAGGATTTTTGGGTTTAGCAAGTGTTTTTTGAGTTTAATAACATTGGTTTTTCTTTTGACTTTATAGGCTAAACGAATGCCCATTTACTGCCAGAAGGAGATCTGGTTGTGGTAAGGAAATTATTCACTTACCGAGGAGCCTTCTAGAAGGTTATTTCCTCCAAAAGACTTTTTATCAAGCACGGTTTGATGGGAGAGATGGGTAAGCTTCCTATATACCTACTCATTATCTCCAATTCTTATTGATTCTAGGTTTGATTCTTTGCTTCGATCTTCATGGTCAAGGGAATTTCCTAATATTTCGTTGAAGGTTCTTAGAGATAAGAAGTTCCTTCGGTCTTGGGGACCGATAGCGAGGGAGAAAAGAAGCAAAAAACCATTCTCACTGGTTTTTGTTTGGAGGCTTCTAAAAATGCTACTGATGTTTCCGAGGTGATTGCCAAGGAGGTTCCTGCTCCGATCGATTTCGGTGCTCAAAAGCTTCTGGCTCCTCCTTTGATTCCATCCATGTAGCAACTTCTAGCTATAAAAAAGGAACATGGATCCAACCTAACAATGGTCGAGGAGAAGAAAAAGAAGGAGGGGCTAATGCCTAAAGTAGACTTCGGTTGAGGAAATGGGGGATGATGATGACGTGGTGGAGGTGGAGGCTGATGTTCAGCCTCCTTTGAAGAGGCTGAAGAAGAGCAAGGGTGGTCCTTCCCCTGCTACTGGCATTTCCTTTGGTGACGTTTCTCCCCGATCCACTAGTCTGTCGAAGGATGCAGAACCTTCAGAAGTACCGAGCTTCGTGGGAAGTGCGATACCATAAGGCGCTTCTGAATTGGCTCAGATTAAGGCCAGCTTTGTTGCTAAGCCAACGGTCCTCAAGAAAAGGAAGTAGATGCATATCCAAAAATCACATAATATTAGCATTTATAATTTTTTATATCTCAACAAATGAAAACAAAAACATATTGCATTCTTGAGATGCAATTCATACACTACCACGTATCATCTAATTTGCCACTTTCGAAAAGAGGCTTTCTATTTTCCTCGGAAGTTAACAACTCATAATTTCTCGACCTCTTTTTTAAGAACGATAATTAGGTGATAAATGTCAATCAAATTACTCAAACTTCACATTTGGTTCCTTGAATGTAATAACTAACACCCTTACTTAAATCCAATTATGTGAAGCATCAACTCATATTGCCAAAAATGAAATCCAATCACCAGTGAATTATAAAGGAGATATATATTCTATTAGTGATACTATATTCTTTTTAGGAATTCGTGACTTGCATTATAAATGAAACCATGGATTTCTCCATCAAAGATCAGCAAACTCATTGAGTATAACTAATAGGAAGGTCTAACTTTACTATTGATAAATGATTTTTTAAATGGAATGTACCGTATATGATGTGCAACATAATTACCTAAATGCCATTCCACGTTTTTATGCATATGTGCAGTTTGTCTTTTGTGGAGATTAAGAATTGCTCATGTCATTATGAAAAACAGAAGGCAAAAGTCCATATCAAGCATTTGACTTTATCATGTATAAAATAAAAAATATATATACTTTGTAATAATGATACATACAACGATAGTCACGTGAGAGCCTTTCAGTCACTTGAATATCTATCTTCTCTGCTCTTTCCAACTGTGTTGTTAAAATAATCCTCCAAACATCAGTAGCCAATATTATCAAAATATATAAAAAACTAAAACTTAAAAACTCGAGCATTGCAACACAAACAATTAACAAAGAAATACTTGAATGAGCAAATAAGACAGCATCATCGAGAGACCTACTGGTACAAAAGGTAAGAATCTCATAGCGTCAACTTGATCATGTTGACTGATGTGTGAGAATTATTGGACATAAATACAATAAAATAAGAGAAAAAGGAAAAGAAATTCAAGAATCCAACTTGAGCATGTTTATATACAACTTACTAATTCCATCTTTGAGAGTAAAAAACTATTTATTTTAGAACTTATGTAGTTATCCGAAGCTTACTTCCTCTAGTACATGCATGATTTGAATCCATCCATGTCACGTTTCAAATCGAGTTCAAAATATATATATTTTTGACTTATGTTTATACTAAAGCATGACATTTCTCCTCATGAATATTAATTGATATTCATAACATTTGTATTTGCATGCATATTATGAATAAATGTTTAGTTCGTTTCAATGAGAAAACTCGTTCTCTTTCACAAAATTTAAAGACTAGTTTCTGGGTAGAACTCGTGGATCAAAGTCAAAGAATCAGGTGAACACTAACTTAGAGCATTCCGAACTTACACCACAAGCTAATATCAATACAAATGTTTACCGATTTGACATTCTATTTCTCAAAATAAATTCTGGAAAGCTCCCATGTTCAAAAGAGCATGGACCAATAGTAAATTGGGTATATGTCCATTGTATGTTCCGTTTTGGATGAGTTCTATTTAAAGTTATATAATCAAGATCCATTTGAATCTTGACAGGTGGTTAAATACTTGAATGATAAGAAAAGTGCATGTCCTTTATTGACTCAAGCTTGAAAATCTTAATGAGCTCGATATTTATTAAAATCTAGATGTCACTGTAATAACCATAATAACTGAATTCGTTAATTGGAGCTGGATCAATTAGTTATAGTTGGACTTCATGTTAGTTAATTCAGTGGTTGTTCATAAAGTCTACAAATAGGGGACCTTGTATCTTTCTTTCAAGTAATGAAAATATAAATATTTGTGTCATTTCTTATCCATCTTTTGGCTTTAATCTGCTCCATTTTGTAAAATGGTATCAGAGCAATATTTCGACAAGAATTTGAAGTCCGGTAGTTCTTGAAGCTTGAAACACTATTCGTTTATGGCTAGAGCAGGAGCAAATGGAAGGAACAGGCCGAGAGTAGTAGTAGTATTGGTTTTATGACTGACTTTCTTCAACTCTGACTACCCCATGCTAATTTTAACTCAAAATACAGAAGCCGGACAGTTTTTTCGTTGCCTCGATATTCCAACAAAGCCTCTATTGGCTATCCTTCTACAACACTTACTCAAAACTAGCCTGTCCAAGGTTACTTTCCTACTTGTTCCCTTTCCTATTTTCTCTAGGGTATTTTAGGGGTACTAATCTGGGCGTTGGTCGAGGGAAACACACTGTTACACACAGCCAACTCTTGCAGTGTAGATTCAAAAAAATTATATATATGGTAAAGAAAAAGCTTATGAGATTTTCCTTTTGTGTTATTTTTCTTTAATTAATTTTTCATTTTGAGTACTTGATGGTTTTTATTATGTGGAAGTGGGAATTTGAATAAATTTTTGAATTTTTCAGTTATTAATTTTTGTTATATTTCATTTCGTTATTCATTTAACAAGTGAATATATGAGGCAGACTTGCACAAGGTTTCATTATTGTACCTTTTTTACCTTTTCTAGAATGATTGATTTTTCCTTCCGAAATATTCTTGTGCCTGGTTTTTTTTTCTTTTCTGATTTCTGAAATAAATAGATTGCATCATTTATTATGAACAGATGAAACAGGTTTCTAAAGTTATGTTCGCTGCTGCTAAGCCAGGTTGCCTCCACCGTACCAACCCCATTGGTACAAGAGAGTAACAGAATACTGTTAGAGGGAGTAAAACTTGGGATGGAAAGAACAAAGTTCAATGGAACAAGAAGTTTTAGTTGGTAAAACTTTGGGGGGGGGGGGAGGGGGTGGGGGACTAGCTCCATTGTTGATTCCACTAGATTCTTAAGTGGTTGAGAAAATAAATTATTTTTGTTCGATTTAAAATTTAGACAATCGCTTCACTTTAGAACTTAAATACATATTGTACAAGTAACGTATATAAAGAAGCAGGTCCTGGCTTGAGGTGATTTTTGATGTTTAAGATCTCCCTTTTCTGAAAATAGCTTGAGTTGCATACCTTTTTTATTGTTATTGTTATTGCTATTATTATTGTCTTATTCTATAGGTAATACATTCTTGAATTAATTTGATATCTAATATGATGCCACTATTGTAGAAGCCATTGTTATTGGGGTTTTGTTTGAGCTGATTGTATTGGGGCTATGGATTTGTTGGGTTGTGTTTTGTTTTGTTGTTATTGTGGAAGCTAAACAAGAAGCACAATAATACGCAAACTTTTGTCAAGACAATCTTCCTCTTCCTCTTTACCATTTCTCTGTTTGTGTCTTTGTGATGATTTAATGAAGAACTTTTGTTTGTGCAGTGAATGGCTGCATGTGACAATTAGCAAAATATAAAATGACGCAGATGATGTTAGAAGAACTTGAAGGTGAATATGATGAGGCCATTTTAGAATTCAGTTGTTAGAAGGGAAGGTAAAGTATTGTCTGTCTTTGCATATCCATAATGTCAAAAGCATATTTCATAATGTAGGAAATTTATATTGCATCTGCATTGCAATTTATTGGGATTTTACAATTCAATGATCCCTATTGTTGACAAAAGAATGTTTCCATCCCAGTCGGTTCAAGGTAAAACACTTCGGAGCTACAAAGATAAAGGTGATACATGTAGTGGTCATGATACTAAGGACACTAATAAACGAAAAAAATGACCCAGTAGTAGTCCATGAAGACATTAGGGAGGAGAAAACACGTAATTTTGTAAAGAAGAATTGAAATCCTATTTACCTCACACAGTCTCAAATGGTGGAGTTTTGCCCATCATTAATCAGAACCTATTGATAAAAAAGGCTGGAGGAACGGACAAGGAAATTGGCTAGCTTTGCAAGAATTTTAGGGATTTAAGTGTATTAGTGTGGCTTGGTTGATGTATGTATATTATATATGACTAAGGTTTTGGATAGATTTATTTATTTATTTTTAGTTTATGGGATGTTTGGTCCATGTAAAACCAGAATTTCAGATTAGTTAAATATAAATGATCTTAGTTGTTTCTTATGCATTTTTTCAGAAGGAGTTAAATATTTGAAATATCTATCTATTTTTCAGTACAGTTGAAGCGCGGGTTGTGACTTGTGATGAATTTCTTTGTGTTCATTATTTTATAATATCATTTTGTTCATTGACACTTCCTACTGCAAACAAATATAAAGATAATGTCATCCGTGCATCGCACGGGTATATACTAGTTTTAATTCCTAGCATAGAGCAATGGGAATGACCTTGATTGTGAAGAACAAGATAGGCTTTGTTGATGGTAGCATTACTCAGCCTCAGATTGATAACCCATTGTACAATCAATGGACTCAATGCAATTCCAAGGTCATGTCTTGGATCCTACATGCTGTGAATAAAGAAATTGCTGATAGCATCGTACATGGACAATGTAGCAAAGGTATGGATAGATTTCTATGATGGTTTCATCAAAGTAATGGCCCTAGATTCTTCCAAATCAAGCAAATGATGAATAGCTTATCATAAGGTCGTGATGATGATGTGAGCAATTATTTTACAAAACTGAAAACCTGATGGGATGAACTCAAGGAATTTAGACCTTTACTAGTGTGTGGATGTAGGGGAATGAAGTATCGGACAAACACACGGCAACAAGACTACGTGATACAGTTTGTAATGGGATTGAATGATTCATATAGCCAAACAAGAGCTCAAATCCTAATGATGGATCGATTCCCAGCAATTAATAAAGCATTCACTCTTGTAATTCAAGAGGAAAGACAAAGGACTGTCTTCTTATTCTATTCAACCAAATGCAGCAACATCTATCTCGAATTATAATGTGCAAAACTATAAAGGAAGGAGGGACAAACCAATATGCACTCATTGTGGATATATCGGTCATGATGTGACAAATGCTATAAGATCCATTGATATCCCCCTGGATGGAGTGCAAGAAATAAGGACAACATGGAGGGATTCAAAGTGAAAGAAAACATAAGACAATTCAAACATGTAGTTCACAAGATTTTAGCAGAGCCAAATCAGCCAAATTACCATTATGAAGAAGAAAATAACACGCAGTAAATTGTCACATGCTCAATGCCAACAAATGATAAGCTTCCTCACCAACCAAATGTAGTCCACTCAACATGGAAGTACAAATCAGCCATCAGTTTCAAATATCACTAGTATTCATTATCTTCTTCCTAGTTATGCATAGATATTAGACACTGGAGCCACACATCATGTATGCCATGATATTAAATTGTTTAGTTCCTTTGAATCATCCATTTTTGCACCACATGTGTCCTTACCTAATGGAAATTAAGCTAATATTCTCAAAGTTGGCACAATAAAGTTTAATACACAACTTATACTCAAATAGGTTCTTTATGTTCCAAGCTTCAGATATAACCTGATTTCAGTAAGTGCACTCGTCGATGACACTTATTGCTCATTGATGTTCAATTCTAAGTATTGCATGATTCAGGGAATTTTACAAGCTACTCTGATTGGGAAGGGTGAGGGAGTGGAAAATCTCTATTTTTTAAACGTGAACAAAAGCAATTTAATCAGTTCATCATCTGCAGCATCATCATCCACAAGAAGGTTTCATACAGATTCTGACATATGACATTCAAGATTAGGCCATCCATCCTTAACAATAAAAGGACATGATAAGAGTCTAGTCTTTAGCCATAGTTCAAATAATGATTTCCATTGTTTTATTCTACTTGTCATTTTGCAAAACAGAAACGTTTAGGTGGCGTTCTGTTTGTATTTTATTTTATTTTGTATTTTTATTTTTGAAAATGTTTTTTGTTTCCTGTTTTTATTTTTGTTTTCAAATTTGCTGAAAACGCATTTGGTTTGTCATTTCTGAAAACTGTTTTTGAAAATGAAAAAGTTGGAAAACACGTTCTGTTTGAAATTTTACAGAATACTACTTAAACTATTTTTAATTAATTTGCTTTCAGAATACTACTGACTCAAACTTAAATTTCCTTTCATAATACACTGAAAACATGGTTACATACAACACACTAATGTGAGCATTAAGAGTCTATATTAACACAGCTTGATCAGGTTCGGGATTTGAGGAAGCTCTAGTTCTATTAAAACTCAGAAAATGCAAGTTCTTTCAAAACTATCAGAGTCCATTTATCAATGCATTTTTTGAAATATAACAATAAGAATTTTCACTTAATTTTTTTTTTTGTAATGTTGATATTGAATTCAATAAAACTTTATTTAAGCTTAGTTCCAAGTTAGGATAATTCTCAAAAAAAATAAAACTTTATTTAGGCTTAGTTTTAAGCTAAGATAATTCTATAAAAAAAAAAAAAAAAAAAAAACCTTTAAATTAAGCTTAGTTCTAAGTTAGGATAATTCTTTAAAAAATAAATTTCCCAAAACTTGTTTTCAGCGTTTTGAATATTTTTTGCTAAAATACACACAAAACGCCTAAAACGAGATTTTGGGCGTTTTGCGTTTTGTGTACAATTTTTTTTTCTTTCCAAAATGCGTTTTCGAAAATGGTAAAGATAACGCGTTTTTAGTGTTTTCAATGTAATAATCATGTTTCTGAAAAAACCATTTGATTTAATTTATGTTGATATTTGGGGACCTTTCATAAGGTCACTATTGGTGGTCACAGATTCTTTACCATAATTGTGGATGATTGTTCTAGATATACATGAGTTTATTTGATCCAAAATAAATCTGATGTATTATTGATTATGCCTAAATTTTTAGAGTTAATCAACACTCAATATGGAGTCAATGTAAAAGGAGTTAGATCAGACAATGCTAATGAGCTTAGCTTTATAGATTTATTTCAGAAAAGGGAATTATGCACTATTTTTCTTTTGTGGAATAGCCATAACATAACTCTGTAGTTGAAAGAAAGCATCAACACATCCTAAATATAGCAAGAGCCCTTATTCTTTAGTCCAAACTGCCTCTTGATTATTGGGGAGATGCAATCCTAACTTCAACATGCATTATCAATAGGCTACCAACAGTCTTATTGAAGATGAAGTCACCTTTTGAAGTTTTGAACACCAAGGCACCAACATTTAATCACCTCAGGGTCTTTGGATGTTTATGCTATGCATCCACATTACTAAGTAACACGGATAAATTCACACCAAGGGCTAAGGCTTGTGTGTTGATTGGGTATCCACTTGGAATGAAAGCTTATAAGTTGATGGATATTGAATCAAGGAGAATTTTCACTTCAAGGGATGTCATCTTCAACGAATCAATCTTTCCATTCCAGAAACTGCAATCAAATAATGATGATCCTACGTATTTTCCAGGAGAATCTATCAAAGACATCAATTAAATTCCACTATCAGAGGATTCATTGAGTCTTTCCCCAAAGAAAGGTAGAAGTCAGAGGATAATGAAGAAACCAAGTTATTTGCAGGATTTTAATTGTGGTACCATAACCACTCATAGTTCAATAGCTCATCACATATCATAGTATATGCAATACAATAAATTCAGTGATAATTTCAAAGTTGTAGTGATATCCTACTCCAGTTCCTTTGAACAAAAAAATAAAAATAAAAATAAAAAATGAAGCTTGTGGTATGGAAGAATGGAAAGAGGCAATGCAGGAAAAACTAATAGTTTTGGATGAGAATGGAACCTGGTCTATTTTAGATCTTCCACATGGACATCAAGCCATTGGATGCAAAGGGTATATAAACTAAAACATAGAGCTGATGGTTTGGTTGAGAGGCATAAAACAAGATTGGTAGCCAAGAGTTACAACCAACAAGCCATGATAGATCACGTCGATACTTTAGCTCATTTAGCTAAACTTGTAACAGTCAAGCTGTTATTGGCTTTAGCAGCAATTAAAAACTGGACATTACAGCAATTAGACGTGAATAATGCTTTTGTACATGGTGATTTAAATGAAGATGTGTGTATGGCCATTCCCTATGAGTATGTGGAGTACACAAGCTACAAAAATCCGATGTGTAAGCTTCAAAAACCATTAAATGGCCTCAAACAGGTGTCTAGACAGTGGAATGCAAAATTCACAAAGGCAATGTTACAGGAAGGATTCCAACAATCGCCAACCGATCATTCCATCTTCATCAGGAATCAAGGAGCAATTTTTGTGGCATTACTTGTATACGTAGAAAGAGTCATTGAATTCAAGATTTAAACTCAAGGACCTGAGACCATTATGGTTCCTTTTTTCTTCTTCTTTTTATGCCTTGGAATTACAAGATCACCCAAGGGAATATCAGTCTCTCAAAGAGATTATGCACTTCAATTACTATATGAAATGGGGTTCCTAGGATGTAAGCCTGCAAGTACACCTATGGAAGCCAATATGACGCTTTCACAAGAAGAAGGAGAGCTACTGGATGACGTAACAACTTATAGGAGACTGATTGGAAAGTTGCTATACCTTACCATCACCAGATGTAATATATTCGGTAAACAGGTTGAGCCAATTCTTAACAAGGAGAAGGGAGACACACTTGAAGGATGGACACAGGATCCTTCAATACATTAAAGCAACCTAGTGACACGGGCTTTACTTTCCTCAAAATCAATTGAAATCTAGCTGAAAGTATTTGTAGACGCCGATTGGGGAGCATGTACAAACAGCAGGAGGTCAATATCAGGTTATTGAGTATTTTTAGAGGACTCATTAATATCCTGGAATTCAAAGAAGTAGGTTACAATATCAAGATCATCGGCCAAAGCTGAGTACTGGTCCATGGCTAATT
Source organism: Ligustrum vulgare (assembly GCA_963555705.1). Taxonomy (NCBI): domain Eukaryota; kingdom Viridiplantae; phylum Streptophyta; class Magnoliopsida; order Lamiales; family Oleaceae; genus Ligustrum; species Ligustrum vulgare. The sequence continues at coordinate 14,782,872 of OY743173.1, read as the reverse complement.
CAGTTGTAGAAATAACTTAGAGATTAACTTTGCTTACTGAACTTGGAGTGGAACATCAGAAGCCAACTGTGATGTATTGTGATAACCAATTTGCCCTTCACATAGCTAGAAACTCGGTGTTACATGAGAGAACAAAACACATAGAGATCAATTGCCATTTCATTAGGGAGAAGATTCAAGATGGAAAGCTGAAAACTCTGCATGTGTCAAGCAAAAGTTAGATAGCAGATGTATTAACAAAGACCTTGCATCCTTCCCAGTTCAAGGAATTAATTGGCAAGATGGGTTTAATCAACATATATAGTTCATCTTGAAGGGGAGTAAAATTTGGATGGCACTGTAATAACCATAATAATCGAATTAGTTAATTGGAGCTAGATCAGTTAGTTAAAGTTGGTTAGTTAGCATGTTAGTTAGACTTCAAGTTAGTTAATTCAATTGCTATTCATAAAGTCTATAAATAGGAGACCTTGCATCTTTCTTTCAAGTAATGAAAACCAAAATATATTGATGCGATCTTGATCGGGAAACGCCACAAAGAACGCGAAAATTAAAACACGATGATAGGAAAGATCTAAATTCAGCGAAAAACACAAGAAACAATAAAATAAAATAATTGGAAAAGATAAAATTGACGATAGAACCTGGTCCCAACAATTAAGACGCGATGTCGAAGATGTTGATTGAATAACCGAGATTTTCGAGAAACTCTACAAGAGATGTTAACTTCCTTGATAAGATCAAGATTGTTCTTGAAGAACAAGAAAGGGAAAACTCAACTTTCAAGAGAAAACTCTCAATTTAATTCACTAATATCAAAGTTGTTGTTACAATAATGAAAAGAAAACATAACATAAGGTAAAAAAATGACCTAATACTAACCCTAGCCTCTAAAGGGTTCAAAAATATGGAAATAAATAATTAAAATGGAAATTAATTCAAATATCATGAAATCTGGTTTGCCAGACAGTTACGGCTGTAAATGTAGTTTTGATGGAAATCTTCATTTTTACTCGAGAACAAGTTAAGGCCGTGAGCTTCGTGTGTCACGACCGTAATGGTACTCTTGGTCCTCAAACTTCGATCATTCGAATCGGCTTGATCCGTTCGTCTTCTCGGCTCGACCCCAACATGAAACTTATTCTGTTTCCTACGTAGATCGCTGTCGCATTGCTGATAGCTCAACTTCTACTTTGGCCTCCTACTTTGGATCACATCATTCCCCCTCTCTTGAAAAGGATTCGACCTCGAATATGCAACTTGCCCAATCCTCTTGTAACTCCAGGGTTTGTTGGCTCTTGGTTCATGCCTATACTTGCTTGTACAAGATTGATGTTCATGCTTGTACTTTGTGCATTCCTTGGACTTTAGGGGCTGTTTCTTCTTGCTATTACATTCAGACTCAACTTTAATTTTGGAACTTGATTTGGGCACATGCAATACAGATTTAGTAGAACTGGGGAATGATTTGTTAGAGTGGTTAAGTGTAAGGCATGGATCCTTGTACATCAACCTCTGTGCAAAAAAGTTCATTTTTTGGGTGGACTCTCATTTCTTTTTGTTCTCATACTCTCCTTTTTCTGAGGTCGTGCTCTCAAAACTCTTATCTTTCTCCTCAAGCTCTCTTTTTATTTTCAATTGATCTTCTCGAACTACCTTAGGAGATAAAGGAACAAGAGTTATTTTCTTCCTGCCCTTCACAAATGAATACTGATTTTTAAAACCATCATGTAATACCCTCCTATCATGTTGCTAAGGCCTCTCCAACAAGATATTCCCAACATGCATAGGCACTACATCACAAACAACCTCATCTCTATAACCCCCAATGGTAAATTTGATATTAACCCGCCTGCTCACTTTAAGTTCCTCAGACTCGGTTAACCATTGCAATTTGTAGGTATTAGGGTGTTTCACCTTTGGAAATCCCAATTCCTCCACCAACATTGTACTAACCACATTAGTACAGCTTCCCCCATCAATCACCATCCCGCAAACTTTTTTTCCCACCAAACACATAGTGTGAAAAAGGTTATCCCTTTGTTCATCAATTTCATTCACTTTAGTTCTAGAACTAGAACTTAGGACATGCCTATTGACAAGTGATCCCTTCACATCATAAGTTATCCCTTCCTCATCACTACTAATACCCCCAATATCTAGTAATCTAGGCATCCCTTTAAACTCATCCTCCGAACTAATTTCACCATTATCACGGAAAAGCATTACCCTTTTATTTGGACATTGGGATGTAATATGACCCGAACCCAAACACTTAAAACATTTAATATTCGTATCTATAGTAGGTTGAGATTCAAACATATTTTTACCGTTTGTTGTATGTTCCTCCCTCCCTTTTGGGATATGTTCATCATTGTGATCTCTTCTTGGTTGTGATGTAGGATAAGTTCCCAGTGAGTACCTTGCTGCTCCCTTTTGATTTAATTGTCTTTCCACCTTCATTTCCATATGCTCATGTCTTCTAACTCCACATAGTGCTGTAACTTGACCACATTAGCAATATTCCGGTTTAGCCCACTCAAGAATCTAGCCATAGTTGTCTCCCGATCCTCCTCAATGTTGGCTCTTATCATAGATACTTCCATTTCTTTGTAGTACTCCTCTACACTCCTATACCCTTATGTAAGACTCTGCAACCGTTGGTAGATATCTCTATGGTAACTTGGGACAAACCTCTTTCTCACTATGGCTTTCATCTCTCTCCATGTGTCCACTGGCCTCTCACCATTCCTCCTCCTACCGGTCACCAATTGATCCCACCAATTAATTGCATAATCGGTGAATTCCACTACCACCATTCTAATCTTCTTTTCCTTTGAATAATTGTGACATTCAAACATCAACTCCACCTTCTTTTCCCAATCCAAATAACCTTCCGGGTCACTCCTCCCATGAAAAGGTGGTATGGTCATTTTATACTTTCTAGGTTACCATCCACGTCATCCCTATTCTCACGCCTCCTTCTATGACCTCTTTCACTCCTATGTATCCTTTCACTCCATTCCACACTAGCCATTGATGAATGAAAACTCTCACGTCCACTATCAACTTTCGTTATCGAAACATACCTAACCTTTTGATTGTTTCCACTCCTTTGCTCCCTATCATCACCTCTCCTAACCCTAGGACTTGTATGAGTTTGCTCCCTTCGCCATTGAGCCATATCCTCTTCACTCCTATCCATTCTAATCATCAACCTCTCAAGTTGATCCTATATAGTCAGTTTTACACCATCATCCTTCCTACCCATCCTATTCATATCTTCGAGATGTTTGTTGTGGCTCATTGATAAGGCTGCAGACTCCCTCCTGTTCACTCTTTTGTGGTCACCAACTGATGAAGAAGATGATCCTCGACTGCCAGATTTTGTTAGTGATTACAGAAACAATTAAAATATCCTTACGTGTATCACTTAATCCTCTTTCAAGAATGTCAAGAACTACGAGTGCAGCGAAACAAACAAATTGAATTTGGATAAGAATTGACTAAAATAAACAAGATTGAATTTTTGTTGAATTTTTGTATGGATCAAATAATGAAATTTTTTTTACTGGCACGAAGAACACGAAAAACAAAAACACTCAAGAAAAATCAATAAAATATAAAGAAATACCAAGAACTGAATCTAGATCCAAACTCTAATACCATCTAATGCGATCTCGATCGGGAAATGCGACGAAAAACGCGGAAATTAAAATACAACAATAGGAAAGATCTAAATTCAGCGAAAAACACAAGAAACAATAAAATAAAATAATTGGAAAAGATAAAATTGACGATATGACATTAACCCAATAATCATGACGCGATGACTCGACGATGTAGATTGAAGAACAGAGGTATTCAAAACGCCACAAGGGATGTCAATTTCCTTGTTAAGTTTCTGATTAGAACACCACAAATATTCTCACAAATATTTGATAAGTTCAAGATTGTTCTTGAAGAACAAGAAAATGAAAAACTCACATTTCAAGAGAAAACTCTCAATTTAATTCAATAATATCAAAGTTGTTGTTACAATAATGAAAAGAAAACATAATATAAGGTAAAAAAATGACCTAATACTAATCCTAGCCACTAAAGGGTTCAAAAATATGGAAATAAATAATTAAAACAGAATTAATTCAAAAATCGCGAAATCATGTCCGCTAGACACTTACGACCGTGATGTTGACACTTACGACCGTAAGTAGGTTCCTGTTTGACAGTTATGGCCATGATGACTGGACTTACGGCAGTAAATGTAGTTTTGTTGGAATTCTTCATTTTTACCCGAGAACCAGTTACAGTCGTGAGCTTCGTGTGTTACGGCCGTAATGGTACTCCTGGTCCTCAAACTTCGATCTTTCAACTCGGCTTGATTTGTTCGTCTTCTTAGCTTGACCCCAACATGAAACTTGTTTCGTTTCCCATGTAGATTACTGTCGCATTGTCGATAGCTCGACTTCTCCTTTGGCCTCCTACTTTGAATCACATCATATATGTGTCATTTCTTCTCCATCTTTTGGCTTTAATCTGCTCCATTTTGTAATAATATTTTATGTGAGGCAATCCAAAGGTTACATTCAACAAAGACACACGAAAGAGACTTTCGATCATGAAAATCATACAGAAGTTGAGGAAATCATCGATATTGCTTGAAATGCAATGCCAAAACTTTGACCTCCATGGTGGGTTGAACTCTAAATCTTATCAGGTGAGTCAGTTTAAGTTCACGCCATATCTACAATGTACGTATTTCAAGTATGTATGTAAGATATTATGATTGAGCTTCTCCACCATGGGTACAAAACAAGACGTCGGTCCAAGCATGCATACAATCTTTTTTTTTTTTTTTTTGGGTCTTCTCTTCCCTATGATTTTGTTGCTTTTGCTAAATCAGGAATTGAGAAGAACTAATAGGTAACGAAAATGGCTGAAGAGATGAACTTTTATCAATAGAAAGCTTACATAAAGCATTACACGATACAGAGTATTTATAGAGCAAGAAAACACTACATACATGATAGATACAGATGGGAAAATAACCACCTTATTCTAGAGAATTCTACTGTTAGACTAAAACTAATACTCTGTGATATTAACAAGATTATTCTAACAAGAAATGTAAAGAAAACGTGAGCTGCAACTACTATCTCTTCAGCTGTGAGCTAAATCGACTCGTGTGAGACTTCTTCCTGACTTTTAACTCCCCCCTTCAAACTGGAATCCTTCGCAACAACTCCCAGTTTGTCTCTAAAATATCGAAAATTCACAGGAGCTAATGGTTTTTTAAGAACATCCGCAGTCTGCTCTGTAGATGGAACATGCTCAACCTCCAACTCTTTATTCAGCACTTTGTCACGAACAAAGTGAGCATCGAGCTCAATATGTTTAGTGCGTGCATGAAACACAGGATTAGAAGCAAGTGCTTTAGCTCCTAGATTATCACACCAAACTTTAGGCACCCCTTTAAGACTAACTCCCAGTTCCTTCAGCAACGCCTGAATCCATATTATTTCTGCAGTAGTGTGAGCCAGAGCCCTATACTCCGCTTCGGTACTGGACCTGGCAACAACGTGCTGTTTCTTTGAGCTCCAAGAAACCAGACTTTTACCTAGATAAACACAATAACCAAGTGTTGAATGCCTGTCATCCGGGCAAGATGCCCAATCTGAATCAGTAAAAGCTGTAATTCTTAAGCCTTCTCCTTTCTTGATTACAATACCATAGTCTAGTGTCCCTTTAAGATACCTGAAGACTCTCTTGAGTGCATTCCAGTGAACCTGAGTGGGAGATTGTAAAAATTGACTCATCCTATTGACTGAAAATGTGATGTCAGGTCTTGTGTAGTTCAAGTACTGAAGTGCTCCAACAGCACTTCTATAATTTGTGGGATCTTGAAGCAACTCTCCTTCATCCTTTGAAATAAGCTTCCCACTAACCATTGGTGTCACACTGGAATTTAGCTTTTCATAACCGAATCTGTTAAGTATTTCAACAATATATCCCTTCTGTGACAGATGAATAGAAGAAGCTTTCCCGTCAGCTTCTAATCCAAGAAATTTGCTCAGTAGCCCCAAGTCTTTCAAGGCATAAGTATCATTGAGCATTTTGATGAACTGTTCCAGTTTGAGACCATTACTTCCTGTCAATATGATATCATCAACATATACAAGTATGTAAAATGATTGACCTTCTTTATTCATAAAGAACAGTGAGTTATCAGCTCTCGATTGTGTGAATCCCCAATTTATCAGGGTATCTTTTAGCTTATTATGCCAAGCCCTTAGTGCTTGCTTCAAACCGTACAAGGACTTCTCTAATTTGCATATATGATCAGGCTTATTTTCATCTCTAAAACCTTCAGGCTGCAACATGAACACTTCTTCAGTTAATTCACCATTGAGAAATGCATTATTAACATCGACTTGTCTAACTGGCCAGTCATATTCCACTGCTAAGGTAAGTACAACCCTTAATGTAGCTGACTTAATGACTGGACTAAAAGTTTCATGATAATCTACTCCAGCAATTTGTAGGAAGCCCTTTGCAACCAAGCGTGCCTTATGCCTTTGCACAGTACCATTAGGAGCATATTTAGTCTTAAAGACCCACTTACAGCCAATAACTTTCTTAGAAGAATCAGGTGGAACTAATATCCAAGTGTTATTCCTATTGAGTGCTTCAAACTCATCTTGCATAGCTTTCCTCCACACCTTGCTTTCCAGAGCTTCTGTGACTGACTGTGGGTTCAGATTCATTGTGAAGTGTAGTGTTAAGTATTTTGGGTTTAAAGATACCTGCTCTTCCTCTAGTAACCATGGGGTGTGTTCTTCCATCACATTCTTGAATGTCAGCTGAACTCTGTTGATCTATTTCAATTTCCCTTTCCCTTTCTATAGTTGTTAAGAAAGGCTCATTTTCCATACTGTCACCTATTTGTTCCATGGTTGCTGGTTGTGGATCAGTAGAGAAAGAGTCTGCTACAAGTCCAGCTTCAGTATGATCTATATTAGTAGATAATATAGGTGTACTGACAGACTCTGTGGGTAAAGGATATAGGACAACATCAGACCTGGATGAATTTGAAGATTTGTACAAAAAACTTGTTTTAAATGGAAAGGAGGACTCATAAAAAATTACATGTATGGAGATGTAGATTCTTCCAGTAGAACTCAAGCATTTATGACCTTTGTGCTGATTTCTAGGACCTAAATAGACACATTTCTGTGAATGAAAGGCTAACTTATGCTTCTGATAAGGTCTTAGACACGGATAGCAGGAGCACCCAAAAGTTTTAAGGGTAGAGTAGTCTGTTTTCTTGTTATAAAGAAGTTCTCTTGGTGTCTTGTGACTTAGGACTGGTGTAGGCAAGCAATTAATTAAGAAAGTTGCTGTGGTAAAAGCTTCCCACCAGTAACACAAAGTCATACTTGCTTGAGCTAAAAGAGCAAGTCCAACTTCAGTTATATGTCTATGTTTCCTCTCAACGCGACCATTTTGAACTGAGGTATAAGGGAAAGAGTATCTTAGTTTTATTCCTGACTCTTGAGCAATCTTTCCAAAATTACTATACTCTCCACCCCAATCAGTTTGCAGTACTTTGATTTGTCTTTCAAACTGATTTTCTGCTAGCCTTTTAAAAACAGTGAAATGACTCAAGGTTTCGGACTTTTGTCTCATAGGGTAAATCCACATGAATCTACTGTAGTCATCCACAAACAACACGTAATATCTAAAACCTGCTGTAGATGATACTGGTGCAGGACCCCAAACATCGCTAAAAACAAGATCAAGTGGTTTGAGTGATTGTGAAGTAGAAGATTTGAAAGGTAGATCATGACTTTTACCAAATTGACAAGGCTCACAGAAATGCTTTTTATTGATATCAACTGATTTATTACAAGACTCAAGGACTTGACTAAGAACTGGCACAGACGGATGTCCTAATCTTCTATGCCAAAGCTCAAACAAGGACTATGTAGAGGACTCTGTTTTGAACTCTTCTTCTTTGACACAGAGAGAAAATGAAGGTTTGTCTGGGTATGCTGAAGACCTGTTTGTATGTTTGGTAGGAAATGGAAGCTGATATAGACCATCCCTAAGCCTTCCTTGCATCAGGTTCCTCCTCGACTGCAAATCCTTAACAAGGCATGTGTTAGGAAAGAATTCCATAGACACAGAGTTATAAGTAGGAAATTTGGAAACACTGATTAAATTCTTCTTAATTTTAGGAACATGAAGAAGATTACTGAGATAGAATGATTTATTTCCTTTGACATGTATAATTTTAGTGCCAGTATGAACAATGGGCAGTGAATCACCATTTCCAACTACTATACTTTGTTTACCTGTATATGGCTTGGTTGTACTGAGATTACCTTTATGTGCTGTCACATGAGAACTTGCACCAGAATCTGCAAACCACAGATCATCCTCAAGTACTTCTGGTGTTGTTGCATAGGCTGAAACTCTATCACTCTTACTGTGAATGCTTGGTTTGTTAACCACAAAACTTTCATCAAACCTCTTAAAACACCATCCTGCCTGATGGTTATTCATGCCACATATTTGACAGGTAGTTTTAAAATTGAAATTCCTCCCAGATCTTCCTCTGGCTGAAGTTCTTCCTCTGTTGGAAAGAAACCTTCCTCTTCCATCTCTATTTCCTCTTGCTGAGGTATTTATTCCTCTTCCTCTGTTAGTTCCATAGCTCAGATTAACTGAGTTGAAGCTGCTTCTAACTTGATTCAAGTGATCAAGCCTGCTTTCATATGTCAGCAGTGCTGAAGCCAGCTCACTCCAACTAATTGAATCCTTCCCATTGATTTGAACAACAATGGGAGTATATTCTTCATCTAGTCCTGCTAGTGCCTGAGTGACTAGATCTGCAAGCTCAATTTTCTTTCCAGCCACCTCAAGGTTATTTGCAAGTTGTTTGAGGGTGTTCAGATACTCATCCATGGATAGGCCTTCTTTCCTGGTTCTTTGAATTTCTGCAGTAAGGAAAGTAATCCTTGACTTATTAAGGATTCCATAGCTTTCTGTAACAATGTTCCACAGCTTGTTAGAAGTTGTGCAGCCTATCACTCTCATTAGAATCTCCGGAGTCATAGATGAATACAACCACCCCATGAGAAGTTGATCGATGAAGACCCACTTTGTATATTCCGGATTTGTCACCCTCTCCACAGTAGCTTCTCCTTCCACAGCAGTTCCTTCTTGAGTAGCTGTTTGTCCTGTCAAAAACTCCGGTGGACAAATCTTTGTCCCCATGAGATATCCTTCCAGATTATGTCCTCTTACAATCGGAATCACCACATTTTTCCACATGAGAAAATTATTTTTATCCAATCTGATTGACAGAATTTGAGTAAGAGTTACTCCAAAAGGATTGAGATGAGTATTAGCAGCTGAATTCTGGACTTGTGAATTTGAATCAAGGTTGGTAGTGTTGTTAGCCATGATGCTGGTTCTGATACCAAATCAGGAATTGAGAAGAACTAATAGGTAACGAAAATGGCTGAAGAGATGAAGTTTTATCAATAGAAAGCTTACATAAAGCATTACACGATACAGAGTATTTATAGAGCAAGAAAACACTACATACATGATAGATACAGATGGGAAAATAACCACCTTATTCTAGAGAATTCTACTGTTAGACTAAAACTAATACTCTGTGACATTAACAAGGTTATTCTAACAAGAAATGTAAAGAAAACGTGAGCTGCAACTACTATCTCTTCAGCTGTGAGCTAAGTCGACTCGTGTGAGACTTCTTCCTGACTTTTAACTTGCTATAATTGTTTTATGTCATCACCATGCATTTGTCTGTATGTAAAGATACAAGAGCTATAGAAAATGGGAGACCATGACGGTGGAGTGGCTATAGATGATAGCAACACGACTCGATCGAGAGACCACGATGGTGAGTGGTGGTTCATTGCAAGAAAATTATGCTTATCCTACAAAATTCCTGCATGTAAAATGAAATTTGTATGCGGAGTCTACTTTTTCCTACAAAACGAGTTTTTGTAGAGATAAGAATTTGACTCCAAAAATATTTATACTTAAAATCTCTCTGCAGACAAAATTAGATTTGTAGGCAAATTTTTATATTTCTTGCAAAAAAGAAAAATAAAATCACATAAATATAATATGACTCTAAAATTTTCAAATTGAGATGATTCGTGCTCAAGAACACGTGAACTTTTCCTAATAACAAATTTGTCGAGCAAGAAAAAAATTTGACCAATTCGTAGACTAATATAGTCCGAAATTTTTTCACTTACAAATAAAATTAAATCAAAAGTGAAATTTATTACGAATTTATTTGTTGATAATAAGTTAAGTATTTGCAGAGCTGTACCTGTGATTCTTATGGCCCAAGACAAACAGTATATCTTGGGAAAAATTGGGCCCTTGCTTATCGTAGATAGACGTGTACACGGGTTCAGGGGCGCTAAATTAACATTAATGTTGCATTTTATGATTAGTCAATAGTCAATACACATAAAGACTAAGTAGTAGGTACTAACGACTAAGCAGTGATATTTTTTTTTTCCAAAGATTTTTTCAATTGAGAATTTTGGGATTTTGTTTTCTTTCATTGGAGAAAATGAGGGACGAGTAGAATGATTCATTCCAAATATAACATTATTTGAGGGGAATATTGCACTGTATACCCTTATTTTCTAACATAAATTAAAAATACTAAAAGGGTTAAAATTTACTTAAAAATACTTCACAGGATAAAATTGTACATTTAGACTTAAGGTTTAATTTACTGGTTATTTACGTTCCTTTCACATATAACAGCTTTCGAAGGGAGAAAACGTTCCCGCTTTGGATTGGAGAAGCGGTTCCCGCCGTCGAACGATTTCTAGGGTTCAAAATCATAAACCGCTCCATGTTCGATCATTTCTGTAGTTCTTGCAAAGAAATCGACACCATCTCTCCCACTGCAAGCGGTGTGTTTTTCTTCTTCAGTAACTACTCCTGCTGTTTGAAGGTAGAAATCGCTGCCGCTTGAGAACTATATCTAGGGTTCTTCGAAAATCATAAATCACTCCATCTGTAAACAATTTCTAGAGTTCTTCCAAATAATAATCGACAGAATCTCTCCCTTTTCAAAGGCATCCCCACGTTATCTGCCAATGGTTACTACTAGGTGAGAAAATTTTACGAGATCAACATCGAAATCTACAAATTTGTTACAATTAGTTCTAATGAAAAATAGGTCGTTGAAGCGTGTCTCGAGAAGGAAGAAGAAAGAGACAAAAGAAACTGAACAGAGTAACCCTGTGCTCAGTGTAAGTTTTAATATCTACCATCAAATTGTGTGTTAAACTAATTCTTTATTGAAATATCTCACTGTGTGGTTGATTTATTCACTTGCAGTCTCTAAAAAGGACCAGTTCTGGAAGCACGAACAAGAGGAAGCAGGTAAATAGATTTACAACCCTTATTCATTAAGGTCTAGTTATGGTATTAAGTCATACAATGCGCTATACTATAAGGTTTCAGCAGTTTCTGGATGTTGAAAATATACATTAAGGTTAAGTTGTTTAAGTTTCATAATATACTTCATTACTTTTCATAATACGATACTTCTGTATTTGTGGCATACATTTCTCTCTTTTTCCACTTAAAAAAACAAGAAGTCGATAAAAGCAAAAAACAGAAGAGTTTGAAAATATACAATAAGGTTAAGTTGTTTAAGTTTCATAATGTATTTCATTACGTTTCATAATAAGATACTTCTGTATTTGTGGCATACATTTCTCTCTTTTTCCACTTAAAAAAGCAAGAAGTCGATAAAAGCAAAAAATGGAAGAGCAATAAGCATGAAGCATCTTCTGCAAAGAAGAAACAGAAACTCAAAATGACTGCACATGATAAAGAAGTCCAGTCTTTGGATGATGATGCTTATATTCCTAAGGTAATGGAGTTGCATTTAATCCTTTTAAATTTTGACTTGAAATTTGTTTTTGAAATTTGTTAATGTTGATTTAATTTGATGTTATACAAATTTTAGTACTCTAATTGTCAGTACATTTGCAAGTATTATATTATTTCGTGGAAGTATCATGATATGTTACTTATGTAGTTAGTGGTATCATCCTACAGGACAGAGAATTTTTATTGCCTTCGACAAAGTGGTGGAGTGGGAAACCACTTGTGAAATATGATGAATCAATTGTGACGAATATCAAATGCAAGCTTTCTCCGTCACATCGGAAAATGTTCAGGAAAACTTCTTTTGGTCATTATATCAATATGAAAGAAATTTACCTGCAACTTCAGCTTATCCATTGCTTGCTTCTGAGGCAAATTTTTGTTTCAGAGGCTGGGAAGAATGAGATGTGGTTTCAATTTGGTGGAAGTTATATTTGTTTCTCAGAGGAAGATTTTTGTTTAGTCACTGGACTTAGAGTTGTTGGGAATGATGATTTTTCCGAGTTTGACCGATCTGGGTGTAGGTTGAAAGAGTTGTATTTTTCTAATTATGGAAGGGTAACATCAGTAGAAGTAGGGGAGGTGTTTAGAAGCCTCCCCCAGGATGCAAATGACCTCGATGTTGTTAAGCTTGCAGTGATCTATTTAGTATCAGGATTTTTGTGCAGAGATAGTTATGATAAATTGGTTGAGGATGCCATTTTCAATATTATTGATGAAGATTTGGGTGAAATCTTTCCATGGGGAAAGTACATCTTCAAGAAAACTTTGAATTCTTTTAAAGCTGCTCTTAAGGACAGGAAGCCTGTTTTTGATAAAAAAAAAACAAAAACTCCATATTATGGCTATCGACTGAATGGATTTCCTTTGGCCCTACAAATTTGGGCATATGAAAGTATTCCTTCTTTGCAAGGTCATGTGTGCAAGAGGTTGAGTACATCATACCCTAGGATTCTCAGTTGGAAAACCGAAAAAAAGGACAAGCACAAGACGTGTGCAAATTTCCAGAAGACTTTTTTTTATGCCCCCATTGTGAGCTATTTATTTGATTTGATTTGTATAGTTACTTGTATGTCAAACATTTAATGTTTTCCTATATTTTGTTATTTTTCCGATGGAGTTGGAAGTGATCGAGGAAACTATGGAGGAAAAAAAACGTCCATACACTTTTGGGTTATTTGATGATGACAGTGAGGATCACCATGTACATAATCCATACTCTTCCGTCAATGTGCACGATGGGGAAAAGGAAAGGGACAAGGTGAAAAATGTTTCTTCATTTCATATCTTATGTCTCCCATGTTTCACGATATGATACTTCTTTTTGTTGAGTTGTCTAAGTTTCATAAGAAATTTGTTCAGGTTTCATATCATGATACTTTTTTATGTTGAGTTGTTTAAGTTTCATAAGATATTTCCTCACGTTTCATAGTATGATACTTCTCTCTGTGTAATTGTTTAAGTGTCAGAAGATATTTCTTCACGTTTCATAGTATGATACTTCACCATGTCTCATGTGTAAGTTTCATAAGATATTTCTGCATGCTTCATAATATGATACTTATATCTGTTTATTTTTTGAAGTTTCTTTCTTTTAAATGTTGTTAAAGTTTCACATGATGTTTATTCACATTTCATAGCATGATACTTGTTCATTTTTTTATATTCCAGGTTGGTCTTAGTGCCCAAATTGTGGAGCATTTATGTGATATCAAATTAAAACAGAAGCAAATTTCTTCAGACCAGACTGAGTTGAAAAATAACTTTTTGAGTGGAATGGAAAGTTTAAAGGAAGATGTTAGGATGATGATTTCAGACTTTATCGAGGGGCTGAAAGGAAGTATGAAGTTGGACGATGAAGTGTGTAAAAAATCTGATGATGCAGAAGTATCTGATGAAAGATTTGATGATGCAAAAGTATCTAATGATGTGGATATATCAGATGATGAAAACATCGATGTTGTAGTAAAATCAGATGATGCAAAAACATTCGATGATGCAGTAAATGTTTGTATGGATATTGTACCATTTTTCTGTTCAAAGATTTCCAAAATGAATGATGAGGATAATATTGTAGGAGAAACATCTAGTGTAGGTAATGGAACTAGTGAATTTGGGTTAAATACTGCATTCTTTGATTATTCTCCTAGATTTAACTTATTGACAGATTCGCAAACATCACAATCTGAATTTTCTGATTTTATGGTGGAACTTACTGAAGAGGATTTCAAGAGGTTTGATTCATACACATGTCCTTCAAGAGCTGCATATACAGAAGTGGATGTTATGGTACAATTTTTAAAAATTATAAATCTTTTGTTCACTTTTTTTTTGACGGAATTTTGTTCACTTTTTTTAGTTTCTAATGAACAATTTTTTTTTTTTTTTTTTTTTTGTCTGAAAATTACAATGTTGTCAATGCTTCCTCGACGAGGGTTGTCAAAGGAACTTCAGCTTTCAATGATCTAATGATACCACCATCTGAATATGACTTGAACGAATTTGTAGCATGGTATAGACAAGGTCTTAAGGAGGGGAACAAGTAAGTTGTTAAGTTTCATAATAACTTTTTACACGTTTCATATTATGATACTTCTTCCTGTTGTTTCTTTGACACCTTTTTTTTTTATCATGATTTGATACTTTATGTTTTCTGCTATGATACTTTTCATAAAGTCTCATAATATGTTTCTTCACGTTTCATAATATCACAATTCCTTTTCTTTTTTTTTTAACTTGTTTTAAGTTTCATTAGATATTCTTCTACGTTTCATAATATGATACTTATTTAAGTTGTTTAAGTTCCATAATATATTTCATGTTTCCTTTGTTTTTGATCACATACTTGTCCAAGTTTCTTATATTTGCTTCATTGTTTTAAGGATTTATAAATATGGGAAGCCTGGTATTGTACTTGATCCCCCATCTGACTTTGGAATTGTCAAAATTAATCAGAAAATATGGTGGTATTACTTATGCAACCCCGATTCTTTATTGGAGGACACTGTAAGTTATTTATATTATCATTATATATGTTTCTTGTTTGTAATTTATTGATATTTATACGTTGTACGATTTTTGCAGCATATTGATATTGCTTTCTTCTACCTTCGAAAAATGGTTAAATACTCTGACAAGATCAAACTAGCTGCAACAACAACTGATTGCTTGTTTGAGGGTTTGATTAGAGGAATATATAAGTCATTTTTGTCCAACCCGTATTCACTTCCTGACCAAAAGGCACTTGTTTCATATATTTTGGGTCGAAGTATGTGTTGCAATACCAGCTGGATTGACGTTGATCATGTTCTTGTGCCAATTATGATGGAGTCAAGGAAGCATTGGATACTTGCTGAGTTTGAAATGAAACGTCGCTGCCTAAATGTTTATAACTCATATAGTCATCTTTTCAGTGATGATGAAGTTATAAATCATGTTCAGCCATTCCCTAGTATTTTTCCTTATCTCTTGGAAAGTATTGGTTATTGGGATGGAAAGGATGCAAAGTATTTTGATCCGAATGTAAATATTAGTGATCGACTCCGTCCATTGTCCATTAAAGTCATACATGATATCCCCCAGCAGGACAGTGGGTTCGTAATATCTTCGTAGTCCTTGTTTTTTTTCTTGTATATTAATTTTGTATTTTAGTGGTATATTTCATGTCTGCCTGTTTTGATAAATTTGTTTCTATATCATTTCAGAAGTGTTGATTGTGGGGTATTTGTCATTGGGTATGCACTATACTTCATTCACGGAAAGATGCATGAGATGGAGAACTCTTTTGATGTAGCTACATTTCGTGTGAATATGGCTACTTACCTTTTCAAATATGCAAAGTGGAAAGAAGAGGAGCTTTGTCTGACTGATGATGATAAACCATCCAGAAAGTAGTTTATTAGGGAAAGAAGAGGAGCTTTGCCTGACTAAGGATGATAAACTATCCAGAAAGTAGTTTATTAGTTGATGCAGTGTTTTTTTGTAAACGATTAGTAGGAAAGGTCTAACAACATAGATTTTAGTTTGTTTTGAGCTGGAGTTACGTATAGAAATCCCTTTACATATCTTTTGATATATCACTTTTATGAAATGGGGTTACATATTTTGATGCATCCATGTTTTATTATATATGGAATTGAATTTCATATGTTGGTACATTTAAATTTATGTTGACAGATATCATATTTCTTACAGGTATTATTATGTAACCTTTGAAGTATCACGCAATGATACCTTAAGTATCACGCTATGGTACTTCAAGATTTTAGGCAGTTTTGTGTAGCTAGAGTTCTTCTGAAGTATCACGCCATGATATATTACGTAGATTTATGTAACTGAAGTTTTGTGGAAGTATCACGTCTTGATTCCTTAAGTATCACGCAATGATACTTGAACGTCCCTATGATACTACAAGGTTTTAGGCAGTTTTGTGTGGCTGGAGTTCTTCTGAAGTATCACGCCATGATAGATTAAATATCATGCTATGATACTTCAAGATTTTAGGCAGTTTTGTGTAGCTTGAGTTCTTCTGAAGTATCACGCCATGATACATTACGTAGATTTATGTAACTGAAGTTTTTTTATGAAGTATCACGCCTTGATTCCTTAAGTATCACACTATGATACTTGAACGTGTTAGGTATTTTCATGTAACTGAAGTTCTTTTGAAGTATTTTCATATGCTGGTACATTTACATTTATGTTCACAGGTATGATACTTCGTACAGGTAGTATTATGTAAGTTTAGAAGTGTAACGCAATGATGTCGTAAGTCACGCTATGATACTTCAAGGTTTAAGGGTGTTTTTTGTAGCTGGAGTTCTTCTGAAGTATCACGCTTTGACACATTAAGTATCACGCCATGATACTTATGGTTTTTAATAAGTTGATGTAACTGAAGTTTTTTTGGAAGTATCACGCCTTGATTCCTTAAGTATCACGCTATTATACTTGAAGGTATTAGCTATAATACTTGAATGTTTTAGGTATTTTCATATAATTGAAGTTCTTTTGAAGTATCACTCCATGATTCCTTAAGTATCACGCTATTGTACTTGAAGGTTTTAAGTAGTTTTCTGTAGATAATTGTTTGAAGTATCACGCCATGATGCCTTACGTATCACGCTATGATACTTACTTGTTTTTCAGTTTTTGACGTCAAATATGAATGTTATTCCATAAGTTAAAGGCACGACAAACTGAAGGTGAAGGATAACAAAAGTCCAACACAATTGAAAAATATTCTGAATATGAGAAATTTCATAACTAGGAACTCATGTTTTATTGGAACAAATTAACAGAATTCATAGAAAGTAATGGTTATCGTGCAAAAAATTGATTTGAAAGTTAAAATGGGACTAATAGAAGGTGTAAATTTCATAGCATGAATCTATGTAGCAACAAATTTCAGTTTGTTGTCTTTTTTTTTTTTTTTTTTTTTTTTGACTTAAGGGGCAACGGATCTGGTCTTTTGCATACATTTTTGTGTGTGTCCATACTCTTTGCACCTTCCACATTTTCTTGCTGCTTTCGGTTCTCCTTTTGATCTATATTATTTTTCTTTAGGTCTACCTGGTTGTCTCCTTGGAATAGGAGGCAATACATTTCTTAACTTGATATCTTCAGGAACAATCCAATTTGTATGATCCCCTAGAGGCAAAACTGTACCGTTGTATGTTTGGACATGGTATATCTTTGTGTAGTATCTTGAGAAATAATCATAGGGGTTGAATTTTTTACTTGCAATTACTGCTACAGCATGTGCACATGGCATTTCATCAATTTGGAACCTATTGCAAGTACATGTCCTTTCTTGGATGTTCACAATGTTTGATTGAGTATTGCCTTTGCTATCAACTTGAAAAAGCACTGGTGTAGAAGGAATTACCTGTGATTAAATTAGGAATCACATAAGTTGTCAGCACAAAATAAAATAAAATGAAGTATCAATAGAATTCACAAAAGTATCAATGCATGATACTCTCCAATGAAACAATGGGATATCGATGCAAATTTGAAAAAAACATAATATAATTATATGAGACGCTCTTTTAGACAAAATGTAGTATCAACATGTTGTGTAGAAAAAATTAAGTATCAATAGAAATCACAGAAGTTTCAACGCATGATACTTCTTGCTAAATTTTCATACTCATGCATAAATTTTACTACTATTTAAAATCTTACCTTCATCCTTCTTGATTCATTAAATTTATCTCGTAACAATTCTTCCTGGTTAGTTTCCAAAGTTGTGAATGTACCCATTGCCTTATCTCGATTTTTTGAAAACCAACGCTGTAACATGTATCTTAAACATTCCAATAAAGTTTCTACATGTTCCTTTTTGGCAGTCTTTGTTGCTGAATTCACTAACTCTACAATGTTTGATGTCATGATTGAGTATCGATTAGTTGTCATGTGTGACCTTGTCCAATGCTCATACCTTGCTTTTTCCTGTACAAAATGAAAATAAATTAATCAGCATAAGATATTCTTTATAAGTTTCATAAGATGAAACTAACTAAATAAGCGAAATCTTACCAGGTACCCACAAATTTCCTTGTTTATTTTGTCAAGGTGTGACATGTGATAATCAAATTCATGTTTGGTGTAAGCTCTTGCAACTGCATTAAATGATTGCACTAAATCCTTTGAATTTTTTGGAAATGTAGTCTTTAAGTTTTTTAGTAAATGGAATGAACAAGCACCATGCATCACATTTGGATACAATTTCTCCACTGCTGCGTCAATGCTAGGATGCCTATCCGAGACAATACATAAACCTTGACGGATACCGAAAGTTTCCTTTATCCTACTCAAGAACCATTCCCAAGAATCATTATTTTCATTATCACCAATCCCAAAACCAAGCACAAAAATGCTGTTGTTGGCATCTTGAGTGCACGCTGTGAATAACGTGCCACCATAAGCTCCTTTTAGGTATGTCCCGTCAACCACTATAATTGGTCTACAGTATTCCCAACCTTCAATTGACGCCCTCAATGCCATGAACAAATACTTGAATCTGTTGTTTGAATCTATTTCCATACTTGTTATAGTTCCAGGATTTGCTACTTGTAACATGTGTAAGTATGTTGGAAGTCTTTGATATGATTCTCCAGGATGTCCTTTCAACAATACATATGCTCTTTCTCTGGCTCTCCATGCTTTATCATAGCTCATCGTCACTCCATACTCATTTTGCATATGTTTTCTTATATCTCTTGGGGTGTAGTTTGTGTTTAGAAATGCAAGATTGTGTTTAATACAATTTGCTACAGTTGAACTTGATGCTTGTCTATGATCACCCAACGCAACATTCAATGAGCATGTGTGATCATTTCTTATGTAGCGTATTTTGAAGGTATTGGTTTTTCCAACCTTTGAAGCCCTCAAAGTCCATTGGCAACTATGATCTACACATACCAAGACATACTCCTTATTGTCTGATCTTGTTACCTTGTATTGGAACATGTTACGCATTGCATACTTTGCGATACATGTCTTCAACAACTCCTTATCTTGGAAAATTTGACTATTCATTATTGTGTCAATACTTGCATCATAAGTCACAATATCTTGTACTTCACTATGTTCGTCTTCAAACTGTGGTATTTGCTCATACACTTCCAAAGCAATTTCTTCAATTGATTTTTCAGATTGTGTGATTGTACTTTCAATTTCAGCACAGTCGATTAGCTTGCTGCCCTCAACTTGCATATTAGCAGAAAGTGGTTGGATGTTCTGGGAAGTTTCAGATGTGATACTTTCTGCATGCATGAATCTATTATCAATAGGTAGCAATCAATCCCCTGGTTCTTTTTCTTCAACTCCAAATAGAATAATACTGAGCTATTGTTAAAGAATTTCACGAGGGGTAGCTCCTTCTTCAGTTTATACTGAATAGTTATGTTTACTCTTGTCCTATCTAACTCCAGTGCTGAATATATAGTGTCTACAAATCCAGTATAAGTGCACCCAAATGTCACTGTTATTCCAACAACTTCGTAGTCTATATATTCTCTGTCTTCTGTCCACTTTCCACCATAATGTAAGAGAACTAGAGTTGATTCCATATCTGAATTGATAAGAAAGTAAGGAATCAATGAACAATAGCTCACAACAACTCAAAAGTGATTTTACATTAATGTATCAATGTATGATACCTGAATCATAATGTTCGAAACTATTATATCATAAGCTGATACTTCATGATTGGAGCTTAGAAATGAATAAAAAATTCATAGTTTTCATACCAGTTGCAATAAGGTATCAATGTCTGATACTTCTTGTATCACTGTATGATACCTCAATCATAAAGTTCAGTAATGAATAATTAACCTGAAACTATTATATCATAAGCTGATACTTCATGATTCAAGCTTACAAATGAAAAAAAAAAAAATTCATAGTTTTCATGCCAGTTGCAGTAAGGTATCAATGTCTGATAATTCTGAATTGAACGTAGGATAATATATATCATCATGTGCATATTGAGTCAATCAAATCATATTTTCAAAACGTTCAAACCGATGTGTATCAATATTTCATAATTCAAATGTTAGAAAATTCACTGGAAACGCCAATTAACAAATCTTGAAATTGAAATTATTAAAAATGATACTCAGACTTGCAAAAATCAGCAGGAGGTTATTAAAACCTAGATCTAAGAAATTGGAAGAAAATACCTATTTGAAAGGATTTTAATTCAGATAATAGCTAAATCTTCACAAAAGCTCGCAACTGTCAGGAGCACACCATCAAAATCTTCATGAGAGCACATTGTTTCCGAAAATTTTCATGGAAACTCGCTGTCGTCAGGAATCCTCACAAGCATCTGAAGGACGGCTGAAAAAAATCGCGGGGAAGACGCTCGCTTTGATAAAGCCAGAGGCAAAATTGGGTAAACTTGCTTGTGATGTACGTTTTTCACAGAACGTATATTTGAGTTTGTAGGATGTTAAACGGGTATAATTAAGTAGTATCAGGCCGTGCAGTAGGTTTAAGTTATAAGCCCAAAAGTAAGGTAATTGTGTGTTTGACCCTTATTTGAGCCTTTGGTTCTGGCCCAAATTTTAGTTTTAAAAAAAAAAATGGGCTCTTACTTGGATAAGGCCCAATGCGTGGGCCTGCTTTGCCTTTGGGCAGATCCGACCTTCGGTATTTGTCGGCAATATATAAAATTTAACAAATTTAAATGTAAATATTATCCACAACTATTTTTTTGTCAGTAAACATTTCCTACAACTTGAATCGATTAAAAAAACCACTCACAAACAAATTGAAAGTAATAATTTACCACTTCATTTCATTTTCCCACTATTTTACTTCCCGTCGATATTTTACTTGTGTGCCTCTAAAAATTTCACAGTTAGCCATATTCCAAAACCCTAACATCAAATTCCAATCTCTTCTCATGGAGCCGCCTCCCTATTCCTCACTCCGTATTTAGCCTTTGTTTAGGAAGAAATTTATAAATGATTTAATAGCCTATTTTTGGCTTATGCTTATAATACAGATACAGAATGTGTGGTTACTAGAATGATCCTCGAGTTATAAGTCCGTGATGATATTTCTTCAATCTTCTGAGCTTATAGATTGGAAATTGAGATAATCAGAACCCGTATCTTGGCGTGGCGAACCAGGCGGTATGTGAAGTTTGATTTTCCTTTTCCTTTTCCTTTTCATAAGCACCTGGTGATTCTGCAGCCATGGTTAGGTTGATTCTCTTGTTCTATCAAGCAACAGACGAGAGACTACTGACTCTATTTTTGCTTCAAATATGTTAATGTTTCTATATGGTTTCAAATTGGCCTTTTCTCTTTGAAAATTATTTGCAGAGACTGACGCTGTTCAATTTAGGACTTATCCAGTATTCTCCATTTCATTCCAGATTCGAGGCAAAATTTATAGTTACTGTTTTTTATAGATTTGGATTGTTTGATTAAACTTGGGATCTATCCTGGTGGCTATCTTCTCATCTAATATGAAAGCCATAATGCTTCAGAATTTATCTGAAATCCTCTTATCCTGTGTATGTTTTCCCTTTCCGATTAAGTAGATTTACTTATCCAGGAAAAGTAGATTTTGGAAATAAAATATTTGGGCACGAATTGATTGATCATTAAAAGAATTTCATTTGGGACTGAAATGATAACTTTGCTACTTCTAAAGCAGTCAATTCTCATTTAAGATTTAAGAATAGGCTATTGACAAGTGGTTGGTCTTGTTACCAAAAGAACTATTTTCTATTTGTTAATAGCTTAGAAATGTGATACAACGAATTTTCATTACCAGAAGAATGAAAGGGTAAATCTTGTGTAGAAACCATATGATTTGATATTAATAGTATATTTTAGGAGAAATATAAGTAAAAAAAAAAAAAATCTAATTTAGATTAGGATTGTCTATGTTAGATTTAATTACTTTTGATATTTCGATTGATTTGGATATACTGAAATCATGTCTCTTTTTCTTCTCTCACTCCATCGTGATCTGCATCACCAGTTGTAGTGTGATTTCAACAACTACCTCCGAACTTGGTTGCTCCTCATGGACGTGTACACATGAGCATTTCAGCTAAAGGTTTGAAGGAGTTACAAAGCTTCTTGGATAGCCTAGAAAATTGAGATGGTGAAGGTTTTTTTTTTTTTTTTTAACCCATCTTTGAAATTTCCTTCCGTTGCTAAATCTTTATCTCTTGTTCTCTTTTGATGTTGAGTTGGTAGAGGATTTATGGTCCAACTGTAACATATGTGGCTCTCATACCTTTTTTCAGGTTTCTTTTTTCTACTTCAGATTTTCTCTAACTTGTTTCCCTGTAACATTCTAGCTAATGTTAACTTCAAGTTGACTATAGGCATGTGGCCTTTTGCATGAATCTTGATAACATACTTGGCATTGAGTAGACATAATTTGGATGAAAGACATTGATTAGTTACTACTTGATACAGAATATTTTTTTTTTTTTGATCGCAATTAAATTTTTTTGATCGTAAGAATATTTTTAATTATTGATTAGTGCAAGTATGGGGAAATAAGAAAATTAGACATAATGCTTTAGAATCTATTTGAAATCCTCTTTTCCTGTGTATGTTTTACCTTTCTGATTAAGTTTTATGTATTGATATCAAAGGTTGCCTTAGGATCTAGTTCATGTTATATCTTTCCATCTAGTATGAGACCGTTTTAATGTTCAATACATGTTTTGTTTAATATCGTCCTAGAAAAGGAGCCAGAATATCTGCAATGATAGCTCCACCAAAAATGCATGAGAAATGGAAATGTTGTCCTAGACTCAAGTTACTGGCCCTTTGTTTCAAACACGACACTGTTATTGATCTAGGATTTATGATGGTGCATTGGGAATCATTATTGTGATGAAGGTGTTGAATATCACTGGAAGAACAGGAAGACTCAGGTGGCCTGTTGAGGTAAGCATGAAGAAGAGAAGAAGTGCATTCAGTTTGAACCAACCATACTTCAAATGTTGGGAGAACCATTGAAATGTTTAGAACTTCTGATTAAGTGTATATTTTTTGGTTCATCATGAGGAGTACTATCTAGTTTCAAGAAGTTAGCATTAATTTTTGAAATGAAAGCCAATTAATGTGATTTTGTATGATTTTGCTATGGAATGAAAATGTTTGTAATTTCATATTTATTGTTGCATTTTAAATATTTAATTTTTTTTTTATAATTTTAGTTCACAATAAAATATATTAATAAAATATTAAAAGATTATTTTTTGTAGTGCTATATAATTTAAATAAAAAATAAATTTTTTAAAAGGATGCAATTTCGCCCTATAAATTATATTATTATTGAGATAAATATTATACTTTGCCCATAAATATGGTTCCCCACAATTTTTTTTTTTTTTTTTTTTTTTTGGTCAGGAAATATAGGACTAAGCCTACAAATTCTTTTCAACATAGAATTTTTTTTTTGGGAAATTTACGATTCAATTTTTATCTTATACCCATGAAACTTATGTTGTAGGTCAAACTAACTTTTGGAGAAGAATAATTTTGTCGGGAAATTATTTAAACGACAAATTGCATGTCTTTAAATGGTTTGTAGAAAGAGACTTTAGCCCACAAAATTTCAATATTTATCGTCTAATACATTTCCCCACGATGTTTACCCTACAAATGGCCCAACAAATTTTTTCCCCACGATGTTTACGCTACAAATGGCCCTACAATTTTTTATTTTTTATTTTTTTGTCTGGAAAAGTTTTTCCCCACAAATAAGAACATTTTCCTACAAATTAATTTATATGCGGAATATAAAATTTTTATAGTAGTTGTTGTTGACATGTTGCAATAAACAGTTTTCTTGTGAGGCTAAAGCCTCTAATTTTGAGACCACCAATTTCTTTGTTGAAAAACAAAATAACACGTGCAAGGATTTCTAGGGTTTGAGAGAATTCTTGTATATATAACTGTAAATTATACATCAAAGAGCCTTACAACTTTGAACTTGGGAAAATAATGAGTTTTCCTCTCATATTTATAGGCAAAGCCATTTTATATTGATGGTAATTATGTAATTGATCCAATGATCATCTAGATTTCTCTTTATAAATATTTACAATGAAATATTCTAAACACAATAAACTAACCACCTCAGAATCATCTATTGAAGACATGATAACATATCCCATGGAAGAAATCTCAACCATGTCATTGTTGACATGGTACAAAAATAAATATACGAATATATATTAAAGTCTACTTTAATGTCTTATAATGTATATAAATATTAATATTAGAGTTTCCCTAATGCATTTCACATTTTTCCTGCAGTATGCATATTGGGTCTCGTACTTCTTTCACGCATCCGTCCTTTGTTCAAATCAAATATCGCTGGTATTTCAATAATATTGATATATTTTATATTTATATAATACAACACAAGAGGAATTAAGAAAAAGGAAAATCATATTTCATATGGGAGCTTACATAGTAGGAATACCCATGAGTGCCCTACATACATATACCCACCAAACTCTTCTCTTTTTATTTTTATTTTTATTTTTATTTTTTTTAAAAAAAAAAAAAAAAAAAAAAAAAGAACTCTTCTCTTTTATTGCATTTTGAAAGCATTTTGAAAGTATTATTAATTTACGTGATAAAAATATGGTGCATTTTACAGCATAAATAAAGACCATATAAATTGCAATATTCTGCAGCATCCTCTTCACCGCTTCTTAATTACTTTGGCCGACATGCCTTTTCAACAGGGCCAGATTGTCTTGCAAACTGCAACAAATACAACCAATTATACATCGTAACTTTTCAGTTTAAACAATTTCCTTTTTAGGCTCCATTTTTTTTTTGTGGTCTCAATTGTTTGCGTGTTAACATTTTCAGTGAGTGGTACAAATTTGGGAGAGGGTAAAGTAAGGAACCTGAAAATAATGTTCTAGTTTCTTTTTAAGAGTAGCATATTCTTTCTTTACTTGTTGGAAAGTTCTCTTGCATCTGCAAAATAAAAAATATTAGTGATTACACTGTAAAGTCGAATTAATGAACAAATTCCCTGGGATTTCCAAAAGAATGAAAAATAAATAAAAAAATCATCATCATCAAGCTATTTATTTTTAAAAAAAATAAATTTGAGGTTGAATTACTATTATTTATTACGTACCCTTCTCCATTTCCTGTGTCGCAGTACTCTTTGAATTTTGTGCACTCATTTTTCAACTTTTTGGCTCCAATGCTGTAGGTATAGATGAGAAAAATAATAGGATTAATTTATTCGGAAGATAAGAAAAATATTCTTTTGATTAATAATGATGATGAAATAATTATTTTTTATTTTTATTTTTATTTTTCGAATAATTACCTGCAACTACTGCCCTTGAACTGGTGCATATGGTTGTCGAGCTTAGCAAAATCAAGGGGGTTCTCCTCTCTGATCATAAAAAGAAGGAAATATAAATTCATCATTAATCAAGATTCTAAGCTTTTGATGTCATTTTTTGACGGTTCACTACCCAATGTCAGCTCCAATGCGGACACAGAAACTTTGAAGTCAAATCAGTGCTCACAAGATAATCTTAGTATTTGATAAAAAATAGAAGAATGATGTCGTGTTCACGAATATATATGGATCGATGCACATGTAGTAGGAGATCTATCTCCTAGGCCCCACGACCTTGTACCAAGTGGTGGGGGCCTCAAAGCACGATCTTCTACCTCATGCTCCTAATACTGACATTTAGTTTTAACATTAGAAAAACTAAGAGTTTACTCACAAAGCATGTTCGATATTTTGGATTAATCGAACCGAATCTCTGTAATACAATGAAACAACTTCTTCCACGAAATTTGGATTTTCTTCATCTTGTAGCTCTTCGAGCTGAATAAATTGTTCATCTAGATATCCCTGCACAATCTCCCATATTATTTTGATTCAACACAAAACGACACAATATATATACGCACAAGTCTGTGTGAAATGCAGCTTGCTAAACGAATATAAAATACCTGATCAAAGAGGGACTGCTTCATGTTAGCAAGTTGTCTATGCATATTTCTTTCCATTGAAGAATTGTGTGAGCAAAATTTGACAAATCCTGAGAGAGATGAGTTCAATATATAGGAAAATGTAATAGTCGATGCAATATTGTTTTACATGAAGCAAGAGGGTTTATATAGGGCAAAGGTCTGTCCCATTCTCTCTCTGTCTCTCTATGTATGAAGGAGAGATAACATTTGATTCTGTCTGAAATAAGTTCAGATTCTGTAAGGTACATTCAAGGCTTTTCATTCAGCTTCTCAGAATCTGAAACTTTCTATTTTTAGATTTGAGTAGAAGCACTTGAGAGCTCCAATTGATAATAGAGTTCCAAAAGTAACTAATGGCCACCATTTTCCAAATCACTTTTCAAAAATAGAAATTTTTTTGTTTATAAATAAAGAACTTTTATCAAAAATGTTTTCTGTAACGAAATCATTACAATTTATAAACCAATTTAAAAACTATACAATTTTTCAAACTACTTTTTAACTACACATATTTTCTCTCCACTTTTCAACCGTACATCTTACCTCGAAACAGTAAATAAATCAATTTATAAACCGATACAGTGTTACCAAACGGTCTGGTGTCATGCATATATATATATATGCATCCCATGCCAAGAATTTGCATAACTTCCCAATCTTGCACTTCTAAGAGATTACGTTGACATGTAATTATTTCGAATGTCGTGGTATTACCACGCATAAATATATCGCTTGATTTAACATCAATAAAAGTGGACTTATATGTGTACAAAAATATGGATGCATATATATATATATATATATTTTTTTTGTTTAATATTCTAATTAACATTAATGTTCCTATGCTATATCCAAGTAGTTAATTAAGAATTTATGCATTGTAATTAATCATAATCCTAATTTCATTATGTGTCAATTTATAACTTTCCAATAAAGCAACAAGGGAGTATCTACATATACATGTAATTTCGACTCTCACAATGTCACCTAATATTTTTACCAACAACATTGTTTGGCATAGACATTGATAAAAATAAAATTTATATATACTGATGTGTACACGAGCACGAACAAAGACATGCGCACACATATATACATACATGTATATCATGATATTGTGTGATATCGGTTAATATATTAATCAAAAACTTTCCTTTGCTGTATCAAACTAGCTAATTATATAACTTGTGAATTATAAGTAAGAGTCAATTTCAAAGATGTCCTCTGTTGACGACGGGGTACGCAATGCACTTCCAGTTACTTACCTTAGTGGTCACCCAACAAACCTTATAAGGTTAAGAATTCAAGTCCCTGAAGATGTGTCTGCCAAGCTCGAGACAAAAATAGCTTCTTGATTGAATCAATCGAACAATTTGTGATTACAATAAAGGCTAGCAACGAAAATGAAAAAATAAAAAAAAATATTTTGCTAAATTGTTGATTGCTATATTCAATAATACGAGAATTCAAGTCCCTGAGGATGTGAATTTTTTTTTATTACAATAGCTAAATTTTGCTTTATTTTTATCATGAAAAATAATGTCAATCAAAAAACAAAAGTTGGAAAATTCTCCACTTTTTCACCTAGAAAATTAAATCAATCAAACACTTTAAAATTCCATTTCCTAGGAATTCAATTCTCTGAAATTCATTTTCTTTTCACTCAAATTCCACCATCGCAATCAAACCCAGCCTATATCAAGGAAAATACCGTATTTTGAGACAAGTTGGATAACGAATTCCATGAAAAACTTAGGCAATCAAACAATACAAAAGTTGAAAAATTATCTGAAAAATGCATTTTCCATGAAAAAAATGGGTTATCAACCGTAGCCTTGGTGATATTTTAAAACATGAACATATTGGTGAAATTATTATATGATATTGTTTCTTTAATTAATAAATCCATTAAGTTCCATTATTTATCAAGAAAATATCTATAGCCTTCCAATCAAGGGAAAAATGTTATATCGTATCCAACTAATTAGAAAGCGTTCAAGAAATACAATCCAACTTAGAGATGACAAAAAAATTTGACCCGTTTAGAACCCAATGGGTACCCGACCCGAATGGGACGAAAAACCCACATCGCAAGTCGGTGGGGCTTATTTGGGTGACCCAAGCGGGTCATGGAGAGGGTTTTGGCCGCTCCGAATAATTAATTAAAAAAATATATAGGAAAAATTTTTAAAATTATAAAAACAAAAAAAAAAATGGGGTGGCGATGTTGCCCGCTCTGCCCCGAAGTTTGTGGGCGAAGCTCGAGTTTGGTATTGAAAAAGAATTCGCGGGGTGGGGCACGGGTTCAGAGTACCCAACCCAAACCCGCCTCATTAGCCATCACTATTCTAACCTCACCATGATATATATACATCGAACAATTTGAGATAAACTTAACAAATTTAGCCTCAGTTTGACGGTCCTTGTTTAAACCAAAGTTTAAATAACATAATTTTTTAAATTATTTTTTAGTTACACACATTTAAATTTCTTTCCAATTTTTAACTACATATTTTACCTAAAAAATTCAAATAAATCAATTTAATTGATCTACGAACATTGCCTTTTTATCAGAAAATAACCAACCATATTTCTAGCTTTTAAAGGAAACAACAAACCCTTACTTAATATTCTAGCATAAACGCAAACTCTAAAATAAACTAATCAAAATAATCATAAAACTTTCAATGTAATAAAACTACTAATTTTTGTCTGGGTGGTTTAAAAAAAAAAAAAAAAAAAAAAAAGACCCTGCTTATTTGATTGCCCAAAAACTAAATGGCTCATTTCTACATAGATATTACGAGATCCTTAGAAGCTCATTTCTACATAGAAAGTGATATCATTCCTCAAATTTCAACATAATTAAAAGATATATACAATTGCATCATTAGAAATTTTTGCATTGTAATTAATCCATCAAGTTTCACTACTTCAATAAATAAATAAATAATTAAAAAAAAAAAAAAAAAAAAAAAAAAAAAAAAAAAAAAAAAAAAAAAAAAGAGGAAGAAGAAGTTGCTTTAGCATATGCTAATTGAAAGTTGTGCCAGAATTTGTCCCAAAAGTTTGCAAAAGTTAGAATGACAGTTCTTGCTGCCATAAAAAGCATTGATGTAAAAACATTATCATCATTCACTTTTAGGACAGTAATAATTGTTGGGGGAAACGCATAAAACCATCAAATCAATAAAGGCACATATTCAAGAAGGGACAGCCCAATTTAGAACGATCCGTACAAGTTTGCAACAAATTTCCCATAATCGTTGTTTTAACTATTTTCTGGAAAAAAAGGTTTCGATATCCTAGGATGTCTTTTTTTTTGCTATAAGGAAATCTATGTATTCCGTCCATCCCACAAAAATAAATTTGTTTTTATTTTTCGTTTGTCCCACAAAAATTGATCACTTTCTTTTTTAAGAGTATATTATTGTCTTCATTTTCTAATATACCCCTATTTAATATGCATTGTTATCAATAAATATGAACAACTCATTATTTAATGTAGGGGTATATTAGGTAGAATGTAAGTAAATTTATAGTCCCAACATATGTTAATTATGTTTACTTAATTTGTGTGAAAATAGAAGTAAGTTTATCTTTGTGGGACGGAGGGAGTATTATTAAAGGCTTCTAGTAGAGATGACATATAAGCCAGTGTTTGCCAGCTCGATGCATCAAAATACAAGTCACGAACGACTCAACTTGGAGTGCTCAAGAGCTGGGGCACGAGATAAACAAAGAAAGAGAAAAATGAGATAAGCCGACTTGTGGGCTCGTAATTTTTTTTTTTTAAAACTAAAAATCCATTTTTTTGAAGGGGAAAAAAATTAATGGCTCGTGGGCCAAGACCGACTCGGCTCACGAGTCGTGAGCTCAAAGGGCTGAGTAAAGTCGGAGCGGCGTGTTTCCAAACCACTTCACATTGGGGGCATGCGCGTATTAATGCGGTCAACTTTTTTTTTTTTTTTTTTTTTATTGCCTAGGCGAGAATATGCATTGCGTTACACTCATAAGAGTTGTAATGCGCGACTAAGCATGAATAGTCACACAACGTGCATTGATGCAAACAATCTAAGGTTTTAATATTAGTTCTAGATTGCCCCCATGGCACTTCCCAATTGGTAAATGTTGGGAATCCAGAAAAGCTGGTAGCTCGCAAATCCAAATCCTCACAAGTTAGAATTTACTAGACAAAGTGTAAAGTCAGTGGTACCTAGACTCGAGCAGCTTGAGCATAACCTGAGATTTACACACTCCACCAATCCCTATGACAGGAGCGGTGGGGACGTCTAAGGTTGGTGTTCAACCCTTTTTTATATGAGTTATGGATTGGCCAATAAACCATTTCTAAATCTCGAAAAATTCAGCTTAGTCACCAAACATCACTCTTAGCCAAAATCTACCCAGTCTATTAATATGTAATACAATTTCTAGGGAATTATTAAGTAATTTGAGTTTCTATTTGAAAACTGTAGGTTATGTTATTAAAATTGCAATGTTAGACATTTAACAATAAATAAGATAATAGTATGTGTGTGTGTGTTTATTTTTATGTAAAACCCTATTTTATTATATAAAAATCTTTTTAATGTCTTAAAAAATGATTAAAATTATATTAAAAATACCAACAAAAAAAAAAAAATTCATTATGACGTTTATTCTTTGCATTGGCAAGCCTAAGCTTGTGATTCTTAATGCTCGAACTCGACGCATTGCAACACATTACACATTTTAGAACCTTGAATTATAGTATTCACATTTCATGTCAAACTTATTGTGATGACATATATTATCTATTTTTTTTTATATAATTCCTTTGTAAATAAATGATTATAGTCAAGATTATTTTTTGAATTTATGGACATTAATTTTTATAATTTCTACTTAATCGTTTTCAATAAATGTCGAGAAAGCTCTTTATTTTATTTATCATTCCTTTGGAGATTTTATAAATTGTTTATAAATAGGAATAGTAAGAGGAATAATAGTGAGTCTCACTAAATGTATCAATAGTATAGAGTAATATTTATGAATGAATAGTTAAGATTGTGATTCTCTTTAAATGAATTTATAAATTGTATCCAAACAGTTTGGTCCATAAATATGAATGAATCCTTAATAAAGGCAAGAAATTGTAGAACAGCCAATTGTGTGTAACAATCGATACTTTTAATTAATTTACCACTCGAGTTTTAAACAATATCATACTCTGTTCGGTTGGAATTAATTGACAAATAAATGAAATGTAAAGGGTCAAATCAAGGATTTGAAATTATTTGTTGATTTATTCGTATTTTTTAGGTAAGATGTGAGGTTAAAAATTAGATAGAGAAAATGTGAATGGTTAAAAAGTGGTATTAAAAATTGTGTAAATTAAATTTGGGTAATGATGAAAATTTAAATGGTAGCCAAACATGCCCTATATCTCTATGTGAGTATGGATAAATACTAATTAAGAGCATTCAATCACAAAAGAATTCAATGAAGGATGCAAATTTATAATATTATTTATCTACTTTATATTCAAATTCAGATTTTTACTATGTGATTCAAACAAGAAACTCACTTCTTTAATGATGCTGTAAAAAATCATAACCTTAACGTGGTAAAATCTGATGATACTTGGTTGCTGGAAAAGATCAATGAACTCTCCTTGGATGACCTGCAAAAAAGGCGAGGAGGAATCTCCCCGTCGCCCCTCCGGTGTAAAAATTAGTTTTTTGGAGTAGAGAGAAAGTATATAACAGGAATATATGTAAAGAATTATGAATGAATGATTTTTCATCAAAAGAACTGTATTTATAGGGCTGAAAAGCCCAAACTTGTTTTAGTTAAGGAAGGAGTCCTCTTGACATAAACTTACCTTTTATGAAGAATTCCATTATTACAAGGAGTGATTTCCCCCTTTTCAGGAGGCTCCCTCGTGGGTTAGAACTCCTCTGTTCCTTTGAGGGGGCCCATTGGCAAAGCCCATTAATGATGAAGACCTGGAATCCCGCTTGTACCGGGCTATCTAGAGTGAAGTGGTCGGACTAGGCCGGCCATGTATCCCGCCACATCTGAAGAGCTTGATAAGGTCGGGTATAGCCGGCCCTTGATGGTCATCAGATCGGGCATGCACCCCGGTCTGAGAAAACTTATACATGATAAGTTAATGAGGCCAGGAACAGATTTGGTCAGGCTATGGGCCGACCATGTTGTCGAGATGGACTGACCCGGTGTATTCCTTTCATAGGCCCATATTGACAAGCCCGAGAAAATATTCCGATCATTGGCCCCCGTGCATCAGGGATCGGTGACTGATGCTTAAATGCAACTAACCCCTGACAGCTGTTACCTTTATTGATGACGCGTTTTGCCAACTGTTAGGTTTTGATTAATGTGTTGCGTAATTAATATCTTGCCAATAGATGGCCGCCACGTGTCCATAGTGAAAGGCGGTGGTTTGAAAATTTTCCCGCCTATTTTTTGCCTATATATATGTGGTCCCTATCCTCTCATTCCTTTTACTTTGCAATTTTGTGAGAACTAGAGAACTTCTCGAGCGACCGGCAAGACCTCATTTACAAACAATATTTCCTTTTAGGTAAGCTCGGCCAAGCTCGACCTTTTTAATTCCGTAACTTATTGTTAGAAAAATGGCCAGGCAGGTGAATATGACCGACCTTAGGGAAATTGAAAATCTAGATGAACTTTTAGAGGTCGAGCCCATAGGTTTTTATCAGCTCTCACCTTCCCAGGATGAGGAATCGGGAGGCGAGGAAGGGATCGAGGATGATGTTGACATAGGTAGAGGGACTAACGAGGCAGACCTGGAGCTCCTGACCTTTAACAGTAGGATGAAGGACCATATGGTTGAAGCCGATATGAGGAAGTTCGGGATGTACGAGGGGTACATAGCCATAGCAATGGCTGCTTCTGTAATACCGCTTTTCATTTTCGTGCCCTTTAAAATTTCACGTAATATTTATGTTAATGTTAATTGAAATTTGAAATTTAATGAATCTTACGTCAATGTTTTGAATGAATTTGTAGTGGAAGGACTTGGACGCCGTTACGATCAATGTGCCAATTAAAATGTTGATAAATTTGTTTATGTACAATTCTATGTCTAATTGTTTGTTTTATTTGTTAAACTTGTTTATTTCTACTGGTATTAGGTGGTGAGAGACTTAGATTTCATAAATTGAAGGTGGAAAAAGTTTGGTGACACTTTGGAAATTTTAATTGAGCGTCGTGGACTTAAATTACCAATTTATGAGAGTTGAGGGACTAAATTGCAAATTTATCAAATCTTAAACATTTTAACCTAAATTCTCACTCTCATCTCTCTCTATCTCACGCCTCTCACCCTCGCTCGCCTCAGACTCTCCTCTCTTCTCGCCTCCATCACCATCGTCTCTCTCGCCTCCATCACTCTCGGCCAATCATAGCACCGCCGGTAACCACCACCACAGTAAGGAACCCTTCCTGCCTTCTTTCTTCCCCTTTTCCCAGATCGAGCACGCACACACACGAGACACGGAACACCCGCGCACCCACACGGCCACACACTCGCACACATTCACGTATATATGGAATAATATACATCTATATGTGGGATTTCGGGTTTTATAGTGACTTGCAGATTTCGAATTTGATTGTAATTTCAGAATTCTTATAACCTCAGTTGTTGATTTCAAATTTTGTATAATGGGTGTGTATATGTGTATGTGTATTATTATGTAAATATGTATATACACGTAAATTTCAGATTTCTAAGTGTATAAATATATAAATTCATATTCAAATTTTAGTCTAAATTTCATATGTTAAATGTCAAATTTAAAAATATAGAATTTAATAATGTCAGTGTGTATCTGATACATGGGGATTCACATATTTTAGGAATAATGGCATAAAGGGGATGTATGTTAATTTTCAGATTTTAGTTTACTTGATTTCGAATTATACCATTAAATTGGGGATTTAGTAATGCTTATGTATGTGTGTATTGATGTGTGTGTGTGTGTGTGTGTGTGTGTGTGTGTGTGTGTGTGTGTGTATATATAGATGTGTAATTACCACAATAGTTTTTCAAATTCAGACTTAGTTTAATTTCGAAATTTAATTGATTAATTTCAGTTTTTAAATTTAGGTATTTAGTATTTATATGTATGCGTTAATGATAGAATTCGAAAATTATTAAATTGATTTGTTTAATTGATTTTCTTCTAGTTAATGAAGGGTTAAATTGAGAATTTTAGAATTTGGGAAAGTGGTATAAACGTGAATAAATTTCTGATTTTTTTAAAGTATGTATGTATAAATTTCTGATTTTTGAGATTTATGAAAATTGTAGTCTAGTTAACTGTTTGGGTAAAGTTTGTGGATATATGTTGATTTTAAGATTTGTGAATTTGTTGGGACTTTAAGGGAGTGAATTTTATAACGTTAGGTTAAGCAATGTAAATTTGAGTGTTAGTTTGAATTAAAAGATAGAAGATCTTCTAATGTACATTGAGATTCATTCCTTATCTTGAATATGGGTTTTATATGTTTTTTTCATATCCTAAGGTCACACTTAGGATAAATTGAAATTTTGATCTCGATTGGATGTTCTGCCATTGTTAAAAAGGATAAGATGACTTTGTAATGTTCACTGAAATATTATTGTTCATTTCGAATATGGTATGCTTGGGATTTGGTTAGTATTAAAAAGAATTTCAAATGTGTTTCAAGTCAAAGTTCATATTTATTGATGAATGTGAATAATTAGGGCTTTTGGTACATTGACGTCACGGGCAGCCGAGGCTTCTTCCACTTGCAAATCCAGATAACAGTAAATACTAAGGATGTCAAGTAAGTAAACTTCCCCCTATTTTTATTGAAGTTAAATGTTTAATGTGTAATTAATGTGCTTATATTATATCCTTGAAATTTATTTGTTTGTGACGCTTTTCATGAACTTTATACATGTATGTGTTATTAAGGGAAGGTTTAAGCATACATGTTATCATGTTGTTACCTCGTCAAGCATGCATTTTCATTGAGTTGGGGAAGTCAAATGATTTTAAATGAAGAATGTGGTAAGTTTAAATTTTCTCAAAATGCATGTATCTCAAATTTTAAGAAAGAATGGGTGTACTTCTATGCCATGAAAGGTGTGAGTGGGAAATGGGGCGCGGGAGACCGGCGTACCCCTAATTAAACCGCTGTTGCGGTGGTGAATATTAAGCCGCTTTGCGGTGACGATTGCTAAACCGCTTGGCGGTGGCAAATATTAAACCGCTTTGCGGTGATGATTGTCAAACCGCTTGGCGGTAGCAAATATTAAACCGCTTTGCGGTGACGATTGCCAAACTATTTGGCGGTGGCAAATATTAAACCGCTTTGCGGTGACGATTGCTAAACCGGTTGGCGGTGACAAATATTAAACCGCTATGCGGTGGAAAAAATGATAATCTGGTCCTAAATAAGAAATATTGCCCACTACATTGTGATTGGCTAGAAGATACACTAATTGAGCTCACGATAGAAATGAAGTTAAAGTTTTGGAAATGTTTAAGTGGAAGTTGGAAAGTCTGAAGTCTTGAAAAGTAAAGTAAATGTGGATAATTACTTTGAATGGTCTAAGGCATTTCATGTAATGAGCATGCATCACGTGCATAAAGTTTACTTACTGAGCTTTAGCTCACCCCAATCCATTTCCAATATATTTCAAGTGATGAAAGCTAGATGAGACGAGAGAGCATTTGGTGGCAGACTCAGGATATACTCGCTTCAACAGTTTAAATAAAGTCAAATTTGAATGTATTTCAATGCCTCATTAATTATTCTTTAATTTATTTATAATTGATAATTGCTTGGTTAGAGTTAGTTTCGAATAAGTATGTGCATCGTATTTGAGGTTAAATTGCCTCTGGTTGTAATTGTTAAAGTTTAATATTTGTAATTATATTGTTGTGGAGTTTGGGATTCTTTTTGTAAAGGGGTTTGATGATGTTTGGGATTGAATGAGTTGAAATGTGTGTTTGAAAATGGTGATGATGTCTCTCTACAGGTTGTCTAAGTCCAATTTATAGAAGAGACTCTGTCGAAATTTCTGTAGAATTTTATAATAGAAATGAAAATGTTAAGCTTTTAAATGATTTCCTTTCCGCATTTAAGTAATCGAAAAGTTAACATGCCTAAGTTTAAGATTTCGAACTTGGGGTGTTACAGCTTCTTTCGGAGTTAGGCATCGTAGGTAAGGAAGTGTGAAGCTTCGACGGAACAAAGTATTCTACAGCAAGGTATACCTTGGGGCCCTTGCTTTGATTCTTCTTGCCTCTGCTTTGTCATCTGGAAACTTTCCTGATGTTAGGTATTCAATTATAGGATCCATCCAACTGGGCTCTTGCTCTAAAATATCCATAACCTCGGGTTGTTGTGCGATACTAGGCTCATGAAGAGTTCGTACGAACACGGTCCTTTCCAAGTGATCTAGATTGGAAAAAGTAAGTCTTGATAAAGCATCTGCCTTGTGATTGGAGGATCTCGAAATTTTGTCTACGAAGCAAGACTTGAACTTTCTTTGCAAGTCCAAGACCATCATCCTATAAGATGACATTTTCTCATCTTTTGCTTCAAAAGTGCCGTTTACCTGTTCTACCACCAATTGTGAATCACTCAGGACCTTGACATGCTTGACGATGTTGAGCTACTTGAAGTCCAACAGTCACGGCCTCATACTCTGCATCATTATTAGTTGCTGGGAAGTCAAACCGTATTGCACACTGAATTTCCATTGTGCCATCATCTTTCTTTAGTATGATTCTGGCCCCCGAGACCGCGGCATTCGATGCTCCATCCACTTGCAAGGTCCATGTGGCCTCTTCCCTGTCATGACCTATTGGCCCCGAGGTCTTGGGGCGAGTTCAGCGACGAAGTCCGCCAAGACCTGCGCTTTGGTGGAAGGTCAAGGTTTGAACTCGATGTCATATTCTCCAAGCTCGATTGACCACTTGAGTAGACGGCCAAATACATCTAGTTTTTGCAAGATTTGCTTCAAGGGCTGATTTGTGAGGACGGTTATAGCATGGACTTGAAAGTATAGTCTCAACTTTCTAGCTGATGTAACCAAGGCAAGTGCGAGCTGCTCTACCAATGTATATTGGGTTTCTGCATCTAACATCATCTTGTTGACGTAATATACCGGTTTTTGAGCCTTCTCTTCCTCTTTAACCAAAACGGAGCTCACAATATGATCAGACACTGCTAGATACAAGAACAGATTGTCCCCAGGATTTGGTTTTACCAATATTGGAGGAGTACCCAAATATTGTTTCAACTTCCTGAAGGAGACCTCGCATTCCTCGTCCCATCTGAAGTCATTGTTTCCTCGAAGAGTTTTGAAAAAGAGAAAACATTTGTCCGCTGCTCTTGACATAAATCGGCCCAATGCTGTTACTCTCCCTGTCAGCTTCTGCACTTCCCTGATATTTTGAGGAGGTTCCATTGGTGCTAGGGCCGAAATTTTATCTGGATTTACTTCGATACCTCTCTGAGTGATCATGAATCCCAAGAACTTTCCCGAGCCTACCCCGAAGGCGCACTTTGCAGGATTCAGTTTCATCCGATGTTCTCTAAGTGTACTGAATATATCTTCAAGGTCAGCAATGTGGTTTTTCTTTCTTGAGCTTTTTACGACCATGTCATCAACGTAGACTTCAATGTTAAGCCCGATGTGTCTGGAGAAGACCATGTTTACCAACCTCTGATAAGTAGCTTCAGCATTCTTCAATCCAAACGGCATGACCTTATAGCAATATATTCATTCATCTTCCATGAAGGAAGTTTTCTCCTGATCTTCCTGTGTCATCCGAATCTGATGATATCCTGAGAAGGCGTCTAGGAAGCTGTAAAGTTCGGAGCATGCTTTATTCAAGTCTGTGAAATCTATACAAACTTGCCACTTACCGTTTGGCTTCTTTACCAAGACCACATTGACTAGCCATTCTGGATACTTTACCTCCTTGATGAATCCTGCTTTCAAGAGTTTATCTACTTCCTCTTTTATTATCTGCCTCCTTTCTGTGGCAAACTGTCTTCTTCGCTGTTTTACAGGCTTCTTGTCAGGCATGACGTTAAGCCTGTGTTCAACGAGTGCGGGATAGATCCCGGGCATATCTTGAGCACTCCATGCAAATACATCGATATTCTTCTTTAAACACTATGACAACTCCTCCTTCATTAGTTTGGGGAGCTCTTTCCCAATTGTGAAGCTCTTCCCTTCTGAGATTTGAACTTCTTCCAACTCTTCCACCGACGACATTCTCCCTTCCACAGGAAGTTTTATTGACATCAGATCCGTCTTACCCTTTCCAATACAGCTGATATAGCAACTTCTGGCTACCGATTGACTTCCTTGAATAGTTGCTATGCCTGCGGAAGTGGGGAACTTGATCGCCAGGTGATATATCGATAGTATAGCTCTTAGGCTGTTTAGGAATGGTCTTCCCAAGATAGTATTGTAGGCCATAGGAGTCTTGATGACCTGGAACAGAGTCATCTTTGTTACCCGTTTCTCTTCTGATCCCAATGAGGTGGGAAGGTCAATTAGGCCTTTGGGTTTTACGATTCCTCCACCAAACCCAGTTAGGGAGTAATGACCTGTCGAAGTTGATCTTTGGGAAGCTCCATCTGGTTGAAAGCTTCTAAGGAAAGAACATTGGCTACGCTTCCATTGTCAACTAGCACCCTTCTGACATCAAAATTGGCGATTGTTGCGCTGATGACAACATCATCATCACGAGGATACGAAATTCCTTCCATGTCAGCGTTGCTGAAGCTGATGCTGTTTGAAACTTCTTGGTCATGACATCTCGACCTTTCTTCCCGATCACCTAGTGCCTGGGCATGAATTTTGCGTGCGTTATTCGAATCACCTCCAGATACTATTCCTCCGACGATAAAATTTATGGTGCCAACGGATATGTTTTTTTTCTTCCCCTTTTCCATGCTCTTTATCGCCTTTCTTTATGTAGTGCCCCAGGAAGCCCCTTTTTATAAGGGCTTCTATCTCCTGCTTTAATGTTCTGCACTCATCCGTAGTATGGCCCGAGCTCTTGTGAAAGTCACAAAATTTATGTTGATTCTTTTCATCGATTTTCTCCTTGATAGGCTTGGGCCAACGCAAATCTTCACGTCCCTTGATTTCCATGAGAATGTGGGATCGAGGTGCGTTTAGCGGAGTTGAACTCGGATGCCCATGGCCATTCCCCTTCGAGCTAGTTCGAGAAGAATTCTTCTCATCCTCCTATCTTGACCTTTTATTCCCCTACCTTATTGATTGTGAAGACTGTGCTACTGTCCCCTGCCCTTGATCCTGTGCCCGAACTGACAAAAGTGTTTCCTCCATGTTTATGTACTTCTCGGCTCTTCTGAGAAGCTCTATTACATTTGAAGGCGGGTTCTTGGACAGGGACATTCTGAATTCTGGACCTCGAATAGCCAAGGCCAGGGCTGAAATGGATGATGATATATGGAGATCGGGAATCTGAAGTCTTTCAGCATTAAAACGAGTCATGAACTCTCGCAGTGTTTCATTCGGTCCTTGCCTTAACTGCATGAGGGAAGCGACGATTTTCTTGATCCTTTTGCTACTTGCAAAGAAAGTTGTGAATTTCTTAGTAAGATCGGCGAAGGAAGAGATTGACCCCAGAGGTATTGCAGAAAACCAGTCTCGAGCTGAATTTGTTAAGGTTTGCGGGAAGGCCTTGCACAGAATCTGATCAGGAGCATTCTGCATATCCATGATGTCAATGTAGGTATTCAGGTGGTTGTTTGGGTCCGTTGTTCCATCGTATTCCTTTATCCGGGGATATTTAAATCAGTTTGGCAAGGGGAAAGATGTTATTTCGGGAGTAAAGGGGGTTCTTCTTACGAATGACATTCGACCCTGTGTGTTCTGCCGTATCCCATCAGCAATTCCTTCCTGAATGATTCTTGAGAGCTCTTGCTGGAAGTATTAGCTGGAAGGGATTGACCAGTGGATGCGGAGGGACAGGCTTGCCTTCTATTAACCATGGCTGATTGTATCTCTTCCCACAGACGGCGCCAATTGATGTTGTAAAAAATCCTAACCTTGACGTGGCAAGATCTGATGATACTTGGTTGCAGGAAAAGGTCAATGAACTCGTATTGGATGACCTGTAAAAAAGGCGAGGAGGAATCTCCCCATCACCCCTCCGGTGTGAAAATTAGTTTTCTGGAGTAGAGAGAAAGTATATAATAGGAATATATGTAAAGAATTATGACTGAATGATTTGTCATCAAAAGAACTGTATTTATAGGGCTGAAAAGCCCATAACTTGTTTTAGTTAAGGAAGGAGTCTTC
Organism: Ligustrum vulgare; assembly: GCA_963555705.1. NCBI lineage: Eukaryota > Viridiplantae > Streptophyta > Magnoliopsida > Lamiales > Oleaceae > Ligustrum > Ligustrum vulgare. The sequence goes on along the minus strand of OY743173.1, from coordinate 14,742,030 downwards.
TTGATATAAACTTACCTTTTATGAAGAATTACACTATTACAAGGAGTGATTTTCCCCCTTTTTAGGAGGCTCCCTCGTGGGTTAGGACTCCTCTGTTCCTTTGAGGGGGTCCAAGAAGGGGGTCCATTGGCAAGGCCCATTAATGATGAATACCTGGAATCCCGCTTGTACCGGGCTATCTAGAGTGAAGTGGTCGGACTAGGCTGGCTATGTATCCCTTCACATCTGAAGAGCTTGATAAGGTCGGGTATAGCCGGCCCTTGATGGTCATCAGATCGGGCATGCACCCCGGTCTGAGAAAACTTATACATGATAAGTTAATGAGGCTGGGAACAGATTTGATCGGGCTATGGGCCGACCATGTTGTCGAGATGGACTGACCCGGTGTATTCCTTTCATAGGCCCATATCGACAAGCCCAAGAAAATATTCCGATCATTTAACATTCATAAATCAATGAAATGGTAGTCAATTATTTTAAAGCACGGAGAATATAAGTAAAAAAGATAACAAACATTCACTAGTACAGAAACTGAAAAACGCGTCGGTTGAAAAACGGAATACGCGTCGGTTGTAGCGGCGACGCCTATGACGCAGACGCCTAAAATCTTGACTTTAGGCGTCGGTTGTAAACCGACGCATAAAGATCAACTTTAAGCGTTGGTTGTAGAAATGGACGCTTAAAGTCGGACTTTAGACGCCGGTTCTAAGTACAAACAACGCCTAAAGTAAAGTATAAAAAAAAAAAAAAAAAAATCAACTTTGGACGTCGGTTCTAAATTTAGAACCGACGCAAAGAGTTGTTTTTATTTTTTATTTTTTTGCAGTAAAAATAATTCCCATTATATGACCTGTAATGACCCAGACCACTGCACGTCGGACCTGCAGTCATCTAAACGTAGTCTGCAATGACCCAGGCCACTGCAAGTCGTGGCCTGCAATCACCAAGGTTTCTCGAGTCGGTTCTCCCTGAACCGACTCGTATTCCAAAAAAATAATTACGAAAATGCCACCGTCCTTTTTCACACGTCGATTTTTTGAAAAATCGACGTTGTATTCTCCTTTTTTTATGTTCTTTTGTACTAGTGATTAATTGAATATCAAATATAATATTAAAATTAAGGGCTCAAAAAAGGTCACATCGTTTACCTATCTAATAGTTTAGTTACACCTCAAAAATGAAGAAAGATAGTGCTCGAATCGCCTTGAAAGCCATTTGTGAGAAGGAGATAAAAATATATCGAACTTACAAAATCAACACTTGTTAAAAAAATCATAGACGTACACGCGAGTCGACTATGATAATCAAACTGTGGCAAGTAGGGCATGAATAGTGGTTGCGATCGAACCGCAGCAAGCAAACCGCAATATATATATATATATATATATATATATATATATATATATATATATATATATATATATTTGCAATTTATTTATTTATTTTGCAAACCGTGGTAACCCCTGCAACTTTCAATTTTTTTGCATTTTGATCCCTATTTCAAATTTTTGTATGCCTTTGGTCTTTTTTGTCCAAATATTCAATATTTATCTCATTAATTTCAAAGCATCCATGTTGTTCCTTGAGTTTTTTAATTATTCAAAATTGGTCCTTCACAAGTTCCAAAAGTGTGCTATCGGTCCAAACTTTCCACTTGAATTTCACACTCAGAAACATGTATATTTCATACAATTAAAAGTCCCTTTTTGAAACCCATTATTTGAGAATAATGTAGTTTTGAATACTAGTATTTTTGAGAGAACGTATGGTTAAAATTTGTTTGAAAAGTCAAATATAATTGACTTGATTAAAATAGATGACTGAGATTGGATGTTTAAAAAATTTGGGGCTAATGCTGCGTTTGATAGCGAGAGTTGAATTTAGTTGGAAAGAAAATGAATTTCAGGGAATTGAATTCCTAGAAATTAGAAGTTTAATGTGTTTGATTGATTTAATTTTTTAGGTGGAAAAAGTAGGGAATTTTCAAATTATTGTTGTTTGATTGACATTATTTTTCAATGAAAATAAAGTAAAATTTATCTATTTTAATAAAAAAAATATATTTTTTTTAATTTTTTCACACATTTGTATTTGATAATAATAATGTTAATTTTAAAAAAAAATCAATTAACAACAACAAAAATGATCAAACGTAACGAAAATGATATAAAATTTTTCATGAAAAAAAAAACTTCCACTCCTCCTAAGAAAACGAATTCATTCAAAACAAGGAAAATATCGAATTTCGAGGCAAGTGGAAAAATGAATTCCATGAAAAACTTTGACAATCAAACAGCGAAAAGTTGAAAAATCACATGAAAAATCATCATATTTTCCATGAAAAAGAACGCGTATCAAACGCAACCTAAGCTCAAAATCCTCATTTTCTTGCTCTAGGTACCCTCGACACTTCATGTTTCACCTAATTGCATGCATTCACCCTCTAAATAGTAAACAGGTATTTTCTTGTTTTGGCCGTACGAACACTCTTATTCTCCATTTTCTTTACTCAATCCCCATTTAGCCTCTGCATTTTCTTTACTCGACCAATTTAGCATCTATTCGTGTATAAAAACATGGTTTTTTATAACACAATTTTTCAAATTACTTTTTAATTACACACATTTTTTTCTATCCATTTTTTAACTATATATTTTACCTTAAAACATAAAAAATATGTTTTTAAGCCCTTGTTTTGGTATAGGAGTTTTTGAACAATTTCCTCCAACCAAGATTCATTTTCAACTCTACATTTTTATGAGATCCATAATTTTCATACTTTTAAACCACGTATTCTCTAAAAATACAAATTTCCTACATCAAATGGGCTTTAAACATGAAACTTTTAACAATTTGCTTTTCCAATTTCCTCTCCCTCATATATGCTAATGCGTGGTCACATCTGATTATTTGCAAAAGAAATATTTTGATTCTATTTTTTCTTGTCACTCTTACTCTTTCCTATGACGATAAGAATCCGAAGCTGGAAGTGACAAATCTCTGTTTATTATTGGAGTATATTAACTGAGTGTTCTTTTACACAATAATACAATTTTTAAACAACACATTTTCTCAAATAATTTTTTAACTACACACATTTTCTCTTTTTAATTTTTAATTATATATTTTACCAAGGAAAAAAAATAAAATTGAGGGCTGGAAGCCGCTGAACGCGCTGTAAAATATATATTATTTCACATCATTGGAATTTTTTTGAATAGGTAATCAGACTGTTTGTTATTTTTCCTGCCAAACAATAGCATCATATGGTAGTGAAAGCATATATTTTCTTTACTCGTACGGCCTAGGAGAATGAAATGAATAATTCATGTAACACAGCTTGAATTTTTTGAAAACAATACTTAAACCATGTTTGATCCAGAATAAATTTTTAATTTCAAGTCAAAGTCAGCAATTAATTTTAACCACAAATTTTATGTGACTTACAACTTTTCAACCACACGTCTCGTAAATTTTGATACTTTTAATCTATACCAAATAAGGACTTGATACCCATTATTTTTTTATTTTTTTAAAAAAAAATAAGTTTTTGAACCGTGATTTTAGAAGAATGTGATGTTAAAAAGTAGTAAAAATTTTGGATTTACGTGAATAATATTTTATTGTGTAAATTTGATTTTTTAAACAAAGACATCAACACATCCCAGATGAGTCTTTAGACTCCGCTCAGGAAGGTTGATGATGATTAGATTCCTCAATCATATATATATATGTACTCTCTTCGTCCCATAAAGATATGCTTGTTTTCCTTTTTATTTGTCTCACAAAGATATGTCACTTTCCTTTTTGAGAGTATATTAATATCTTCATTTTCTAATATACCCTTATTTAATATGCATTGTTATCAACAAATATGAACAACTCATTATTTAATGTAGGGGTATATTTGGTAGAATGTAGGTAAATTTATAGTTTAACATATATTAATTATATTTTTTTAATCCGTGCAAAAATAGAAATAAGTCTATCTTTGTGGGACAGAGAAGTATATATTATGAAAAAAATAGTATAAAAAAAGGGGGACATAAACTTGATCTCCAAGAAAGAGACAATATAGTAAATGAAAAAGTAAAGTACTGGAAACAATAAATGAAGAAGTACTACTCCCTGTACAATAAAGAAAAAGTGAAGTTAAACTAAACTATAAACTCGCTAAAGTTGAGCAATCTACATTCGTCAATCTGCACAAGTGTATTGAGTCAACGAGGTAAATTTTGCGGTCTATATTCTTGATAGCAGCACTAATCCCAACCTTCATATGCAAGTGAATCAGCTACTTGGTTACCCCACGGTAGATGTGAGAGATCGTGTCCCAATCAAAATTGAGGATGTCTTTGATCTATGGAAGGAAGCTCTGAATCGTCCAAGATCCACCACCTCTAGTGATGCAAGTGATGACCACTGTGGAGTCAACCTCAACACAAATGTATACAATTCTCATTCGAAGAGCAAGAAGGATACCATCAGGAATAGCTTGCACCTCAGCCTCAAGGACAAGACAATTCCCATAGAATGCCCTGATGTAATGTCCACCATGGTCCCGAATAGTACCCTCACCACTAACAGCGCTGTCTTTGACGCATCCATCAATGTTGAGCTTGTTTGCTCCCATTGATGGAGTACGCCAAAGAACTAAAATGGAGGGTGAAGGGGTAGAGGAAGCAATAGATATATGAAATAGTGGGGTGATAATCAGGTCCTCATGCCAATGATGCGGTCTGAAGAGCTATCTAATATGAAGGAATGAGAGCATGCGATAAACCCTTTAAATGATTTTCCTTGGCTCCATCCGGATATCTGTATACTTCACGTCATTCCTCTCGGTCCATGTGAACCACAATATTAGAAAAGAAATGATGGTGCGAATGTGTCCCAACCATACATATATATCATCTAGGATTGTTAAAATGTTTGAAAATGATTAATGTAAAAAAATGATTTCTAAATAATGGTTATAAAATAGAGGCTTATTTATTTATTTATTTTAGTGTTATCCATTCTCTCCTTTAATTTTATTCAAATATGTCCAATTTTATATATCCATTGGGCAAAATATTTTTGTTTATAAACATAGAATTCGCTATTTTTAAGGTAAAATATATTATTAAAAAGTAGTTTGCAAAAATATATGGTTAAAAAGTAGTTTAGAAAAATGTATTTTTTATAAATATATTGTCAAAAAATAACTTGAAAAAATGCATTGTATGTTTATAAACAAGTTACAAAACACACTGTAAAATATATTTATAAAGATTTATGAGATTATTGATATTGCTGTAATGCATGCAGTTGTACAGTGTCGTTTAAAAGTTGCACATTCTTTTATCTATTCCCTTCTATTTCACTCTTTCTATTTAAAAAAAAAAAAAAAGAATTGAAAATACACCATTGTTGTTTAACTCAAAACTAAGGGTCAATAATAATTATCTCAAAATAAAATAAACTACTTCTGTATTCATTTTGAACAAACATAAACACAATCCCATTAGTACGTACATTTTTAGCAGAGTGGGAAGCGAATGCACTTGTCTCATCAAAGAATTAGTAGCCGTTGGGTCTGTCTCCATTAATATCCCTTTCTCCTCCTCTATCAAGAATAAGCTCAAGAGAACAATCGAAATATTTAACAGATGAATATAATACAATCTAATCATATAAAGGGGCTTTAGGTTGGTTTCCTATTTACTTTATCACAGATATTCTTCTTACAGCATTTGTTCCCTTCATCTTTCCAAGCACATACATCCTAAGGTAATATCCATATATAGTCCAAAAAGAAAAAGAGAAATTTTTTTTTGTTCCATCTGCAGAAATTGTTTTTCCAAGTAACATGATAGACAATGTACACTGTCCGAATACAATATTATTCGGGTAACAATTCTTTATTTCATTCCTCTAGGCTAGCTTTAATCCTAGACATTATATCTTCTTCAAGTTTCTGCTGGAAAATATATTTTAGTAAGGGGATTCACTTGTGGATGTGAAAATGATCTTACATTGAAAAGAAATATGGGATTTGGAGAGGAGCTTTGAAAATGGATTGCAATCCCACCTCGAAAAATGAGGAAAAAGTGGGATAAGTGGAGCGTGTAAATAGTGCCACCCACTTTGGAGAATTGGAAAAATGTGACAATGCGAGGAAAACTTAAGGTCCCGTTCTCTTTGCTATTTTGAGCCCGTTTTGAGTTTTTGATTTTTGGAAATATCGAAAACGCGTTCACTTTTTCCATTTTCAGAGACGAGTTTTCCAAAACACCAAAAAAAATACAAAGGAAACTCAAAACGAGTTTATTGCGTTTTGAATATTTTGTGTTAAAAAGTCCAAAACGACCAAAACGCGAGTTTTGGATTTTTTTTTTTTTTTTTTTTGTAAATGTGAGATACTTCTTTCACTTGAAATTCTTATATTATTTTGTCATTATATATAGATCCATGTTAAGATTTTTTTTTTTTTTTTTTTATTATTATTATTATTATTATTAATTTTTTTTTTTAAATGTGAAACACTTCCTTCACTTGAAGTTATTATATTATTTTGTCATTATATATAGATCTATGTTAAGATTTTTTTTTTTTTTTTTTTTTTTTTTTTTTTTTTTTTTTTTTTTGTAAAAGTGAGATACTTCTTTCACTTGAAATTCTTATGTTATTTTGTCATTATATATATAGATCCATGCTAAGTTTTTTTTTTTTTTTTGTAAATTTTTTTATTTTTTTTTTGTAAAAGTGAGACACTTCATTCACTTGAAATTCTTATATTATTTTGCTATTACATATAAATCCATTTTAAGACTTTTTTTTTTTTTGTAAATTATTTATTTATTTATTATTATTATTATTATTATTATTATTATTATTATTATTATTATTATTATTATTATTTTTTGTAAAAGTAAGACACTTCCTTCACTTGAAGTTCTTATGTTATTTTGCCATTATATATAGATCCATGTTAAGATTTTGTTGGCATGAGATTAAATTTTTATTTAGCTGAATCAATATTAATGATGAATTTATTGACATAGAGAACTAACTGATTTATTAACATTAACATTAATGTAATTCAACAAATCAACCATTTTTTATATATAAAATATCACAATAAATATATCAAAAAATTACAAAGTAAACGCATTTTTCAGTTTTCTATTTTTGAAAACAGTTTTCCAAAATCACAAAGAGAACATGTTTTCAGCAATCCCAAAACAAACAACCAAAATCCAAAATTCAAAACAAAATCCAAAACTCAAAATCCAAAATCGAAACACAAAGAGAACGGCGTGTGTTTGGTAGGGTGTTTGGAATGTCTAAATGTAGTTTTAATAAAAAAATAAAGCTGTTTGGCTGTAATTGAGAAAGTATTTTTGATTGGATAAACAGTTTTTTTTTAAAGTTATTTTAGAGAAGCTCAAATTTGTATAATAATAATAAAAAATTACAAAAAGTTGAAATATATAATATCTTATTAAGAAATCTATTGATAATATATTATATTCTATAATTCCCACTAAAATATTATATTTTATTGATTAATAAAATTACATTTTATTAATTAATAAAATTTGAAATATGTTGAAAATATATTATTTTTTATAACTCGTATTGAAATATTATATTTTATTGATTAATATGAATTTATATTTTATTAATTAATAAAATATGTAATATGTTGAAAATATATTATTTTTCATAACTCGTATTGAAATATTATATTTTATTAATTAATATGAAATTTAATTTAATTAATTAATAAAATATGAAATACATTGACAAAATCTTTTTTTCTATAACTCTTATGGAAAATCTATTGAAATATTGTAATTTATTAATTAATAAAATATGAAGTCTTTTGAAAATAAATTGATAAAATATATTTTTCCTAATTAATTAATAAAAATATGGAATATACTAAAAATAGTGAAATATTATATTTTATGAATTAATTAATTATTTTAATATAGATTTCAGCATTGGGGTGTGATAATTATTTAACTTTTAGTTAACTATGTGATATAATATAAGTTTTAGTTTATACAAAAACACTTTCATACTTCTACTGACAAAAAATCAATTTAAAGTTAACAGTACTTTCTAGATTGATAACCAAATTGTCAACTGCTTTTTATTAACATTACTTTTTTTTTAAAAAAAAAAAAAAAACTATACTAATAAAATCTCTGCTGCAAAAAGCCTATTCAAAACCGTTGTGCCAAACGGGCTCTAAATAGCTATTCCACATAGGATAAAAGAACTGGTTCTGGACCAACTTACATATTGTTAACAATTTGTAAGGTGTAACCATTTATTGTATAGAGGCTCCACAGTGTCCTACATGCTCGCAGGGGTTGCAATTTTTGAACCGACTTGGCATTCGAGCCTTGAACGACTCTCTCAGGTCAGACACACAATCAGCACACAAAATCTCTCTTCCTCCCTCTACTGTTCTGTCGAAAATCCCGTCTTTTCCCAGTAGCTTGGTGATTTAGTTCGGGCATAATTTTCAGTTCGACTGTACAGCTGCAATACACGCCGTTGTAAGCAAGCGCTCGAGTTACTTCAGTGAGAAAGCGGATATTGCTTTAAGGACATTGTGTTGAACACCGGTTCCAGACGTTAATTTGTCTCCTATTCACTTTCTAATTAATTGAACTTGTAATTAATTTAATGGTTATTGCTTTTACTGATTTAGTTTTCTATAATTTGATTATTGTTTATACTTATTTCGTTAGTGTTTAGCAAGTTTTCCTACAGTTTCATAGTTAATAGTCGACAAGATATAAATTAAATACTGGTAATTTTATAATGTTTCAAAGACACACACATTTGGTATCCATTATTTAAAACATGTTTTTAACCATACATTCTATCTATAAAATAATCTACACATAAACTCAAAAAAGATTCTCTACTTTTAACCTCACATTCTCCAAACTTTACTATTACAAACGACATTATTTTGAAATAATCAGTTTCAAACAGGGGCATAATTCATAATGTCATTAAAATGAATTGTTCACAATCAGTAAATAAAGTTGGATGCTTTATTTTGATTATTTAGCATTGTTCAAACTTGAGTTTGTGATGAAATAACCTCGCAAAACACAAAGTATATTGAAGTTAAACAAAGACAAACAATATAAATGAAATCAATAATGATGAGATTCGAAGCGCGGAAGAAACGACGGAAAATTCCGAACTCAGGTTGTGGTTGGACGGATGAATCATGACCCGATATTCATGACGTGATGACTCGACGATGCGGAATTAAGAACCAAGACTTTCGAAATGCCACAAGGATTTGCCCAATTTCCTTGATAAGTCTCTGATTTTGAACGCTACAAATATTCTAGCAAACATTTGATAAGTTCGATATTTGAACGCCACAAGAAATATTCTTGATAAGTTTGAAAAATATAGGAATCCACCTATAACTTTTATTGAATCCTCAATAAAAACTGTTTATATCAAAATCAAATCTCAAGTCTGAATTACAATGAATGGAAAGGAATATAAATAAGTAAAATAACCTAGCCGCTAATCGACTCAAAATAGAATTCTAATTAGACTAAAATTCTAAAATAGGAAAATAAATAATTAAAAACAAAATTTAACCTAAAAATACGCAAAAACCCTAATTTCCGTCTGCATAATTGACTTGCTGTTTTGAAGCCCCAAATGATGGAATTTGGCCATAAAATCAGTCGGTTCAAGGGCTTTTGCCCATGAGTTTTGCTTAGTGGCCCATTTCTACTCGAAAAACACATATTATGCATCTAATTCCGACATGGTTGACTGGATTGCACTTTTATTTGGCTTGAATATTTAACTTTTTCCGTCAAGCCTGCTATGACTCCGATTGTCGAGGGTCCGGAACACATCATAAATTCTAAAATAGGAAAATAACCTAAAAACCAAAAAGGAAATAAAATAATTATAAAATCCCGCAAAATCTGGTCGCTACCCAGTTACGGCCTAGAAGAATAACGTTACGGCCGTAAAGGCCTCACGGATCCAAATCTGCACCAATAATTACGGCCGTGAGACTGGACATACGGCCGTAAGACTTGTTATGCCCGAGATTCGTCCTTTTCCTTCGATAAATGATTACGGCCGTGATAACATGATTTACGGCTGTGAATATATGGGTTACGGCCGTGAAGGTCCTCCATTACGGCCGTGATGGATTTTCTGCCCAAATTACTTCGACCCCTTGATTCGGCTTGATCCGTCCCTCTTCTCGGCTCGACCCCAACATGGAACTTACTCTGTTTTGCATGTAGATCACTGTCATATTGCCGATGGCTCGACTTCGCCCTTCGACGCCTGGTCTGGATCATATCATACTCCCTCTCTTGAAAAGGATTCGACCTCGAATCCAATTTTGGTCAGCTTTTCAAACTCCTGTTTTTCTGGGCTCGATGATCATGCTTATGCCTCGTGCTTGATTTCAACATTTTGGGCTGCCCATTTTTCTCCTTCAACTTTCTCGGCTTTTTGGGCTGCTCATTTATGCCAACAATTTTTTTTCCTGTTTTAAGCTCATGGTTTGACTTCGGTACCTGTAAATCAGATTTTAAAGAACTGGGGAGGGGTGTTTTAGCATGAGTAAGTGCAAATAGACTCATTTTTGTGGTAGACTCTCTTTTCTTTTGCTTTTTGCACTCAATCTCTCCTTTTTCTGATGTTTGTACCTCAACCTTCTTTTCTTTATTTTTCACTCCCTCTCCTTTTTCTGAGGTCGTGGCCTCAACTCTCTTTTCTTCAATTTCCACTCCCTCTCCTTTTTCTGAGGTCGTGGCCTCAACTCTCTTATTTTTCCCCTCAAACTCAATTTTCACTTTCAATTGATTTTTCAGGGTTTCAGTTGGAGATAGTGACATTAGAGTAAACTTTTCCCCCCCTTTTACCAGGCTGTATCTATTCGTATACCCATCATGTAGCACAGCCCTTTCATGTTGCCAAGGTCTCCCCAACAGTATGTGACTAATTTGCATTGGCACCACGTCACAAATTACCTCATCCGAATACCCACCAAAAGAGAATGTCACCAAGGCCTGTCTCTTCACCTTAACTTCCCCCGACTCAGTCAACCATTGTAATTTATAAGGTGTTGGATGTTTCATTAAAGGTAAGCCTAATTTTTCCACCAACATTGTACTAACTACATTAGTACAACTTCCCCCGTCAATCACCAAGCTACAAACTTTTTCATCTACTAAGCATCTAGTGCGAAAAATATTATCCATTTGCCCATCCACATTTTCCAAAACATTCGCCTTACGCTTAACGCTAAGAGCATGCCTATCAATAATTGACTTATCCACCACAACACTTTTCGCCCCTTCATTATCACACCTAACCTTTTTACGTGGACAATCAAGTGCAATGTGACCCCGTTCCAAGCATTTAAAGCACTTAATATTTTTATCCTTAAGAGGCTTGGAATTATAATTATTTTTACCTTTGGTTGTCGGTTCCTCCCTCCTTTTGTGAACATGATCACTACTTTCCCGTTTTGATGTCTCTTTTCGCTTCAATGTCCTTTCATCACCCCCATCTCCACATCTAGAATTGGCTTCACGCCCCTTATGCTTCCTAGCCCTAGAATCCGCCTGATATTGCTCATTTTCCCATTGAGCAAGTTCTGCTTCCCTTCTATCCATCTTAGCCATCAATCTCTCAAGTTTTACCTTCATGGCCTCCATCTGTTTAAAATTCTTGTGGTCACCTGTTGATGAAGATTTTTCCCTGCGAGACATGGTTAGTTTTCAAAGACAAACAAAAATTCCTCTCGTGTTTATTTTCACTCGTGTATCACACTCAACCCCTTCAAATTTCACCCAAGAACAAACCAAGGATCAACAATCAAGGAATTTATGGAAGATACGAAAAGTAAAAAAAATTAAGAAATTCTCGGAATATTCGATTTTTTTTTAATCTGCCAGAGAATTGGACTACGAGTATGGCAGAAAAAACGGAACTGGATTTGGACGAAAAACGAAGAAGAAAAACACTTTTGAATTTTTGGAACTGACTCTTATGGATCAAACTGAAAAAAAAATTATGACTGATACGAAGAACGCGAAGAACACGAAAAAAATCCAGAAAATTCAAGAAACGCAAGAATCTGAAATAGATCCAAGCTCTGATACCATATGATGAGGTTCGAGATGCGGAAGAAACGACGGAAAGTTCCGAACTCAGGTTGTGGTTGGACGGATGAATCATTACCTGATATTTATGACGCGATGGCTCGACGATGCGGAAGAGAGAACCACGACTTTCGAAATGCCACAAGGATTTGCCCAATTTCCTTGATAAGTCTCTAATTTTGAACGCCACAAATATTCTAGCAAATATTTGATAAGTTCGATATTTGAACGCCACAAGAAATATTCTTGATAAGTTTGAAAAACATATGAATCCACCTATAACTTTTATTGAATCCTCAATAAAAACTGTTTATATCAAAATCAAATCTCAAGTCTGAATTACAATGAATGGAAAGGAATATAAATAAGTAAAATAACCTAGCCGCTAATCGACTCAAAATAGAATTCTAATTAGACTAAAATTCTAAAATAGGAAAGCAAATAATTAAAAACAAAATTTAACTTAAAAATACGCAAAAACCCTAATTTCCGTCTGCATAATTGACTTGCTGTTTTGAAGCCCCAAATGATGGAATTTGGCCATAAAATCAGTCGGCTCAAGGGCTTTTGCCCATGAGTTTTGCTTAGTGGCCCATTTCTACTCGAAAAACACATATTAAGCATCTAATTCCGACATGGTTGACTGGATTGCACTTTTATTTGGCTTGAATATTTAACTTTTTCCGTCAAGCCTGCTATGACTCCGATTGTCGAGGGTCCGGAACACATCATAAATTCTAAAATAGGAAAATAACCTAAAAACCAAAAAGGAAATAAAATAATTATAAAATCCCGCAAAATCTGGTCGCTACCCAGTTACGGCCTAGAAGAATAACGTTACGGCCGTAAAGGCCTCACGGATCCAAATCTGCACCAATAATTACGGCCGTGAGACTGGACATACGGCCGTAAGACTTGTTATGCCCGAGATTCGTCCTTTTCCTTCGATAAATGATTACGGCCGTGATAACATGATTTACGGCTGTGAATGTATGGGTTACGGCCGTGAAGGTCCTCCATTACGGACGTGATGGATTTTCTGCCCAAATTACTTCGACCCCTTGATTCGGCTTGATCCGTCCCTCTTCTCGGCTCGACCCCAACATGGAACTTACTCTGTTTTGCATGTAGATCACTGTCATATTGCCGATGGCTCGACTTCGCCCTTCGACGCCTGGTCTGGATCATATCATACTCCCTCTCTTGAAAAGGATTCGACCTCGAATCCAATTTTGGTCAGCTTTTCAAACTCCTGTTTTTCTGGGCTCGATGATCATGCTTATGCCTCGTGCTTGATTTCAACATTTTGGGCTGCCCATTTTTCTCCTTCAACTTTCTCGGCTTTTTGGGCTGCTCATTTATGCCAACAATTTTTTTTCCTGTTTTAAGCTCATGGTTTGACTTCGGTACCTGTAAATCAGATTTTAAAGAACTGGGGAGGGGTGTTTTAGCATGAGTAAGTGCAAATAGACTCATTTTTGTGGTAGACTCTCTTTTCTTTTGCTTTTTGCACTCAATCTCTCCTTTTTCTGATGTTTGTACCTCAACCTTCTTTTCTTTATTTTTCACTCCCTCTCCTTTTTCTGAGGTCGTGGCCTCAACTCTCTTTTCTTCAATTTCCACTCCCTCTCCTTTTTCTGAGGTCGTGGCCTCAACTCTCTTATTTTTCCCCTCAAACTCAATTTTCACTTTCAATTGATTTTTCAGGGTTTCAGTTGGAGATAGTGACATTAGACTAAACTTTTCCCCCCCTTTTACCAGGCTGTATCTATTCGTATACCCATCATGTAGCACAGCCCTTTCATGTTGCCAAGGTCTCCCCAACAGTATGTGACTAATTTGCATTGGCACCACGTCACAAATTACCTCATCCGAATACCCACCAAAAGAGAATGTCACCAAGGCCTGTCTCTTCACCTTAACTTCCCCCGACTCAGTCAACCATTGTAATTTATAAGGTGTTGGATGTTTCATTAAAGGTAAGCCTAATTTTTCCACCAACATTGTACTAACTACATTAGTACAACTTCCCCCGTCAATCACCAAGCTACAAACTTTTTCATCTACTAAGCATCTAGTGCGAAAAATATTATCCATTTGCCCATCCACATTTTCCAAAACATTCGCCTTACGCTTAACGCTAAGAGCATGCCTATCAATAATTGACTTATCCACCACAACACTTTTCGCCCCTTCATTATCACACCTAACCTTTTTACGTGGACAATCAAGTGCAATGTGACCCCGTTCCAAGCATTTAAAGCACTTAATATTTTTATCCTTAAGAGGCTTGGAATTATAATTATTTTTACCTTTGGTTGTCGGTTCCTCCCTCCTTTTGTGAACATGATCACTACTTTCCCGTTTTGATGTCTCTTTTCGCTTCAATGTCCTTTCATCACCCCCATCTCCACATCTAGAATTGGCTTCACGCCCCTTATGCTTCCTAGCCCTAGAATCCGCCTGATATTGCTCATTTTCCCATTGAGCAAGTTCTGCTTCCCTTCTATCCATCTTAGCCATCAATCTCTCAAGTTTTACCTTCATGGCCTCCATCTGTTTAAAATTCTTGTGGTCACCTGTTGATGAAGATTTTTCCCTGCGAGACATGGTTAGTTTTCAAAGACAAACAAAAATTCCTCTCGTGTTTATTTTCACTCGTGTATCACACTCAACCCCTTCAAATTTCACCCAAGAACAAACCAATGATCAACAATCAAGGAATTTATTGAAGATACGAAAAGTAAAAAAAATTAAGAAATTCTCGGAATATTCGATTTTTTTTAATCTTCCAGAGAATTGGACTACGAGTATGGCAGAAAAAACGGAACTGGATTTGGACGAAAAATGAAGAAGAAAAATACTTTTGAATTTTTGGAACTGACTCTTATGGATCAAACTGAAAAAAAAAATTATGACTGATACGAAGAACGCGAAGAACACGAAAAAAATCCAGAAAATTCAAGAAACGCAAGAATCTGAAATAGATCCAAGCTCTGATACCATATGATGAGGTTCGAGATGCGGAAGAAACGACGGAAAGTTCCGAACTCAGGTTGTGGTTGGACGGATGAATCATTACCTGATATTTATGACGCGATGGCTCGACGATGCGGAAGAGAGAACCACGACTTTCGAAATGCCACAAGGATTTGCCCAATTTCCTTGATAAGTCTCTAATTTTGAACGCCACAAATATTCTAGCAAATATTTGATAAGTTCGATATTTGAACGCCACAAGAAATATTCTTGATAAGTTTGAAAAACATATGAATCCACCTATAACTTTTATTGAATCCTCAATAAAAACTGTTTATATCAAAATCAAATCTCAAGTCTGAATTACAATGAATGGAAAGGAATATAAATAAGTAAAATAACCTAGCCGCTAATAGACTCAAAATAGAATTCTAATTAGACTAAAATTCTAAAATAGGAAAGCAAATAATTAAAAACAAAATTTAACTTAAAAATACGCAAAAACCCTAATTTCCGTCTGCATAATTGACTTGCTGTTTTGAAGCCCCAAATGATGGAATTTGGCCATAAAATCAGTCGGCTCAAGGGCTTTTGCCCATGAGTTTTGCTTAGTGGCCCATTTCTACTCGAAAAACACATATTATGCATCTAATTCCGACATGGTTGACTGGATTGCACTTTTATTTGGCTTGAATATTTAACTTTTTCCGTCAAGCCTGCTATGACTCCGATTGTCGAGGGTCCGGAACACATCATAAATTCTAAAATAGGAAAATAACCTAAAAACCAAAAAGGAAATAAAATAATTATAAAATCCCGCAAAATCTGGTCGCTACCCAGTTACGGCCTAGAAGAATAACGTTACGGCCGTAAAGGCCTCACGGATCCAAATCTGCACCAATAATTACGGCCGTGAGACTGGACATACGGCCGTAAGACCTGTTATGCCTGAAATTCGTCCTTTTCCTTCGATAAATGATTACGGCCGTGATAACATGATTTACGGCTGTGAATATATGGGTTACGGCCGTGATGGATTTTCTGCCCAAATTACTTTGACCCCTTGATTCGGCTTGATCTGTCCCTCTTCTCGGCTCGACCCCAACATGGAACTTACTCCGTTTTGCACGTAGATCACTGTCATATTGCCGATGGCTCGACTTCGCCCTTCGACGCCTGGTCTGGATCATATCAAATAATCTCAATAGCAATTGAATGAAGCAAATAAAACTCCCTATATTGCAAAATAGTTGCTAAGGTGGAAGAACGAGGGCTCGGATAATGCCCAAAACCTCCACAATGGTAACAATACAATCAAGGTTAGAGAACACCCACTGGTTTCACATAATAAAGGAATCGAATCGAAGGCTGCTAGTGTAAGAAAAGAAGACATGTCCAGCCATGAAAGGGGACCAACATGCTCGCGGAACTAGCCACGAAGGGGCTTCACAGGCCATAACCAACCACGAAAAGGGAGCGGCCAGGTATAAGCAAAAACAAGGAGAACGATGACAGTGGTCATAAAGAAATGGGGTAGCATCCGGTCACAAAGAGAGAAGGGGGAAGATGAGAGCTTGTGACGGAGAGCTTGGCAACGGAAGACGTAGATCAAGTTGTTTGATTGAACATCTTTAAATATCGTTTGCAACTTCTTCTCCCTTTTATTTACTTACATCGCACTTATTATTACTTTTTAATCCATGCTTTGCAATATTGTTTTCAAGGTGTTACACTTACTTTATTTATTGAATTTACATCTTTATGGCACTCTACATTGATAGTTAAGTTACTCTGCATCTCTTCCAACACTAAGTTTTTATACTTGTACCGATTGGTTTTATGTTTGAGATTATTTATCGAAATTTTTTTATAAACCAGTTCACCACTATCTTGGTTAGTCACTCTTGGGCTAACAGTTGGTATCAGAGCTTAGGTGCCCATTTTTAAAAGATTTTACAATCTTGAGTTAATGGCTAATCATAATCTTGAGGGGTATTCTACAAATCGTCCTCCCTTCTTTGATAGTACACCTTATAATTATTGGAAGACTATAATGATGATTTATATTCAATCAATTGATTATAATTTTTGGGAACTAATTGAATTTGGTCGTTATTAAAGTTAATGAAAAACTTGACCAAATCATTCCTAAACCTAGAGAGGAATATGAAGAGAATGATAAAAGAAAATTGTCTTTGAATGCTAGAGCAAAAAACGTACTTTATTGTGCTTTAGATATAAATGAATTTAATCATATTAGCATATGTGATTCCGCATATGATATTTGACATGCAATAGAAATCACATACATGGGCACAAGCAAAGTTAAAGAAATTAAGATAAATCATATATTTAAAGATTTTGAAAATATCTTTATGAATCAAGATGAGCCAATTACTTGTATGATTACTCGTTTTACCGATATTGTTAATGGCCTTAAAGGCTTTGATCATAAATTTTCTAACGGTGAAGTTGTAAGTAAAAGACTTAGGTCTCTCTCCCAAGATTGGAATTCATTGAGGATGTTGTTCGAAAACACAAAAGACATTAACACGTATCCATTGGAGGAGCTTTATGGAACATTGATGACTTATGAGTTCATCAATGCCAAAATAAAGGAGAAGACAAGAAAAAGGAAAAGAAGAGGCTAGGCGAGAAATTTCTTTCAAATCAGCTCATGGTCACAAAAGTATTAAGTGCCGAAACAAGAAGAGATTCATCAAAAAGAAAGCACTCCAAGGCAAATGGGATGAAAGTGATGAAAGTCAAGATGAAGTGGCCGACACGTGCTTCATGGCCATTGAAAATGAGATAAATACAAATGACATTCCCATTTATGATGAATTACCTACCTTATATGAAGAAATCATTGAAATTTTTGAAAAACTTGCTCTTAAACACTCCACTCTTAAGAATGAACATATTTTGTGGAAAAATGAAACAAACAAGATTTTGGAGAAACAAAAATTTATTGAAAATGAAAATATTAATCAAAATGCCTTGATTATAGAAAACTTCTCCTTAAAAGAAAAGTTTTGGATTTAACATACATTGTTCACAAATTCACTCAAGGTGAGAGAAATTTTGAATTAATGCTTGGTAAACAACAATGTATTTTTGATAGAAGTGGAATTGGTTACAAACCATCTCTAAAACAAAAGTCTCTTAAAAATATCTTTGTCAAAGCTTCCATTTCTTATTCCTCTCATTAAAATACTAAACGTAGTTTTTTGTAATAAAGATGGACATATAGCTTCAAATTGCTAGACTAAAAAGAAGATACATTCTTCAAGCAACCATAGAAGGATTCAAAAGTCCACTCATACTAACCACCAAGGACCCAAATTCACATGGGTACCAAATAACAAAATCTAGAAATAATTTCTTTGTTCATGCCAAAAGGGGGAAAAACAACATGCTTATAAAACATGTTTAAGTTGTGAAATATTATGTTGATATTGAGATATATGATGTGTTGTGGATATGATGATATTGATAGGATGAAATTTATGATAAGATAAAAATCTTATCGGATTAAAAAAGAAATGGGAAATTCATGCCAAACCTTCTATTAGTTTGAAAATGTACTTGGAAATAATACTTGATTGTGATATGGGAAAAGTGAAATGTGATCTTATTTTTATACTTGCTTAGATTAAAATGGATCACTTGCATATACAAATCAAATGATAATTTTCAAATCTCATATATGGATAAACAAGCTTATACATTGAAATGACTTATATGCCTTGTTGTACACCTTGAACTCATTTCATGCTATAAGTACTCTACTAAGGGGGAATACGATTACATTCATGATATTCTATCTTAGTTTCTCACACCTATGCTCAAGATTAAGGGATAAATGTCACATTTTTGCTTATGCCGAAAGGGGGAAAAGATGTGATAATTTTTTGGCGTTTGACTATGGATAATTTATATGTATAGAAATGAATTATATCATATACTAGATTATGCCACTATTTTACTTTGAAAGAATAATTATTGGTTTGTAAAAGATAGAGGAAATATATGCTAAAATTGAACTTATCAATTATTCTCATTTCCCTATGCTTTGATTATATGCTTCAATTGCTTATATTGTCTTTACAAATCATCTTGTTTGTCATAATAAAAAATGGAGAAGTTGTTAACCTATACTTAACTTAACCTTATTGTTTTTATCATAACAAATAATATTATATTGTTTTATTAACAAGTGTGGTTAAAATGTTTCATGTAATAATAATCTTCAAAGCATTCAAAGTACAAATCATCTCTCGAAGATAAAAGATCAAAAAAAAATATGGGATGTTCAAGACACAAACCATGGTAGCATGAAGACCAAGCAATGAAACTTAAAAATAAATTGAGCATTTACAAATTGCTTCTCAACATATGTAAGGTTAATGCATCAATAGTTGGCAATGTACTTCAAAAGCTCAAGTAACATTTTCAAAGTAATTAAAAGATGTGATGATTTGTTGGCGTTTGACTATGGATAATATATATGTAAAGAAATGAATTATATCATATGATAGATTATGCCACTATTTTGCTTTGAAAGAATAATTATTTTTGTAAAAAATAGGGGGAATATATGCTAAAATTGAACTTATCAGTTATTCTCATTTTCCTACGCTTTGATTATATGCTTCAATTGCTTATATTGTCTTTACAAATCATCTTGTTTGTCATAATAAAAAAGGGGGAAATTGTTGACATGTTGTTAAGTTAACCATATTTTTTTTTATCATAACAAAGATTATATTGTGTTATTAACAAGTGTGCTTTAAGTGTTTCATGTAATAATAATCTTCAAAGCATTCAAAGTACAAATCATATTTACTTACATCACACTTATTATTACTTGTCAATCCATATTGTGCAATATTGTTTTCAAGGTGTTTACACTTACTTTATTTATTGAATTTACATCTTTATAGAACTCTACATATAGTTAAGTAAGTTTGCATCTCTTCCAACACTAAGTGTTTAAACTTGTACCGATTGGTTTTAAGTTTGAGAATATTTATCGAAAATTTTTTATAAACCAATTCACCCCCCCCCCCCCCTAATTAGTCACTCTTGGGCTAACAACCATCAAGTACATCATTGAATTAATCACATTAGAATAAGGAATATTACTCATGTATTGTATTTATTCTTTATTAGGATGTGATTGTTCTTTAGATAAAATAAAATGATTTCCAAGAAGCACAGAAGCGAGCTTACACTTAATCATACCAAACTTCAATACCTTATGCACATATGAGGTTTGATTCAGAACAAGAACTAAACCCATTTTTTTTTTCAATTTCCACGCCAAGTATTCGTTATGCATGACCAATGTATTTCCTACCGAATTCCTTGTTTAGTTCACTCTTAACTTTGTCTACAAATTTCATGTTAGAATCAATCAATAACACATCATCTACCTAAAGTAACAAATACACACAATCATCAGTTTGTCTTTTCAATTCGTTATGCATGACCAATGTATTTCCTACCGAATTCCTCGTTTAGTTCACTCTTAACTTTGTCTACAAATTTCATGTTAGAATCAATCATTAACACACCATCTACCTAAAGTAACAAATACACACACTCATCAATTTGTCTTTTCATCTTTGTGATGTAATACATTGAGAGATTTTATATAGTTTGTTTGTACAAACTTATGAGAAGTTTATCTACACAATTTAGATATAAAGTTTGTACAATTTGAGTTTTGTACGTTTTTGTAAGAATGT
The DNA here is from genome assembly GCA_963555705.1 of Ligustrum vulgare. Taxonomy (NCBI): domain Eukaryota; kingdom Viridiplantae; phylum Streptophyta; class Magnoliopsida; order Lamiales; family Oleaceae; genus Ligustrum; species Ligustrum vulgare. The sequence continues at coordinate 14,721,125 of OY743173.1, read as the reverse complement.
TCAGATCTGAAATATATTATTTGAGTATTTTTTTGTTTCTTGGACTTAGTTCTTCCTTACGGAAACCTGTCATGATCCTAAATATTGTCATAGGAATAAAGTGAAATATGTTTTCACTAACATGTAAGAGCGATAAGTCAGATAATATAGTTATTATTATTGTTTCAGTAATTCTAATTTTACTAAGAGTGCAGTCTCATTCTTTTAGTGTAATAGAATGTGATTAATAAATTATTCTGATTGATTAAGAGTTGATCATGTCTTAATTAATTTATTTGAGGTTAGTTTAATTGGGTTCGATCACGTTCCCTTATTGCTTCACTATAACAGGCATATACAAACTTATAATCTATATTGGGCTGTGCAAAAGTGGACATGAGTTATATTACTAAGGTTGGTAGGGTTTTGGAATGTAAAGAGGTGATAAATAGTTTAAGACTGTTTTTCTTAACCTAATAGACTTGTATGAGGGACACACACTAAAGAGTGTATTGTATATTTTTCTCTTTAGGTGAAAATCCTAATCCAAGTGTAATCTAGATCTAGAGAAAAGTGACAGACACTTGCATAGGTGTTGTTGGAGAACAACAAGGAAAGTTTGAAGGATTGAAGTTTTGGTAGAATCTAGATTGCAGTTGACACATGTTATTGTAAATCACGCTATAAGGGTAATCATCTCAAAACTATTATTTGTGCAAAATTACTTATTCCTAGTTAAATACATAGAATAGAAGAATTCCTGTAACAGGGTGATCTAGTCACAAGAAATCAATTTTTGTGAGTTAAACAACATGGGTTCCCAATAGCTTAAGTCATTCTAACCTTTAGCATACTTTGTATATATTCATAGGTATAGATAGTTTGAGCAAAATATGAAGTATTTGCTCTAGGGTTTTTGCATCTGGATTAAGTGGTGTTTCTAAGTTCACTCTCTCTCTCCCTCACTTTTTTTTCTTAATTATCATCTGTGTGGACTCGTTAGTTTATAGTTTGGTTTTTGAATGGCATTATTAAAAGGTAAAGTCTGAAAATATGGAAGAATCTAGAAAACCCGTATTATGAATTTTTTTATCACCAAACGAGGTTGGGGGTGAAGGCCAATTCCCCCACCTAGATTCACACATGCTTTTAAGGTATTAAAATCTCAATTTACTTTTTATCCTCGAAAAAAGTTATACTTTCATGGTGGGAATTTTTTATTTATTTTTTACTTTTTGCACTCATGCTACACCTTCAATTCCTTTTAATATGTGATCTAAACCTTTTTAATTTCTTTTTAAAGGCGTGGTGAGCAGGGAAAGACCTACTGAGTAACCAATGGGTGTAGTCGCACCACTGGACTGCCACTGGGGACACGTGTCACCCTCTATCGGGGGCGTTAGGCGGGGCCCATTAGGTCCATTTGACACTCAATGCCCACTCGCCAAGTGGTGGGCGGGCATTTTTATGCCATAAAAGGACTACAATAAAATGACTATATATATATATATATATACACGAACACACACATTTTGTATTTTAGAAACACAAGAGGTTGAAAATAGATTTTTCTTCCCCCAATAATTTCCTTCTCTAAATTTATTCATGGTATCAGAGCAGGTTAGATCTTTGTGTAGAATCTAAAAAGAAATTATGTTCTCCAGCGAGCAGTCATAGGTCACTCATCCGTCAAAAATTTATTTTCCAGCAAACTTTCTACTTCTTCTTTTAGTATTCGAGTTCACGAAATTGTTGCTTCTCCCCATTGACATCTCATCAAACGTCATAGCCGGATTCTTCGGCCTCAATTGCTCCACCTCCATTTTCCAGCAGAAAAAATTTCAATTATGATTGCAGAAGTCATATAATCCATAACTAGCACATTTGATTGAAACCATACACTCAGTTAGACGTGATGATCCAGTAGACATAGATTCTATCTCACTCTTCTTCATGCTAGTTAAGCAAAAATTATTAGCATTGTTAGAAACATCAAAATCAGTGTTGATAGGAAGTCAGTTTCTTTGAATTCGTTTGCTGCAGCTGATATTACATGAAAATTCACTAAAAACTTGAAAAACATCGCAAACATCGTGTCTGCATCTCAAGAATATATATCTCCGCCAATAGTTTCTCAGGCTGCTTCATCACAACCAGCACAACTTTAAACTGAAGACTAAGGATGTAGTGTCTAAGTCTAGCAACCTTAGAAGTGGAATTAGCTTAAATTCTCAAGAAATGACTACAGCCTTGTCAAGACCACAAAATGCGTGGGGGGGGGGGATGTTGATCATATATTTGAGGGATTTGATGATCAACAAAAAGAAGCTATTTAGAGAGATGACTAGCAGAAATTGAAGAACATAATTAAAAAAGGGGGTGAAAATTAGATTTTTTTTCCTTTAAGATCTAGGCCAAAAGAGACATTTTCTTGTGAAATGGATCATGGATTTGTGATCTACACTTTGAAGCGAGTAATATGAGGTGTGCTTTTTTCAAAGAGGTGGCCGGAGATGCGAAGAAGATGATCCGGGGGCGACCTGCATTTTCAAATCTGGAACAATCCAGACTTCTTTTCACGAAAGAACTTCAGATTTGAGTTCGGGCATTTGAGAAGAACATTCCTATATGTTCCGATCACGGGAGGCTGATTTTGGTTTTTTGATTGAATGATGGTGGTAGATGAATTTTGTCTAATTTTTTTTCGAAAATAGTATAACATGTCCTAAATGTTTTAGATTTGTATTAAGTTCGTCCATGTAGTTTTAGTTTTGTGAAATGGACCATGTCAGTATATTTGTTGACGTTGGTCCCTGAATGTCTCGATTTGGTGCAGAATAGCCCAAAACTCGAACAGATTGGTCCCAAAGTTTCTGGTTCATTGATTTTAATCCCCCAGATTTCTGAAAAATAGGACTTTTGGATGGATTTTTTTGGATTTGCTATTGGGCTCATAGTGAGTTTTTGATATATATGGTTTGAGCCATTTTGATGAGTTGGGCCCATTTTGGATGCTATGTTTAACGTTGGGCCTACGTAAATGAATTTATTTCAACTTGATGTTGAAATTTGATATTTGAATTTGCATTTTACTGAGTAACAATGTTTGGACGATGAATGATATGCATTTGATTGGACGATATTACAACAAATATTGTGAGAAGTGTAAGCATGGATTATGCTTTGGAAATGATATTGTGATTGTTGTGATTGATGATTATTTTACTGTTAACATGATGCTCAGTAAATTTTGTGGACTATGGATGATTGAACCTTGCATATTTATGGTGTTTCTTATAGTAACCTCAACATGTAGTTCATTTTACCTGTTGGTGGGTTTATCGGCTGACTATAGCTGATTTGAAGATTCATCAGCTGATTGTAGCTAATTTTACAAACTTGGCTCCAGGTTCAGATTGGTACTGGAGTTTATTGATGATTCCACCTTAGGGGTTAAGGGGAATTTTATGAGAAATTTATATTTGTATTGTTTTTACTTTTGTTGTATCTTCAAGTTGGAGTTATATTGAATATAACTTCTAACTTTAAGGTGAATGTTGAAATATTGGTTGAATTAGAATACTCTAGAATGTGCTAGAATTAGTTTGCATTAGATTTAGTATATGTACACATTTTGTATTGTAGAAACAGAAGAGGTTGAATAATACATTTTTCTTCCTCCAATAATTTCCTTCTCTAAATTGGTTCAATAATTTTCCACTTTCAAATTTGTTTTTGAGAAGGAAATTTTTATGTCTAATCACCCATTTTTATGTTATGTTTTAAGTATTAATATTCTAAGATGAAACTCCTTACTCAATAGCGTAATAGAACCTAAAAAGCTCTAATGAGCAAATATAGGGGTACCGTTTTTGGGACAAGTTTCACTTTGTTTACAGATGAGGTAAATAATGAACACATAAGAACTAGGATTACCTCAAGGCTTAATAGTAAAATTTGCTTTGAGCAGCCAAAAATTCTCGTGCTTTATTTTTATGATCTTAATTGCCGTTTAACATTTTTAAATGATTTATAAATTCAATTAAAGTTAAATATTTATTTTAACTTTGCACTCATAAATATTTATTAAACGTTAACAGAAGCGAAAGAGATATGGTTTTCATATAATTAGTTTCCATTTGAGTGCATAAGCGAAAGAGATATGTTTATAAATAAAAATGTGCAATTTCAAATTTTCAAATGGAAACTAATTATATGAAAACCATATCTCTTTCGCTTCTGTTAACGTTTAAAAGATTTTGATGTTACTAGTCGAGAACTCCTTACAAATTAATGTATATATTTTATTTTTATTTTATTTATTTATTTTGATACAAGGGAGTGTAGGGGTGGAAGGTGGGAATCGAAACCTGGACCTTTGTCGGGGGAGTGCCTTACAATGATCTATTTTGATTGGGTTAACTATTTTTTGGTCTGATGCTGGCTGTAACTTTAGATTTGGCTCAAAGTGTGGAGTAAAGGATATAAGTTATTTGTTGGAATAGTGTCCAAACCTAATTAATTGGGTTGAACTTGAGTTACTTGTTGGACAAGAATGGTCCAAGCTCGCTATCTTAATCCTAATTAGGGTATTACTTAAACCTACAAGAACTTGATTTAGTTACAAGAGAATAGATTGAGTCGCAATTTTTAGTGTTGGGTTTTTCTCTTGCTAGTACAAACAGAAAAACCAATTCTCTAATATCCATTCCAAATGTTGGAGATTGATGGAGTTTCAGATTCAATTCGCTGTGTGGATTTTTATTAGAGGTTGAACAATTGGACAGCTAGTGGTGACAAGATTGTACCTCCTGTTTCAAATTTACGGCATTCATCAAATGTATCATCTTTATCACAGATCTATCTAAGTGAAATGTTGAACCGGGCTATGGTTTTGGGTTTCTTTTAATTTTCGCAGTGCATGTATGACCAAAAACCTTACAGTGGTATCAAAGTCAGGCTGTTACTTGTTAGAGTCTGTTATCTCTTTGATAAATTCAATATGATTGAAATTATTTTTCTTGCTTCTAGCTCTTGAGAAAATTATTTATTTCTTTTCTAAATCTGATTTGGAGAAGAAAATTAATTTTGGGTCAAAAATCGGATGACAAATGGATTGGGTATATCCCGAGGCTGTAGTAACTGATGGTAGGCGGCGACGGTGCGACATCAAGGTTGTAAAGTCGCTGCTGTGCGGGCAGTGTGCCGTCGTTGGCCGCTGCAACACTGCAGCGCGAAGGCGCTGCCTTAAGCTGTGGGATACCATTGCTGCACAACGACGGTTCAAACCTCGGGAAGTGACGCGGCGCCAGTATTACCGACGTCGCCCAACCATGAAGGAAGCAACAATGCAGGTGCTCAGTTATCATCTTCGCTGCTGCTATCGGTAGCAGCAGCACAGACGCTTTTCTCAGCTTCCCGCGATGCTGCTGCAAAGGTCCCATGAGGCTATGCGGGAAGCGGTGCACCCTGTGGTTACGGGCTGTGGCGCTAGAGAGACGTAATCATTGAGGAGAAACGAGAAGGGAACCAGATCTAGGGGATGGCAGATTTTGGAGGCGGGGCATGTGTTGTAATTTTGGATGTTGCAGGCCCTTGTCTGCAAATTCGTTTCAGGGGTCAATGTGCAATTTTGAAAAGGAGTTTTGCAATTTGGATTTTCAACTGGTTTTGAATAACTTTGACAAGAAATTTAATTTTGATCCAATTCAAAATTTTATTTTTAAATTCACAACTTTTAAATTATTGTTAAAATTGGAATTTAACAAAATATATAACTTTGACCTAAATTAAATTAAATTTTATTTATGATTTTTATCCTAAGTTAGAATGTTAATTCAATTTGCCCTAATTTTAGAATTAGAGTTTGGACTCTAATTTGGTGTTGAATTAAAATTTGATTTTAATTAAATTCGATTTAATAATTAGTTAATTCGATTAATTGATAAATAATTAAATCTTATTTAGGATTTGATCCTAAATTGAATTAGCCCTAAAATCTTGAAATTGAGTTGGACTCTAATTTAGTATTTAATTAAAATTTGATTTTAATTAAATAAACACGTCAATTAAAGTAATTTATTAATTTGACTAATTAATTATTAAATTGAATTTTATTTTACTTTAGGAGTTTTATCCTAAATTAAGATGTTAATTTAATTTGCCTTTTTTTGGAATTAGAGTTGGAGTCTAATTTGGTATTTGATTAAAATATGATTTTAATTTAATTAATTAATTAATTAATTATTGTTCCGATCCGTTTTATCTAAATTAATTTAGACGACCTAGATTGTTAGAAACTTGAAATTTGTTTATATAATACTAGATATTACATTATATTACATTTATATAATAAATGTGTATTTAGTGGATGGTTATGGACTCGACACATATGATTGGTTGAATGCGTGGTTAGTATTTAGTGGATGATCATGGACTCGACACATATGATTGTTTGGGCCTACGAGCCAATTATTATTTAATTGGGTCTGCCTACCTATTATTTAATTTATTTGGGCCTATGAGCTCAAGTTTGTAGATTTGGGCCAGCGCGTCCTTTGATACAGGCTTGCGTGCCAACTAGTATAAGATTCAGGTTGGAGCTGACCACAAGAAGACAACTAGTATAGGATATAGGTTGCAGCAGCAAATGGAGATTATTGCATTTAACATTCGATGATCGAATTTAATGTCCCCTAGGAATTGACCAACTAGTCTTCTTCATGGCTCGAGAAAACTAGATAGATGTTGTTCATAATCATCCACATTAATATTATTTGTATGATTAATTACATGGTTGATGTTAGTTAATATACATATGAATGAGGAGACCAAATCCCTCACTTCAAAATTATATGAAGTTCTATACTTTCCATTGTTATGATGAAAAACCAATGTTTGCTACTGATTTCGCTTGTTGAGTCACTCAAGGCTACTCGTCGGTAGATATGTTTCTCATTATGAAGTACCAAATACTTCTGAACAATGAGTCGGACCTAACCGAAACTACACCCTTTATTGAGTAAATAAAAAATGATATAATTTTGGAAGCAATTTATTAAATTCGTTTAATTGGTTAATACAAAATGCCTTCCATTGTTATAGTGAAAAACCAGAATCCTCCCTCGATGCGGTTTGTTGAGTCACTCAAGGCTGCAAGTGGGAAGTTGTGTTTATCACTATGAAACATAATATGTTTCTGAACCATGGGTAGAATTTAACTGAAAGCTATCTTTTGTTGAGTCACTCGAGGAGATGACATTTTGGAAGCACAGTAAAGTAAATACATAGATGTATGTGGCAAAGAGTTGTCTACTTGATGATCTAGGAGTCACATGGAGATTTGATTGATAGAAATATCTACCTGGATGTTTTATTAGGACTTGTTGAGTCACTTAAGGTTCTAATAGAATAAACGGGGTCCAAGCCCACTGTGAATCTAACAGGAGTCCATGAGATTAATGTCGAGGGTCATTAATTTCAGTAAACAGTGGGAGTAATTGATTTAATAAAAGACCTTATTAAATTGATTTATGCATGATAATACGTGATTCTATTTTTAATTTATTATTTTTGTTTTACGAGTTTTAAAATTTGAGTTATTACATGAACTTATACATTGTAATTGACACTGAGTAAGTTCATTGGACTGAAATCCTTGAATCGACGTCGTCCTTTGAGAACTAATCTCAAACATGATATGATCGAGAATACTCTTCTCGAACATGCCAATAATAGTACACTAAATTTATAATTGACACTCTTCCTTAACCGAACTGAATAAGTGAGAAGTTCGGTAAATTTTCTATTTGATAGAGGTCAAATAATCTATTTAGTCAATTGAGTATTAGATACCGATAATATACCAATGGCTAAAAGTAGAATAATTGCAAAAAATTGTGATATACCTATTTGTAGGTAATAAAGGAAATGTTGCTTGAACAACTTAAGAAGCTATCACTTATCTTTACCTTCTCATTCAGTTTAAAAGTAGACAATTTTTAATTACAGTTCTTATAAAGAACGACACTTCCACTTCATGTTTGGACATGAAGTGATTATCCTCTTTAATTAAGAATAATAGTTATTCATTAACTTAGATGAGATGCTTTGGAAGTGAGGTAAAGATCAAATAGTTTACATTCTGAATATTGATAAGGTAAAGAAGAAGTCACAATTAAATCTGGCACTTGACTAATTCACTTAATAGAGATATATGTATATCTCACCTTGGAGGTAAATTGACAACTCAATTTTCTTGTAAAAGGGAAAAGTGGGATAATTGATCAACTGAGCCTGTTACATTTGGATGTAAGTGAGCATATGTCGAATGGTCTTTAGTCATTAGATAACCTTGATAGTCATTGTTATTTATAATGAAATTTAAATCTGGGAGTTCAAAAAGTTCAAATTATACAGATATAAATTAAAAGGCCGAAATGAGAAAATATTCTTAGCACTTTGATTTGATCAAAGTGAAGAATATTTTAAAGTGATTGACTTCAAGATTATTTTATGAGAACATAATTGATGAATCCACGCAAAATCTCCAAAACTATTTTTGCAGCTTTGCACTAAACACTTTGTCGTGTTCCATGATAATTGGTTGATGAAAATCCATATCAGATATGGATTTCAAATGTCTAATCTTCCTCGCGTTAAGATTTAAGACTTGAATACTTATTAGAAGTATACCAAATTTGGATAAGCTATAAAGTCCAATATATATTTGTAGGATATCCAAAAGATGGATGGATATTATTTCTATGTTCCTATCAGGAAAGAAAGTCTATCTCGATTTTTTTCAATATCTTGGAGAAACAATTCATCTAAGAGAAGACAGTAGGAGTAAAAGTAGAACATGAAATAGTTCATTATATCACATATATATTAATCGATTATTTAAGTTAGAATATACGCTTGCATTAGATGAGGCGCAGAGCAACGCTTGGAACACGCACACTACTCAAGACGTAGTGACGACATGGCAGAAGCCATAGAATCCGAGACAAAAACAAGTTTTGGAACTTGTTTGATTCGCCTGAAATGGGTAAGACCCACAAACTGTAAATGCGTTTACTCTGAATCAATTTGGATTTTGGTTGCGGTAGCGGTAGCAACATGCTGTAACTATGGGATTTTTGTATCCTTAAACATAGTATACTAGCTACAGACATTTATTATGGATTAAAGAAAGCCTCATGGAGCTAGAATCTTAAATTTGATGAGATAATCAAAATGTTTGATTTTATCAAAAATGGTAGATGAATCATGTGTGTATATAAAATGTTAGTGGGAGTGTTCAATATTTCTGATACTAAATGTAGATGACATATTAATGATCAGAAGTTGAATCTCTAACCTTGAAAGTGAAAGTACAATTTTTTAAAATTTCTCCATGATGAATTTGAGAAATAAGACATTCATATTGGGAACCAAAATCTATAGAGATAGATCTGGAAGTCTGTTTTGATTTCTCAATCCATATATATAGATAAAATGCTAATGAGGTTAGCATGAATGAATCCAATGTAGGATTCCATCCCAAAAGTTTTTGAGTTAATCTTCTCAAAATGGTGTTTAAAACACATATTGAGAAAGAATGATATGGAGAAGATACTTGATTGTTTAACAATAAGATCTTCTTAATCGCGACACTATGTACGACACATTTTGTATTATTGAGTACTTGAGAAGCACCACGAATACCATAGACACGATGAGAAATGTAGACTTACAGTCTTTGGGTATAGAGATACCATCCTTCAATCCCGGAAAGGATGAAGGAAATATTCAGTCTAATTGTTAATTAAGTAAATAACTTATAGTAGTGGTGTGGTCAGTTTGAAATGGTTCAAAAAGAGAGACCGCTAACTATACAATAGAGACTAAATACATATGTGCTTGTGAAGCAATCTCGATCATTAAGTTCATTAGTGAACTATAACTGTTCCTAGCATTGTAACTCCAGTAATAAGTACTGTGACGACAATGGAGCCATGGCATAAGCGAGGGAACTGGGTCTCATCGATGATCTGAGTATGTATTTAGGGGCTACTATCTCATTCGAAGATTGTAAAAAAATAAAAAAATAAATAGAATTCATGCCTATTAACCTTGAGAAGGTTGAATATGTGAAGAGTCACATATCAAAGATCCACCTGTAAAACCACTATCTCAGCAGGAATGTGATTGTCATATAAACTCATAGGTCACGAGTTATTGGATCTAGTGGGAGTATGTCAGCGTTATGCTCTAAATCCAATCATTGAGATAGCATAACACATATATTATCATTGTCTCAATAAAGACAGATCTATTATTAAATTGAGTTTAACTCATCATTTAAATAATAGAGTTTGTAGGGTAAGTTTAAATAACTTGTAAGTCACAAGGTGTTGTGACTGTGAGATACAAGTCATTGATAACTTATTCTAAAATTGTCCCTAGTTTAAGTAACAACAAGATACAGAAATTGTTATTGCAGTTAGACTATCATGTATTGCATTTCTTTCTTATGAAGAAAGTAGTTTATCTCACAAGTTAGAATGTAGAAGGACATTCGAATGAACACATGAATGCATTGTTAGATGAACAAAGCATTAGATGATCCGCCTAACGATTCCACATGGATAACTATCCAAGCGTCAGTGGTGAATCTCTATTGAGCGGTTGTGGATTTGGTTTTCTGACTCGAGAACGTCATAGAATCTTATATGAGGATTACTATGCTTTGGCAAGCGCTGATGTTGGCTCTTGAGAGGGAGTCATCAGGATGAAGCCGTACGAGTATAGTGAGAGTCATATGAAGGTTGTGTATGTCCAATATGAGGATTCTCACTCTTGGGTAGTAAGAGATTATAACCTGCATTTCACCCACTTAAGTTGATGTAAAGTCCTCAGACGGGGTGAAGTTATGAGTTGAAAATGTGTTTTCAGTCATAACAAGATCAAATAAGATAAGAGTTGAATAACATAATTGGTTGAAATGAGATTGACGCTATCCATATCTCTTAACCAATTGGGTTATATTGATGAAGGGCTTATATTTCCATAGTAAGCACACATAAACATGTTTTGTTATGCCATATGACTTTTCCTTTCACATGAATTTCCTTGACACAGTGCTAGATGTCAATCTTGGACGGTGACGTGAATTAATCAATCTTGGTGAGTCAAGGATGAATAGAAATAGAGATTTAAATTCATCTTATTCCAATCTGATTGGAATAATAATAACACAACGTTTCCCTTCGTGAATGAAACCTAATGGGTCACACACAAAAAGCGAGAATTGAGTATCGGAAATTAGATCTTGTCCAAATGGGAGATTGTTGAAATATTATCCAAGCCCAATTGGTTGGGCCGAACTTGGGTTACTTGTTGGAAAAGAATGGTCCAAGCCCGCTATCTTAACCCAAATTAGGGTATTACTTAAACCTACAAGAACTAGGTTTAATTGCAAGAGAATAGATTGAGTCGCAATTTTAATGTAGGGTTTTTCTCTTACTAGAACAAAGAAAAAAACCAATTCTCTCAAATCTATTCCGAATGTTGGAAATTGATGGAGCAAACTCACTGTGTGGATTTATGTTAGAGGCTGGATAATTGAACAACTAGTGGTGACAAGATTGTACCTCCTGTTTCAGATTTCATATTTACGGAATTCATCAAGGTATCATCTTTATCACGGATTCTATCTAAGCGTAAGGTTTATCCGGGCTATGGTTTTGGGTTTCTTTTAATTTCCGCTATGCATGTATTACCCAAAACCTTACATTATTGTCATCTATTCTCTATGACTGCCACCAATTGTATCAAAATCAGAATTTTTTGTTTTTTGTTTTTTGTTTTTTTTTTTCTCAGCAAGTTTTTTCTTACTTTAGTTGATCTTGGAACAATATTATAAAATCATGATATCATCTTCATCAACACCTAATAAAATGAAAAAACAAAGGACACTATTTAATAAGTTTTATAAACATCTATACATTAGGATGATAAAGGAGAAACATGATACCGAAATGCCTTGACATCTTGAGATTTCTTTGAAGTTCAAAGTCCTAACGAAGGGATATTCAATTAATTCTGTCCTTGGTTAGTGCACGAGGTTTTATCAAAGCTAAAGCTTTTTCATGGAAAATGTATTATAATGCTAATGTTAAACTATTTATTTGTCTTCCTCATCAAGATTTTGCTTTTTGTACTTGGAGAATGTTTTATAACATTCAATCTATATATTCAAAGTTTGATTTCTATAAATCCCGCTAGAGCAAGAGGTTCTTAGAGTACCTGCAGGACATACTCTTGACATTAAAATTTTATAGTTGTATTTTATACACTGTAATGACCCGGCTCCCTCGCTGGGGCCTTCTCAGAGTCGTACTCATGGTCTTTCCACTTCTCCCTGGTCGTCCGGTCCTCAAGGGCTGCCAACCTCGTTTCCAGGAAGTGGATTTTGGTCTAATGGTAGCAGGGATATAAGATTCTTTATACTTAACCCCTAGGTATAAGGTTCGAAACCTATAGAAGGAAAAAGTCCACTTCGTGAAAATGAGGCTGGCAGCCCTTGAGGATCAGGACGACCAAGTGGGAGTGGACAGACCATGAGTACGACACGGAGAAAGCTCTAGCGAGGGAGCCGGGTCGTTAAAAAAAAGGCCCCTTTTTTGTAACGACCCGGCTCCCTCGCTGGGGCCTTCTCCGTGTTGTACTCATGGTCTTTCCACTTCCCCTGGCTCCCTTGCTGGGGCCTTCTCCAGAAGTGGATTGGTCTAATGGTAGCAGAATTCTAAGAAACATTGTACTAAATCCCTAGGTACATGGTTCAAATTCTGCGGAAGATAAAAATCCACTTCTGGAGAAGGCCCAGTGAGGGAGCCAAGGGGAGTGGAAAGACCATGAGTACGACACAGATAAGGCCCCAGCGAGGGAGTCGGGTCGTTACATACACTATTTATATGCTAAGGTTAGGATAATATATTGTCGTTTTAGAATAAATGTTACCTAATTAGTTTTTATTTGTTATTATTTCAGAAATTATCCCAAGATGTAGATAATGAAGCAATTGATGCAAATTAAAGGCAAAATGATGATCATTAGAGCTAAAACACACAACTTGGATGTTGATAAGCCACTCGGGAAATATAAGTGGATCAAGGTGGAAGAATTCGATGGTTAGAGGGTGCTATTGAAGAAATCAAGAAGAAAGGACTCAATTGAAGACATTTAGAAGTATGGGGACCAAATTGATCAAATCAGAAGTTGAAGACTTGAAATGCAATTAAAGATTGATGGCCTTCTTAAACGGATTTGAAAGTTGGAAATTGTAGGAAATATTAAAACCAAGTGATCGCTATCTTTTGTACCAAGTAATTGCTTGAGCGTTAGAAAAATTAAACAGTAGCCAAAATATTATAACCAACGGTGTGTTCGGCAAACTTTTATTATAATCCACACAATTTCCAACACCAATTTTTAACCAAACATCTTTTCCCTCTCCAATTTTTAACCACATATCTTACCTAGAAAACACAAATAACACTAATCATTACCTGTTATAATAGTTACTGAACACAAGTCAAGCTATTGCCAATTTTTATACCAAGCGATTGCTTGGCTTTTCGACCAGCGCGGAATGTCTCCTAAAAATTCAATTTTTCCTTATTTCTTTCCATATTTAAATAGGTTTATTCCTTGACATATATATACAACTGGAGATGCACGAAATTGGGACCTTTGCACAACCTCTAAACATCATAATTCATTGTTCTATCATCTAATTCTTGGAGGCGAAATTCAAGACAAAAGCGGGGGAATTGAAGATTATCAATGGGAGAGAATTCTTGGCGCAAAATTTCCTTTCTTTTGTTAATTGATAAACTCTACATGCGTAGTAATTCTTATTTCTGCGTCTTAAATATTTTTATTGATAAACAACTAATCTTTTAGTTGGGTCAAACGATGTAGCTTTGTTTTACGCTTTCAATTCTTTAATTCAAGTTTTGCGTATAAGTTTCATATGTTGATTTATTTATTGTGTTTAATTCTTGAATTACTTGATCAATAATTCATAGTTTTTGTGGTTTATTTTCATAATCAGAGAGGTGAGTTAATAGACTAGACCATGATAAAATTCGGCAATTTCAACAAAATGATAGAGATATGAATTTGTAGGTACATGCGATCAATTGTGAATTCCTAGGAAATTTTATATATTTAGCTAAAGAATAATTATGACCATCTATAAAGAGATATGGTCGACTTAGATAGAATTGATCAAAAATTGATTACATTTTACAAAATTAATTGGTCACCAATTGCAAATGTTACGGGTCATGACTTATTCCTCGATCACCGATCGCAAATATTATAAGTCACACATTCTTACTTGGTAAAAAATTATAAAAATAATCAGTTACCACTTATTTTTAAATCATAATTTTACGAATTAATTGGCCACAACTTAAAAATGAAGAGTCACAATCACAAATTTACTCACAAATCTCAGTTTTTTTAGGCTACATATTATTTAACAACCACAAGTATGTCACAATCAATATCAATCCCTATCCCCACAACACCAAAACTCCGCCCTACAAAGAACCACCACCCCATCATTGCACAACCATTACCACAACACCACAATCGTCGGACACAACATTACCACCGCCGTCGCCTCTAAAATCACTAGACACAACACCATCTACAATATATGGATGTTTAGCATAATATCTGAAGACCATCTTTCAAGATTTCCGCCTAGTCAATATCTTTTCCGCCCGTAATGTCCACTCATTTAGACAAGCCCTCTATTAAATTTCACCAATTCTTTGATTCATTTATCTATTTTTGTATTGATGCATTTTCTCACGCAACTTTGCAATAAAGGATAGAAAGATGAAGGAGGGGACGAGAAAAGTGGCAGTGGCGACAGCCGTGATAGGGGTTGTTATAACCCACATGTTAATTCGTCAAAGTCAACATCTATATAGTCAAAATCCATATTTATGTGACAAAGTCAAAGTCAATTATTGGGCCAATTTAAATTATTAGAACCTAGTGGGCCATTTAATTTCATTTAAAGATTAAAGTCCAACTTACATATCACTTTAAACTTTGGGACTTGTATGCAATAATTAAATGAGAGACCTTAAGACCTACTTCACCTTGTCTTACCCTACAAAACATCCCAATTTTCTTACCTTGACAGTGAGTAGCCGAGAGGGAGAGAGAGAAATTGAGGAGAAAAGGGAGAAACATAATTAGAGAGAAAGAAAAAGGAAGAAGAAGGTAGGCGATGTTGGTACCACAGGGTCAATTACTGACCTCATACAGCCACATATTTCAAATTATTAGAATGCGTCTCTTATGGCTCCCTTCTTAGAGGATGAAATCCGGAATGCACTTTTCCAAATGCATCCTGAAAAATCTCCTGGACCAGACGGTATGAATCCGGCTTTCTTCCAGCACTACTGGGATATTGTTCGTAAGGATGTGGTATCAACCTGCATGGATATTCTACGAAGTAGCAGATTCCCTGAAGCCATGAAAGATCTTCGTTCTATATCTGAGTAATGTCATCTACAAGATTGTTGCTAAATTGCTCTCGAACAGGTTGAAATCAATCCTTCCAAGTATAATATCAAATAGTCAAAGTGCTTTTTTCCCAGGTCGTCTTATATCGGATAATATTATGGTTGTGTTCGAAGCTATGCACTACCTCAAGCGGAAAACTCAAGGAAAAGAAGGATTCGTTGCTCTTAAAGTTGATATAAGCAAAGCTTATGATAGAATCGAGTGGAGTTTCTTGAATAAAGTTCTGACCAGAATGGGGTTTTCTTAGCAATTGATTGAGCTTATCACATTGTGCATCTCTATGGTGAAGTATCACATTTTGCACAATGGGAGCGAGTTTGGACCTATTATTCCAGAAAGAGGTCTAAGACAAGGGTTCTCTTTGTCTCCTTTTTTGTTTATTTTATGTACCGGAGCGCTCTCGAATGCCTTGAAACATGCTATTGGAAGGGGTCAAATTCATGGATGTAAGGTGGCTAGAGGAGCACCTGTTATTTCTCACTTATTTTTTTTTGCAGATGATAGCCTCTTCTTTTTTAAGGCAAATATGTAGGAAAGTCTGGTGATTCGTGATCTCCTAAAGAGTTAAGAGGATGAGTCGGGGCAAACTATAAATCTGCAGAAATCATCTGTCTTTTTTAGTTCAAATGTGCCAGCTGAGAAGAGACAAACTATATGCTCTATTCTAGATATTGGGGTGGCCACTGGACATGAACGTTATTTGGGTCTCCCTTCACTAGTGGGCAGAAGGAAAAAAGAGATTTTTAGTTTTATAAAGGACCGAATTAGCTACCGTTTGAAAGCTTGGAAAGAAAAGCTTCTATCTCGTTCTGGTAAAGAAAATCTCCTTAAAACAGTGGCCCAAACTATTCCAAATTATGCCATGAGCGTGTTCTTACTGCCGCTTGACATGTGCGATGAAATTGAACGGAAAATGAACTCCTTTTGGTGGGGAAACCATAAAGGATTCATGCGAGGTATTTCGTGGTTGAGATGGGAAAGAGTTTGCTTTCCCAAAACGAGAGGAGGATTAGGCTTTAGACGGATGCATGACATGAACTTGGCTATGCTCGGTAAAGAAGGATGGAAATTGAAAAGTGAGCCTCATTCCTTAGTAACAAAAGTATTTAAAGCTCGATATTTCCCCAGATCATCTTTCTTTAAAGCTAAGATGGGTCACAATCCAAGCTACATTTGGAGGAGTATTATGGCTACGCAATATCTCTTAAAAAGAGGTAAGCCATCGTATTGGTACAGGTCTCAACACAAAAGTTTGGCATGATCCGTGGCATATGGATGTGGAAAATGATTATGTCTCTTCTCCTGCCCCACCCCCCAATAGCAATACTATTACTATAAATCAATTGATGAGGATGGATATACCAGCTCGGG
Organism: Ligustrum vulgare; assembly: GCA_963555705.1. NCBI lineage: Eukaryota > Viridiplantae > Streptophyta > Magnoliopsida > Lamiales > Oleaceae > Ligustrum > Ligustrum vulgare. Next base: position 14,704,178 of record OY743173.1, on the reverse strand, counting down.
ATGTTGATATTATAAACAACTTGTTCAATGATAGGGATAAATCTCTTATACTAAAAACTCCAGTCACTTTTTGCCAAGTGGAGGATCGAATGTTGTGGTTATTAGATGCAAAATATTCCTACACAATTCGCAGTGGGTATTATTTAGCAAGGGACACTGGTATTAACTCATAGATACCGCCGGAGGAAAAAGTGTTTAAGATGATTTGGGGACTGAAGGTTCCTCTGAAGGTAAAGAACTTTCTATGGAGGGCAATTTCGAAAGTTCATCCTTCCGCGAACATGCTTCGTCTGAGGAAAGTTGACATCCCTCCAAACTGTCCAGTTTGTGTCGATCACCACGAATCCCTTTTTCACATTATGGTGACTTGTGAATATACCAAATAGGTTTAGAGGGCTTCAACGATGTGTTACCATCGTGGAAATACCAATAGATTAAAGGATTGGATTCTTAAGCTTTTTGAGGTGGTTCACTCTAATGAGAGGGACAATGCTACTATGGTGTGTTGGACTTTATGGCATAATAGGAACCAGGTAGTCTGGAATGCAAACTCAATAAGAGCTTCGAGGGTGGTATCTTTTGCTTCCTCTATGCTGTACCAATGGACTGAAGCCCAGTGTAGAAAAGTACAGACAACCTCTTCGATGACTACAGATTCCCAGGTTGTAAATAAGTGGCAGAAACCAGCAAGGGGCCTGATGAAGATCAATGTGGATGCAGCTTTATTCAAGGATCAAAGGAAAATTGGTATTAGGATGGTGTTAAGGGATGACTTTAGATCCTTTTGTCATGCAAAGATTGAAGAAAAGCAAGGAGAATTCAAGGTAAAAATTTCTGAAGCTATAGGGGTACGTGAGGCATTGAGTTGGGCAAAAGACTTACAAGTAAACGCATGTATGATTGAAATGGATTCATTACTAGTTTTTGATGCATTGCAAAAGCCTGGTTCAGATTTTCTCAATTCGGGCTAATTATTGAGGACTGCAAGAAAATTATGATAGAGATGCATGGAATAGATCTCTCATGGGTTAGGCGACCAGTGAACCAAATTGCACATGTGCTTGCACGAGCAACTGGCTCTTTGACTGTTTCAGTTGAATATGTTTTGTTTCCTCCTCTTTTCATTTTTGATGTACTCAATTTGGATATTATATACATATACATACATATACATATACATACACACACACACACACACACACACACACACACACACACACACACACACACACACAGAGAGCGCACCATGGTGACTTAAATAGACCTAACAAAAGTTCAATTTGAATTTTTTGCATCTGCATGTATCGAAACATGTAGGAATACCTTTAGACATTATTTACAAACTGAGGATCTGTATCATACTTAAACTTTACTTCTAAGCAAAGGGTACATTCCAGGATTCTACAATATATAATGTTGATTGCACATTTTGCATGTATCAATACACAATATCGAATCATCAATACATGTATAGGTACCCAAGTATGAGACAGAGAACTGAGAGTATACATGTTCATAGATGTTTGGTTGCGTCACTTTCCCCTTTGAAAATAGGCCTTTGTTTTAAAAATCTATCATTGCAGCAAGTATTCTAAAGCTAAGTCTTAGGAATAACAAACATAGACAATCCTGCTAGTTGAATGGTTCTTGAGTTTCATTCTTATTCTGAAGAACTAATTTTTGATCACTGCATCTGAGTGTATTGATACCCATAGATTGCAGTTAATTCCTGAAATCTAAAATTTGGCGCTAAAGTTCGTTCGGTGAGCCTAACTGTTATGTATCAATACATGTACTCAAAATGTCAAACAACAATGTACAAACAAATATATTTACTTATATAAAAGCATAGTTGCCAGTTATACATTGGACACGGAATCTACTAGGTCAAAATTGTAGTCTCGTGTCTATTTCTATAAGATCAAAACCTACATATTAGTTACATTATACTCATCTACATATAATAACTCAAAAGTGTACATATCATAGTATTCTCCCGTCACTTTAGTGTATTCATAACGGTAAAGAGTTGGGAATTCCGGCAGATAGCTCCATATCTCAACCTCGGTAGTGAAAATGTACATAGAACCATTGGGAGTTAGCTTCCAGTCATTCAGTTTCGCTTTAAACGCCATACGTTCAAGCATCTATAATTTTATAAAAACATGAAAATATGAATACAAAGAGTATTCAGCAAGTAAAAGTTTAATTTATGAAAACATGGTTTCGTGTAGGTCCGTATTACAAATCAAAAATTATCCCAAGCGCGCTTAAATTTCACAAAGGGTATGTGACCCCAAATTCAAATATATCTCACAATATGCCATAAGGAGATAACTTTGACATTCAAATATTTTCACGATCACCTTTCAGTGTAATTTCAAGTGGGATAATATAATGATCGTAATTATGCAAGAATTTTTTTTTAATGTAACATAATTGCATAACCACATAATGCACAAAGTAGCATTTAAGACCAATTTTAAATGCAGTATTACTTACCTTCTTGTGAACTTGAAAAATGAACAAAAGACAAAGATTAATGTGGCGTTCTGTTTGTATTTTATTTTGTATTTTCATTTTCGAAAATGTTTTGTATTTTGTGTTTTCATTTTTGTTTTCAAATTTGCTGAAAACGCGTTTGGTTTGTCATTTCTGAAAACTGTTTTTGAAAATGAAAAGCTGGAAAACACGTTCTGTTTGAAATTTTGCAAAACACTATTTAAACTATTTTTAATTAATTTGCTTGCAGAATATTACTAACTCCAACTCAAATTTCCTTTCACAATACACTAAAAATATGGTTATATGCAACACACTAATGTGAGCATTAAGAGTCTATATTAACACAACTTGGTCAGGTTCGGGACTTGAGAAAGCTCTACTTCTATTAAAATCCAGAAAATGCAAGTTCTTTCGAAACCATTAGAGTCCATTTATCATTGTATTTTTTGAAATATAACAAGAATTCTCATTTAATTTTTTTTTGTAATGTTGATATTGAATTCAATAAAACTTTATTTAAACTAAGTTCCAAGTTAGGATAATTTTCAAAAAAAAAAAAAAAAAAATTCTTTATTTAGGCTTAGTTCCAAGTTAGAATAATTCTAAAAAAAATAATAAAAAATAAAAACTTTATATTAAGCTTAGTTCTAAGTTAAGATAATTCTATATAAAAAAAAAAAATTCCCAAAACGCGACGCGTTTTGGACATTTTTTGTCGAAATACACACAAAACGCCCAAAACGATGTTTCGGGCGTTTTCCGTTTTGTGTACAATTTTTTTTTGTTTTCCAAAATGCGTTTTCGAAAATGGTAAAGAGAACGCGTTTTTAACGTTTTTGAAAATAAAAACAGAAAACGACCTCAAAATAGCAAAGAGAACAGGGGCTAACATTCTACATTCTGAAAACAATACAATGTATCGATACATCAAGAACATGTGTCGATACACTGTACTGATACATGTGAGATTTCTTACCTTCTTATGAACATGTATTGATACATGAAACTAGGGTTTTAAATTTTGAATTTTAAGAATTTTGGGAAAATTGTATTCGTTACAGAAGGAATAGTGCCAAATTAGCTATATATTGGAAAGCCTAAGCCTAAATCTTCATCTACTCTCTATTTTCAAGAGGTAATCAAAGATCCATTTATTTGAGAAATGATTTAAAATTTTAGGGCTTTTGCTTATTAAGTTAAATATGAAATCTTTGATGGGTTTATGGTTAATTTGAAGTTATTGAGCCAATTTTTCAAGTTAATAAAGGATATTGATGTTATATCTTAGGGTTCTTGAAAATAGTGGATTAAATGTTATTGTTGAGCTAGATTAAAATATTTGAACCCATATTAACTCACTCCCTATTAGAATACTTGGTTTAATGAAGCATAATTGGAGTTTAACTCACCCATGCATTTAAGTTTAAGTTTTGACAAATTATCAAGTTATTTAGAAAGGTGATTTGGTATAATTAAATGTACACCCTCTTGATTTATTAGTTAAATGGAGAATGAGTTGGCCATTACGAGATTGTTCTCACGTGGAATTGAGTGAGGATCAACCAAAATGTTTTTAAATGAAATGAATTTTTTTAGCTAATATATATAGTAGATCCTCAGTTGTATAATGTAGCTTTTGACTTAAGTAGTTTACATATGTCCAAGTAATAGTTCACGTTATACCTAAATGACAGTTCAATTGAAATATATATAACGATATTAATACTTGTGAGGCTATTATTTTCCTTCAGTTGCATCATTAGTTTGAATTCTCGATTTCTAGAAGGTATAATTTATAATGTAATTTATTCAACAGAAATAATCAATTTTCGTAGAACCAAGTAAAGTATTTTTCTCTCCCCTCACTAAGTTACAATCTCATATATTTTATTTTCAACATTTTTCTCATTAGGAAGCAATTAAGATTTTGAGCAACTTTTGGGAGGATCCTCTATTAAAGAGCCAGAGCCTCATACCTAGTAGATCGCATGCATCAATCATTTTTAGCAAGTTGTCATCATTCAAGAGTCACATGTTCTAAGAGTGTATCTGTATGTTTGTTACACTGCATATGTTATGTAGCACTGGATGAGCTTACTATCTTTTGATGTTAATCATCTAATTTGGTTGTTTTGTAAAAGATATTAAAAGTCTAGTTAGCTACAATTATTTTGATGGCGAAACTAGAAAGGGCAAGTAGTCCCCAATTTATGATATATATATATATATGTGTGTGTGTGTGTGTGTGTGTGTGTGTGTGTGTGTGTGTGTGCGCGCGCGCGCGCGCGTGTGTGTGTGTGTGTGTTTGTGTGTGTGTGTGTGTGTGAGAGAGAGAGAGAGAGAGAGAGAGATAATTCTAATTTTCCACAAGTCCAATTTACATTGGAGGTGTAGCCAAAATTTCTATAAAATCATTATAGTTAAGAAAAATTAAGTTTGTCTCGATGGTGAGTCCAGCATCTAGCTGGAACCTGCCATCAGCACATGTCAAGTTCAGGGTCCAGTAGGGTGATTTGGGATGGGTCGTGTCAGGGGCCGTGGCGATAGTGGGTGTAGCGACTTATATTGTGAGGCAACGGATGAAGAGCTCCAGGAAGTGGACAAGGGTTATGACAATTGTGAAGCAATTTGAAGGGAAGAGTGGGACTCTAGAAGTGAAGCTTAAGCAGGTAGCTGACGCCATAACAGTGGATATGCATGTGAGATTAGCCTCTGAGGGCGGAAGCAAGCTTAAGATGCTCATTAGCCAGGTAGATAACGCCCTACAGGTTCCAATCGTGTGAGAGTGAAGAGAGAGGGGGGAAAATGACAAGGATGAGAGGGTGAGATGTAGGAATTAGGGTTTAATAATTTTTATAATTAATTTAATTTTATAATATTAATATTTAAAATCTGAATTATAACTTGATTTTTGAAGGAATAATTTGAAATTTTGATATTTGAATTTTGATCGTTGAAATATAAGGCTTGGGGTAAGAGGAAATTATAGGTAACCACCATGCTTTCTAAAATTACATTTCAATGGTAAGACTTTAATTTTAATAATTCTTGAATCGGGTGTTAATTAAACTTATTAATACCAATAAATAATATATCTAAATTAAATTAAATTAAATCATTTACCACCCCCACCCTACCCAGTCATAACCCTAATACAATAGAAAATGAAATCACAAGACCACCTTCTCAGTCTACCACAAATCTAGTCGCCAGCATGGGGGAAAATTGCAGCCACCGACAATGCTACGACATCGATGACTGCAGTGCCACTTCTTCGTAGTGAAAAATGTTTCTTCGTCATCTTCGCGACCCTTCTTCGCGGCAACCAATCGTGACTGCAACAAATTCTGATGACTTAAGGTTGGCAGTGTCACTGACACAACAAGGCTTGTCTTTGCACCACGAGAGATAGGCTGTAGGCCTCTTCCTACAAATAATGATTTCATTGTATCACCAAAACTTTGATTAACTACGTCGCTCTCTGTTGTGTCTAATTGAGTCAATAATCTTCAAAGTGTAATTTTGGGATCAAGATATCTTCATGCAATCCAGTAGCTTCTTGATAGTCCTCAAAAAAGGCGCACAACGATGTTTGCTTCGTTCAGTAAATTTTCAAAATTTCAGATTCGACGGTGATGCAGTAGCTTCTCAAGTCATATGTATGGTGTTAGGTCACATGTTCGAGTTCTCAGTCACATGTTGAGGTTCTCGGGTCACATGTAAAAGTTTGTAGGTCACAGATTCTCTTTTTACTGATTTATACAATTTCTAAATTTGGAGAGTTCAATTTGAAATTAAAAGATGTCGTATCTTGTTAGATCTATTCTATATATACACGTGTGTGTGTGTGTGTGTCTGTGTGTGTGTGTGTGTGTGTAATTATTGTAGTAGTGGTGGTGATGGGTATTCGTCGGAGATGATGGTGAGTATGGTGGCGGTGTGGTGGTGGTGCATCAGAGAGCATGGTGATAATGATTATGTGTTGGTGCGTCTGTGATGCTGTGGTTCTAGTGATGGTTGTGCATCAGAGGTCATGGTACGTCAAAGAGTGGTTGTGAGTCGGAAATGGTGGTGGTGGTGGTGCGTCGGACGACATGGTGATGATGATGTGTTAAGGCATCGACGATTCAGACGACACCTGCTATGGTGGATTGGGGTGAGTGTTGGGGATGGAGCTAGAGTGGGGGCAGGCGGGGCGGGGCAGGGGAGAAGGTGAGGGCAATAGAATGGTCTAATTTATTATATATAAATATATTTTATATATTATTAATCACTTTGTAAACGAATCCAGCCCGTGGGTCTTACGGACCCGTCAACACATGGATTGTCCACCACGAAGTGGGTTTGTTCCACTTTTTTAGTGGACGCGTCCCCAAGAGGACTTGAACCCAAGACCTCTTGATATGAGGATTCTTGGGGGCACTCTTGATATAAGGGAAGATGACTCATAAAAGAATCTCAAATTTTGGCTATTGAAAGCCGAATATAAATATATTAAACCATACGTGAAGTCGAGGTCGGAAAGTCCGAACTGGTCCGAACTGGGGTTCACTTCTTCCACATACAACTTTTTATTCACATAACTGATATTCACATATTCTTCTTGCTGAATAGAAATATTTATATTTCAACCGTCAACGCACTTGATTCTTCGATTTTTTAAAATTGAAATGATGTCTATTGGTGTAATTTTCCCATGTATTAATTAATAAAATTCATTATTGGGATGTCCCATATTGAATATGTGCCTTCTAATGATGTGAGGATTTTATGATTTTGCTCCAACAATTCACTGTCCTAAAAGGGAATATTGATAATGTAGTTACATCAATGCTTTATTGGCAGCAAAATTTTCTTGCCAATTTTAGTCTCTCTTTGGGATAAATTCTGTTTCTTCTGGAAACAATTATATTTTTTTGCAGTATAAAAATCACCAGTGGAAAAGGTATGGAATAACTTCTGGCTCAATTATCAATTAGCATATTCTAAGGCAACTTCTTAATTAATACATTGGATGAAAGCCACGTATATACATACACGTGTCCGTGCATGTATACATCAATAGATAAAGTTCCTTTTTATTAATGTCTAAGGCTCTGTTCAGCGGCTATTAGAAATTTATAGGCGGAAATCAATATTAATGTTTTGTTTAGCTTCAAGCTAGCCTAACTCCCTATATAGCTCGCTCGCACAAAGATAGGAACAACTCCTAAGCTTCCCTATATATATATATATATATATATAAACCCTCTAGCTTGCATTCTCATTTCGACTATCACATATATCTATTTACACCTCTCTCTCTTCCCCAACTTTGTATGTATGTCAAACATTTCTTCAATGGAAAGGAATTTGCATAGACAACTTACTAACATGAAGACGTCCCTTTTTGATCAGGTATGCTACTTTCGTAGTATGTGGTAATATTGTTCGAATTTCGAATCATTCAAAATGTGACACCTTCTTATTACACACTTCTCTCTCTTACCATCTCGGACGTCGTGGTAAGGCTCGAGGTCCCACATATCGTAATTAAATGAACTGTTTTGACATGTATGCATATAGGACCGTCTCATGAAGGTTTTTCTCCACTAACCAACACAAGATTATTCCTTTGTTACAAGTTGGACTTAAATGAATTTTGCAACAACAAAAAAAAAAATTGTTTTTGCAAGATGCAAATTTCTCTCTCTCTCTCTCTCTCTCTCTCTCTCTCTCTCTCTCTCTCTCTCTCTCTCTCTCTCTCTCTCTCTCTCTCATAGACAGACAGTGAAGGTGCATATGTGTAGCGCCCCGAGTTCCGTATACCCGATTCACTACGTCATTTTCTGTCTAAATTTTTCGAATAATATTTTTGCGGAAGAAATAATTGAAATTCATTTTTGGCAACATTAAATAAACTGTAATGGCCGCTAAAATTGAAAACATTTATGAAACCATTTGAAATAGTAAATCGAACCATTAATATTGTAAAGAAATTGTCAATATCATAATTTCTCAAATAAATGAACTTCTCTAAATTATTCGATTGTTTGGAAAATACGGAAATCATTAACGTCAAACTTTCAACCGTTCAACGATTATTGCCACCATCATTCATCGCTCGCCACCGTCTCCGAAATCTGCAAAACTGTTAAAAAGTAGGGTGAGTATTTCATGGGGGAAATACTCAGTAGACTCATCGCAAATTAATTTAATTTATAAGATGATTAAACACATAAATCCCGGCTCTTTATAAAACGGGCATTGATAGAGCTTCTTTATAAAACTGCTCTTGATAAAACTCATATTGTGCATTACAGCAAGGGACATATTTTGCAAATCATAGGCTCTTTGAAATTAACTCTTTGAAAACAGCTCTTTGAAAACATCTCTTTGAAAACATCTCTTTGAAAACCATATACTTATAAAAACATTTTAATTATGCCAAGCATAATTTCTTTTGAAAGCATACACATAAGATAGGATTTAAATCCTCATAAACATACAAGAACTCTACCGAACTTAGGTGGCAAGAATTCTTATGCAGTAAAATCATAATAACAGTAAAATCACAGTAACATAGGATAAGATCGAAATCCTCATAAATATAAGAATTTTACCGAACTTAGGTGGCAAGAATTCTTATGTAGTAAGTATACCAAGCATAATTTTCTGAAATTCATAGGGATCAATTGCATCATAACATAAGATAGGATCGAAATCCTCATAAACATATGCGACAGGAATTTTACCGAACTTAGGTGGTAAATCCTCATAAACATATGGAAAGATAGGAATTTTACCGAACTTCGTGGCAAATCCTCATAAACATAGGAGACACAAGAATGTTACCGAACTTAGGTGGCAAGAATTCTTATGTGTAGCGCTACTAAAACTCCGGTCCCCTTAACATATCATAACTTATCATATGGGACCCAAAACAATCTTGATAGATTGATTTCATAGCAATGATCCAAAAAAAACATTTTCGTGAAGCATAGGGTATACTTACTTTTCGTAAAAACATAAAGTATATTTTCTTTTCATAAAAACATACTTACTTTTCATAACAACATAAGGTATATTTACCTTTCATAAAAACATACTTGTTTTTCTTAAAAATTGACTTTCACAAGTCACATGACATTCATATGAAATCATAATTTAAATCAATTAATAAGTGCGAGTCTACCTCAAATCCGACGAGTGCAAAGTTGAGCGGGAATGACTTCAATTCCTTTAAATTCTCCGTACGCTTCGTCTTAGCCAATAAGTCACTTTAGTCTATCGAATATATAGTTCAAAATGATAAATTATAATTTGAGGACTAAAATTGATGTTTTGAAAGTTGAGGGACTAAAATGAATGCTTTGAAAGTTCAGGGACTAAAATAGATATTTTGAAAGTTGAGGGACTAAAATAGATACTTTTGATAGTTGAGGGATTAAAATGAATACTTTTGAAACTTGGGCTTAAAAGTAAATCAACAGTGACTGAAATAATAGATTTTGAAAATGAAAGGGCTGATTAAAACTCATTTAAAACTTAAAGGACTGAAATGATAGTTTTTGAAAACATAGGGACTAATTTGAAAACCTTTTAAACTTGAGGACTAAAAGGTAATTTCCGAAAACTTAAAATATTAAAATCAACATTTTCTCTCTCCTTCAAATGTATTCAGAGACGCGAGAGAGAGAGAGAGAGGGACGAACGGCGATTGAAATCGTGAGCTGAGGGATTTACTGGTGGAGGTGCTTCTGCCAACGATTCGCCGGTACCACGTCGGCGCAGGGTGCAGAAAAAGGTGGTCAAGGTGTGGTTTCAAATCTAGGGAGTTTAGTGCGAAGTTAGGTGCGAAATCGAAATGTAACCTAGGTTTTGAATTCGCGACTTTCCGACGAAAAACCGATCAATCAGTCGGCGTAGAGGTATTGTTCTGGGTTCTTGGGTTGATTTTGGGTTTTTCTGATTTGCGATTGAAAATGAAAGTGGGCAGTTGTATGGGACTAGGTTTGGCCGCGATTGTGATGATTCTGACTGTAGGCGATTGATGCAAATTGGTTTCCAGATTGATGTAGATGATTGGCGTTGAATTGGGAAAACGGATTGAAGGTGGGTAGTTATGGTGACTGCTTGAGCCGTGGTTTCTTGGTTGATTGCAGTGATGAAACAGTGGTTGCTTGGTTCGATTTAGGCAGTCTGCTGATTAGGAATTTGGGTTGTGATCCTGTGGTGGTTTATTGATTGATCTTGGTTGAAATCTGAAACGAGGCAGTGATAGTGTAGTGACTTTCTTGTGATGTTGAAAATGGTGGACTGGTTTCAAATCTTGGAGGTGATGACTGATTCAGTTGTTGGTAAATTTTGGTGATGAATTGAGGGCTTGGTTTTTGGCAGCAAATTGGTGATGATTGCTGATTCTGAAATGGTTCTATGGTGATGTTTGTATGAATTTGGTGATGCTCGGTGGTGATTGTGATGAGTGCTAAGTTGATAGCTGTATATGGAGGTGAATATATTGTGTTTGTGATCATGTGTTGTGATGATAATGGAGAATATAATCATTATGTTCTTGCAACATAATGAATACATACGGGTGGTGGAGTTAGTGGGGAATAAAATCATTGAATGGAATAATTATAATTTGGTTTAATATGATATGGATTTGGTGTAAAGAGAAAAGAAAAGAGGAGAAAACATGGGGGATGAAATCAACTAAAAATTTAACTATCTTTGATCAAGAAACGTTTTTAAAACAGATATATTTTTTGACTGAAAAATACATTTTGAAAATAATACTTTGAATAAATAATTAAAATAATATAATTTTAGAAATTCGGATTTTAATTTAAAATCGAACAAATTCGATATTTTTTGACTTGGCTAGACGAATTCGTCGCGGCGTTAATTTCAAAATAATAAATGAAATAGTAGCGACACAATTTTTTTTTTTTAATATTAAAATAATTATTTATTGCATAAAAATTCTGAGTCGCTATAATCTTACCTCCTTAAAATAATTTCGTCCTCGAAATTAAACTTACTTGATCTTATAATTTCTGAATACTTAATCAAAATCTCTTCTTCTTATCATCGAATATTCTCAAAATAATCAAAACAATTCCCAATCGTATGTAAAAATTTCATCAAATCTTTACTGACATATCGTATCATAATAATTTTTCCTTTCTTATCATCGAAAATTCCCAAAATAATCAAAGAATTACCTGAATATTTTCTCTACGTAATATACCCAAACATATCAACATAATATCATCAACTTATCTTTCCAATATTTGTAACCCAAAATTCAGTAAACAAATATCTCCCAACTAAAATTCTTTACTTAAATATCACCACATTTCCTGCAAAGTATTTCTTTCACTTGTATATACGTATGAATTCTGATTCAATACGGTACTCATTTTACTTTCCACGTATCATCACACTATACCAAGATTATCATTATTAAAACAAAATATCAGTACCCATAATCCAAGAAATTATTCCAAATCTCCTTTATCGATAAAATTTAACAGCGCATTACTTCTTGTCTCCTCTTTTCATTAAAATAATCCTGCGCTTTCTTACTGGTCACAACATCACGCGGATTCACTCAGATCCTTTGCGCTTTTAAATAGTTCATGCTGAGAAGAGGTTGAATCATCAAACAATGGATATCATCCTTTCTAACATTCGCAAGTATTATTCCAGTCTTCCTATGAATGATCTGAGAAAGATCTATAGAATAAGGCTCGAAAGATTGAGGTTGCTAATGGCTCATGATATTCCAGAAGATGTTCGCTGGTTGATAGAAGCAAAGGTTCGACTATCTGGTGAATTACCATCAACATTTCCAAAGCACATGCCTGGTTTAGGCAAAAGCACGTTTGCAAAGAAACGAAGAGCAAAAAGACTGGGTGGTTGCTACAAATGTGCTCGTTGGAACTGTAATACTCGTTGCAAATCAGTAGGATATTCTTCTACTAATCGGGATGATAAAATCGAATTCATAAAGGGTGGACTGAGTAAGGAGTCTTTGGATGATATTCGACTGACTCTTGAGACGCACCCAAGTGGTTATGTACAACGTGAACTTCTCTCCTTATACGCTCAGTTTAACGAGGACAAAAATCGTTATAGTCTCCAAAATATAATATCGAAAGATCCTGTTTGCCAGTCTGTTTTACAAAATGAGGCTTCTGGCAGTTCAGCAATGATATAAGGTAAATCTTTTAAAATATTTTGCTGCTTTCTTTCACGCGTTTTGAAAATAAAATATATTTTCCTTTTCTCGAGTTTTGATAAAGCTGGAAATAAAATATTAAATCGCCGAAAGGTGACAGCCTCGATACGATAAAAATATTCAAAAGTGGGCTGATTTTGTCAAAAGTAAATCTTTACTTTTTCAGAATCAATCAAAAACAGTAAATTTTTCCGGCTTTAAATAGCCAAACATATTTCATAGTTCAGGCATCCCAAAATCACATCTTCTTCGTAAGTTTTCCTTTCTTTACTATCAAAGATGGAAGCACCAAAACTTCGACAGATCAAAACTATTTGTGTATTTTGTGGATCAAAAGTGGGGAAAGGCTTCGGTTATCTAGAAGCGGCTGTAGATCTTGGAAAGAAACTGGGGGAAAAAGGTATCACTCTTGTATATGGGGGTGGTAGCAGTGGTCTAATGGGTTGTGTTTCCCAATCTGCTCTTGCAGAGAAATCAAAAGTAATCGGTGTCATACCTGTCCCTTTGGTAGATGTTGCAGGCAAAACACGAGGGCATGAAGTTCAAACCTTATCCATCCATGAACGCATAACTTGTATGCTATATGGTTCTGATGCCTTTATAGCCCTGCCCGGAGGTTTTGGTATCTTAGAAGAAATCTTTAACATTACCTCATGGGCTCAACTAGATCTCCATACTAAGCCTATTGGGCTTCTGAATGTTAACAATTTCTTTGATGGTTTGTTAAGCTTTCTTGATTATGCTGTGGAACAGGGATTCATCTCTCCATTTTCCAGAAGGCTTCTTATTTCTGCTCCTACTATTGATGAACTACTGGATAAGCTGCAGTCATATATCTCAATACAAGATCCAGCAGGGGTTAAGATAGATTGGTCGCAAGGAAGGGGAATCAAGCGAAAATGGAGCCCGGTTAATGTAAACTTAACTCTTTGAATCTTAGAATAGGTGGGGGTAGAGTACGGAGTATTTTCACTCTCGAGACACCCCTCCATTTACTAGGATTTCCTTAATGTTTAAATCTTGTGTGTACCTCAAAGGTTCCAGGTGGTAGATTACGGAGTATTCTTACTCTCGAAACACACCTCTTTGAAGGTTTTCTCTTTATATCCTCAAAAGATCAGAGGTGGTAGGATACGGCTACTCCGGAAACACATCTCTCATTCTGAGGATCTTTCCATGCTTTTCTCTTATGCTTTCATGTGTTTCATGTATTTCCTTTCCAGTGTGACTCTTGTGTGTTCTCCTTATGAGAAAAAAAATAAAATCTCTGCTATCATCAACCAAATCTCGTTTGTGATATAAATGTACTTGCATGTCTAACCTTAATTCCTTTAGTAGATGCTTATCATATCATGCTCTTAATTTCAATTGATAAAATTCTGAACAGAGTCTCCCTTGTAATTTGGACTTATCCAAACCATAAGCATACTTCATAACTCACAATAATAAATAACTCCACATTTGATCACAACGATCTAAAAATATTGAAAACGATTCCAACACTTCAATATCATCAAAATATCCCATAATTCAATTCATAATTCCTCAACATAGAAATTTCAAATCATATTTTTCAATATCACAATATCACTTCCTTCGATACCTTAATGGCTCAAAAGATAACTCATACTTATAAATATATGCCATAAATCATGTTCCCAAAATTTATTCACAAGGCCAAACTTCATAATAAATTTCTCTTCAAAATAGAGGAAATAATTCACTTACTCAACATAATATCCATTACTTAATTCTCAATAAAATCATATTATTCTCATTATGCTCAACACTCGTTTTATTTCTTAAAAAAAATTTCTCATAATCATACATTAAAACATATAAGTTATGACAAAGCATAACAACATCATTATTTTCGAAAGAAATACATTCTTATTTCTCATAAATCATAAGTATCCGAAATATTCTTCATTCTTTCTCATAAATCAATAAAATGAGTATTCGAAATACTGAAATAACTTTAAACATCATAAACTTCTTTACCTCGGAGTTGGTGGAACGAATGATGGCAGTGGCAATCTTCATCAATAAAATTTTATAATGGAAAATATTTCTTGAAAATTCTTTTTGAAAATTTTTCCAGTCTACAGAAACGCAGACTAGCTCTGATACCAACTTGTAGCGCCCCGAGTTCCGTATACCCGATTCACTACGTCATTTTCTGTCTAAATTTTTCGAATAATATTTTTGCGGAAGAAATAATTGAAATTCATTTTTGGCAACATTAAATAAACTGTAATGGCCGCTAAAATTGAAAACATTTATGAAACCATTTGAAATAGTAAATCGAACCATTAATATTGTAAAGAAATTGTCAATATCATAATTTCTCAAATAAATGAACTTCTCTAAATTATTCGATTGTTTGGAAAATACGGAAATCATTAACGTCAAACTTTCAACCGTTCAACGATTATTGCCACCATCATTCATCGCTCGCCACCGTCTCCGAAATCTGCAAAACTGTTAAAAAGTAGGGTGAGTATTTCATGGGGGAAATACTCAGTAGACTCATCGCAAATTAATTTAATTTATAAGATGATTAAACACATAAATCCCGGCTCTTTATAAAACGGGCATTGATAGAGCTTCTTTATAAAACTGCTCTTGATAAAACTCATATTGTGCATTACAGCAAGGGACATATTTTGCAAATCATAGGCTCTTTGAAATTAACTCTTTGAAAACAGCTCTTTGAAAACATCTCTTTGAAAACATCTCTTTGAAAACCATATACTTATAAAAACATTTTAATTATGCCAAGCATAATTTCTTTTGAAAGCATACACATAAGATAGGATTTAAATCCTCATAAACATACAAGAACTCTACCGAACTTAGGTGGCAAGAATTCTTATGCAGTAAAATCATAATAACAGTAAAATCACAGTAACATAGGATAAGATCGAAATCCTCATAAATATAAGAATTTTACCGAACTTAGGTGGCAAGAATTCTTATGTAGTAAGTATACCAAGCATAATTTTCTGAAATTCATAGGGATCAATTGCATCATAACATAAGATAGGATCGAAATCCTCATAAACATATGCGACAGGAATTTTACCGAACTTAGGTGGTAAATCCTCATAAACATATGGAAAGATAGGAATTTTACCGAACTTCGTGGCAAATCCTCATAAACATAGGAGACACAAGAATGTTACCGAACTTAGGTGGCAAGAATTCTTATGTGTAGCGCTACTAAAACTCCGGTCCCCTTAACATATCATAACTTATCATATGGGACCCAAAACAATCTTGATAGATTGATTTCATAGCAATGATCCAAAAAAAACATTTTCGTGAAGCATAGGGTATACTTACTTTTCGTAAAAACATAAAGTATATTTTCTTTTCATAAAAACATACTTACTTTTCATAACAACATAAGGTATATTTACCTTTCATAAAAACATACTTGTTTTTCTTAAAAATTGACTTTCACAAGTCACATGACATTCATATGAAATCATAATTTAAATCAATTAATAAGTGCGAGTCTACCTCAAATCCGACGAGTGCAAAGTTGAGCGGGAATGACTTCAATTCCTTTAAATTCTCCGTACGCTTCGTCTTAGCCAATAAGTCACTTTAGTCTATCGAATATATAGTTCAAAATGATAAATTATAATTTGAGGACTAAAATTGATGTTTTGAAAGTTGAGGGACTAAAATGAATGCTTTGAAAGTTCAGGGACTAAAATAGATATTTTGAAAGTTGAGGGACTAAAATAGATACTTTTGATAGTTGAGGGATTAAAATGAATACTTTTGAAACTTGGGCTTAAAAGTAAATCAACAGTGACTGAAATAATAGATTTTGAAAATGAAAGGGCTGATTAAAACTCATTTAAAACTTAAAGGACTGAAATGATAGTTTTTGAAAACATAGGGACTAATTTGAAAACCTTTTAAACTTGAGGACTAAAAGGTAATTTCCGAAAACTTAAAATATTAAAATCAACATTTTCTCTCTCCTTCAAATGTATTCAGAGACGCGAGAGAGAGAGAGAGAGGGACGAACGGCGATTGAAATCGTGAGCTGAGGGATTTACTGGTGGAGGTGCTTCTGCCAACGATTCGCCGGTACCACGTCGGCGCAGGGTGCAGAAAAAGGTGGTCAAGGTGTGGTTTCAAATCTAGGGAGTTTAGTGCGAAGTTAGGTGCGAAATCGAAATGTAACCTAGGTTTTGAATTCGCGACTTTCCGACGAAAAACCGATCAATCAGTCGGCGTAGAGGTATTGTTCTGGGTTCTTGGGTTGATTTTGGGTTTTTCTGATTTGCGATTGAAAATGAAAGTGGGCAGTTGTATGGGACTAGGTTTGGCCGCGATTGTGATGATTCTGACTGTAGGCGATTGATGCAAATTGGTTTCCAGATTGATGTAGATGATTGGCGTTGAATTGGGAAAACGGATTGAAGGTGGGTAGTTATGGTGACTGCTTGAGCCGTGGTTTCTTGGTTGATTGCAGTGATGAAACAGTGGTTGCTTGGTTCGATTTAGGCAGTCTGCTGATTAGGAATTTGGGTTGTGATCCTGTGGTGGTTTATTGATTGATCTTGGTTGAAATCTGAAACGAGGCAGTGATAGTGTAGTGACTTTCTTGTGATGTTGAAAATGGTGGACTGGTTTCAAATCTTGGAGGTGATGACTGATTCAGTTGTTGGTAAATTTTGGTGATGAATTGAGGGCTTGGTTTTTGGCAGCAAATTGGTGATGATTGCTGATTCTGAAATGGTTCTATGGTGATGTTTGTATGAATTTGGTGATGCTCGGTGGTGATTGTGATGAGTGCTAAGTTGATAGCTGTATATGGAGGTGAATATATTGTGTTTGTGATCATGTGTTGTGATGATAATGGAGAATATAATCATTATGTTCTTGCAACATAATGAATACATACGGGTGGTGGAGTTAGTGGGGAATAAAATCATTGAATGGAATAATTATAATTTGGTTTAATATGATATGGATTTGGTGTAAAGAGAAAAGAAAAGAGGAGAAAACATGGGGGATGAAATCAACTAAAAATTTAACTATCTTTGATCAAGAAACGTTTTTAAAACAGATATATTTTTTGACTGAAAAATACATTTTGAAAATAATACTTTGAATAAATAATTAAAATAATATAATTTTAGAAATTCGGATTTTAATTTAAAATCGAACAAATTCGATATTTTTTGACTTGGCTAGACGAATTCGTCGCGGCGTTAATTTCAAAATAATAAATGAAATAGTAGCGACACAATTTTTTTTTTTTAATATTAAAATAATTATTTATTGCATAAAAATTCTGAGTCGCTATAATCTTACCTCCTTAAAATAATTTCGTCCTCGAAATTAAACTTACTTGATCTTATAATTTCTGAATACTTAATCAAAATCTCTTCTTCTTATCATCGAATATTCTCAAAATAATCAAAACAATTCCCAATCGTATGTAAAAATTTCATCAAATCTTTACTGACATATCGTATCATAATAATTTTTCCTTTCTTATCATCGAAAATTCCCAAAATAATCAAAGAATTACCTGAATATTTTCTCTACGTAATATACCCAAACATATCAACATAATATCATCAACTTATCTTTCCAATATTTGTAACCCAAAATTCAGTAAACAAATATCTCCCAACTAAAATTCTTTACTTAAATATCACCACATTTCCTGCAAAGTATTTCTTTCACTTGTATATACGTATGAATTCTGATTCAATACGGTACTCATTTTACTTTCCACGTATCATCACACTATACCAAGATTATCATTATTAAAACAAAATATCAGTACCCATAATCCAAGAAATTATTCCAAATCTCCTTTATCGATAAAATTTAACAGCGCATTACTTCTTGTCTCCTCTTTTCATTAAAATAATCCTGCGCTTTCTTACTGGTCACAACATCACGCGGATTCACTCAGATCCTTTGCGCTTTTAAATAGTTCATGCTGAGAAGAGGTTGAATCATCAAACAATGGATATCATCCTTTCTAACATTCGCAAGTATTATTCCAGTCTTCCTATGAATGATCTGAGAAAGATCTATAGAATAAGGCTCGAAAGATTGAGGTTGCTAATGGCTCATGATATTCCAGAAGATGTTCGCTGGTTGATAGAAGCAAAGGTTCGACTATCTGGTGAATTACCATCAACATTTCCAAAGCACATGCCTGGTTTAGGCAAAAGCACGTTTGCAAAGAAACGAAGAGCAAAAAGACTGGGTGGTTGCTACAAATGTGCTCGTTGGAACTGTAATACTCGTTGCAAATCAGTAGGATATTCTTCTACTAATCGGGATGATAAAATCGAATTCATAAAGGGTGGACTGAGTAAGGAGTCTTTGGATGATATTCGACTGACTCTTGAGACGCACCCAAGTGGTTATGTACAACGTGAACTTCTCTCCTTATACGCTCAGTTTAACGAGGACAAAAATCGTTATAGTCTCCAAAATATAATATCGAAAGATCCTGTTTGCCAGTCTGTTTTACAAAATGAGGCTTCTGGCAGTTCAGCAATGATATAAGGTAAATCTTTTAAAATATTTTGCTGCTTTCTTTCACGCGTTTTGAAAATAAAATATATTTTCCTTTTCTCGAGTTTTGATAAAGCTGGAAATAAAATATTAAATCGCCGAAAGGTGACAGCCTCGATACGATAAAAATATTCAAAAGTGGGCTGATTTTGTCAAAAGTAAATCTTTACTTTTTCAGAATCAATCAAAAACAGTAAATTTTTCCGGCTTTAAATAGCCAAACATATTTCATAGTTCAGGCATCCCAAAATCACATCTTCTTCGTAAGTTTTCCTTTCTTTACTATCAAAGATGGAAGCACCAAAACTTCGACAGATCAAAACTATTTGTGTATTTTGTGGATCAAAAGTGGGGAAAGGCTTCGGTTATCTAGAAGCGGCTGTAGATCTTGGAAAGAAACTGGGGGAAAAAGGTATCACTCTTGTATATGGGGGTGGTAGCAGTGGTCTAATGGGTTGTGTTTCCCAATCTGCTCTTGCAGAGAAATCAAAAGTAATCGGTGTCATACCTGTCCCTTTGGTAGATGTTGCAGGCAAAACACGAGGGCATGAAGTTCAAACCTTATCCATCCATGAACGCATAACTTGTATGCTATATGGTTCTGATGCCTTTATAGCCCTGCCCGGAGGTTTTGGTACCTTAGAAGAAATCTTTAACATTACCTCATGGGCTCAACTAGATCTCCATACTAAGCCTATTGGGCTTCTGAATGTTAACAATTTCTTTGATGGTTTGTTAAGCTTTCTTGATTATGCTGTGGAACAGGGATTCATCTCTCCATTTTCCAGAAGGCTTCTTATTTCTGCTCCTACTATTGATGAACTACTGGATAAGCTGCAGTCATATATCTCAATACAAGATCCAGCAGGGGTTAAGATAGATTGGTCGCAAGGAAGGGGAATCAAGCGAAAATGGAGCCCGGTTAATGTAAACTTAACTCTTTGAATCTTAGAATAGGTGGGGGTAGAGTACGGAGTATTTTCACTCTCGAGACACCCCTCCATTTACTAGGATTTCCTTAATGTTTAAATCTTGTGTGTACCTCAAAGGTTCCAGGTGGTAGATTACGGAGTATTCTTACTCTCGAAACACACCTCTTTGAAGGTTTTCTCTTTATATCCTCAAAAGATCAGAGGTGGTAGGATACGGCTACTCCGGAAACACATCTCTCATTCTGAGGATCTTTCCATGCTTTTCTCTTATGCTTTCATGTGTTTCATGTATTTCCTTTCCAGTGTGACTCTTGTGTGTTCTCCTTATGAGAAAAAAAATAAAATCTCTGCTATCATCAACCAAATCTCGTTTGTGATATAAATGTACTTGCATGTCTAACCTTAATTCCTTTAGTAGATGCTTATCATATCATGCTCTTAATTTCAATTGATAAAATTCTGAACAGAGTCTCCCTTGTAATTTGGACTTATCCAAACCATAAGCATACTTCATAACTCACAATAATAAATAACTCCACATTTGATCACAACGATCTAAAAATATTGAAAACGATTCCAACACTTCAATATCATCAAAATATCCCATAATTCAATTCATAATTCCTCAACATAGAAATTTCAAATCATATTTTTCAATATCACAATATCACTTCCTTCGATACCTTAATGGCTCAAAAGATAACTCATACTTATAAATATATGCCATAAATCATGTTCCCAAAATTTATTCACAAGGCCAAACTTCATAATAAATTTCTCTTCAAAATAGAGGAAATAATTCACTTACTCAACATAATATCCATTACTTAATTCTCAATAAAATCATATTATTCCCATTATGCTCAACACTCGTTTTATTTCTTAAAAAAAATTTCTCATAATCATACATTAAAACATATAAGTTATGACAAAGCATAACAACATCATTATTTTCGAAAGAAATACATTCTTATTTCTCATAAATCATAAGTATCCGAAATATTCTTCATTCTTTCTCATAAATCAATAAAATGAGTATTCGAAATACTGAAATAACTTTAAACATCATAAACTTCTTTACCTCGGAGTTGGTGGAACGAATGATGGCAGTGGCAATCTTCATCAATAAAATTTTATAATGGAAAATATTTCTTGAAAATTCTTTTTGAAAATTTTTCCAGTCTACAGAAACGCAGACTAGCTCTGATACCAACTTGTAGCGCCCCGAGTTCCGTATACCCGATTCACTACGTCATTTTCTGTCTAAATTTTTCGAATAATATTTTTGCGGAAGAAATAATTGAAATTCATTTTTGGCAACATTAAATAAACTGTAATGGCCGCTAAAATTGAAAACATTTATGAAACCATTTGAAATAGTAAATCGAACCATTAATATTGTAAAGAAATTGTCAATATCATAATTTCTCAAATAAATGAACTTCTCTAAATTATTCGATTGTTTGGAAAATACGGAAATCATTAACGTCAAACTTTCAACCGTTCAACGATTATTGCCACCATCATTCATCGCTCGCCACCGTCTCCGAAATCTGCAAAACTGTTAAAAAGTAGGGTGAGTATTTCATGGGGGAAATACTCAGTAGACTCATCGCAAATTAATTTAATTTATAAGATGATTAAACACATAAATCCCGGCTCTTTATAAAACGGGCATTGATAGAGCTTCTTTATAAAACTGCTCTTGATAAAACTCATATTGTGCATTACAGCAAGGGACATATTTTGCAAATCATAGGCTCTTTGAAATTAACTCTTTGAAAACAGCTCTTTGAAAACATCTCTTTGAAAACATCTCTTTGAAAACCATATACTTATAAAAACATTTTAATTATGCCAAGCATAATTTCTTTTGAAAGCATACACATAAGATAGGATTTAAATCCTCATAAACATACAAGAACTCTACCGAACTTAGGTGGCAAGAATTCTTATGCAGTAAAATCATAATAACAGTAAAATCACAGTAACATAGGATAAGATCGAAATCCTCATAAATATAAGAATTTTACCGAACTTAGGTGGCAAGAATTCTTATGTAGTAAGTATACCAAGCATAATTTTCTGAAATTCATAGGGATCAATTGCATCATAACATAAGATAGGATCGAAATCCTCATAAACATATGCGACAGGAATTTTACCGAACTTAGGTGGTAAATCCTCATAAACATATGGAAAGATAGGAATTTTACCGAACTTCGTGGCAAATCCTCATAAACATAGGAGACACAAGAATGTTACCGAACTTAGGTGGCAAGAATTCTTATGTGTAGCGCTACTAAAACTCCGGTCCCCTTAACATATCATAACTTATCATATGGGACCCAAAACAATCTTGATAGATTGATTTCATAGCAATGATCCAAAAAAAACATTTTCGTGAAGCATAGGGTATACTTACTTTTCGTAAAAACATAAAGTATATTTTCTTTTCATAAAAACATACTTACTTTTCATAACAACATAAGGTATATTTACCTTTCATAAAAACATACTTGTTTTTCTTAAAAATTGACTTTCACAAGTCACATGACATTCATATGAAATCATAATTTAAATCAATTAATAAGTGCGAGTCTACCTCAAATCCGACGAGTGCAAAGTTGAGCGGGAATGACTTCAATTCCTTTAAATTCTCCGTACGCTTCGTCTTAGCCAATAAGTCACTTTAGTCTATCGAATATATAGTTCAAAATGATAAATTATAATTTGAGGACTAAAATTGATGTTTTGAAAGTTGAGGGACTAAAATGAATGCTTTGAAAGTTCAGGGACTAAAATAGATATTTTGAAAGTTGAGGGACTAAAATAGATACTTTTGATAGTTGAGGGATTAAAATGAATACTTTTGAAACTTGGGCTTAAAAGTAAATCAACAGTGACTGAAATAATAGATTTTGAAAATGAAAGGGCTGATTAAAACTCATTTAAAACTTAAAGGACTGAAATGATAGTTTTTGAAAACATAGGGACTAATTTGAAAACCTTTTAAACTTGAGGACTAAAAGGTAATTTCCGAAAACTTAAAATATTAAAATCAACATTTTCTCTCTCCTTCAAATGTATTCAGAGACGCGAGAGAGAGAGAGAGAGGGACGAACGGCGATTGAAATCGTGAGCTGAGGGATTTACTGGTGGAGGTGCTTCTGCCAACGATTCGCCGGTACCACGTCGGCGCAGGGTGCAGAAAAAGGTGGTCAAGGTGTGGTTTCAAATCTAGGGAGTTTAGTGCGAAGTTAGGTGCGAAATCGAAATGTAACCTAGGTTTTGAATTCGCGACTTTCCGACGAAAAACCGATCAATCAGTCGGCGTAGAGGTATTGTTCTGGGTTCTTGGGTTGATTTTGGGTTTTTCTGATTTGCGATTGAAAATGAAAGTGGGCAGTTGTATGGGACTAGGTTTGGCCGCGATTGTGATGATTCTGACTGTAGGCGATTGATGCAAATTGGTTTCCAGATTGATGTAGATGATTGGCGTTGAATTGGGAAAACGGATTGAAGGTGGGTAGTTATGGTGACTGCTTGAGCCGTGGTTTCTTGGTTGATTGCAGTGATGAAACAGTGGTTGCTTGGTTCGATTTAGGCAGTCTGCTGATTAGGAATTTGGGTTGTGATCCTGTGGTGGTTTATTGATTGATCTTGGTTGAAATCTGAAACGAGGCAGTGATAGTGTAGTGACTTTCTTGTGATGTTGAAAATGGTGGACTGGTTTCAAATCTTGGAGGTGATGACTGATTCAGTTGTTGGTAAATTTTGGTGATGAATTGAGGGCTTGGTTTTTGGCAGCAAATTGGTGATGATTGCTGATTCTGAAATGGTTCTATGGTGATGTTTGTATGAATTTGGTGATGCTCGGTGGTGATTGTGATGAGTGCTAAGTTGATAGCTGTATATGGAGGTGAATATATTGTGTTTGTGATCATGTGTTGTGATGATAATGGAGAATATAATCATTATGTTCTTGCAACATAATGAATACATACGGGTGGTGGAGTTAGTGGGGAATAAAATCATTGAATGGAATAATTATAATTTGGTTTAATATGATATGGATTTGGTGTAAAGAGAAAAGAAAAGAGGAGAAAACATGGGGGATGAAATCAACTAAAAATTTAACTATCTTTGATCAAGAAACGTTTTTAAAACAGATATATTTTTTTGACTGAAAAATACATTTTGAAAATAATACTTTGAATAAATAATTAAAATAATATAATTTTAGAAATTCGGATTTTAATTTAAAATCGAACAAATTCGATATTTTTTTGACTTGGCTAGACGAATTCGTCGCGGCGTTAATTTCAAAATAATAAATGAAATAGTAGCGACACAATTTTTTTTTTTTAATATTAAAATAATTATTTATTGCATAAAAATTCTGAGTCGCTATAATATGAGTGTCATTATGTTTGGAGGAAGAGCTTGCCTGGTATTATAAGCAAAGTTGAAAGATCATTGTCAATAATTTTCATTGTGTTGTGTTGTTGAGAATCAAAATGATATGGGACATTGTGCAGGGATATCTAGATGAACAATTTATTCAATTGGAGGAGCTACAGGATGTGACAAATCCAAATTTCGTGGAAGAAGTTGTTACATTGTACTATAGGGATTCGTCTCGATTAATCCAAAATATAGAGCTGGTTTTGTGAGTGAACTTTTTTTTTTCTTTTTTTTTTTCAACAACTGCAAGATTGTCTTGAGAGCACTGAATTGAATCTAAGGATTTCTCCATTGATTAAAATTTAAATCAAAATCTATTCTTGATTATGAATTCGTATTTTCCTTTTCTATCAGGGAGAAGAACCCTATTGATTTTGCCAAGCTGGACAACTGTATGCACCAGTTCAAGGGGAGTAGTTGCAGGTAATTATTATTATTATTATTATTATTATTATTATTATTATATATATATATATTCTTAGTCAAAATAATCAAGAGAGGTTTTGTAGGCAGCGTACTAAAAAGCGCGCTCAAGCATACGCTTAGACGTGATTCTCGATTTCATGCTTCGTTAAATTTCGTACTTCACTCATGCATTATCGTACTTTTTCGTACCTAGGCGCTGAAGAGGGATTTTCGATCTTGTCTCTTCATCACGTTTTAATCCTCCTATATTTTGTCTATCTTCAAAATTAATCCTCCTATTTGTGTCATCTACATGTATGCAGCATTGGAGCCAAAAAGTTGAAAAGTGAATGCAAACAATTCAAAGAGTACTGCAAAACAGGAAATGGAGAAGGGTAAGATGGTGCTCATATCTTTGTTCACGGTCTAACTGTCTAATTATTCTGGTAGCCCATGCGACCAAAGACCTTTTTTCCCCTCTTCTGGGCTAGGAATTAAATGTAGGAAGTATAGGTGTTTGAACCTAATTGTTTGTAATTAGCTTTTGTATTAATGTATTGTACGGAATCCCAACAGTATACAGTGTTCCATTCGATATGAGCCATGTACTCCAACAGTAGAAAGTCCATTGGAATCTGTAACGGGCGGACCCAGGGGACCCATGCTTGGCCACTCAAATTCTGTTCAGCCATTTAATTAATTAATTAATTAATTTCTTTTTTTTTTTTTTTTTTGGGGGAAATGGACCAATTTTGCCTGCACTGATTTTTTATATCATCCTTTTAAACTTTGAAGCTCATTTAATCTAAAAGATCAATTGAAATGGACCAAATAATTGGCTCAATTTTAATTTAACTAAATTTGTAATTTACATTCAATTTTCACTCAAAGTTCCAAACGGGAAATGTGACAGCTGAGATTCAAAATTGTGATTAAACCACCTCCACAGCCCCAGGCCTATGGCTTTGACCATATTCGTTAAAAAAATTTATTTCAAGGGACGGATCCCCGGAAGGTCCACCTCCGCCTACACTGAACAAAAATCCTGGATCCGCCCTGAATATGTTCATTAATTACTGCTTAATTCTTGATGTTTTTACATATGCAAGAGAACTTTCCAACAAGTGAAGAAGGAATATACTAGTCTTAAAAGGAAATTAGAACATTATTTTCAGGTTCCTTAGTTTTCCCTAAATTATTTTATCCTACACATGTAAAACATGGGCACATGTAGTTGCACACCGAGCATTTAACTAAGGTTAATAAACAAAGTCGGAGCTCGAGATAGAATTGTTTAATCTAAAAAAATTACCTGCACATTAATATACTGAATTTTTTTTATTTTTTATTTTTTTATTTTTTGGTCAGTTTGCAAGACAAGTTGGGCCTGTTGAGAAGGCATGTCGCCCAAAGTAAGGAATCTGCGCAGGGGCTATGATTTGTGGTTATATTTCGTGCAATATATCCCCCTTTACATAAAAAGAGCAGATAAATGTTATTTGAATAAATTGGAGTTCAGGATTGAAGAAATTATGGTTATGTTGTGCCTGTCGAATGAGAGTTTCTAGATCTAAATTGTTGGTAAACCAGATGAAAGATAACAAAGAAATTTAGGCCCCGTTCTCTTTACTGTTTTGAGCCCGTTTTGAGTTTTCGATTTTTGGAAATATCGAAAACGCGTTCACTTTGCCCATTTTCAGAAACGCGTTTTCCAAAACACAAAAAAAAAATACAAAGAAAACTCAAAACGATTTTATTGCGTTTTGGATATTTTGTGTTAAAAAGTCCAAAACGACCAAAACAAGCGTTTTGAATTTTTTTGTGAGATACTTCACTTGAAGTTCTTATATTATTTTCTCATTATATATAGATCCATGTTAAGATTTTTTTTTTTTTTTATAATTTTTTATTTATTATTATTATTTTTAAATGTGAGACACTTCCTTCACTTGAAATTCTTATATTATTTTGTCATTATATATAGATTCATGTTAAGATTTTATTGGTATGAGGTTAAATTTTTGTTTAGCTGAAACAATATTAATGATGAATTTATTGACATAGAGAACTAACTGATTTATTAACATTAAAATTAATGTAATTCAACAAATCAACCATTTTTTACATATAAAATATCACAAAATAAATATATCAAAAAATTACAAAGTAAACGCATTTTTCAATTTTCTATTTTTGAAAACAGTTTTCCAAAATTACAAAGAGAACATGTTTTCAGCAATCCCAAAACAAACAACCAAAATCCAAAATTCAAAACAAAATCCAAAACTCAAAATCCAAAATCGAAACACAAAGAGAACGACCCCTTAAGTTTAGTTGATTGAGTGGAAAGAAGAGATAAAGAGGTAGGATTTCTTTGGTGGAGAGAACGTGATAACAGAAATTTTATCATCGCCTCTTCTTCACTGTTATGAAACATGTTCCTAACTATCAAGTGTGAAAAGGAGGTGACTGTTACCAAACCTATAAAGCACCATTTAATCACATAATCCTTCTCGAATGCAATGAAAGAAAGATTTTGGTGGGTTTACGTATTTATTTTCCCTTTAATTTTGATCTTTTTGCCGAAGGAGAATTTGACTGGAATGCTACAATTCAAATATTAGAGCATTAGCATGGAATATGTTAAATTTAGCTAGTCATATAGACTAAAAATTGAGTAAACAACACAAATGATCACCAATATTTGGGTTTCTTGTGAAAATAGTTCCCAACATTTATATTTTGACATTTATACTCTCAGAATCATCAAAAGTTGCGCAAATGATCCTTACCGTCAGATTCCGTTAGTTCCCACATTAAAAATGTGTAAATAGCACAAATGGTCTCTAACCTTTGAGTTTCTTATGATAATAATCTCTAATATATTAAGCTCATGTTTGGTGTATTTAGTTTGTAATCTACAAACGTTTGACATATTTTGTCCCAACATGCCCCTGTTTGAAACCAATTATTTCAAATAATGTGGTTTGTAATTATAATTTTTTCAAAAATTTTGTGATTAAAAACTATGAGTTTTTTTTTTTTTTTGAATTTATATGTAAATTATTTTATTGATAGAATGCATTGTTAAAAACGAGCTTTAAAAAAATAAAGTTTATTCTGGATTTCTAAAGTGCAAGGTAAAATATTTAACAAAAATTCACCGCATTAACAGTTTAACATATTGGTAAAAAATAAAAATTTACGGAATATAACAAACAAATACATTAGACATCATTTTAGGAATTGAATAACAAAATATGTTTTTATCAGATTATATTTAGCTTCGAATAGGTTCTGACTTGAGCGTTGGAGTGCAAACTAAAGCCACCACGGCTTCCTTTACATATTGACCTTTTTGTCCAAGTGCCAATGAAAGCTGACGTGTTCAAGAGGGAGGAACTGAGACGTGTTAATTCAAGATCCAACCAGATTTTATGGTCAACATTTTGGCGTCTTTTGTGGGAAACAACACTTTTAACCACGAAATCACGTGGTAAAAAGATACAAGAACCTCTTGAAAAATATCGATAAATGGAGTTCTACAAAACCTTGAAAAAGGACAAGAACGTCTTAAAAAAGAGAAAAAAAAATAAGAAATCTTGAAAAAGGACAATAGCCTTTTGAAAAAGGTGAAAAACATTCTGAAGAACATTGAACAATGGTCAAAACTTTGAAATAAAAGATATGTAACCTTGAAAAAAGGATAACTCCAAAATCATAGTCTCCATGTATGAAAGTAACAATGACGCTAACCCAAGGAGAAGTAGAATTCAACAAAATGACATTAATGAGGAGGTACCTCTGTTTGACTATCGTTATGAAGACAATGAAGACGTACCTAGTCTGACCCTTCTTGGAGGCATAGAAGCCGGCGAAGTGTGACTCACTTAGCAACACATATGGTAGATATGCAGAGACAACATGTAGCAGAAATAGCAGCCATGAACGCTTACCTTGAGAGAGAATACATGGCACCTGGTCCAGCCGCACCTCTGCACTGTAATACCTAGACCAGGAAAAGTTTAAAAGTTTTGATAGGTACTAATTATACCAACAAAGTGCACCTTCTTTTCCAGAAGTCCATCGTTAGAAACTCTGTAGTTAGCTTGGAGCAATTCTATGATGGGTGACCCCCTAGGAAGTTTTCTCGGGGAGCGTGCGAGTGATGACAAAGCATGCTGAAAAGATATTGGTACAGTACATTGTCGATCTAAAGACCGGGACAGCCCGTTAAGTGGGACTGGGTAATTACAAATGGTATTAGATCCTCAGATGGTTTAAGCACGAAGAGGACGTCGCAAGTCTAACGGGGGGTGATTGTAGTACCCAGACCAGGAAAAACTTAAAAGATTTGATGGGTGCTACTCATATTAACAAGGTGCACCTTCTTTTCCGAAAGTCCATCGTTAGAAACTCCACAATTAAGCGTGCTTGGCTTGGAACAATTCTATGATGGGTGACCTGCTGAGAAGTTTTCTCAGGGAGCGTGTGAGTGAGGACAAAGCATGCTAAAAAATCCATGTTAGTACAGTTGGGACAGTACGTCGTCAATCTAACGGTCGGGACATCCCGTTAAGTGGAACCCAAGTCATTACACGCACCATCCCTAGAATATATGAAGGAATCAATTCTCTAGCACAAACACTTCCAAATATTATCCCATACCTTCGAGGGATGTATAAGTAGATTCCATGCAACCCCCATGCAAGGGAAAATAAAGAGCATGAGTCACAAGAAAAGCGCAACTTCCTCCCTGAATACCATAGAGAAGTTGCACCCTCAAGGTTCAACAGTGTGTTCAGTAGGATATGAGGTATTTGGACTAGGAATTGGCTTGAGAGAAGGGCAGAAGAAGTCCGTCCTCAAGCACAAGCGCCTATGAATAGGCGTGAAAGAAGGGCTGAGGAAGTCTGTCCTCAAGTACAGGTGCCTAGGAATAGGCGTGAGAGAAGGGCTGCAGAAGCCTACTCACAAGTACAGAGGATTGCACCTGTTTATTCAAAGCCATATTATAGACAAGTCTTATCACCTCGTGGGATGCCCCCATCCCAACAACCATTCAGCCAGGTACGTCCCCACGTTAAAGTAATGTCAGAGCATGGCAGAGAACCTGGGGAACCTGCTTCATATGAGGTAGATGACAACGAAAAAATCATACCTTTCTTTGAGTGTATCCATCGATATCCTGTTCTATCAGACTTTGATATGCCAGAAATTACCAAATATTGTGGGAGGGTTGACCCCGATGATCACCTTTTGAATTATCGTGCAAGCATGGAAATGGCCAGCGCTACTCCTGTGCTTAAATGAAATGCCTTTCCTTTAACCCTTGAAAGATGGTACTCCTTGCAGGTTTAAAGCTAGCGATAGTTTTGAAAGCAAAAGCATTGATGGTAAATAGCGACTTCCAACTCGTTGTAAGTCAAGTCAATGAGCATTTTGCTACTAAGGAGTTGTTCGTGTGAAATCGTAAGTGCACGATATCGTAAACAAGTAATAGAGTGGACTTTTGAGTCCAAATTGTCGATCCCATGAGGACTATTTTTTTGCTATCGATTTACTTTGATAAAGAGAATTCCTAGACTAAAACAAAGCTTTAATTAAGAAAATAAAATTGCAAGAAATAATCCAAAAACAACAAACAATTGAGATTTAATGAAATAAACAATTCCAATAACTAAGAAATAGAAAATTAAACTAAAAGCAACTAAATTAAATTATAAAAGTGATACGATTCAAAATGCGCGGAATTTACTCCGGAAAGTTCCGAACCCAAGTTGTGGATAGACGGTGAAATCTTGATCCAATATTCACGACGCGAAGACCGACTATGCGGAATAAAGAACCAAGACTTTCGAAACGTCACGAGGATCTGTCCAACTTCCTTGATAAGTTTCTGATTTTGAACGCCATAAATACTCTCGCGAGTATTTGATAAGTTTGGAATGAATGCCACAAAAAATCACTCTTTGATAAGTTCGAAGAAATATAAGAAATCCGTCTATAATTTTATTGAATCCTCAATAAACTGTTTATCAAAATCAAAATCAAAGTCTAAATATTACATTGAATGAAAAAGGTAATAAATAAGATAAACAAAACTTTAGTCGCTAATGGACTCAACATAGAGTTCTAATTAACCTAAAATAATTAAAAACTGAAAAGGAAATAAAATATGCAAAATTTTATCCCACTGAGCAGTTACGGTCGTGAAGATGGAAATTACGACCGTAAGTGTAATTCTGTCCCAATGTTACGGCCATGACATGAGGCTTACGACCGTAAGTCTTTAATTCTTGAAATCCTGCGCTTTCACCCGAGAGGAGGTTAGGGTCGTGACATATGGCCCTTACGGCCGTAAATATGTTACTGACCCTGAAACTTTGATCTTCCGACTTGGCTTAATCCGTTCGTCTTCTCGGCTCGACTCCAACATGCAATTTGTTCATTTTCCTATGTAGAATGTTGTTGCGTCACCCATGACTTGATTTCTTCTTTGAGCTCATATCCCGAATCACATCAAAAAGCGAGAAATTGAACGGTGAGTTTTGTTAACAATAAAGAACTATTGAGACTAATTATTTCGAATTAATGTTCTAGTTTAATTTTGTATCTCAAGTTGTTTTCTAAAATTGTATTTGATCGTATTCACACATGTGTCTAATTTACCTCTCTCGAGTTCAAATTAGGTATATTCAACTAAGTTAACCATGTATATCTACAGTGGGTCAGAGTTCTCCTTAGCTAAATGTATTAAATTACCTAGAAATTCATAAATGATCACAAACAACTACAAATTCACATCTCTATCTTTTTGTTGAGATTGTCGAATTTTACAACATGATCTAATTGTTAACTTACCTCTCGAATTATGAAAATAACCATTAAATCATGAATCAGTGACCAGTTAATTCAAGCATTAAAAACATAGTAAAATCAATACATGAGAATAATAAAATCCCCAACTTGAGAATTGAAATTAAAACTTGAAATATTAAATCTTCATCATCAATCTCAATATTAAATTTAGTTACTCATATTCTTGAAAAAAAAAAATAATAAATAATGAAAGTAAAATCTGGAGTTTGAAGAGTTGATAAATTAGCATTATCTCCTTTTATCAATTGTAGAGAACTACTCTTTTCTGTGTATCACCTTCTTCAATAAATCTCAACCAACTTTTGTATATCTCCAGCCAACTCCTTCAATTGCCACCAACATACTTCAATTCTTCCAATACACAGCCCACTACGTTTTTCACCAATAGTGCTCCCCATGTAACCGACCACTTATCCTCCATCGCCGACTAACCTATTCTTCCCACCTAAAAATCTCTTTCACAGCCGCTCACAATCTGCCTTTTTATATTTCCAGTCGGCAACTTCCTTTTTATTTTCTACACAACACACTTTTAATCAGCAATGCACTCCTCCAATTCAATCCCAGTAGGCTCTCTCTGTGGATAGCCGCACTACCAATTAATTCCTTCAATGTATATCTCTTTATTTATGATAAAAGTCCCCTCTTTAAAACTCCAAGCTAACGACCTTTTTCTCAACAAGTAGAAGTCTCTCCTCTTTCAACCCCCAAGTGCATCCAACCTAACTTTCTTGTGTATATATCCTCTATTTTTCTCCCAGTCGGCCACTTAATTTTGGGCCCAAATAAATCCTTTTAGGGTTAATTGCACAAATTACTCCTTTAGACCAACCAAACTGATTTTTACTATAGAAGAATTTTTTTTTGAAA
The DNA here is from genome assembly GCA_963555705.1 of Ligustrum vulgare. NCBI lineage: Eukaryota > Viridiplantae > Streptophyta > Magnoliopsida > Lamiales > Oleaceae > Ligustrum > Ligustrum vulgare. The sequence continues at coordinate 14,671,322 of OY743173.1, read as the reverse complement.
AATACGGACTCTCTCCCCCAAGCCTACTACCGATGTCTGGTGTCTGTATAAACTCCCCACTGCCATCGGACGAACACCACTGAAGCTCCGCTACATCACCACCACCTACATCAACCACGACCAAACCACCACCACCACAGCGCCAACAAACCACTGCTGCCCTCCAGCGCCTGTTGCTAAGATTACAGATTATTTTTCTAGTCACTCCACTATTCAAACACTGTCGCTAACCATGGACGCCGATTGTTGAAGCCTCTTCAAGTCACCTGCAGAGGCTATTTCCGAGAGAGAAAAATTGGATCTGAGGGCGATTTTGTAAGAGAGAAAAATCAGATCTAATATTTCGTATTTCAAATTAGCATCTCAAATTCTCTGTTATGGTTGGCACTTGGCAATGATGATGTTGGACTGTGTTGTGGTTCACACTTTGCATTTAGAGATAATGGTTCTTGTATTTTTTCGAGCAAATATGCCAATATTCCAGAAAATCCGCCGTGGCTGCAATTTTCCGATGTGCTAAACATTCACCAGATGATAGTGTAGAGAATAGTGTAGGGAAAGTGGTTGATTTTATGTCTGAAACAAAGTATCATAAAAAATTGTGAAGTATCGAGTTGTGATACTTAAAAAATAGTAAATAATGTATGAAAAGCGTTTAGTTTCGTAAAGTATCAAGTTATGATACTTAAAAAAAAACGTATGAAAACTGTTTGATTTTATGTTTGAGATAAAGTATCATAAAAATTTGTAAAGTATCAAATTCTGATATCAGAAAAAATTGAAAAGTATCATATCGTGATACTACAAAAAATAGAAAAAATATCATAAGTATCATGCTGTGATACTAAAAAATATTGAAAAGTATCATAAGTATCATACTACGATACTAATATAATCAAAAGTATCATAGTATGATATTAACCTACTTGAGAAGTATCATGAGTATTTTTCAGTTTTTACAATTTTATTATAAGTAATTTTCAAATTTTATAAAATTGAAGTAAATTTCAGTTTGATCCCTAAAAGTAGGGTATTTTTGTGAACGGGCATTTTAATCGATTTTTTTTAAAGCCCAATTACATTTAGCTAACTTTTACTTTAAGGCCAATTATCTCAAAAAATTCAAGTTGGTCCTTTAGTCTCTTCAATTGTGCAATTAAACCTTTGAATTCTTGACTTTCTCCAATTTGCTCCACTTTGATTCTTGAATGATTTCACCAACTTTCAAATTGTATGATTTTGCACCAATTATCATCCATTTGTTGTGCAATTGCTTCAATTCCTCATTTTTCTTGAATTTTGGGATAAAACCTAAAATAATAATAAATAACAACAAATTTAGTAGAATCTATTCACAAATAAAAAAAAACATAATATCCTAATTTTACAGATAAATAAGTGTATAAAATACACTTATCAGGAGCCTAACATGGTGTCATACCTAAAGAAGGTAAAAGACTTATTGACTCATTTTAGAAGATTTCAGCTTGTTCAATACTAAGGATTGAAAATACGAATGCTGATACCTTGTCAAACCAGCAAGTACTAAAGATTTAGAGCTTCTCAACATTGTACCTATTGAGCACCTTCCAATCTCTTCTATTGAGTCCAAGGAAGAAATTCTATGTGTAGAAGAAGAAGCTTCATGGATGGACCCCATAATCGCTTACTTGAAGCATCAGACCCTTTTGGACGGCTTCAATTCAACCCGAAAATTACAAAGGTATGCAACTCATTTTATCCTGAAAGATGGGATACTCTATAAAAGAAGCCACAATGTACCCTTGTTGTGGTGTGTGGGGCCAGAAGATGGAAACTACGTGATGAGAGAGATTCATGAAGGTGTTTGTTGGAATCATATTGAAACCTTGTCTTTAGCCCATAACGCACTGAAAAAAGGGCACCTCTGGCCAGCATGAAAAATGATGTGCATGATTTTGTGCGCAAATGAAATAAATGCCAGTGTTATGCCACCATACCGCACCAGCTTCATCATGAACTATGTGTAATAACAAGTCCCTAACCTTTTTCCAAGTGGGGGAAAGATATCATTGGGCATGTGCCAAGGGTAAGAGAAATCATTGATACTAAATTGTGGTCATCGAGTACTTCACCAAGTGGGTCAAAGCTAAACCCATAATGAAAATTACGGAAGCCAATATTTCAAAGTTCATCTGGAAAAATATAATTTTAAGGTTTGTCATTCCCCACTTGTTGGTGATAGCCAAAGTAAAGCAGTTCAGAAACAAAATGTTGAAGAAATGTGCCATAACCTGGGAATTTGCAAGCTATTATCCACTTCTCATCATCCACAAGCAAATGGCCATGTAGAAGCGGTCAATAAGACCATAAAAAATACGTTGAAGAGAAATTTGGATTCAATGAAAGGAGGTTGGGCGGATGAACTTCCAAAAGTATTATTGATGTGATCCAAGGTAGGAAATCAAATGAGAAATGAAGCTACAGGCGATGCAACAACAATCTACATGGAAAAACGAGCAAGGTTTGTGTTGGTCTCAAGTCGAGAATCAAACTGGATCAAGTTGTTTCAAAGGGACAAAAATCGGGGTAGCCAACCACTCAGTTGCGTGGAGAAATAGAGTGCGCGATCGCACGATGGCGCCAAAATTTCAACGGAAAATTTAAGGCCCAACCACGCGTGGTTATGTTCTGCAGGGTTTCGCGAGTTTTTTTATTCTATTTTCCGTTTTTGGTTTATTATTTTCGCAAATTAGAGCCCAATAGTGGCTAAACTTTGTTTTTTTTTTTTCAGTTTTTAGTTTATATTATCAATTTTTATCATTGTAAACATTAACTTGGATTATTATTGAATCAAAATTCAGTGTTTTTTTTAGAAAAGAAAGAGATTCCTTTTCTTGAACTACCAATTGAACTTATCAAAGATTTTTGAAATTTTTGTGGCGTTCCCCGAACTTATCAAGGAATTGGACAATCCTTGTGGAGCCCAAAAACTTTGGTTCTTGTTCCGCATCGTCGATTCATCGTGTTTTGAATATTGGGTCAAGGTCCTATCATCTATTGCTTTATTGTTCTTCGTTCTTGTTATTTTAATTATTTCTGAATTAAGATCTTTCCTAATTGTTTAATTTTGTTATTCTGCATTTTCGTCGTGTTTCCAAAAAGGAATCGCATCAGATGGTATCAGAGCTTGAATCTAAATTCATTTCTTGATATTTCTTGGTTTTCTTGATTTTCTTGTTCTTCATGCCTTTATAATTTTCTTGAGTTTTGATCCATTTAAAAATCCCACAAAATTTCAAACGTATTTATTTTATTCAATTCTTATCCAAATTCAATTCCATTTGTTTTTCCTTAATGGTAGACGAATTTTCAGGTAAAAAAATTAAAAAATTCATTATTTCCACATATATTCCGAGAATTTCCTCAATTTTTAAATTTTCTTGTACTCGTGTCTTCTCTTGTCCTACCATTACTAGAAGTTCTTGGATTGTTCTTTGGAGTACCTGAAAGAGGATTGAGAGTGATACACGAGAGAAAACAAGTATGTGAGGAAATTTTTTATTTGTTTCTTTTTTAGAACTAACAATGTCTCGTATGGAAAAATCTTTATCATCATCATCATCATCATCATCATCATCATCATCATCATCATGTGACAACAAGAGTTTAAAACAATTGGAGAGCATGCAGGAACAAGTTGAGTAGTTAATGGTTAAGATGGATAGGAGGGAAGTAATTATTGCCCAATTGCAAAAGGAGTAATCTCAGGTGGATTCTAGGGCTAGAAGAGATAAGAGGTGTGAATCCAATACTAGGTTCGGAGATGGGTTAATGAAATACTGTTGAAGCGAAAGGAGGAAGCAAGGCTATCTCCCGGATCCTACCATGCACCATGATCAAAACGGGAGAGCAGTGATCTTGTTCCAAAAATGAGGGAGAAACCAACGCCCAAAGGTAAATATAATTATGAGTCCAAACCTCCTATGGATAGAAATATTAAATGTTTTATGTGTTTGGATTTGGGTCACGTTGCACTTCAATGTCCACATAAAAAGGTGATGGTTGATTGTGATGGGAAGGTTGTTTCAAAGAGTAAAAATAAAGTTGAAAAGATGCCTAAGTTAAAGAAGGCTTGTGATAGTGATAAATTGAAACATGTTGTAGTAGGTGAATCACTTATTAATAGGCGATCTTGTAGCACTAGGTGTAAGAAGAATGATGTGGGAGAGCAACGAGATAACATTTTTAGTACTAGATGCCTCGTAGATAATAAGGTTTGTAGTGTGGTGATTGATGGAGGAAGTTGCAATAACATGGCGAGTACTACCTTAGTAGAGAAATTGGGGTTGCCTTGATCAAACATCCTAATCCTTATAAATTATAGTGGTTGACTGAATCTGGGGAAGTTAAGGTGAACAAATAGGTTAGGATAAATTTTTCTATTGGTGGATATAATGATGAGGTAGAATGTGATGTAGTTCCTATGCATTTTAGACATATATTTTTGGGGAGACCATGACAACATGATAGAGCGGTACTCCATGATGGGTAGGGGTGGGTGTCGGGTGGTTCGGTTCGGGTATCTCAAGAACCGGAACCGAACCATACTTTTTCGGTTCTTACAAAATGGAATCATTCGGTTCCATTGAATCACAAGAACCAAACCAGAACCAAACCATTCGGTTTTGGTTCGGTTTCGGTTCTAATTCGGTTCTACAATAATAATTATTTTTCGAGAGCCTTATCGAGGAGCATCAGGCCTCGGGAAGTGAGCCAATAACTTGAAATAAACTTATACCGAATATACAAAGATCAAGGATTTCGAAAATCATTTCACCCTAAGGAAAATATAGGATTCTCTATGAAACGGAAGATATTCATAAACAAAAATAGAAAACAAATGGCCTAAAAGGTTTTTCGAGCATGGCAATATAGTACACTTGTGGGATGAATCATGAGTTTTAAATGCATTATTATTAATTATTTTATATTTGTATTTAAATATTTAATTAACTCCATCATGATCATTTACAATTTCGCTTATTAATAAGTTAGTTTCATTCGATTTTCATTTATTAAGAATTTAAGTCCAAGTGTGAAGTTAAATGTTACAATGAGGTAGAGACGTAACAAATTTCATAAAAAGAAATTAATCATTTTCACTTTACCCAAAAAAATTACAAATTCTTTTGATTTTTAGTTTTAGAACAACCAATTAAGACCATAAAAAAATAATAAATAAGAATCAAAGACTGGTTCTAACTTCGATTTTCGGTTCTAAAGGAGGAACCGAGAACCGAACCGAAAACCAATCAGTTCTCGGTTCCAAAACCGATTTCCTATTTTATTTTTTTAAAATCATACGGTTCCGGTTTTTTCGGTTCGGTTCCGGTTCGGTCATATCGGTTCAGGTTATTTTTCCCACCCCTAATGATGGGTTTAAAAATCGATGTAGCTTGGTAAAAGGTGGAAGAAAGTTCACTCTTATTCCTTTATCACCAACGGAAGCACATAAAGATAGATTGAAATTGAAAAATGAGTTTGAAAGGAAAAATAAAAGAGTTGGGCCATGACCTCAGAAAAGGAGAGGAAGAGAAAATTAAAAAAAAAAAGTTGATGCCACGATCTTAGAAAAATGAGAGGGGGTGAAAATTGAGAAAAAAAAAAAAAGAGTTGGAGTCCAAACCTCAGAAAGTGGAGAGAATGAGTGAAAGGTGAAAAAGAAAAGAAAGTCTACCACAAAAATGAGTTTATTTGAACAACGGTTGATGTGCAAGGATCCATGCCTTACACTTAACCAATCTAACAAACTCCTCCCTAGTTTGGTTAAATCTGTTTTGTAGGTATCCAAGTCAAATTCTAAACTTAAAGCTGGGAAGAAACTTATCAGCAAGAATGAATAGCCCAAAATGATGATGGAGAGCACAAAACATAAGCAGGTCCCTGACCAACAAAAACAAGAGATTCATGAAGATGAGGCCATATACAGATTCGAGGTCAAATACTTTTCAAGAGAGGGGGGGATGATGTGATTTAAGGTAGGAGATCAAAGGTAAAATCAAGTTACAAGCGATGCAACGAAAATCTACATGGGAAAACGAGCAAGTTTCATGTAGGGCTCCAGTCGAGAATCAAATCGGATCAAATTGTTTCAAAAGGACGAAAATTGTGCTGTCGGGCCAACCACACTATCGCTTGGAGAAACAGAGTGCGCAATCGCACGATAGCACCAAGATTTCAACCGAAAGTTTAAGGCCCAACCACGTGATTGAGCGACATATGATCGCGTGATCGCATGGTTATGTTTTGTAGGGTTTCACAAATTTTTTATTCTATTTTCCGTTTTGGTTTTTTATTTCCACAAATTAGAGCCCAATAGTGGCTAGACCTAGTTTATTTCAGTTTTTCGTTTATATTATCAATTTTTATGATTGAAAACATTAACTTTGATTATTATTGAATCAAAATTCAGTGTTTTTCTTAGAAAAGTGAGGGATTCCTTTTCTTGAACAACCAATTGAACTATTCAAAAATTCTTGAAATCTTTGTAGCGTTCCAACCCGATCTTATCAAAGAATTGGATAATCCTTGTGGCATTCAACAACTTTGGTTCTTGTTCCACATTGTAATCGTCTATTGCTTTATTGTTTTTCGTTCTTGTTTTTAATTATTTCTGAATTTAGATCTTTTCTAATTGTTTAATTTCGTTATTCTGCATTTTCGTCGCGTTTCCCAAAAGGAATCGCATCAATTATGGGTAATCCGAATTATATCACACATCGCCACAGGAGAAACTTCATTCTCCATGGCTTACGCATAGGAAGTGATGTTCCCAGTGGAAATTGGAGTGCTATCCCCAAGGTGAATCCACTTTGATGAAATGGCAAACGATGAACTCTAGTGAGGGAGATTAGACCTCCTTCTTGAAAAAATTAGTAATTCACAAATTGTGCTTGCCCAGTATCAACTGAAGACGGCCCGCTACTACAACAAAAAAGTGAAAAGAAGATTCTCCCTAGTTGGGGACTTAGTTTTGAAGAAATTTCTCCTTCGACTCAGGAGCTTAGAGTAAGACTTTAGGTCCTAATTGGGAAGGGGCCTACAGGGTTACCGTTGAGGTAGACCCTGGGACTTACATAGTAGAATACCTCTTCGAAAAATCCCTCCCCAAACCTTGGAATACAGAGCATCTCCGTCGTTATTATTAGTAAGTAGATTGTTGTTGTATAAGACATGCTCCTTATTTTTCCCAAGTTATGCAACAAGTATCTTATCCTATATTTTGTATTAATCAACTGCGAATCAACCTAAACCGGCATAAATTATTAAATCTGGCTTAAGAGTTGAAATAACACAGTTCTAAATTATGGCCCAAGCGGCATAAATTATTAAGCCTGACTTAAGTGATAAAATGACATAGTTCCAAGTTATGGCCCAAGCGGCATAAATTATTAAGTCCGGCTTAAGTGTTGAAATGTTATGGTTTCAAGTTATGGCCCAAGTGGCATAAATTATTAAGTCCGATTTAAGTGTTGAAATAACACAGTTCCAAAATATGGCCCAGGGGCATAAGTTATTAAGTCTAGATTAATAGTGTTAAAATAATGCAATTACAAACTATGGCCCCAAAAGCTCAAGTTATTAAATCTGATCTCATAGTGTTGAAATGACACTCAATTTTGATTTGGCTCCAAAAGCCAAAATTATTAACTACAGGTTCTTATTGTAAAAACGACATGGCTCCAGAAGCCAATTTATTACTCCGCTTTGTTAGCACCTAAATGACATGACTCTAGAAGCCCCAAATATTAGTTTCGTCTTTATAGTGTTGAAATGATACTCGATTACAAATTAATGCCAAAGTTGAAATACTTGTTCTAACAAAAGTTCCTCAAATACATTGCATAAGTCCAAAAGTTGACAGAAATTACTAAGTCAAAACACTTAGCTCAATGTGCGAACATATACAAAAAGTGAATAAAAATCTCATTTCCATTAAATGCTCAAAAGATTCATCACAAAATGAGCCCTGAAACTTAGGGAAAGCTATTACAAACTAAGAAATGAAGGTGCAGGGGGTCAAGGAGCAGGGGCTTCTTTTTCTTCAACGTCATGAGGCTCCGGATAATAGGCCTCAATAGCAGAAAGATTCAAAAATGGATATTGGGCCTTCACGTCTTTTAGAGCCATTCGGGATCTAGTGTTGCCGAAGAACTTTTGCATAATCTCATAGTTCTCTGTGTTTTCAAAAGTATACCTGAGATTCTGGATACCTTCAGCCACCTTGGCCTCAGTACTCTACTCCAAGGAAGAGTACTTATCTTCTGCCTTTTGTCGGGCCTCATTTTCCTTCTCCAAATCGTCAATAAGCTCAACAACCTTTTCCACGAGGCTATTTTTTCGAGAATTGGCCAAGGTATTGGGCTTCAGAAGTTACTTATTGGGAGTGAATGGCATGATCATTGTAGCGTACCCGGTCCTCAAGGGCTGCCGGCCGTCTACTCATGGTCTTTCCACTCCCCCCTTGGTCGTCCTGGTCCTCAAGGGCTGCCTGCCTCGTTTCCAAGAAGTGGATTTTTGCCTTCCGCGGGGATCGAATCTTGTACTTAGGGGTTAAGTACAAAGATTCTTAAATCCTTGCTACCATTAGACCGTCTAATGGTAGCAGGGATTTAAGAATCTTTGTACTTAACCCCTAAGTACAAGATTCGATCCCCGCGGAAGGCAAAAATCCACTTCTTGGAAACGAGGCTGGCAGCCCTTGAGGACCAGGACGACCAAGGGGGGAGTGGAAAGACCATGAGTAGACTTCCGGCAGCCCTTGAGGACCGGGTACGCTACAAAAAAAGGTGCCTTTTTTTTGTAGAGTACCCGGTCCTCAAGGGCTGCCGGCCGTCTACTCATGGTCTTTCCACTTCCCCCTCTGGTCGTCCTGCTCCTCAAGGGCTGGCAGCCTCGTTTCCAGGAAGTGGATTTTTGCCTCCCCAGGGATTCGAACCTTGTACCTAGGGGTTAAGTACAAACTTCATGGAATCCCTGGTACCATGACCACATGGTACCAGGGATTCCATGAAGTTTGTACTTAACCCCTAGGTACAAGGTTCGAATCCCTGGGGAGGCAAAAATCCACTTCCTGGAAACGAGGCTGCCACCCTTGAGGAGTAGGACGACCAGGGGGGAAGTGGAAAGACCATGAGTAGACGACCGGAAGCCCTTGAGGACCGGGTACACTACAATCATACTTCTTGGAAAAGTTGGCCACATCTCCCTCTGCAACAGCGAGGTCCTTTTTTAACTTCTCATTCTCATCCTTAAGAAGCCCCGCATCATTCCTTTCTTCATGAAGAGATTTTATGGGTTTCTTCAGGGAATCCTTTAGCTCCTTAATCTTCCTGACCATTTTATCTGCATTCAGAGAGGTGATCTCAATGTTCTTCTTTACTGCTCCAACTCCTTGACAGAAGAATCCGCCTCGTCAATCAAAGCCAGTGCTTTGATACTCGTTGATTTAGTAGCAGCTAGCTTCTAGCTAGAAGAACTATTAGATGAATAAATATGTCACCCCTTAGTCCAGAAGCGATCAATAGAAATGGAAGCCTTGGCAGCAGGCTCCAAAAGACTTGACAAAATACCTTGATCAAGATTTGCATCCCTTAGTAGAATACTAGCCTGGACTATGCTTAGGTGCTTGGCCAAAATAGGCACAACCTCTTCACCCACTTCAGGGAGAGCAACCTGTTGTTGCTTTGTAATTTCTGTTGGCACTGGGGATGGAGAAGAAGAATCAGCATTGCCCTTTCTCAGTCTCTTTAATGGGACAAGTTCAATGTCCATCACTAAATTTACATCGTTCATGTCCTTCTTGGTCAAGGCCCACTTGGAGCTCTTTTCTTCCTTTCGCTTCAACCCTTTTTCCTTTTCCTTATAGGAGTCCAATTTGGGACTATGCTCCTTCTTAACAGCTACCATCTATTGGGAAAAGAATGATGAATCTAGAAGAGTTGGTAGTTTGGGAGCAGAATTCCTAGTTTGAGCTATAAAGACCTCGACAGCCTTCTTAGTAGCCTCCACTTGAAAACCAGAAAAGATAGTTTTCTACTCCTTTTCTTCTTCATCTCGAGCCTCAATACGGGAGGGATTTTCTTTGATCTCAGGCCCTTTAAACAAAATTTTGGGAATTTCTTGGAGCCTGTACACAGTACAAAACATCAAATTTAAATAACGAAACTGATAGAAAGAAATTAAAGGCACATAAAAAATGAGTGACTTATTACTCGCATAAGCACACGCTTCACAAAAAGCTTGTTTTTGGAGATGACCTCTTGATATGTGGCACGGTAGGCAAATAGTTTCTTCACCATAGCCAAGTCCTCCTCAAGAAGCAGATACCTTGATACTTGACCTGTGAAAACAAAGGCATCAGAGACATATTGGCAGAGTCGTGAAAAATGGGTGCATGGGTAGCCTCATCCCACAATCCAAAGCGTCATGAAGAATGGACACACAACCTTCTGGAGGGTTGCAAGGCCTACATGCTAAGCTGAGATGTATTAGTCAAACTCCATTGGGCATACGATATGTAGATGAGAAACTAGTCAAATCACCACCCTTGATCTCGATCTCAATCTCACTGGAAACCCACAACTTCGGACGAGGCTCTAGATTGGAGTGAAATAAAGAAATATCTCTTACATAATTTACCCTACCCTCAACTTGGGTGTTTACTTCTTCTGAGAGCCCCAACTCCTCTCTACGTATGTACCCTAAAGGGAGCCAGGTCACCAAGAGCTGACTATTGCACGCTTGACGAAGAACCAACGGGTTCTTTTCCTTTCAACTTCATTTGCTTCATTTCCCTTCTCTCTTGTAGAGATGCTTCCTCCTTTGGAGATAGTTTGATCATTTAGAAACATGGTAGTTATCCTCACAGTCAGAATCATCCAAAAAAAAATTACGTTAGAATATTTTCTAACCCACCTCTTCCTAAGCTCTTTAAAATGATGAGATGTAAAGGCTAAGTTGGTCATGAGATATACGCCTCTAATTGGCTTCGCCATGAACATATCAACTCATCTGAAGTTTCCCCCTTAACTCCTTCCATATTCCCTAAATCTAAACTTACCATAAAGAAAACGCAAAAGAAACACACTCAACAGGAACCGAAATAAAGGTCTGAAAATAGCAAATAGAGAAGAAATTACCTAAAAAATGAAAGCGAGTAGTTCTTATGTCAATAAAGCTAACACATAAAGGACTGTGATCGTCGGAAAGTTTCTTTAAAGAAGATGGTGGTATTTCTTAAGTAAAGAGAAGGAGAAACTTTTTATCTTAAGGAAACTTTGATTTTGCGTAAAAATGAGAAAATGGAAAGTGTTAAAACCTTATAAGGTTTTCCTTTGGACCGTCTATCTTTAAGCTCAAGGTTGAATCTGGGCAGTCCACGAGTCCCACTAACATTGAAATAGAACGCCAACAAGCGGGAATTTGAAAAAGAATCCAACGATTAAACTACAGAGGTTTGCAACATGTGCACACAAAGGTGCATCACCTCGAAACAAACGCGTAATACTCGCATGTCATCATTGTCCTACAATTAATGTGCCTTGAAAAATGCACAATGCTTGTAACGCCCTCCATAAAGGGAGATAAGTTAAATAATCACTTCAATAGTCAAATTTCGAGACCTGCACTAGGACTCCAAAACTCCTACATTATTGGTACTTCATCAGACTGAATCAATCAAATCGGTTCAATAAGCCCTGCATATTTCACTCCGGATAAAAAAGGGCATTGAAAATCATTCACATATCCCAATACCCATACAAATTTGAACTCCTAATGTGAATATCTTGTACTCCAAATTTGAGGGACTGGATGCTATACAACATATGGGCACACATGCTCAAACAATCTTTCATCTTTCCAAGAAGACTATGGTCATTTCGCTATGGTCCTTTTAGAAAACATATTTATTGAATTTTCAAGTCCGGTTCTTACATAAATGAACAACCTAGAGTGATGGACTAATATTTTCGGCCATGCTTAAATGGACATGAAACATCATCCATAAGGGCCCACCGTGGTACCTATAGGACATCCAGTCATCACTTCAGACTCGTAAAGCTGGACCTCACTTTTCGGACTCATGCCCTAGGAGTCATCACTCTGAATACATGTTAGAACTCAGGACACATGACAATGTCAAACTTCCTAAGATATTATGTGTTGGACACATCATATCAGACTGGTAACAACCAAGGTCCATACTTACAGAAAGGTGATAAGACTACTATATGTGTGAAAGAGTTGTGACTTGTCTTCAAAGGATGACTTGATGTGAAAAATTCTTTAATGAGGAGAGCTACTCTATGACAGCAACAATCCTATGCTAGAAGGATGATTATTACCAAAGAAATGGGTTACCTCATGAAGGTTGGAGTTCTGCCACATGTTAAGAGTAACAAGTGTCATGATCTTAGAAGACAAATCCTTCTATAAATAGATTGCAATTGTCACAAAGGAAGAGGTTAGTAATTCAACATATTACACATGATACTCTTACTCTCACTCTCCTTTCTCTCTTTTACACATATATTTCCCACATTCAATTATATTTAGCTCACAATGAGTCCTAACTTGATCGTCGAAGTGCAAACGGAAGCCACCCCAACTTCCTTTGTCTGTTGATCTCGTTTATCCAAGCGCGTAGGAAAGTCGACGTGTGTTCAAAAGAGTTGAGATGTATTGATCCAAGGACCAATAGATATTGTGGGAAGAACAAGAACAACAACAACAACAACAACAACAACAATAATAATAATAATAATAATAATAATAATAATTGTTGTTGTTGTATAATTGTAGAATTATGAACAGAGAACTTAAACTAAAGGCTCACATAGAAGAACAAGTAACTTGTATAATTTTTGTTGAGTCATACTTTTTTTTTTGGAGAATAACAATATTTATTTTAGATTTTTTTTTTTCATTTAAAAATTAGGGTTTAGTTTGTGCTGTGCAGAAAATTTGGTCTTTTAACGAACTTCGTATTCATTATAATAGTGGCTTTTTATTTAAACTAGTAGTAAGCACGTACGTTGCACGTCTTACGTATATGATGCATAATATCTTCACAAAAGTAATACCATTTTTTTAAAGTTGATGAGGTAATAAATTTCAATATGAGAAGTAATCAGCTGAAAATGAAAATAAAAAAACTATGTAAATTTGAACAAAAAATAGTAAGTAGTGTGTTCGAAAATTAATTTGAAATAAATACCGATGACATGTTGTAGGTTTTGAATATTAATAAATGATATTATTTCTTCAATGAATTTGCAAACGTATGTAAGAATTTAGATACTATTGAATAATAAGAAGATACAAAACCATTCATATTACAATCAAATTTTTCTTTCTTTATCATTTGATTAATAATTGGAAATTTGTAAGGAAAATTCAATAATGCATATTTTTCAATAAATTTCATAAATTATTGATTGTTAAATTTCATGTTTCGAATTGAGAAAAGATAATGTGAAAAAAAAGTTTACCATGACACACGCTTTATGCGATTTGGATGATCACAAAAATCGTGAAAAGCTTAATTACTACTCATTTTAGTCATTTTTCCCTATAATTTCAATAACTTCAAACACACATCTCCAACCCTTATAAAGAAAATTATTTTAGAATATTTACATGTATTGTAAATCAATATTACGGACTAATAAAAGAAAAAAGATTGAAGATAATATTGACAAAAAATCTAACAATTTTAGAGCATTATTGACAAAAGAGAATAATGCAATAGTTAACGAAAGAATAAAAATAATCTATGATTTGACTTTATAGATATTTTCTTTTTTGCAAATTCATAAATAATTTACTATAGGTCACCTATAAATTGATTTTGCATTAATTAAACTCCCATAATCCAATTATTAAAATAAGTTGATAAAATTCGAAATTACCTAAAATAAAAATAGACAGAAAATTATGTGCTGATTTATGTGAATTCTATATTATTATTATTATTATTATTATTATTATTATTATTATTATTATTATTATTATTATTATTATTATTATTATTATTGCAAAACTTATGTATATTATGAATGATATTGTTAATGTTAAAATTATTAAATAAAATACACATGAAATAAAATCACTGTGAATGAAAATGTTGAATAAATTATTATTAAAGGGCATTGTAAAAATTATAAGATATTTTTCTTATAAATCAGAAATACGAACTCTAACAACAAATAATTTTTTAATACATAATAAACACGAGAGTATAATAATATGAGAAAGTATAATAACGTAAAATTTTATAACATTGTAAATTGTTAGATAGTATAATATTTTAATAATAAAAGGATAAAAAAGAGGTAAATTTGAATTAAAATTGTACAATATTTTTTTTTTCATGTGTAACATATGACATTAAATTCATAGAATAATGAAATTGTAAACTTTTGAATTGAATATCATAAGATTATACATTTATAATATACATATATATATATATATATATATATATATATATATATAGTGTAAACTATGGAATTTGAGTAGACAATTCAAATTTTGAAATTAGATATAACCAAAAATTAAAACATAATTTTTTTAATACTAAATAAATGCGATAGTATAATATTATGAGAAAGTATAATAATGTAAAATTATATTATAACATTGTGAATTGTTAGACAATAAAAATATTTCAATAATAAGTAATTGAAATATTATAATGAAATAAAATATTTAATGGTATGAATAAAAAATTGGTAATTAAAAGTTTCTCATAAATCCCAATTTTTATATATTATAAAAAATAGAATATGAGGATGCACAAAATAAGTCTCTTCATTTTTTTAACTAAATTAATTAATTAATATAAGAGGATATAGTTGGTTTAAAGTAAAATATATGAGGGCAAAATCGTGAAGTCGAAGATTCTCCCTCATCTATACTTTTAAGGTACCGTAGATTAAGACATTAATGACATACATAGTATGCAACATATATAGTATGCAAGACCACACCGAACTCGTTACAATTTTAGAATCATCAGACCTATCAGGATTGGTCTTCTTTCTTACAAATGTCATGATGATAATCATGGTTATAAATTTATAATAATCATTCATGCCATCGAAATTCGGAATTGTAGTTCATTTATTATATTATTTGAATCTCTTACTAATCTTATGTTTGAGCTCTATGATTTTGCATACTTGCTTCTTTGTCTAACCAAAGCAAATCGAGGGCTATTACTCAATTAGAATTAAGCAATAGCGTAGTTAATAAGATCCGTGAGACCTCCAGTTAAAGAACAGAATTAAAGCTGTAAATTGACTTCTTTACATCTACAAACTCCTTTTTTTTTTTTTTTATAAATCGAGCGTGCGCCAAACAACACCGCGATGGTCACAAGGATCAGTAGTACTGTTCAACATGCGTGTACCAATTATATCTTTAATGACCTTGTAGTTGCTGGAAAAATGGCTTATGAGTGGAATTTTTTAGGCATAATTTTGGATGGAACACACTTCTTTTCTGAGAAAGACCAAAGTGAATTATATTCTCCTTTGTGAGAACATTGAAATGGTATATTGATTTTCCAAAATTGATACTTGGATGAATGAAAAATTAGAGTTCAAAGTGGACTATTTGGAAGATGTTGATGTGTTGGAGGGGAAACAAATAAGTATTGTCCAAATAAGCTTTGTCTCCTATAGGAAAATGACCAAAACAATGACTACTTCATATATGACTACATTTTTTGAGGATCTAATCACGTATAGCATAGATGTTCTGATGCGAATCCCCTTGGTATATTGACCAAGAATTTTCACAACTATTTGAAATCTTTCCAAGAAAGCTAAAGTGGTAAATAAAGCGATAAAACACTTTAACTCAAGTTTAAATCCTACCCAAAATTCATAGGTTAAATAACCAAGCCCAATGGATAAAGACTAAACAAATTCCAAGGTGGCGAAAATTAATAACAAACACAAGAATAAAAATACTCTAGATTTAGTTGAACAAATTCCAAGAAGATTAAAAGAGTAACAAGGGTTTACCTTCACCCAAAGGAGTCTTCAAGACCAAGCTCTCTAGAGCATTCAAATAAACATCAAAGTTAGTTCTAGGGTTTTGAATGAAAATAGTATTTAATGTACAAAAATTTGGTAAAATGAGTAAATTCGAAAATTACACAAAAAACTCCATTTTTTCTGAAACAGGGTGTTTCGGTCAACCGAACCGGTCTACCGAAATATTTTCGGTCGATCACATGGTCAACCGAAATGTCCCTTTCGATCGACCAATTCCTCAGTCGAACGCGACTGGGGCTAGCTCAAAAAATCCTGCAGAGTTTCGGTCGACCGAAATTGGCTGAGTCCAATTTCTCCTTATTTTTGGCTCCAACTTGATTCTTGGCTTCTTTTCTTAACTTATTCACATTGTTTAGCCTCGAATCTTGAACATCTTCGATAGAGGTGGGCAAAAACCGACCGAACCTGCCCAACCCGACCCAACCCGATCGGTTTGGGTTGGGTTCGGGTTCAGGTTTTTTTTTTAAAATTTAGTTGGGTTGGATCGGGTTGCGGGTTGGATGAATAACCCGACCCGACCCAACCCAACACAAATAAAAAAAAATCTGTTTTTTTTTTTTATTTATGAAACTTAACTTATTTAAATATTGATTGAACATATTTTAATTTTATTAGCAAGTGTTCAATTTATTGTATTTTGATTTATTGTAGTGTATATAATTATTTTGAATTAAAGATTGATTCATGAGTTTTTTTTTTTCTTTTTCAAAATTTTTACTAATTGGGCCAAATCCCAAACCGACCAACCCGACCGAAATTTGGTGGGTTGGGTTGGGTTTGAACTTGTAATTGGGTTGGGTTGGGTTGATTTTTTATCAACCTGACCATAGTGGGTTGGGTTCGGGTAGAGAAAAAATCTACCCGACCCAACCCACGCCTACCTCTACTCTTCGGCGTAGGATCTCGTCATGGATCCCACGGGCACACGCATCGAGGTTGACTTTCTCGGTTCTCATCATCCCTCCCTCTTGAAAATGATTCGACCTCGAATCTTGCTTGAATGCATTGTTGTGAGACTTCTTGATCTTTGATTTTGCAACATTGTGGGTCACATGTTCGTGCAATGAAGTTGGACCTTCGTGATTCTCATCATCGTCTCCTCCATCTCGAAAGAGATTCGACCAGGAATCGACACCTATAATAAAAAAAAAAAAAATTAGAAAATTCAAGTACAATAAATGTAACTGAAATTTCATACTCACCGTGCAAAATCAATTTGTAGATGTTGCCAAAAACTTGAAAATGAGCCAACACCGCAGAGTAGCAATTTAGATTTTATTTGATCGAGGGATCGCTCATTCCACAAATGGGAACACATCTGGCCGCCCAGATCAAATGGAATATGCTTCACACCATGGTTGGCATTGGAAGCACATTGCATACCAATTTCCCCAAATGGAAGCTCGAACCTCCTGCAAAGGGGCTTAACCAAAGGTATATTCTCTTGTCCACCTAAACCAACTCTTTCTTCAATAAACATATGCATAAAATTCAACAGAGTTAATAGGCTAAAGTCACAAGCAACCTTTAGTGGCAAAAACTTGCTAATAGGATGAACACTTTCATTGCAAGCAAATTTAACAACCACAAAAGTAGTATCATTATTATGCAAATGCACCATTCCCCAAAAGAAAAGACTCATCATGTGGATAGTAATGTTGGTTTCATGACATGTAATAAAATGTGAAAATTTAATACGCCTACCAACATCTACAAAATTAGCATCGTTTCTTTTCTTTATTCCAAGTAAACCCACTATAAAATTCATAGAATTAGTAATCCAAGGTTTACACATGATGGGCAAATATGTATGGAATTCTGGGGGCAAAAACTTGAGTTTAGCCATTTTGCAAGTTCGGCATTTACTACAAGTGCAAACATGTTCAACACCAATCTTCAAATTAGGCCAATAAAATTGATCACATAATACCCCTAAGACCTCGTTAATTTTAAATCGCCCCATCAAACAATCATCATGTACCTCTCCCACTAGCAATTCGCGCAGGGCACACTTAAAAAGAAACAATGCAATTCTTCAAAACAAATAATCATCATATCCATAGAATCCATCAAAATATTGCTCACAACATGATTCATAAATGTTTAACAAATTTGGATTATAAACATGCATGCCCTTAACATGTTCAATACAAAATGAGAGGGCATCTAGAAATGTTAGAAGCGAAGTCCTCTTGTTATCAAAACATCCCAATAAATTTCTCTCATGGACTCCATGAACTAACAATTCCTTTATAGGGAAAATAGGCACATCAAACATATTCTCGCAAAATAGGAATTCATCAAGCACATGAAATTTATTATATGCAACATTTTCACTAGTCAAAAATACAATTGTCAAATCCACATCAACATTATAAAACCCTCTAATATATTCGAAACATAATAACATTGCATTTAAAGAAATGTTATGAGCATACCTCCTAAATGTTGCATTGGTTATTTCATTTTCTTTACATCACTTGCATTTGTCGTTGTAAGAAAATGTTTCATTGAATTTCTTCCACAAGGCATGACTTTGAAGTTCCTTGTTGCCTTGATAAGTTGGCCTTACGATCTCCTGCGTCAAAGAAGTAACCAAGCTAGGGAGGGAAGTGTTAGAATATTCAAGAGTAAAAAACATTTTTTGGTGATATTTTCTCTCAATTTTCTTGGTGGCACTCATCACTTCCTCACATTTTTCTGAGGTAGGAATCTCAACTCTCGGTTCTTCTCTTACCTCTCCTTTTTTTGGAGTTGTGAATCCAACCCTCATTGCCTCTTCTTTTTCTAGGGACGTGGCCACAACTCTCTTACTCTCATTTTTGTTTTCTTTCTTCTTTTTGTTTTCTTCTTCATTTTCCTTTTATTTCTTTTTCTCATGTTGTTCATCAAAATCCTTCTTGAGCTTGATTTGGTGTTTGCATACTTCTTACGTGCTCAAAGATAGGATCACAACCTTTTTCCCATTCATTTTGAAGCTATACCGGTTCCTCCCCTATCATGATTCACATTTTGCTCGCATTGCCAAGGTCTCCCCAAAATTATGTGAGTAGTGTGTATAGGAACTATATCACATACCATTTGATCACTATAGGTTCCAATGTTGAAAGTAAGAAGAACTTGTTCTCTCACTCTCACGTCCCCATAGTCACCCAACATTTGAAATACATAAGGATTAGGATGCTTCATAACCGATAACCCCAATTTCTTAACTCTACTAGCACTCACCAAATTCGTGTCACTCTCTCCATCTATAATGAGACTACATGCCCTATCCCTCACAAGACATCTAGTGTAGAAAGTATTTCCTCCATGCTTCTCCCTCTCATTATCAAGGGCCAAAGATTTTGGTAACCTAGCATTCATCTCCTTCACTACTTGTCCACTTTTACTCAACCCATGGAGTGATGAATTTTGCATTCTCACACTATCAATATTTTCATAAACTCCATTTCTCCTATCATCTAACCACTCTCTTCTTTTCCTATTCATACTCCCATTTTGTTCACCATCACCATCATTTCTCAAAACATCCCCACACTTACCCCTAACTTATTTTCTATTCTTCCTTCCCATTCTCCCATCATCAACCAAAACATCTCCACATTTATTCATCATTCTTCTATTATCCTTTCCCTCTCCTCCATTACTAATTGATGTACGCTCCCCTTTTGTTGCTAACCTTTATAACCCTCCCTCAATCTCCTCCATTTTCCTAGCCATGGTGATTGAAAAAGTTTGCAACAATTCCTTCAAGTCTTGAGTTAAGTCTAATTCTTATGAACTCAAAGAAATCACAAACAAAGGAAGAAGGAATTTATCACAAGTAGATACAATAGCAAGTGGAATTTATATGCTTTCTATACTCAAAAAGGAACAATTGTTATGTGGGATAAGATGCTAGGAACACAATTTTAGCAATGGGATTGGAAAACCACAAATAATAGACAAGGTATAGATGTAGAGCAATAAGCACAAATAGTGTAAATTTTCAATGAGGCAATTTAGCAAACACTTTGTACTCAATCTTAAGTGGCCTTGAATGGATATAATGTGGATTATGAAAACCCCCAACAATACAAATGTGGCAAGAAATGAATGATCAACAATTACCCAATGTATGGAGCAAGTGATATACGGGATAAAATGTTGATAACACAATCTCAATGATGGGAATTGGATAGCCCCAAGTAATTTGCAATATATGGGCATTGACAACAAAGCACTAATCTATTTTTCTTTGGGACAATTTATCAAAAACTTTGTGAGTACACTTTGGATAATGTAGGAATGTAAGTGTTTGGCTAATGGAAACCCCCAACAATTGCAACAATCAATATACTCAATATGTAGGAATCAATAAATATTCATAGGCATATGAAATTTTCCATTTTTTTTTGGGGGGGGGGGGGGGGGGATAACAAGAACAACAAGAAGAAGAAAATAAAGATAGGTGTACCAAATTAGAGTCAAACTCTGATATCAAATGATGCGAACCCCCTTGGTATATTGACCAAGAATTCTCACAATTATTTGAAATCTTCCCAAGAAAACTAAAGTGGTAAATAAAGCGATAAAACACCTTAACCCAAGTTTAAATCCTACCCAAAATTCATAGGTTAAAGAACCAAGCCCAATGGATAAAGATTAAACAAATTCCAAGGTGGCGAAAAATCAACAACAAACACAAGAATAAAAATACTCTAGATTTAGTTGAAGAAATTCCAAAAAGATTACAAGAGTAACAAGGGTTTACCTTCACCCAAAGGAGTCTTCAAGACCAAGCTCTCTAGAGCATTCAAATGATCATCAAAGTTAGTTCTAGGGTTTTGAATGAAAAGAGTATTTAATGTACAAAAATTGGGTAAAATGAGTAAATTCTAAAATTGCACAAAAAATCCTTTTTTCTGAAACATGGTGTTTCGATCAACCAAATCGGTCGACCAAAATATTTTCAGTTATCACATGGTCGACTGAAATGTTCCTTTCAGTCGACCAATTCCTCATCGGAACACGACTGAGGCTAGCTCCAAACATCCTGCAGAGTTTCGGTCGACCGGAATGACTTTCGGTTGACCGAAATTGGCTGAGTCCAATTTCTCCTTATTTTTTGCTTCAACTTGATTCTTGGTTTCTGCTCTTGACTTATTCACATTGTTTAGTCTCGAATCTTGAACCTCTTCTGCGTCGGATCTCGTCATGGGTCCCAATGCACGCGCATCGAGATTTGACTTTCTCGATTCTCATCATGTTCTCTCCACGAGCATGTGAGGGTGCAAATCGTGGATCAGAATTTCCTTTAGACCTAAAACTTGTGTATAAGCGTGACCTGCGTACACGAATATTGGACTAAACAGAAGAAAATCGATCCTGGATCCTATAGACGGTCGTGCAAACAACCTATAGCACATGCGGTGAGAGAAATTTTTTTAAAGGGTATTGTGTAATACACATACCTCTATTTGGAAATCTGTTCCTTTTTAAGAATTTTCCTTCCTACAATTTTCATTTCCCGTTTGTTCTTACTGAAGGATTAGTAAAATATTATTATTTTCAAATTACATACACACCATCTCTGATTCTCCCCCTAAGTTTACTCGATTAACTCAACCTACACTGAGAGAAAATGAGCGGAGCGGGGAAAAAGGTAGCTGATGTTGCATTCAAGGCCGGCGGGACCATCGACTGGGAAGGCATGGCCAAGTTGTTGGTCTCCGACGAGGCCCACAAGGAATTCGCCACGCTCCGAAGAACATTCGATGAAGTGAACACCCAATTGCAGACCAAATTCAGCCAGGAACCAAAACCCGTTGACTGGGAGTATTACAGAAAAGGGATTGGCTCTCGCTTGGTTGATATGTATAAACAAGCATATGATGAAGTTCAAATGTCACTCCTCAATACAAACCCAAGTTTGATGCTCTGTTGGTAGAGCTGAAAGAAGCTGAGCAGAAGTCGCTGAAGCAGTCGGAAAGACTGGAAAAGGAAATTGCTGATGTCCAAGAGCTGAAGATGAAACTAAGTACAATGACCGTTGCTGATGAATACTTTGCGAAGCCTCCCGAACTGAAGAGAAGTTTGATGATGAAATCAGAAACGATTATTGGGGCTGTTAGTTTTAGCTTCATGTGGCATTTCTTCTGGACCAGTTTCATTAATTCTGTCAAATCTTTTTGAGCTTGTCCGCAATTTAAGAATAAAGAGGACTAGTTTGTTTTGTCCTTTCATTTCTTGGTTATTTTCAAGACTGAACAAGGATACACTCATTGGGGATTTGTTGATGCAATCTCCCATAGGAGGATTAACATGATGTGTTCAAATATTCGATGGATTTTCATAGGGAAAAAAAATTATAATTTTCAGAAAAAAAAAAGATGGGACTATTGAGAGCAGGGGCGGAACCAGGTAATTTAAATGTAGTAGGCTAGATAAGATATGGATGGTCCCGAGGGTTCGGAGCCCCCGAAATTTTTTTTTCAACCAAAAATAAAGATAATTTATTCGAAGGCATTGATCTTTTGTTTCAAATAGGAGTTTCTTGTGGAAGATTTGGAGACTTGAAGATCCAACATCATTTTTCTTATTAAAGTTATGAAAGATATTTCTTTTTCATATTTTAATCAATTTACAAGAATATGTATTATTCAAAATTCAATCAACAAAATGTCAAATTCTCATCACAAAAATAAAACCTAAATAAGCACTTTCCAGTCTAGCGCAAAAAACCTAAATAAGTACTTCTATAAAAAAAAAATTAACTACCACAAAAAATTCCAAATAAAACCTAAATAATTTAAGGATGTGTTCGGAAATTGTACTTTAAGCCATTTTAAATCCAAATTTAAATTACACAATTTTTAAAATCACTTTTTAACCACTCACATTTTTCTCTCTCCAATTATTAACCACATTTTACCTAGAAAATACAAATAAAACAAATTATAATGCAAATGAGATCGCCGAACACAGCCTAAATTAATTAATTCACAGTCAAAACAACTAATAAGCATCAATCAAAGCCCAAATGAACTGAAATTGAGAGCTCAAATGAACTTCAAAATTTAAAATAATACTACCCAAAAAAAAATCAAAATTTTCAGAATTTTGTAGTTGGCTTGAGCGGACTAATGCCAAAGCATAGTTCCGCCCCTGATTGAGAGGTATTATGCTAGACTAGTAATAAAATGTTATAGACAATGGGAAAGTCTCAATTACTTTGATACATATTCTTCAATAACGAGAATTACATATTAGGATGATACTTGATATTGCAACTATGTGAAATCTTGAATTACATCAAATGGATGTTAAAATAGACTTTATGAATGAAGATTTAGAGAAAGAAATCTATATAGAACATTCTGAGGGTCTTTCATCATTAGGACAGGAAAAAAAAGCCTGTGAATTGGTGAATTTATTACTATACTAGTGGACGAAAACGTGCGTTATACGTGACGATTTATATTTGTGATGATTAGCGTGACCTTGTAACTGGAAAAAATGTTATACGAATATAAACGATTAATGTTAAGAGTAAATAATTTTACCTAGCCATGCAATTTTACTTACAAGGCCATTTGAGACTTTATATTCATATGGGAAAATATTATTTTAATATAGAACTGACTATTAACATCAATGTTTTAAAATGCGTAATGCGTTGCGAGGCATCGAAGTCGAGAATCAAGAATCACAAGTTTAAGCGGGTCAATGTGAAGAATAGGCGTCGTAATACGTTTCTTATTTTTAATATTATTTTAATTATTTTTAAAACATTAAATAGATTTTTATATAAAAAATAGATTTTTTAACTAAAAAAAAACTTGTTTAGGCGAGATCAGGATTAGACCCTCCTAGGCGGGATTAAACACAAGCATAGGAGGCAAAAAAAATTTTGAACGCATTTTTACACGCATACCCCCGATGCGAGGCATTTAGTCCACGCCTCGCGCCAAGGAGGCGCATTACAGCGCCTTTTAGAACACTGGTTAATATTAGATAATTAGATTGATAGAAACACAGTAATATTCATGATATTGAAATTGATGTGTTTATTCTAAGGTAATAGAAAGAATAGATGACAATTTAAAATTGAACTATTAATCTAGTACAAGTGCAAATTCTATTTAACCAGAAGAAGAGTTTATAATCATCTTTACATTTGCTTCTACTGTCGGACATATTTACGAAGTGCTAGAAACTCCAACAAAGAAAGGAAACTAGCATGGAAGGGGAAATGGGGAAAGAGAACAATCTAGACCTATAGTTGGCCACGACATAAAACTTGTAATTAGCCAAGTACATTATATCCATGTCTCGATATCTTCAAAATCACTCCTCGTTAAGTCACAAAAAAGCCCTTCATGGGGGATTTCACAGTTCCATTCAACTACTCGAATCTGACTAGGAAACAAGGACAGAAAGTGAATATAATTTAATCTAATATGCACTGGACTCAATTGTATAATTTAACCTTGTAGAGCCGTACTCTGTAAACCAAAAGCCTTTCTAACCCAAGCACAGTAGATTAACATTCGTCACATCTATACATTAGAAGTTCATTACCATTAGCAATGAAATTAAAAAAATTGTCGTTCCTGAGACAAACCCACTCCAACATTGTAATTATATGCATGAATTAACAGAGAAAGAATATATGCTACATGCTCAATACTTCATGCTTTTAGGAAAAGCGTGTTTTGGTTGAGCACAGTTGAGCAATTAACACTTGTGTAACTCATTTTTTTATCAACTCCAGAAGTTCTCATGGTTGTGCCAGATAAACAATTCATAAAATGACATCAAATCTGATGAATAATTCTGACGTCTAGGGATAGCCCACCGTGTACACAAAGGCTAATACAATTTAAGCCAAGAAATGACATAACTACATGTGCCAAAACCAGTCTTTCCAAAAATGTGTTGGCATGTCACAAGTTAACATAAAGTACTAATACAATTTAAGCAAAGATATAACATAACTATCTGTGCCAAAATTAGTAATACTTTTGAAGGGAGTGCTAGCTGCATATTTTGTCTAACTGAAAAACTTGTAGACTCCAATATTGAAAGTTGTATTTGCTCTGGGATTCTTTGTTCAAATAAAAAAGAAAAACACATTTTATTTTAGAATTACATTTATGAAATTACGTAACAAAGTAATTTTATATTCACAACTTTCAATCATAATATCTTCCAAAATACTTTTAAGTAATATCCTAGAGGTTAGTTCCCATGTTTCAATCATAATATCTTCCAAAATACTAATTTTTAACTGAACCTCAATCAATGACCATCAAAATCATAACCATCTCGACCACGAATAGCATTATCAACATCACGAGACTGTTCAAACTGAAACATGAAAGTATTGGGAAAGATTGATTAGATAATAACATCAAGAGAATTAAAAAATCAACCAATCCAGCATACCTTGCATTATGGACGGCTAATGAAAAAGATTAAGATCCACGCCTAGGTAATCGATGATGTAGATTCAAAGACTCTACTATGACATTTAATAATAGGAGAGTACAACTTCAATTTTATCCTAATTAGGGGGCAATCACTTTGAAAACACTGAACAAGGGAAACTTCAAAGCCACGAAAGAAGATAAGCCAAATAAAAACAAGAAAAGAGTATTCCAGAAATAAGTCTCACTAAAAGCAGGTATGGAATGGAAAAAGAACAAGTCTGTAAGAAGAATTAAATTTCTGACATTTCAGTAACTGTTACTTAATAAAATAAAATAAAAGAGTACAGACCTTTTAGTGCTTCCAGAAATTAGTGTTGTGTGTTTGAATGCCTCAGATTGTGTCCAGAATTTTTTATGTCCTAAAATTTCATCGAAAGAGTGATTTTACTAAAAACAGTCATGAAATGAAAAAAGAATGCTTAACTGTATAAGAAGAACCAAATCTCATATAATTTAATGATTGTTATTAACTAAAATAATGTTATAAAAATAATTCGAATACTATCAGTCTTTGGCCTTTGATTTTGATTTTCCAGTGTTAGTAGTATCTTAATTATAAATTGACAACTTGCATTAGCATTTAGTGTACTGCATATAAAGATAATTAAATTGGAAGGAATTCATTATTTGAAGAGTAAATAAATCTAAATAGGTTAATTCAAATTATTATTACTTTCATTAAAAACTATGTTATTCAAATTGAAAACATTTTATTTGAGAAGATGCAGACATACAGACACTAACCAAAGGTAGAGCTAAACAAAATATACGAAAATGCTTCATAGTTGAAAGGAATTGCTTTTCAACAAGATATTTAATCAATAAGAGAATATCTACCATTGCTCAAAGAATTGTAGGATAGATATGCGCATCTTCCATTACCAAGAGACAACAGGGAGAAGAACTTGAACCGACAATAATGTCATTTCCAACAGATCTGAAAGGCTTTACATTTTTTTTTTAGAAACTTTCTTGACCTTTTTATCTCTTCAACCCGTTTAAATCAAAACACAAGAATTAGAATCATCAAGTAACTTAATCGAGACAAATAGTTTTAACTAAGGATTCACTTAGAAACTGGGCGAAGGGAAGATAGGAAGTGTTATGAACTCTTAATTGATAGGATATTGATCATAGAACATGAGATTTGTAAAAACTCTAATATCAAGTTGAGCTTTGAGTTCTGATCATTTCCAAGTTTTCCTTATTCTGAAACAAGGTAAGTAAATTTTTATTTGCAACTTTTCCTAATGATTTATATTCTGCATCTCAACCAAACTTGTTCATGTTGGTTACGGTATCAAGAAGTTGCAAATCATGCTTACTATAGTGGATGACCTCGGATCAACATCAAACAATGCACAGCACGATAAAAGTTAGGTTATTAAAGGGGAAATGAAAGACACTTGAAGCTGAAAAAATCAACAAATTCAAAAAATCCAAATTAACCTTAAAGTAAAATGTAATTGGTAATCGCACACGATTTGTGAGAAGAAAATGAGCCCAAACAAACTTTAAATCATCATTTCCACGCCAAACAAAGGATGAAGAACTCATTCATCTGAAGCTCTCATCCAATTAACACGGATCATCTCTAATACATTAAACCCACGAATCTAGACATAATCAAACCTAAAACTAGAAGATATGGCAAAATTTTAAAATAAATACAACCAAAAATAAGTAAATAATTGTAACATGAATATCAAGAAATCAATTATTAGGCAGTAAAAGAATTAGGATTTACCTCTTGCTTGTCTGGGAAAAGGGAAATTTCAAAACAAGGGTTTTAATGAACTCGATGAAGTACAACAAACTGAGTGGATAACTGATAAATTTAACACAAGATCGAGAGAGAGAGAGAGAGAGAGAGAGAGAGAGAGAGAGAGAGAGAAGTACCGACAATAATGAAAACAAGATTCTAGATCCAACCTTACGGATGTTTTCTTGTAGATATTGTTGCGGAAGAAGAAGAATGGACTCCTGAAGAACAATCTGGAAATGTGTAGTACGTGAGAAGAATGATCGAAAGTAATAGATCGGCGAGTGGGGAATCAGAAATATCCTTACCAGACCTAAGGTTTGACCAACGTGAAACGCTGTGGAAGATGAAGAATCAACAAAAGGAAAGGTGAGTTTGGATTGCTACAGTTCCCATGATTCACCGGCGGCTGCGAAGGATTGCCAGTAGTATGGAACGAATAGAGGAAAATGAAAGGAGAATAAGATGGAAGAGTCTAGGACTTTGACGAATAGAAGACAAACGTAAGAGAAAGCATAGCATGAGAAGAAAACATATATGTGCAGAAAAGGCGTTTCTCATTTTTAGCCTATAATCGTGATTTTTCGTCCTTATGAATAGTAACTCTCCAAGTGGGATTTATATATAGTAGTGGTAACTTGAAACAAGAACCAAAACAATTACATGAAAAAATTGATAATGTCACCTAAGATCAACGAGTGTGACAAATGTTTTTACGTCAATGACATCGAAAATGATTATGTTATTTTATGTTTTTATATTGACGATATGCTTATTGATCTAATAACGATAAAATGATTAAATCTGCAAAAAATATGTTGAATTTAAGATTTGACATGAAAGATATGGGTTTATCTGATGTGATTCTTAAATTTAAAATTTCAAGAACATTAGATGGACTAGTTCTAAGTCAGTTATATTATGTAGACAAAATTTTGGAAAAATTTAAGAATGATACTTCGACATGGTTAGAACATCAATACATACAACTCATCCTCCATCTAAGAACAAAGGTGAGTCTCTTAAGTAGAGTACTCTCGAATTATTGACCGTAACATTGAAATTTCACTATTTTTTTCGACGCATTGAATGAGGTTGATCCACTCGTCGTTTTGGCTTAGTCCCAACATGGAACTTGCTTCTGTTGATGACACGAACATTGTTTTGGCCATTGTTTCTTGTACTAGCTTGTCCATTGCTTTATTGGCCCTCTTTGTTTGCAATTGAGTCATCGGTCCCCCTTTGATCATCAACGGATCTTTGTGCAGGCTTGTATTCGTGGTCTGGATCACATCACCACTTCTGGCAACGGAGAGGGACTGATCATATAACCCATAGTTGTTGAAGGATATAGTAACACTAACTGGATATTAAATATAAAAAAACTCAAAATCTACTAATGGATTTGTTTTCACACTGGATGGTGCAGCAATATCATGAAAATTTTCTAAACAGATAGTTATTGCTAAATCTACCATAGAATCTAAGTTTATAGCTCTAAACATATATGGTGAAAAGGCTAAGTAGCTATGCAACTTCTTAAAAGATATTTCAAGATGGTCAAAGCATGTGCGGGCAATTTGCATACATTACAATAGTCAATCTGTACTTGGAAGGACACTAAGTAATATGTATAATGGTAAGTCTAAACACATACTTCATAGACATAATACCATAAGGAAACTAATCTTAACATATGTTATCTCTATTAACTATGTGAGGTCAAATAACAACACTGGGGATCCGTTAACTAAAGGTTAAACAGAGAGTTAGTTGAAAAACTGTTCGCTCAAAATAGTGTACCGCAAGCGCACGGGTCGCGTACAAGTAATAAAGTGGACTTTTTGAGTCCGGATTGTCGATCCCACGAGGAATGTTTACTTTAGATTATAAAACTTTAATTAATTCAATTCTAACAATAAAAGAAACACACAATTAAAAGTTGGATTTTTGTAAATTCTAATTTAAAGAAAAGATTGTTAAACTAAATTAAAATAAGGAAAATAAAAGATAAAATGGTTGGGATTCATGATTTCATTTAACCGTCGCCTAATTAATTTCTCAACATGCAAATTAATAAATTACTCATTTACAATGTTAGACCCGATTTTCCAAGTTTAGTCAATTACCTCTCTCGAGTGAAATCAACCCTAATCAATTGGTCTAACCTACTATATCTCTATGTCGATTAAGGCCCAATCAATTGCATTAACTCTTTGTGAAAATAGCTCAATGGATCATCTAGGGTTTAAGGTATATCTCTATCCTTAACAAGAACCTAGAGCATTTGTTATTTGGTCTAAAATGCATAATATCTCTCGATTATCATACACTTCACAAAACACATATTTGGTGATCAAGCAAACACATGTAATAATCTCAATAACAAACACACATGAAATAAGCATTTAATCAAATAGCAAATATTAAAATTAATCCAAGCTAGGTTAAAATCATTCCATAAATCCCAACGTGCAAAATTTAGCTAAACATGATGGAAGAAAAAGCGATAGATAATAAAATTACAACCCGGAGTTTGAAGATTGTGAATTTGGCTAGCTGCTTGAGTTGCGTCCAGCCGCAACCTGCTTCATTGCAACTTCTTCCTCAGCACCTAGCCTTTCACTTCTTTGGATTTCAGTCCCTGCTCCCAGGTTGAACCATCAATTCAGTCCCATCTCCATCTCAATTCCTTCAGATCCAGCTAGAACCAGATTCAGTCCATTCCAATTCCAGCCATGGTAGTCATCATCTATTCCATTGCAGTCACAGGCCAAGCTTCATATCAGCACCAGCAGCAGACCTTCAGCTCCAGAGGTAGTAGCACCAGTACCAGTCTGGTTAACAGCAGTAGCACCAGCAGACCTTGCACCAGCCAGCACTCAGCAGCAGCACCCTTGCAGCCTCTTTCAGCAGCAGTCAATTACACCAGTCTGGTTTTTTAGTTAATCAGTCCAGCATGAAGTGTGAGCAATCCAGGAAGTGTCTATCAGTTTCCAGCAGCAGCAGTATGCTGCCTTTATCTCAGTAGCAGCAGTCGCAGTGATCTCCAATCTCCAGTACTTGAATAATACCCCCAAGGCAGTAGACCAGTTGCTCCAAATAACCAGCAACTCCCCCTCAGCAGCCAGCAACCAACTCCTTCCTCTGGTAACAGCAGTAGCAGATCCAGAAGCAGCACTCTCTTTGTTTCACCAACAGATTCTTCCTCTGATTTCACTACATCAGTTGCAGCAGAACGTTTCCAGTTGTAGGCAGCAGCTCTTCAGCCTTGAACCAGTAACTTCTTCTTCCAGTTATGGCCTCAGCTCCAGCAGTAGCACAGCAGTATAAATATCCAGCAATAATACAGTCCAGCTTCTCCCAGGTGCTTCCAAGAGCAGGGTGTCACTCCCTCTCTCTTCAGCAGTTCTGCAGCAGTGCAGCCAGCCCCGGTTCCTTTGCTTTTCCTATATGCACCCCCCGGTTTCCTTCTCTCTGTTTTTGTGTATATATCCCCGTTTCAGCACAGCTTTCTTCTCATGCTTCCAGCCTTTTTGGTTCTCCCCATGCTCAGCTCTTGCACGATCCAGCTTTTGCCCATACTCTCTTGTCATTTGCCCATGCTGCCAGCAGTAAGCACGTTCCAGCCATGCTCTCCTGTCCTTGTCTCTCTAAAATTGCACATTTGGTCCTTGAGTTTTGGAAGTTGAGCAAAATGGTCCCCAAACTTTATTTTTCTCTTCATCTATGTGCCCAGCTCAATACTTCTTTGGAAAAATATGAAATCAGATTTTAAACTGCTGCCAAGTCCCTCAACTTTGATTTTGCATCCCAAGTCCTCAACCTTTGACACTTGTGCACTTTGGTCCCCAACTTTACTTTTTGTGTGCGATTGATCCATTTGCACTCAAGTTCATCAATTAAGCAATCATTTCGCTTTCTATTGTGATTTTCTCCTTGAATTTGAGTAGTAAACCTTGGTTCTCAACTTTTTGGGATGTTGCAATTTAGTCCTCAAACTTTCGATTTCTTTCACTTTGGTCCTTGAACGTCAAATTTGCTCATCTTTAAGCTCAATTGCACTTCAATCTTGTCCATTTGCTTTCCAATTGAGTTTGTACCTAATTGTACAAGATAAACACAATTTATAAGTAGATATTTGCTCAATTTGTCAATTAAAGTGCTAATTTAGGAACTAAATAAGTGTGTAAAAACACACTTATCGCACCCCCAAACTTGAGCTTTTGCTCGTCTCGAGCAAAATTATCTACTAGTGCAATCAAGTAACGTGAAATATAGATTAACAATGTTAGATAACTTGCAAATTACTCATGAGTGCAAAATTGTATAATCAATTCAAAAGTGTAATTCCAAATAATGCTACCAAAAAGAAGTTTAGCTTATCCGATGTTCGATCGGTGTGTGTGTGCATAGTCACTTTCAATTGTCAATTAAGTTTCGAGAATGTTGATGAGTAAAGAAGTTTCAAGTCAAAACTACCCACCATTAGTGGTCAATTCTTTTTCTTTCCCACTCGTGACATTCATCCCCCAATAAATATTTTTCTTTCCTCTCCCGGGATGCAATTCTAGAGGGTACTCTCAAATCACTCTTTTCTTTTTCCACTCTAGTTTGGGCGTGTTTTACCGACAATCTCGACAACCTAGAAATGCGGTGATTCTCCACTAATGAGTGCTTCGACATTCAAGTTTATACCAAGCAATTCAAACCCACTATTCATCTAAGCCCTTATGCAAGTACAAATGCATGATTTCTAACAACTAACATGATGCTTGCTCGTGACTTCCCTACTCCCTTAAGCTTTCTAATTGACCCATGTAGCGAGCTTTAGGTCGGCAACTCCCCGATTTTTTAGATCAAAGGGTACCAGGTTTCAAAATACCCCTACGGACTTATTAACTCGAGTCAAAAAGGCTACGAAGTGGGATAGACTTATTAAGCGAATGCAATGATAATGTGCTTTTTTTTTTTTTTTTTTTCAAGTGTGTGTGTGAGTACCCTACTCATTAAGCTTTCTAATTGACCCATGTAGCGAGCTTTCGGCCGGCAACTCCCAAGTTTCAAACTTAAGGCACCAAGTTTCAAGATACTCCTACGGGCTTAATTACTCGAGTCAAAAAGGCTTCGAGATAGGGCAATGCAATGCAAAAATTAAAATGGGCTTAGAAATTTAGCATATGGTCATTACTTAGCTTATACTTGGCGAAATATACTCCACACAAAAATTTACTTCCACATGCATGAAATCACCACACGTCTAGGCCGTCTCCTTTACCGGGTCGACAACCCCCAAACTTGTCTTACAATAGGATAAAGAGATTTAGAGTTTTGGAAAACATTTGATAGGTTGATAAAAATTAACAATACAAGCTCACAACCTAGTTCTTCTACTCCATTAACCTCATCACCCTTCAACAATTCCTAAACTTCACCAACAATCAATCATGACTATTGTGCTCAAGATAAATATGATCTTGCATGGATAAGCATTTTGTAAAAGTAGACACAAGTAGTATATTGGTCATAAATCATGAATCAATAACAATTTTAAACATCTAAATAATCCTGGCCACGGCAAGGCTATCTAACATGTCAATACACAATAGGGAATCACCCCCAAACTTGAAATGCACATTGTCCTCAATGTGTAAAATAGAATCAAAGTAAGAGGAAAGAAGTTACTAGACATCCCAAGAAGTGGTGGGGCACTAATGAGTAGTCTTAGGTATGTGAAACTCTCATCGCAATCACCAACAATCCACCCCCAAACTTGTGTTGAAACCTCCAATCGATTGAGCACAATTTTCTCTAATGAGGCATTTCACCGAATACCTTGTGAGCATCCTATGAAAACACAAGAAAAGAGTAGATAATAAGTGATGATGATCCAAAAATTTAAATTACATTCATCATCTCAATTCTAACTCATAAATCCAATGTAATTTGCCCATCCACATGAATATTAAATCACACTTGAAGATAAAAGACAATATGAACCAAGTGATTTAAAAATGAGTTTTAAGCAAATTTTGACTTTGAAAGTTTGATATGAGTATATGCTAGAATTAAATGAGAATGTATTAGAGCTATTTCACAATACCCAACTTGAGGAAAATAATTATGGAAGATAGAGATTTGACCTAGCTAACTTATTTGCAAAAATGTAAATAAAATGCAAAAATTAAAAATAAAGCAAGTAAAGGATAGAGAATGGGTTGCCTCCCATTAAGCGCTTATTTTAAAGTCATTAGCTCGACTCTCCCATAAGCACTTCATGGCACTCTAAATGAAGCTTTTGATGTCCTGCCCATTGTGCTTATTTTAACTTTGCTCCACTCTTCATTTGTTCGAAATACTTGCACTTTGCCATTTCCAAAGTCATGAGACTTGCCTACTTCATCCAATTCAAACTCAACAATGTAGACTTGCTCCTCCTCAAGTGGCTTAATCACAAATTCTATTATTGGACAATTAATGAAGTTGAGAGAATTTGATTTGATCTCTTCCTCGTTAATTGCCACTTCTCCAAGTGATTCTTTTGTGATTAAATTATCGTTCTCTTCAAGCTCATCTCCATTTGTTGATGTCTCATCGGATTTAATGACCGATCCAAAGTTTGAATCCATGGGCAACGGCAAGTTTTTCCTATTAATCTCTAAGAGTGGATTATACCCCCACATTTGAAATCCTTCCCAATACATGTAATCTCCCACAAGCATATCATCCTCATCCAAATTGGAAAGCTTATTGTAATACTTTGCAAGTACCTTCTCATTCAATAATGGAGGACCATCTCCTCCAAGAGTGATGTCCTCATCCCCCTTATCCGGTACACAATCTCCCACGAGCATGTAACTCGTATCCAATGTATCAATTGCTTGTTTCCGACATTTCAAATATCGTCTAAACCCAATAAGCTTCGACGTAATCAAACTATTGCCCGAAAACAAACATTGTCCGTTACAATGCATCATGTAACAAATTTCACAACTTGAATATTCTTCAAGCATGCATTCATCACCCATGTTGAGATTGTTCATTGCAATTGCCTTCCTACTTTACCAATATTAGAGTCAAATATGCATAGAAAGAAAAACAAACACAAGAGAGATTAGAATTGTGGTGGTTAACCAAAGATGACAAAATAAAACATAAAACAAAAATAATTACAAATTGTTAAAACTAAAATTAACTAAAGTAATAATCAAAGTAAAAACATTCCCCGGCAACGGCGCCAAAAACTTGTTCGCTCAAAATAGTGTACCGCAAGCGCACGGGTCGCGTACAAGTAATAAAGTGGACTTTTTGAGTCCGGATTGTCGATCCCACGAGGAATGTTTACTTTAGATTATAAAACTTTAATTAATTCAATTCTAACAATAAAAGAAACACACAATTAAAAGTTGGATTTTTGTAAATTCTAATTTAAAGAAAAGATTGTTAAACTAAATTAAAATAAGGAAAATAAAAGATAAAATGGTTGGGATTCATGATTTCATTTAACCGTCGCCTAATTAATTTCTCAACATGCAAATTAATAAATTACTCATTTACAATGTTAGACCCGATTTTCCAAGTTTAGTCAATTACCTCTCTCGAGTGAAATCAACCCTAATCAATTGGTCTAACCTACTATATCTCTATGTCGATTAAGGCCCAATCAATTGCATTAACTCTTTGTGAAAATAGCTCAATGGATCATCTAGGGTTTAAGGTATATCTCTATCCTTAACAAGAACCTAGAGCATTTGTTATTTGGTCTAAAATGCATAATATCTCTCGATTATCATACACTTCACAAAACACATATTTGGTGATCAAGCAAACACATGTAATAATCTCAATAACAAACACACATGAAATAAGCATTTAATCAAATAGCAAATATTAAAATTAATCCAAGCTAGGTTAAAATCATTCCATAAATCCCAACGTGCAAAATTTAGCTAAACATGATGGAAGAAAAAGCGATAGATAATAAAATTACAACCCGGAGTTTGAAGATTGTGAATTTGGCTAGCTGCTTGAGTTGCGTCCAGCCGCAACCTGCTTCATTGCAACTTCTTCCTCAGCACCTAGCCTTTCACTTCTTTGGATTTCAGTCCCTGCTCCCAGGTTGAACCATCAATTCAGTCCCATCTCCATCTCAATTCCTTCAGATCCAGCTAGAACCAGATTCAGTCCATTCCAATTCCAGCCATGGTAGTCATCATCTATTCCATTGCAGTCACAGGCCAAGCTTCATATCAGCACCAGCAGCAGACCTTCAGCTCCAGAGGTAGTAGCACCAGTACCAGTCTGGTTAACAGCAGTAGCACCAGCAGACCTTGCACCAGCCAGCACTCAGCAGCAGCACCCTTGCAGCCTCTTTCAGCAGCAGTCAATTACACCAGTCTGGTTTTTTAGTTAATCAGTCCAGCATGAAGTGTGAGCAATCCAGGAAGTGTCTATCAGTTTCCAGCAGCAGCAGTATGCTGCCTTTATCTCAGTAGCAGCAGTCGCAGTGATCTCCAATCTCCAGTACTTGAATAATACCCCCAAGGCAGTAGACCAGTTGCTCCAAATAACCAGCAACTCCCCCTCAGCAGCCAGCAACCAACTCCTTCCTCTGGTAACAGCAGTAGCAGATCCAGAAGCAGCACTCTCTTTGTTTCACCAACAGATTCTTCCTCTGATTTCACTACATCAGTTGCAGCAGAACGTTTCCAGTTGTAGGCAGCAGCTCTTCAGCCTTGAACCAGTAACTTCTTCTTCCAGTTATGGCCTCAGCTCCAGCAGTAGCACAGCAGTATAAATATCCAGCAATAATACAGTCCAGCTTCTCCCAGGTGCTTCCAAGAGCAGGGTGTCACTCCCTCTCTCTTCAGCAGTTCTGCAGCAGTGCAGCCAGCCCCGGTTCCTTTGCTTTTCCTATATGCACCCCCCGGTTTCCTTCTCTCTGTTTTTGTGTATATATCCCCGTTTCAGCACAGCTTTCTTCTCATGCTTCCAGCCTTTTTGGTTCTCCCCATGCTCAGCTCTTGCACGATCCAGCTTTTGCCCATACTCTCTTGTCATTTGCCCATGCTGCCAGCAGTAAGCACGTTCCAGCCATGCTCTCCTGTCCTTGTCTCTCTAAAATTGCACATTTGGTCCTTGAGTTTTGGAAGTTGAGCAAAATGGTCCCCAAACTTTATTTTTCTCTTCATCTATGTGCCCAGCTCAATACTTCTTTGGAAAAATATGAAATCAGATTTTAAACTGCTGCCAAGTCCCTCAACTTTGATTTTGCATCCCAAGTCCTCAACCTTTGACACTTGTGCACTTTGGTCCCCAACTTTACTTTTTGTGTGCGATTGATCCATTTGCACTCAAGTTCATCAATTAAGCAATCATTTCGCTTTCTATTGTGATTTTCTCCTTGAATTTGAGTAGTAAACCTTGGTTCTCAACTTTTTGGGATGTTGCAATTTAGTCCTCAAACTTTCGATTTCTTTCACTTTGGTCCTTGAACGTCAAATTTGCTCATCTTTAAGCTCAATTGCACTTCAATCTTG
Source organism: Ligustrum vulgare (assembly GCA_963555705.1). Lineage (NCBI taxonomy): Eukaryota > Viridiplantae > Streptophyta > Magnoliopsida > Lamiales > Oleaceae > Ligustrum > Ligustrum vulgare. The sequence continues at coordinate 14,634,436 of OY743173.1, read as the reverse complement.
TCCATTTGCTTTCCAATTGAGTTTGTACCTAATTGTACAAGATAAACACAATTTATAAGTAGATATTTGCTCAATTTGTCAATTAAAGTGCTAATTTAGGAACTAAATAAGTGTGTAAAAACACACTTATCAAAAACCATCGAAAGAAATGAGACTAAAGCCCTTGGACGAATGGGTTAACACAATGGAACCCCAGCCTAATTGATTGGAGACCCCAAGATCTATGTTTAAAGAGACGACCTAATTATAAAGACTTAATTGAATCATTGTGGAGGATAACATTCATTATCCACTCCTATAATGTAACGGTGTTGCCCATAAAAATTGAGAGAAGTAATTCTCCTAAGAAATCACCTACGTGAGAGAAAAATGGGGTCGCTTCTAAGGGAATTGTGTGAGACTCAAATCTAAGAAACTTTAACAGAAATAGGTGTATGTTCATGGCCAGACAACTGAATTGTATTGGAATAACATATGTAGAGTATATTATCATTATTTACAGAAAAATAGGATGGTTCAAAGACATCACATGTACTAGTCAACTAGTAAAGTAAATATATTTTTACAAGTGAAGGTTCAAAGGGTAATACCTACCTATTTTATGCAAGTTTCAACCTTCAAAATATATGACCAAGTCTTTGTGTCTCATGTTCTTGTGTCTCTCGTAATTTTCATTCATGTAAGGGAATGTTGGAAAATAGCTTATGAGTGAGACTTCTTAGGCATAATTTTGGATGAGACTCAACTTTTTTGAGAAAGATCAAAGTGAAATTGCATTCTCATACGTGAGAATTTTGAAATGATATATGATGCTCGATGAACAGATAATTGGAATTCAAAGTGGACCACTTGGAAGATCTTTATAGGTTGGAAGGAAAGAAATAATTTTGTCTCATATAGCAAAATAACCAAAAAAAAAAAAGCATTACCATAAATATGGCAACACTTTTGGAGGGTGTAATCATATGTAGCATATAGACTCTTTCCACGTACAAGCAAGGATTGCAAAATATGGATCGAAATTACCTTTAGACCTTGAACTTGCGTGTGTTGCATACATGAATGTCAGGCTATGCACACCAAAATTCAACAGTTTTTTTTTCAACTTTATTTTTAATCATATATTTTTATTAGACTCACCATTTTATACACTGTTCAACCACATTCAAAAAATTCTCCTACACCAAACAGACTTTTAATTCTACATTGAGACTTGATGCCACAGAAAATGATGTTGTATCACTGTGATGTTGAAGCTTTATTTGGTAACACTGTATCGATTTATAAATTGATTTTTATTATTTTTATGGTAAAATGAGTGGTTAAAAATGGTGAAAAAATATGTGTAATTAATAATTTATTTAAAAAGTTGTATTGTTTATAAATTGTGATGATTGCATTAAGAAACGGAGAGTAAGTCGCATTACTCCACCGAAAAGTCCAAATCCCTCCTCCTAAAAGCTCGACGTGTAAGCACGAGGCAGTAATATTAAAAGGACAAAACAGTCATTTCCACGAAACGCGACATCAGCCGACTAGTAGTAGAATACTAGAATAGGATACAAAAACAACCGCGTAAATCCTAATCCTAATCTTGTAAATTTACCCATATATCCTTAATCTCCATCACCCCTATATAAATCCAAAGGCAAATAATTTTCTCATTTAGCATGCACCCCCCTCCACACCACCCCCAGCCTGTTTCTATTTCTCTCTCCCCAGACTCCATTTCTCTGTCTATCTATACACACAGATCATGTTTATGAATGCATATACATACATAATATACATACACGTTCATATATATCTCTACATATACAATCCAAATTTGGATTGAGTAGAAATGAAGCGGAAGTGCTCATGTTGTAACGCTGATGGGCATAACTCGCGCACTTGTCCAATGAGGACCGGCAAAGAGATCGATGATGGTGGTGGGAGCGGTGGAGGTGGACACAGTGGCCCTGACGGCGGTGGATTTACGCTGTTTGGGGTGCGGTTGACAGATGGATCGTACATTAAGAAGAGTTTTAGCATGGGTAACCTCGCGAACTACCATTCCTCCTCCTCCTCGGCTGCCGTGCCGGATTCGCCAGACGGGTATCATTCCGACGGTCCAGGTCGCGGATCTGCTTCTCCTGCTCTCCCTCGAGCCCAGAAAAGAAAAGGTTTTAATTTTTTTTTTTTAATTGGATTTTTAATGTTTGCATGTCCGTTTAATTTAGTTAATTTGGGGAATCTTTTAACTTTTCGGTTTGCATGCGGGTTTAATTGAGTTCATTTGTGTTTTTGTGTGGTGTTTATGCATTGCATGTTGATTTAATTTGATGATTGACCCTAATAACACTTTTCCCATTTTTCGTTTGGGGAAAAAGAAAAAAGAAAAAACAAACAAAAAATAAAATAAACTTCGGTCTCTTGGCATGATAGTTCAATTTGAATATTGACTCAGGAATACTCATTTCACGTTTGGGATTGACTAAGAATACTCTCTGAATGTGAATTTATTTTGCAGATTTGACTAAAAAGGAAAGAAAATAAAGATTTTTTTCACTGGAGTTAAACTTGAATAATGTAGTAAAGTACTCTCATTTGTGTGGATAAAGAGAGGGAAGACGATAGGTTACTTGAGTGTTATATCATCAAATATAGAAAAGTAGTTATTATATAATTTTTTTTTTTTATCTTACTCCTATCTCCCTAAAATCCCATATCATTTATGGGGTTGTCGTGAATTTCTATTGTAATTTATAGTTTATCATTTTTTCTTTTTTCCCAATTTTCTATCTTCATTTTATTGGAATCTTTTAAGTGTGTGCATATCTTAGTCCCTGATGACGCCGTTCTCCACATGTTTATGTGTACATAAATAATTCATTTGATTGTTTGCATGGATTTATGGCGTTATATGATCATTGATCAGTAATGACAAGCCAATGTTTTTTTGGCCGGTATAAACTGATCTTTTTTGTTGTTGTTGTTGTCTTTATGATTTTGACTAGTCTAACACAGATGAAAATTTACAAATTGAAGAGTAGCTGATCGTTATGACTAATCAGGGACTGTCTCCCTGTCGGATTTAGGTGTTTAACAATTAGATTATAAGTTGGCAAAAAGAGCTTCTCTCTTTACCTTTTTGTTACTTTCAGCACATAGAAAGGGTTACTAACACGAGAATTAGCATTGTGGTGACTCGTTGCAGTATGGTTCCTTATAATTCCTCAATATAGTACTCTGTATTTTGTGAAATCTTTTTGGCCTTGTAGTTGAAGAAAGAGGATATTGGGCCTCTTTATCATTCTTGGGGTCTGTGGTGCATCTGTCATCTGTGGCAATGTTATCCATATGAAAATTCACATTTCATATAGCATTATTTCCCCCATTTTCTACAACTTCAGAATGCCTCCTGTAATTTCTCCTCTATCATGATTCTGAGTGTTAACACTAGTGATTAATAAGCTAATATTGCTAGTAGGTGATGAAAAAAGGGTGCTTTATTTTCCAATCTTTTTCAATAACTTTGATTGGATTTTGGTTTGCAGGTGTTCCTTGGACACACGAAGAGCATCGGCAATTCCTTCTGGGTCTGCAGAGATTTGGGAAAGGAGAGTGGCGGCATATATCAAGAAACTTTGTTCCATCAAAGACTCCAACCCAGGTAGCGAGCCATGCTCAGAAGTTCTTTAATCGTCACTGTAATTCAGCAACTCGGGGAAATAGGAGATCCAGCCTCTTTGACATGGTGCTGGACACGGTTTGTCTTGATCCTATCTCGCTAACAAATATATGTATTATATACTAAAGGTACAACATATGAAAGGGAAAACCCTGTATGTGAGTAGAGACACCCATATGTGCACACAAAGACTAATGCATAGATAAGATTGCCTCTTATTCCAGTCATTAACATCATGTTAGGAGAGAAATCATTAAAGTTCCATGCTGTCTTTGTCTGTAATGCACTTTACCCCCATTTGTTTTGTTTAACACTTGGAAATGTCTGAATGCTATAAGTTGTAGCAATCGAAAATCTTTAATAAATTAGGATTATATGACTGATTTTCCTTTCATGGATTCTTTTATGACAATTGTTAATATCAGGCAAGAAATTCGTCTACAATTCCAGTACAATTTAGCATCCCCCCTCAAGCAGTGGGAACTGACAATGGACAACTCATGCTTTTGACTTCTCAAGTGGCAGATACCAATCCTTCAGTGCCTTCTCTCGATCTTTCTCTCGAGTCAGCTTTTTCGACTTTGCCAATTCAACTCAGTCCATCAAATTCAGCTTCTCTAGAGAATGGTGGAGCAGTGGTTTCTGATCATCAGATCTTTAAGACAATTCCAGTCAATCCAAAAGCAGTAAATGTGGAAGAACTGATGGATGTGTCCCAGCTGAGTTTAGGAAAGGCTGGCAGTGACCGTATCAAACAATTACCACTCTCCCTTGGATTACCAGGGGAGACATAATTGCAGTCGGCATTTCACCCAAGTGCTCAACAGCTCTTATCAAACCAATGGTGAAGCTAGTCAGTTCCAAGAACTTTGCAGTACAGTAAAATAGTGGATTATCAATTATCACTCTCCTTCCTCATATCTATTGTATAATGGACTCTCTCAATCTTTCATGTAAATATATTGTAGAATGATAGCCCCCAGGGCATAGGAAATTTGCTCAGCGCAGTCGGGTGTAGGGTTCGAATCCTGAAAAAATGGATTTGTGTCATATGGCAAGCGGGAGTCACCATCATTCATGGGAGTTACCAATGTCCTCCACTCTGGCTCTGGAAGACACAACCTGTGATTTATCTGTTGAACCAATGGCTCAAGGTAGCATCGGTTCGGGCCCTTAAGGTGTGGGTTACACCTTTATATTATAGAGTGATATAGGTTGATTTGGTTTTGAACTGCAAATATCTATAGAATTTTCGTAATGGGATAATGGTAACCAAACTTATCTTTTTTATATTTTTTTACTATTTTTTCCTTTCGCGAGAATTCACATGTTTTTGATAACTTGAGCAATTAAATTCGAAGAAAACAAAATTGGGAACTTTATTTGCTCTTGTTGAATTGGGTAGGGAAGTTATATACCCAACAAAGATGGTGTGGAAGTGGGGGTCACTGGTACCCACCCCATAGGGAGTGGGTTTTTGTGTGTGTGTGTTGGGTACCCAAACGGGTAGGGGGAATATTTTATTTGCACATATTCTAGGGACAAAATGAAGTGTGTGTTGTACACTATACTTAGTGGCAACTTCGTCTCGACAACGAATTTCACCATTCCAACACGAGATTCTTTCTCATAATACATCATGTGCTTAGTGTTGATGTAGAACCAATATTGAATTTACCAAATATTAATTGAGTTTGATTTTCTTTAACATGACCATCTTTGATTACACATTTGCGATAGTGATGATTGAGATGGGTAGTATCGATACCCTTTTGATTATGCCAAATGTTGTGCACAGTATTTGCGCACTACTTTGTACTCTTAGTTTTGTCAGTTGTGCCACCCGTTAAATCAATTTAAAGTGATCTCAACACTTTGCAGGTTTTTTATCCTTTCACTTCCCTCTTGCATTAAGAATGTTGGGTACATCTTCGACAACATCCACATCTTCTTCAATGTCATCCAAATTAATTGGATGACTATATCCTACCTCATCAATATCTTCCGAAATGGGAACTTCGTTGAGATCGAAAAATTCATTATAAAAGGGAGATTGTGGTGTTATCGATGATTGTCCATCAAACAAATTCCCAACAAATTGACAAGTATCCATCTGTGTGAAAAAAAAAAAAAAAGAGAAATGTGTAATAGTGAAGAATTGAATTGAAATACGTAAATTTAAAAATGAATTAGAAAATAATAGAAGAAAGTTGAGTAGATAATTGTAGAGTTAATTGTGTAATTAAAGTGAAATATGTTCGTATTTATAGATGAAAATTGTGACCGTTGAGACTTTAAAAGTGTTGTGACAGTTATTTCAACGATCACAATACTTTAATTAGTGACCATCACTAATCAAGCCAGTGAGGCTGAAGCGGCGCTCGTTGCCCCTTTTTTTTTTTTTTTTAAAGGACCGACTCAAGCGGGCTGAACTTTGACGAGCAGCCTATTGCCATCTCTACCCATAAAGTTTGGAAAAACCAAAGGTATTCTAATCAAATTTTTGGTGCAAAAGCATGATGTTGAGTCGAGGTGTACAACGAGGAAAAGTTTTCCGGGCTCGAGGTAGTTCGTTTAACCTAACATGGATCTCCTAGTCATCACCACATTCTCATTTTTCAAATTTTTGAAAAATAACAAAAATTTAAGCACAAATATGCTGGACGCCGGCGGATCCGCCGACTGTGCTTAGCAAGTTTTGAATTTTTTTTTTACTATAGCTGAAACTGAAATTTGGCCCATTCACTCTCATTTTTTCAATCCATTTATTTGAAATTCAAATTCAGCTCAATTAAAACCCATAAGGGAAAAATACATAAATAAGGTGTTTAAAAAATACAAATTTCAAAAATAAGATCAAACCTATATAATTTCAAAAATTAGGTTGTAATTAGTATTAATTAATTATATTAATTAATTAAAAATATTTTATTAATTATACATATTGAGGTCACGACATGTATAATTTCTTGTCACAAACACAAATCTTTTAGGCCACAAAATTTTTAAATCACAATTGATTTCAAGGTCACAAATCACTAGGTCACAAAAAGATCAAATTTGTCAATCCCGACTTTTTTCTAGGTTACAAATTATCAATTATGAGGTCACACATTTTTTTAATGTTACATTTATCAAATCGACATCTAAGACGATGCACACTTATAGCCTCCATCGTCCAATCGCCGCCGCCACAAATCTTTTAGACCACAAAATTTTTAAATCACAAATGATTTCAAGGTCACAAATCACTAATTCACAAAAAGATCAAATTAGTCAATCCCGGACTTTTTTCTAGGTCACAAATTATCAATTATTAGGTCACACGTTTTTTTAATGTTACATTTATCAAATCTACATCTAAGACGATGCACACTTGTAGCCGCCATCGTCCCATCGCCACCGCCGCTGCCACTTCAAGTCGACTGCACCACCACCTACCAAGTCACAACATCTCACACGATCAAAACCTAAAGCCGATAGCATGTCAACACCATCTCCATCACCACCACTGCCACCGATTCATCATCGTCGCGATCAACCACCATCAGCCCCCAACCAAAAAAACACCGCTATTTTACCACCACCTACTCCACATCCCATCACCAACAACTTCACCACAACTGCAACCACCACCAGTTCGATCACCACCGGTGTAGATGCAGATGCAAGAGGTGGTGCAAGGAGGGTGGCTGATGCGGCGATCTCATTTGCACCTCTGCATACCTGTCGCTGCGCCTCTGCATATCTGCCGCTGCACCGCCGCGTGGAAGAAGGACTGGTGATATGGTGGAAGAAAAATATGGCGATCTCGGGTGAAGAGAAATGAAAGAGGGATGTGCTGCCTTTTGGGGGAGAGAATTGGAAGGGAAATTCTTTAGTTTTGAATCAGATTCTAGAACTAGGGTTTAGTCGTAATGTAATTTAATAATTAATATATTAATTATTAATACTAAAATTTATAATTATAACCTGAAATTTGAAATAATACAAGTTTGATCTTATTTATAAATTTGGTTATTATAAAGTAGGGGTGTGTAATTTCCACAACCCATAACCCCAAATACCCAATAAGGCAATAACCCATTTTTTTATCCAATACAAACCCCTTCCTTTGCTCTTTTTCATTTCGATAATCGACCACTCCCCCTCCTCCAGGAAACCAGGCTTCATCCGCCTCCTCCAGTAACAGCAAGACCACCTGGAGCCTCCTCTCCCGGTCTATCTTCACTCCTCAGTCCTCACAATTTATAGTCTTCGGTTTTCGCCCTTCAAGTTCGGTAAGTTGTAATTTTTATGTTTTGTAATTTTATATTTTGTAATTTCTAGATTCTAAGGTTGACTAATTGAGCTAGTGCAGGGCAGCCAGCTAGCCACTGTCCAAACTCACAAGTCACAGCAAGCTGCAGTGAGCTGAGCAGGCAATGACATTGTGGTCATTGAGGTTGACTGTTGACCCTTGAGTATCAGGTAATGTGGCTGACCCTTGATTTTAGTTCTGAAATATTATATGAAAATTATGCATAAATGTTACTTTTAAGTTTTTGAAATGTAGCGCATGTGAGCCCCGTATTTCCCTTGCGTGAATTGTGAATTGAGATTTAGTGAATATTTGATTTGATTTGTAAATTTTGATTATTGATTTATGTTGTGTGAATATCGCAAGTGCACGATATCTCGAACAAGTAGTAAAGTGAACTTTTTGAGTCTGGAGTATCGATCCCACGAGAACTAATTTACTTATTACTAGTTTTAATTAATCAGTTCCTAAACTACAAATAAATATCATGATTATGATTTTTGAATTTTTTTTAAAATGGTGAAAGCAATTAAATGTGAAAATAAATAAATAAAGCAATTGAAATGATTTGATTTTTGTTTTCTTGTTTTTCTAATGAATGGAAAATGTTGGGACTCACGATAATAATTTTGTTATCCTATTCAATTTCTCTTCTCATGTATTGTTTCAAAAGTAGTGTTTAATCAAATTCACAATTTTATCCAAAATTTTCCTCTCGAGTTTAAATGGGTTTTATCTAGATAGGTCAACCACTTATCTCTATGATGGTCAGAATAAGCCCTAAATAGATGCATTAAATGACAAGAATTCAAAATGATTACGACAATCACAACTATGTATCTCTACCCTTTCGTCAATTGTCGGATTTTATTATTAGGTCTAGGTGTTAACTCACCTCTCGGATTATGAAAACAACTCACAAATCATCAAATTGCTGATCAAGCAATTCGTACATTAAAACACAATAATAAAATCAACACATAAAACAATATACCCAAAACATGAGAATTGAAATTGAATATTCAAACAAAATCACATCGTTCGTCCCAACTAATTATTTTGCTACTCATGCTAGAAGCAAAAATAATAAAATTACAAAATATGAAATTCAACATGTTTTCGATTTTAGAGTCTTGGACCAAGAAAATGAATTCCAAGTTTGAACAATGATGAACGCTAGATTCTTGCCTCTTTCCTTGTGTCTCTACTCTTGTGAATTTTAGAACCCTAATAATGAAACAATTAAAATAAACTCACAATTTAGCAATATCATATTCTAAAACACTCACATTGGTGCAAATTTAAGCGTAGAAATAAGTGCAAAATTGCACTTATCAAATCCCCCAAACGTAAACTCTTATTCGTCATTGAGAAAGATAGAACTAATACAATCATGCAAGTATGAAGTGGAGAACTTTGACTACTATTCTCAACATCAAATGAATGTTAAATAACCTGTCATATTTGCTTCAGGATTTAAAACTCCAGTAATCTTTGAAAAGTATTCGAACAATGCTATACAAGTTTTAATTCACTTCGTGCTCAATGTGTGTATGTGTGTGTGTTCAATAAACTCAATCATCATAGTGCGCATAAGTGATCTCCCGACCCTTAGTGGTCAATTTCGCTTTCCCTCTCGGGAGATTCACTTTCCCCCCAAACTTGTTATTTTCTCTCTACCCCGGGGTATAACTTCTAATATTGCTTCCTACATATCTAATTCTTTCTCTCTCCAATTTAGGTATGTAAAACCAATAATAGCTACTACCTCGGACTGCGATGATTCTCCTTTGATTGAGCGCCCCAACCTTCAGACATCCACTAGGTATTTCAAACCCACTAGTTATCTTAATCCCAAATGTGCAAAACTATCAACTAAATTTTACTATCATGCAATACCCTTCTCCATTAAGCTAATAATGACCCTTGTAGCGAGCTTTAGGCCAGTGGCTCCCAAGCCAGACGACTTTAGGGCACCAGGTTTTGAAATACCCCTTCGACCTTAATCACTCGAGTCACTACGCTCCGAAGAAAGATGTCAAATGAATGCAATGTCCTAATTTTTTCTTTGGCTCTTTTTTTTTCCTTTTTTGTAACTGAAGTAAATCTACATGAGTTACCTCTCTCTTAAGCTTTCTAGATGACCCCTGTAGCGAGCTTTAGGTCGGTGGCTCCCAATTCAGACGACTTTAGGGCACCAGGTATTGAAATACCCCTACGAGCTTAATTACTTGAGTCAAAAAGGCTACAAAGAGAGGTAAAAGATGCATGCATGTTCCTACTTTATGCAAGGGATTAGATTACCAGCATTTGGTCATTATCTAGCTTCCTCCTGTCAGTCAAGGTCACTCCACACAACAATTTTGCACACATGGAATCAACACACCCCAACCAGTAACATTATCAATTTTACACCCCCAAACTGTCTAACTCATTGGTCATAGTGATGGAATGACATGTTTCGAGTCGGAATATATCTTAAGTTCATATTGACAACCTACAACCAACTATTCCAATGCAACCACAATGCGCAATAATCAAGTTGACGTGCTCAAAGAATAATCAAGTATAGCAAATTACTACAAGCATAGCACTCATGTCCCCAGTTCATGAATTACCGCAATTTCAAATAATTATCATCACGAGTGGCGAGATTGTTCAACACAAACCAAGCAAATTTTTTTTTTTTTTTTTTTGAGATAACTACAATCCAACATTAAAAACAAAGCAGAAACATATATACTACTCAGAATTGAAATACTACCCTCCCCCAAACTTGAAATACACATTAATCCCTAATGTGAGAAATATATATACAAGGAGAGAGAGTACCGGGCACTCAAAACTCAGGAGGTGGTGGAGGATCATGCGGCCTTTGAAAACGTCGCAGTTGCATCATCATCTCCTCATGATCTCGACGTTGACGGTCATCAAGGGACTGAAGTGTAGCAAATATCATATCCTGCCCTTCTTGTAAATGAGTCTGACCCTCTTGCAACTGACTAATGGCTTCCTCTTGATGTTGGAGTGATGATTGCACTTGCCTCAATACTGGTCCAAAATTCACACCTCCTCTACTTCCAAGTCTATGCTGAAAGGTGAAGCAGGTCGATCAGCTGGCACTTCCTCTTGGATAGGTATATTTTCATCTCTATGTCCCCCCTCATCTTCATCTTCTTCCTCATCATCTTCATCTTCCAACACAGTTTCCCTTCTTACATTCTGATGAGGACTGGCTTGAGCCAGTGATTTCCTCATCGTTGCAAGGCGCAATACTAGAGCAGGTTTCTTTTTGGCTTCAGATGGAAGCATGGGGACCCCTGCTCTTTTGCACAATGCAGAGATTAGACTGGGCATGATTAGTTTCGTTCTGCTCCGAGGTACCAACGCAGCATCCTTTACATTATAGAATATAACCTCACCAAATTTGATATCCTGCCTAATAGCAAGTCTGTATAGCAAAGTCATTTTTGGTAGGTGAATGTGAGTAGTATGTGTTGTAGGGAAGACATTAGTGCTAAAAAATTGATGCAGGAAATGCATCTCAGTAGTCATTTCTCCATGATTCACCACATTTTTAAGTGGCCAAGTTTTTTGCTGGGTAGATAAATTGTGTCACTTCCACAAAATTGGTGACAGGAGGTGGAGTAGACCGTTCTTCAATGTTGTAATATTCTTAAATGATTTGGGGGCTGAATGGGACCCAAATTCCCCTCACATATGTCTGCATGTATTGCTCGCTTTCCTCATTCAGGATATTTGCATTGAAATTACACATAAATTTCCTTACCATCGCTGTGTAGACTTTGTACAGTTTGGCGCATATTTTGGTCCACCCTTTTTCCTTTATTATATTTGAAATTGTAGAAAATTTCAATTCATTCAGTCGAATTTCCCTTTCCATTAGGGGAGCGCTATGCCCAAAATGTTCGGCACGCCGTTCAGCATCTTCTGAAACATAGGTCTCGTATGACTATGACTCAAATCTAGTATGCTTTCCAGTGTTTGAAGATTCTGCAGTTCCTTTTCCTTTGGTGGCACGAGATGGGGGTGCTCTTGGAGGCATTATGGTGGAAGAACCCTACAAAATGAATATCAAAGTGTGAGTTCAAGTAGAGTATTGAATGCATAAAGGAATAACATGGTAGTAGATGAAAACTTTAGCATAATGTAAAGAAGTATAGAATGCACTCATCTCCTCCAAACTTGAATGAAAATTACATGAGCTATAGTTGGGACAATATAAGAATTCACCTTAATGAAGTTTGGATGCAAAAATAGAATGTGAACTTGAAATTTTCACGCATGAATTCCTTATTTAATCAATGTGTTTGGTTGCACATGGATTGGTGATGTTCCAAAATTTAGGTGCAATCCCAATGGAGCTCCATATCACACACAATATGAAAATATGCAAACATTAATCTTCACCAAAATCCAACATATACACAATTGAACCAAAAACCCGCATATCCAATGTTATAGGAATCTCACCAATTTGAGGTTTTAGGCTAACACATTGTATGCATGATGGTTAACTAATTCCACAAATGCATATGTAACTTAGAAATCCATAACTCCCCAAACAATGTCTCCAATTCAATTTAAAACAAACACCTTATGTGCATATGGGGATCTCAAATACTCAAGAAATTCTTCTTCCAATAAAACAATTCGATTGAGGCCTTATATCAAACATATTGTGCGCATACCCAAATTTACCCCAATTTCAAATAATGGAACTACTCTAAAATGCCCCAAACATCAATGAACAAAGAAGGCAAAGCTTACAAAATCCTCAATCACATTTCAACATTATGACAACTCCTCTTACCAAATCCATACCAATTGTGAAACCCACAAAAATTACAAAATGTGTGTATGTGAAAAGTGTAGAGAATATTACCTTTGAGATATGTTGAAGTGGGAGAGTTAGAGATGTGAAAACCTTGAAATACTAGAAGAAATTTTTCACTTGCAAGCAATTGATGTGAATGTAGGAGGAGAGGGGTGTTCGTTTAGGATTTGTGAAGAGAGAAATGTGATAAAAAGGGTTTGTGAAGAGAGAAATGTGAGGAAAAAATGATGAAGGCCCGGTTTTGAAGTGTAAAATCTGATTTCAGTTTTTTTTCGTAGTGGACCGCGATCAGACCGCGTTTGGAAAAATGCGATATGACCGCGGCAAACAGGCAATTATAAAAATCGCGGTCAAACCTCTGTTTGCAATCCACAGTTCGACCACGATTGCGCAGTTTTATTTTATTTTTTTTGATAAAATAATAAAAAATAAAATATCTAAATTTGAATCAAATTAGAGAAATGCGTCTTAATGTCTAATGGAATGTTAAATGCAAACTAAAAAAACAATTAAACAAAGAGTATAAGGTTTAGAAATCGGGATGCCACCCTATAGTTCTTGATTTATAGTCTCAAGCTGGACTGTATAATGGGGTCAGTGTGGCACCGCGATGTCAAGTGTCGCTCTGCTGCAGGGAAATCTTCCATGTAGTGTTTTACTTGTTGTCCATTCAGCTTGAAAGTTCCCTTAATGGGATGACATAACAATAGTCCCATATGGAAATATCTGATCGACAGTGAAAGGTCCCGACCACCTTGACTTTAGCTTGCCCCGGAAATAGTTTCAGCCTAGAATTGTATAATAAGACCTGATCTCCAATCTTGAATGTTCTATGCTGAATATTCTTATCGTGCCACTGTTTTATTCTTTCCTTATAAATGACTGCATTCTCATAGGATTCCCTTCTGAATTCTTCTAACTCATACATCTGCAATATTCATGTTTCCCCAACTTTTTCTAAGTCCATGTTCAGTTGCACCAGTGCCCAATATGCTTTCTGCTCAAATTCCACAGGTAGGTGACATGCTTTCCCAAACACTATTCGATATGGTGACTGATATGATCCGGACCAGGCATCAAAGGGCGAAGTCGAGACATCGGAAATACGACAGTGATCTACGTGAAAAACGGAGTAAGTTACATGTTGGAATCGAACCGAGAAGACCAAAGAATCAAGCCGAGCCGAGTACACGAAATTGTTTATGCAGAAAAGGCATTACGACCGTAATAGAAATCCTTCACGGCCGTAACTCATATAATCACGGCCGTAAAAGCTATTGTCACGGCCGTAATCAACTATCGAGGGAAAAGGCAGAATTTCAGGCAGAACAGGTCTTACGGCCGTATGCCCAGTCTCACGGCCGTAACTATTGGTGCAGATTTGGATCCGTGAGGCCTTTACAGCCGTAACTGGGTAGCGACCATATTTTGCGGGATTTTAATTGTTTTATTCCTTTTTTAGTTTTTAGGTTATTTTCCTAATTTAGTGTTTTAGCTTAATTAGAATTCTATTTTGAGTAAACTAGCGACTAGGTTATTTTGCTTATTTATATTCCTTTCCATGATTGTAAAAAAATAGTTGAGTTTGAGTTTATGAATTTAAGTTGAGAGAGTTTTCTCCAATTGAAAGGTTGAGGAGTCATTTTTGTGTTCTTCGAGAACAAATCCGACTTATCAAATATTGTGAAATATTTGTGGCGTTGAACTTATCAAATATTCGTAAGAATATTTGTGGTGTTTCCAATTAGAATCTTATCGAGGAAATTGACAAGTCTTTGTGGTGTTTCGAAAACCTTGTATCTCGATTCCGCATCGTCAATTTCTTGCGTCGTGAATCTTGGGCCAAGGTCCTATCGTCAATTTTATCTTTCCAGTAGTTTAATTCTTGTTTAATTTCGTGTTTAAATCTGATCTAGATCTTTCCTAGGTTTTAATTTCGTTATTCCGCGTTGTTCGACGAGATTCCCCGACTGGGATCTCATCAGTGACATTCCAATTGGTGTTTTGAATGCTGTCTTGTATGCCAAAAGTGCATCATCCAATTTCTTAGATCAATCCTTTCTTGATGCATTCACAGTCAATTCCAAGATTTTCTTGAGTTCCCTGTTTGAAGTTTCAATTTGTCCACTTGTTTGAGGGTGATACGGTGTAGCTACTCGATGTTGAACTCCTTATTTGTGAAGTATTGCTTTGAAGAACCTATTTCAAAAAGGAGATCCCCCATCACTTATGATAGCCCAAGGTGCTCCATATCTGTTGAAAATGTTCTTCCTTATAAATTCCACTACCACTTTCGAATCATTGGTGGGAAGGGCTTTTGCTTCTACCCACTTAGATACATAGTCCACGGCTAGGAGAATGTAACGATGGTTGTATGATGGTGGAAAAGGCCCCATGAAATCGATGCCCCACACGTCAAAAATTTCAACTTCCAAAATATTTTTGAGTGGCATCTCATGTCTAGCAGAAAAGTTACCTGATCTTTGACATCGATCACACGATCTGCAGAAGCTGTGACAGTCTTTAAATAGTGTTGGCCAATAAAATCCACATTGAAGAACTTTTGCTGCTTTTTTGTTGGCCCAAAGTGTACTCCATATGCTGATGCATGCACCCAGCCAATATTGGCTTCATCTCCTCTTCTTAAGGTATACATCTACTAATAATTTGATCAGCCCCTCTTCTATACAAATGTGGTTCATCCCAATAATAAAATTTGGACTCGTGAATCAGTTTCTTCTTTTGTTGGTTAGAGAATTCCGATGGAATTGTTTGACTTACCAAGTAGTTAACAATATCTACATACCATGGTAGCTGGGAAATAGCTAGTATCTGCTCATCGGGAACACTTCATTTATGTCAACTTTCTCAATTTCTTTTTCTAGTTCCAGCCTTGACAAATGATCTGCAACTTGTTTTCAGTACATTTTCTGTCTTTGATCTCAATGTCGAGTTCTTGAAGGAGAAGTACCCATCGAATCAACCTCGATTTTGCACCCTTTTTCTCGAAGAGATATTTTAAGGCTGAGTGATCAATGTAGACAATTACTTTCGATTCAATGAGATAAGACCGAAATTTGTCAAATGCAAAAACTACTACAAGCATCTCTTTTTCTATAGTGGTGTAGTTGATCTGAGCATCTATCAAAGTTTTGCTAGCATAGTATATTGCATGTAATATTTTCTCCTTATGCTGTCCCAACATGGCACCAATTGCATAGTCACTAGCATCAAACATCAACTCAAACAGAAGATTCCAATCTGGTGCGACTATGACAGGTGCAGTGATCAATTTCTCCTTCAAAGTGTCAAAAGAATTTAAACACTCTTCAGAGAAATGGAATGGTGTGTCTTTCTCCAACAAACTGCGCAGTGGCTTTGTAATCTTGGAGAAGTCCTTAATAAACCTCCGGTAAAATCCTGCATGTCCCAGAAAACTTCTAATTCCCTTAACTGAATTGGGAGGCTGTAGTTTCTCAATCACTTGAATCTTAGCCAAAGCACAAGATTTGTTTCTTGACACCGCTTCAATACTTGGGCCATATTTTTTAAACATTCATCGAAAGAGTCTCCAAACACAGAAAAATCGTCCATAAATACCTCTATGTAGCGTCCCACCATGTATGAAAAGATGCCCATCATACAGCGTTGGAAAGTGGCTGAAGCATTGCATAATTGAAACGGCATTCTTCTAAATGTGAAAGTACCAAATGAGCAAGTGAAAGTGGTCTTCTCTTGATCTTCAGGTGTAATCGGGATTTGATTATAACCAGAGTAGACGTCCAAAAAGCCGTAATGTGAATGATCAGCTAACCTCTCCAACATATGATCATTAAACGACAGTGGGAAGTGATCTTTCCGAGTAGAAGTGTTCAGCTTTCTGTAATCAATACATACCCTCCATCCAGTGATAAGCCGAGTCGGGATGAGCTCCTTATTTTCATTTCTTTGAACTTATCCCTCCCTTTTTTGGCACCACGTGCACTGGATTCACCCAAGAGCTATCTGAAATAGGATATATTATACTGGCATCAAGTAGTTTAAGTATCTCTACCCTGACCACTTCTTGTAAAGTAGGATTCAATCTATGTTGATGCTCCACTGATGGTTTGCAATTTTCTTCCATGAGAATTTTGTGCATGCAGAGACTCGGGCTAATTCCACGAATATCTGCAATTGTCCACCCAATAGTTGCCTTGTATTCCTTCAATACTCTCAACAATTTTTCTTCTTCCTCACCTGTCATGTCATTAGCAATAATAACTGGAAGAGTAGATAAATCACCAAGATAGGCATACCTCAGGTGAGACGGTAATGATTTGAGCTCTATAGTTGGAGCTTTCTCAATAGATGGTGTAGATTTTTCTGAGCTTTCTCTTAGAGGAGTGTAGAGCTTGCTCTTTTGCAAAGTTACTGGTGGTGATGCTTCCAATTCTTTTGCCCAGTCTTTTAAATCTGATTTTTCTGCCTTCGTTGTTTCTAAAGTCATGAGGCAAACTGCTAACTTATCGGAATGATGTTCAGTTTCCATCGCCTCAGCTACCCACTTGTCAAGTATATATACCTGATAGCTTGAATCCACTGAAGCAGGGTATTTCATGGTTTTGAAGACATTGAATGTTACTTCTTCATTGTTCACAGGTAGAATCATTTTGCCTTCGTATACATCTATCAATGCCCGTCCAGTTGCCAAGAATGGTCTCCCAAGAATGATAGGGATGTCACTGTCTTCTTCCATGTCTAGTATGATAAAATCAGTCGGAAAGATAAATTTATTGACCTTAACCTATACGTCTTCTATTATGCCTCTTGAATACTTGACTGATCTGTCAACAAGAAGTAATGAGACAGTAGTAGGCCTTGCTTCACCTAATCCAAGTTTCCTGCACACAGATAAAGGCATAAGGTTAATACTTGCACCTAAATCACAAAGTGCTTGATTAAAAGAATGAGAACAAATGGTGCAAGGAATAGTGAAACTCCCTGAGTCTTTTAGTTTTGGTGGAAGTTTGATGCGAACCCCTTTGATGTTTGAACAAAAATTTCCCACAACAATTTTTGTATCAACCCAAGAAAGCTAAAAAGGTAATAAATGAAGAATCTTGACCCAATTTTAACCCAACCAAAATTCTAAGGAAAGTTAACCCTAGCCCAATGGAGAGATTAAGACAAATACCAAGATTTGTGGAATAAACAACAACAACCAGTACACAAGATAAACTCTCAATATATAAGTTGAAGTAATATTTCAAGAAAAGTTACAAGGTGAAGAAAGGATTTACCTCTCTTAAATGCTCTCAACGGAGTGTCTTCAATGTCCAAAAACTAACTAGGGTTTGAAGCTTTACAATAGATATACAAAGTGAAAAACAAGAAGTTGGCGAAATTGCACAAAAAACCCCGTATTTACATTCGGGAAACTTTAACCGGTCGATCGAAACTATTTCGGTCGAACACCTGGTCGACTGAAATAGCACTTTCGGTCGTACAAAGCTCAGCCGAACCCTCCTGAGGCTAGCTCAAAAATCCCTGCAGAGTTTCGGTCGACCGGAGTGATTTTCGGTCGACCGAAATATCATGAGCATCCAAAATTAGGCAATTGACCTCCATCTTGTTTTCTTCCATGTGGACTTGATTTCGGAGCTTGAAAAAGAGTCCCGCCATCGACTCTTGGACCTCTTTAGCCTTGGATCTTGTCATAGGACCCACCGGTATTCTTATCGAGGGTTGACTTGTTTGACTTTGACTCAGTTGACTCCCTTGATTCTCATCATCCCCTCCCTATTGAAAATGATTAGACCTCGAATCTTCAACTGCATCAAAAGGGGATAAGTCAAAGACATTCAAAGAAGCTGATACATTGTATTCACCAGGGAGGTCAAGCTTGTTGGCATTATCATTGATCTTCTCGAGGATTTGGAAGGGGCCATCACCACGTGATTGTAGTTTTGATTTTCTTTGATTCGGGAACCGCTCCTTCCTCAAATGCAACCATACACAATCACCGACCTCAAATGTCATTCGTTTTCTACCTTTGTTGGCACTAGAGGCATATTGTTCATTCTTCTTCTCGATTTGAAGTTTGACTTTCTCGTGGAGAGATTTTACCAACTCCGCCTTTCTCTTCCATCTAAACTACATCTTTCATCAATAGGTAACGGAATCAAATCCAAAGGAGTTAAACTGTTAAAGGGTTAAAACCATAAACAATCTCGAATGGAGAAAAGGAAGTAGTAGAATGAACACTACGATTATATGCAAACTCAACAAAAGGTAAACACTCTTCCCAATTCTTTAGGTTGCCCTTAAGGATGGTGCGAAGAAGTTGTGTTAAAGTTCTATTAACCACCTCAGTTTGGCCATCGGTTTGGGGATGACAAGTTGTTGAAAACAAAAGTTTAGTTCCCAATTTCCCCCACAAGACCTTCCAAAAGTGGCTAAGGAATTTAACGTCCCTATCCGACACAATGCTCCTAGGAACTCCATGGAGTCGCACTATTTCCCTAAAGAATAGGTCGGCTATATGAATAGCATCATCGGTTTTATGACGAGCAAGGAAATGCGCCATTTTACTAAACCTATCTACAACCACGAAGATGGAATCACTACCTTTTTTGACCTAGGCAATTCCAAAATAAAGTCCATAGAAATTTCCGTCCAAGGTTCACTAGGGACAGGTAGGGGTGTATATAATCCATGGGGTTCTACCTTGGACTTGGACTTGGCCTTCCTACAAGTTATGCACCTAGAACAAATTCTCCCAACGTCTCTACTCATTTTAGGCCAAAAGAAATATTCTTGTAAGATTTCCAAGGTTCTCCTTACCCCAAAGTGACCCATTAATCCCATGCCATGGGCCTCCCTTACCATCAACTCCCTCAATGAGGAATTTGGCACACAAAGTTTACCTTCTCGAAACAAAAACCCCTCATACCTATAATACTTACCAAATCCAACCCTCTCACATGATATAAATATACTAGCAAAATCCGCATCATGCGCATACAAGTCCTTAATGCTCTCAAAACTCAATAATTTAGCACTCAAGGTAGTAATAAGAGCATACCTTCGAGAAAGGGCGTCGGCTACCACATTCTCTTTACCTTGTTTGTATTTGATGACATAGGAAAAAGTTTCCACGTACTCCACCCATTTGGCATGCCTCTTGCTCAACTTCCCTTGCCCCTTCAAGTGCTTCAATGACTCATGGTCGGTGTGGATGACGAACTCTCTAGGCCACAAGTAGTGGTGCCATGTCTCTAACGATCTCACCAACGCATAGAGCTCCTTGTCATAGGTGGGGTAGTTCAGGGCGGCTCCACTGAGCTTTTCGCTAAAGTAGGCAATCGGCCTTTTCTCCTGCATCAAAATTGCTCCAATACCTGTGCCTGAAGCATCACATTCAATCTCAAAAGTTTTATCAAAATTAGGCAAGGATAAAACCGGGGAAGTGCACAATTTGTTCTTTATTTCTTTAAAGGCCTTTTCTTGCTCAACGTGCTTTTTGACAACCTCAGTAAGTGGTGAAGCTAGTGTGCTGAAATCCTTAACAAAACGACGGTAAAAACTAGCTAACCCGTGGAAGCTTCTTACCTCGGTGACACTTGTGGGAGTGGGTCATTCCTTAATGGCTTTGATCTTCTCCTCATCGACCTCTATCCCCTTAGTACTAACTACAAATCCAAGAAAGACCACACTCTCCATGCAAAAATTACACTTGTTGAGGTTAGCATACAATTGTTCTTCTTTTAAAACCAAAAGTACACTCCTCAAGTGTTCAATATGCTCATTCAAATTTTTTCTATAAATCAAAATATCATCGAAGTAAACTACCACAAATTTCCCAATGAATGCACGCAAAATATGGTTCATTAATCACATAAAAGTGCTCGGTGCATTAGTGAGACCGAAGGGCATAACCAACCACTCATATAAACCATATTTAGTTTTAAAAGCGGTTTTCCATTCATCTCCTTCTCTCATCCTAATTTGGTGGTATCCACTTCTCAAGTCGATTTTGCTAAAAATGCAAGAACCATGCAACTCATCTAGCATATCATCTAACCTAGGAATGGGCGATATTTTACCGTTATGTTGTTAATGGCTCGGCAATCAACGCACCTTCTAAAGCTTCCATCCTTCTTGGGCACTAGTAGCACGGGAACAGCACAAGGACTCATGCTCTCACGAACATATCATTTACTCATCAACTCCTCAACTTGTTTTTGGAGTTCCTTGATCTCCTCCGGATTGCTTCGGTACGCCAGTCTATTTGGAATGACGGCTCCGGGGATGAAATCAATTTGATGCTCGATGACTCTAATGGGTGGAAGCCCACTAGGCATCTCCTCAGGGAAGACATCCTCAAACTCCTGCAACAAAGAAGTAGTTAAAGTGGGGAGGGAAGTGTGAGGGTCATCAAGTGTAAGGAGGGACTCCTTATACACCATCAAAAGAATAGAATGATTTTCTTTTAAAGCTCTCTCCACATCACATTTACTCGCATAAAAATTCATTTTTTTCTCAATATCTTTTGCTCTCTTTCTTTTTTCTTGCATCCCCTCATTTTTTTTCACTACTTTTTTCCCCTCTTTTTTCTCACTTTCTTTTTGTCCCCCACTCAACTCCATCTTTTTTTTTTTCTTCTTTCTTTTTCCTCCTCCTCCTCCTTCTTGAGTTTCAATTGGTCCTTGTAAACTTATTCCGGACTCAAAGGTAGGAGTGTTAAGGGTTTTCCATTCATTTGTAAACTATACCTATTTTTCCTACCATCATGCAATACCCTCCTATCATATTGACATGGCCTCCCCAATAATATATGTGTAGCATGCATGGGCACCACATCACAAAGTACTTGATCTTCATATGTCCCTATGTTGAAAATAAGTAATACTTGCTTGCTTACCTTCAACTCACCATAATCACTCAACCATTGTAACTTGTAAGGATTAGGATGTGGCATTAAAGGTAATCCCAACCTCTCTACCATACTAGTGCTAACTACATTGGTGCAACTTCCCCCATCAATGATGAGACTACGCGCTTTGTCCTTCACAAGACACCTAGTATGGAAGATATTCTCCCTTTGCTTAGCCGCCTCATCCACCTTGGCTTGGGTGTTGAGAGATCTAATGGTGACTAAAGACTTGGGTGGACTAACAACTCCCTCCACCTCTTCTTCCCCGCAATCACTATCCCCTCTACATGGCTCCCCCTCTTCGTCCGCTTCATCTTCCGAGTACCACTCCCCATTTTTAATAATCATCATCCTATTGTTAGGGCACTCTCGAGAATAATGCCCCCATCCTCTACACTTGAAGCATTCTATATCCCGACTCCTAGAAGCGGTAGGAACAACCTTTGATTTATCCTTGAAGAAGCTAACTTCATTTTCCTTGGAGGTTTCAATATTGTCCTTAAGTGGTGCTTTATCAACCTTTTCACTCCCCCACTTAGACTTCCAATTGGAACTAGGACCCCCCAAGATTTTTTCTTGTCCCTTTCTTTTAAATTGCTCCTTCTTCAATTGAGCCTCCATAATAGCCATGTGTACCAACTCCTCCATCTCAACATAATGGTGTAATTCAACCACATTGGCTATCTCCCTATTCAACCCACTCATAAATTGAGCCATAGTGGCTTCTCTATCCTCCTCTATGTCGGCTCTCATCAAAACTTTCTCCAACTCCATGTAATAATCTTCAACCTCTTTTGTTCCTTGAGTAAGAGGTTGTATTCTTTGATAAAGCCCCCTATAGTAGTGACTTGGTACAAATATTTTTCTTATAAGGATCTTCAATTCATCCCAAGTATCCACACTACCCTCTAAATTCCTTCTCCTAGTGAGTAATAAATTATCCCACCAAGCTAAGGCATAGTCGGTAAACTCCACTACCGCTAACTTAACATTTTTATCCTCGGAGTACCTATGACATTCAAAAATCAATTCCATCTTCCTCTCCCATTCTAACTAGGCATCCAGATCACTCTTTTCATGGAAAGAATGAATTTTCATCTTGATACTACCAAGATTACCATCCACTCCATCCCTACCCCTAGGGTTCTTCCATGACCTCGACCAACTCTCCTCACATTCCTACCTCCTCTATTCCTACCCATGTTCCAATTTTGGTCACTACCTCCTTCACTTTCCAATTCATCGTCATCAACATCATCATCCTCATACTCATCTCTAGGCCTTCTCCTATCACCCCTCCTAACATTATCATCTCTTGGGGGTGGAGCTTCCCTCCTAGTCTCCAACCTTGCTAACCTCCCCTCCAATCTTCCCCCCATATCCGCCATGGTAACCGTGAGAGCTTGTATCATATCCCTCAACTCTTGAGTTTGTGCATTAGAATCTTGTCCACTCGAAGTATGTGTATTAGCCATGGAGTGTAAGTGTGCAAGTGTCCTCACAAATTATGTTTGCTCGTGTTTCACTCAATTAGGCTTTTTCCCTCTAATGAGCTCACCACTCTTGCATTTTACCACTCCTCACTTTCTTACCCAAACTTTCCAAGGAACGTAATTCAACTAAATTGAGAATTCAATTCTTGTGTAGTACAAATTCCACAAACAATAAATGAAGCAAAGGAAGGATTGACACAATAGCAAGTAGAATTTAGTTGCTTGCTATTACACAAGTAAGGAATTGAACTTGACCAATAAGATTTTCAAGGGTATAGTCACAATAACTTGATGTAAGACACAAGGAATTCAATTAGGAATGTGTTTGGTAGTTGAATGGTAGGTTTCAATATGAAAACACTCTTTGAAACATTTAGTCAAACACTTAGGATGCAAACTTGAATAGTTTAGGATTTTCAAGTATTTGTTCAAATGTATCCCCAACAAACTTTCAAATTGATAATAACAACAATGCCCAATATGTAGGAATCATGAAATATTCATGGGCAAATAAATTTCCCCCAAATTTTTTTGTAATTTTCGTTTTTTTTTTTACTATCAAGAACAACAATAAATGTAAAGATAGGACTACCAATTTTAGAGTCAAACTCTGATACCAAATGATGCGAACCCCTTTGGTGTTTGAACCAAAAATTCCCACAACAATTTTTGTATCAACCCAAGAAAGCTAAAAAGGTAATAAATGAAGAATCTTGACTTAAGTTTAACCCAACCAAAATTCTAAGAAAAGTTAACCCTGACCCAATGGAGAGATTAAGACAAATACCAAGATTTGTGGAATAAACAACAACAACCAATACACAAGATAAACTCTCAATATATAAGTTGAAGTAATATTCCAAGAAAAGTTACAAGGTGAAGAAAGGATTTACCTCTCTTAAATGCTCTCAATAGAGTGTCTTCAATGTCCAAAAACTAACTAGGGTTTGAAGCTTTACAATAGATATACAAAGTGAAAAACAAGAAGTTTGCGAAATTGCACAAAAAACCCCATATTTACGAAACTATTTCAGTCGAACACCTGGTCGACCGAAATAGCACTTTCCGTCATACAAAGCTCAGCCGAACCCTCCTAAAGCTAGCTCAAAAATCCCTGCAGAGTTTCGGTAGACCAGAGTGATTTCGGTCGACCGAAATTTCCTGAGCATCCAAAAGTAGGCAATTGACCTCCATCTTGTTTTATTCCATGTGGACTTGATTTCGGAGCTTGAAAAAGAGTTCCGCCATCAACTATTGGACATCTTTAGCCTTGGATCTTGTCATAGGATCCACCGGTATTCTTATCGAGGGTTGACTTGTTTGACTTTGACTCGGTTGACTCCCTTGATTCTCATCAAAGTTTCTTTTATAAAATGGCACTGCACTCATCTCTTAGGAAAACTGTTTCATAATCCTCCAACTTTCTTTTATTTGATAAGATTTCCTTCATAAACTTTGCATATGTTGGCATTTGAGCAATTGCATCTGCAAAAAGGGATGTTGATGCGAAGCTTCGGAAACACCTTCATAAATTTTGTAAACTGCTTATCCAATTTGTGCTTCTGCTACTGTTGAGGGAAAGGGATTGGTGGCACATAAGCTTTTATAGGTGCAAGTGCTTTCAGTTCAAATTTTCATTATTTTCTTTAGATGCTTTTGCTGATGTTATACTGTTTTCATCATCCTTTTTTGCATCAACCTCCACTTGCTTGGTCACTTTTTCAGGCCTATTTACATGAATCTCTGGTAGCTGCACCCCACTTCTTGTTATGGCTTGAACATGCCCCCTAGGATTTTTGATTGTGTCGCTGGGAAACGATCCAGGTGTCCTTTCTGAGATTTGATGAGCCAGTTGCCCTATCTGAGTTTCCAATTTCTTGATAGATGCCTGTTGATTCTCAAACACCTTGTCATTTTTTTGCATATATTGCTGAAACATCTCCTCCAAATTCGGCCTCTTCTCTTGTTGTTGGTTGTTGGAGTTTCTGACATTGTTTTGAAAACTATTGGCATTGTTCTGATTGACTGTCCATCTGAAGTTTGGATGTTGCCTCCAACTCAGATTATACGTCTGAGAATATGGATTAAACTAATGTATGTTAGTGTTTTGAACAAAGTTAACATGTTCGTCAGCAGTGGCCACCGAAAAACACTGGTCGGTAGGATGATTTCTCCACAGTTTTCACATGCTAAGGTAGTGGGATGTTGATGAATAGCATGTAGTACTTGTGACTGTGATTAAACTAAAATTTCCACTTGTTTGGTTAAAGCAGCAATCTGTGATGCAGTGGTCTGAATATCTGAGTCCTATACCACTGGTGCTTTCTGATGAACTACCCTGTCAGCTGGGAATATCGTGTGTGTCTTGGCTATCAATTCCAACAACTCCCAAGCTTGGTTGACATTTTTATTTGTGATGGATCCATTTACAGAAGAATCCACTATTGATTTGAATTGAGGAGCTAGACCAGAGTAGAAAAATTGTACCTGAAGCCACTTTTTGAAACCATGATATGGACATCTTCTAAGCAATTCTTTGAACCTTCCCCAAGCTTCATGAAAATTTTCCCCGTCATATTATTGGAAGGTGGAGATTTCTAACTTCAACTTTGCTACCTTGGCTGGTGAAAAATATTTGTTGCAGAATTTCATGGCCAAATCATTCCATGTGGTAATACTCGATTCCGGTTTTGAATCTAGCCATTGCAAAGTAGCATCCCTTAGAGTGAAAGGAAATAATCACAATTTAACAAGATCCTCATTTACTCCATCCAACTGGACATTATGACACATTCTCTGAAAGCTGGCTACATGAGCATTCGGGTCTTCGTGTGCTTTTCCATAAAACTGCATGTTGTTGCTGAAGAGATTTATCAAGTCTGCTCGAATTTGGAAATTATTTCTTCCAAATGGTGGGTAGACAATACTGGAGTGACTAGGAGCTGCAACTGGTGTCAGAAACTGAGCCATGGGTAGATTTCCTTCATCATCCTCTTCGATTTGATCACGGGGTTGAATGTTTGCATTAGCAAGTTGAGCAGCCAAAGCAACCACCCCGTCAGCTTTTTGTTCATTCTCTATGCGAACTTGATCGTCAGCCATTGTATCTTGTTACAATTTTTTTTGCTTTTGGTTGTGTTCTTTGCGTCTTCGTATGAAAGTGTGTTCAATCTTGGGATTTAAGAGCTCAAGATTGTGTCCTTGTGAACGGAGCATACAACGAACACTCTTTCCTTTAAAAAGTAATAAGTAAAATCAAAGTAACAAGAAAAATAATAGATGCTAAAATAAAATAAAATAAAATAATACTAAATGAAGGGATCAATTTGAAAAATAAAAATAGCAAATAAAAGAGATTAATCTAAACTAATAACAAATAAAATAATAGATGATTATGATTTTTGAATTTTTTTAAAACGGTGAAAGCAATTAAATGTGAAAATAAATAAATAAATAAATAAAGCAATTGAAATGATTTGATTTTTGTTTTCTTGTTTTTCTAATGAATGGAAAATGTTGGGACTCATGATAGTAATTTTGTTATCCTATTCAATTTTTCTTCTCATGTATTGTTTCGAAAGTAGTGTTTAATCGAATTCGCAATTTTATCCAAAATTCCCCTCTCGAGTTTAAATTGGTTCTATCTAGATAAGTCAACCACATATCTCTATAATGATCAGAATAAGCTCTAAATAGATGCATTCAATGACAAGAATTCAAAATGATTACGACAATCACAACTATGTATCTCTACCCTTTTGTCAAATAGCCAGATTTTATTATTAGGTCTAGGTGTTAACTCACCTCTTGGATTATGAAAACAACCAACAAATCATCAAATTGGTGATTAAGCAATTCGTGCATTAAAACACAGTAATAAAATCAACACATAAAACAATTTACCAAAAACATGAGAATTGAAATTGAATATTCAAACAAAATCATATCGTTCTTCCCAACTAATTATTTAGCTACTCATGCTAGAAGCAAAAAAATAAAATTACAAAATATGAAATTCAACATTTCTTAAATTAACAAGAAAGAGTTTAGAGTCTTGCACTAAGAAAATGAATTCCCAGTTTGAACAATGATGAACCCTAGATTCTTGCCTCCTTCCTTGTGTCTCTACTCTTGTGAATTTCAGAACCCTAATAATGATTTGTTTTGATCTTTATATAGGTTAGACTAGGTTCAAGACGAAATCTTACATATTGGGCCCATAAAAAGTACAAAAGAAATTAAAAAGGAATTAAAAATCGCGTAAATTACATTTCAGCCGAATCGCGGTTTGCAAACCGCATTTGGATCGCAGCACACAGGTAATATATGAAACCGCGGTTCTCAAGTTTTGCACTTGTGCGCTTCAGTCCCTATTTAATTGCATGTCTAGTCTTTCAAGTTTCTGACTTCTTCAATTCAGTCCTCATACTTTTGACTTTTATTTCAAGTGAGTCCTCCCAGAATTGCACCTCAGGTCCTCCATCTTTCTACCATTTACAAATTGGTCCACATACTTCATATTTTTTACTTTTTTAGTCTTTTTTTTCCTCATTTTGTGCCCAAGCGCATTTCAATCCAAATTATTCCTGAAACAATTAAAATAAACTCACAACTTAGCAATATCATATTCTAAAACACTCACATTTGTGCAAATTTAAGCATAGAAATAAGTGCAAAATCGCACTTATCAATTTACAGGGTGCGAATTAAGATTTGGTAAATATTTGATTTATTTTGAATTGTGATTGTTGATTTATACTGATTATAAAACATTTTTTTAAACACAAACGAAAGTCACAACCTAGTGTTTCTAGTTCTAGTTGTCCTGCAACTGCTTCTAGTTGATTACATGAGTTCTTCCATAACACAAAGAAATTTCACGTTGAAATTAAATAGGAATGGCAACTGGGCGGGTATGGGGCGAGGATGTCTTTCCCCGTCCCCGCTCCGTTAGTGATTTACCATCCCCATCCCCGTCCCGTCCCCATTTTATCGGGGATGGGGACGGGGCGTGGCGGGACGGGGATGGAAAAATTTCCATTTACATCCACATTTGTTTTTTTTTAAGTTTTAAAATAATTTTATACAGACAATATAAGGAAACATGCAGGGGATAACCCTAACATTTTCTAAATCCAATAATCTTTACATATTATTTGGACATTCATATAATATATATATATATATATATATATATATCTTTGTTTTTGTCGTTATTTTATATTTGATTAGATAAGAAAATACAACTCGAAAAGATTAATAACTTTTTCAAAATAAGTATTTAAAGTTTATAACTTGATAAGTAATAAATTCTTGGTGCAAGAAATTTGACATCATAGGACTTTTGTACAGATAATATAGGACTTTTTTTACTTTTTAAATTTTAATGGAACTTGTTAATTGGGGATGGAGATAAGACGGTCGTCCCCGTCCCCGCCCCATCGCCGTCTTTATCGGGGATTTCCCGCCCAATTCGGGGCGGGTTTCCGTCGATTTCCGGTATTCCCCGCATCCCCAAAATCAAAATGAATGAACTTGTGTCGGAGGACATAACTTTTCAAGAAGACCGTGGGAAGCGATAATAGATACTTTAGGAAAAAATGGTTCAATGAATGTTTTAGTATATTTCTATACTGGTTTATTAATTTTTAATATTACTCAATTAAATAATATTAAACAATCTTGTTATTGCGGTTGTTAATGGTTGTCGATCAATAGTCAACAATCGACCGCTCTAGCTGAACTTTAATCCTGGACCCGTGACACATTGCACATCTAATATAGAGTATACAAGTAGTAAATGTGCTGATGGCCAAACAAGGAATTTCAGACAGCTTCTTTTCCATAACTGCTGCTATTTACTAGTTCGTTTTCAAACGCCAAATGGTTTTTTTTGGTTTGAAAATTTTTCAAAACCTTAAACAATTTAATTTAGGTTTCAATTATCAAAACCGCAACCCGTCAATTTTAAACAAATTATAAAAAAATGAGTGCATGAATAGCTTATCAAATTCAGATTGTTAAACATTTAAATCATTTTGAGTGCTACATTGATTTCTTTTTCCAATAAAAATGAGTTATAGAATATCTTTTATCAAAATCTCGACGTGTTCTTGAAAGTTTTCTAGTTCCTGTCAATTGCAAAAAAATGTGAGATCTTTTTAGGAACAAAGTTATGCGCTAATTTATTTCAGTTTGATCTCTCTTAAAAGCAGTCAAACCACATTGTCAACTAGAACTACTGAATATTACAGAAAAATTAAAGTGAGACATACAATTTCCATTGAAGAACTTTATAAACAAATTAGAATAGAATTCATTATAACACATATTTATAACATACTGAATAGAAGAAATACTCTTTCAGTAACGCACGGTGTGTTGTCTTTTATTTATGTGAATAGTTTTTAATAAGTAAATTTCATTTATAGTTGCAATCTACCTAAATAATTCAATTGTTAATGTGAGTTGCATCCCGAAACAAATCCAATAACAATTTTTAACGTAATCTATGTAGTGATCAATAAGTATTTCTTATTTATCAACCACTAAATTGGTGTTGATTCTTCATCCAATGTTGTGTACTAGTAAATTAATCATTCATTCATTCTTGAATGGCTTAAGTTGAAATCTACTAATTTATTTAATTGCAAATCGCGATTTTAAACCTCACCAAATCGCAAAAAATTATTTATTTTGGTTTGAAAAAATTTCAAACCGTTTTAAACAGTTTGGATTGAAATTTTCCTACAAACCACCCAAATCAATCATGTTCACCCCTAGTTCGAATCAAAGGGTACAACCTCAAAGCTCAAACAAGCTCTAAGAAAGTGCTTTTACATCTTACTCTCAAGAGTTTCAACCAATACAACATTTTGGCTGCTTCTTACAAAGCAAATATTTAATCTTAACTTTCAATGTGTCAGTTGGAGAAAAATAAAATAAAATAAACAATGACATGAAATATGATAACTATGCTTGAGTGACTATCTATAGTTTTTTCAACTGGTTCAGCGATAGCTATGATAATTAGGGCTATACATACAGCTCTCCGCATATGACACTAGGTTTTCAGGTTGAGGTAGACGAGTGGCCAAGCCTACGAAGATCCAAAGAAAACACAAGACATTTTAGTTTAGATATAAAAAAATTACTTCGCATTTTATAATTATATTTTTGTGAGTCTTACCAAGTTCGTATGCTTTGGCTGCTACTCTGGCTGCAATATGAGCTGAAATCTTTCTGATGTTCGCAAATGGTGGGTATATAAGTCCGTTCTTTAAGTTCTCTTCTGTAACCTGTTCAGCTAATGCTTCCGCTGTTTGCCATAAAACGGGAGGTCAAGGATATTTAGCACTTCATGTGAAATCATTAATACGAGATTCGCAGTATTAAGGTTCATATTTCCAACTTCAAGTTTATTTGTTCTTCACAAAGCACATTTACTGCAAATTTAGCCCTACTCAATTTTTTTTTTCTTTCGGAGAATGTGAAGTTGAAAATTACTCAAAAAAATTTATTGAACAAGGGTTAGTTATGTTTCAGTACTTACAGGCTGCCAGGAGCATATCATCATGAACACGGATCGCGCCAGAAATTATCAACCCCAGACCAAATCCAGGAAAAATGTATGCATTATTTGCCTAAGCCGGAACAAATGTATAGTCAAAAGTTAGTTCGAAAGGCTTCATTTGCACAACAATATTTTTTAGTCAAGGGATGTTCTGACTGAACCTGGCCAGATGAAAAGACCTTCCCTTTATATTCGACAGGATCAAAGGGGCTTCCACTAGCAAAAATGGCTCGGCCATCGCTCCATTTGTAGGCTTCTTCGGCCGTACATTCAGACTGTGAAGTTGGGTTGGAAAGAGCAAGAATAATAGGTTTCTGCATTCCAATCCAAATTTAGTTCAAACCATTTGGACATATGTTTACTTCACCATAACTAAAACATAAATAAACGCAATGTACCTCATTTAAGGATGACATGGCTTCGACAACTTCTTTGGTGAATGTTCTTCCCGCTCCTGATGATCCTATTAAAACTGTTGGTTTGATGGCCTTGCCAAAAAAAAAAAAAAAATGTAAGGATCTGTTTGGCGGCTTTCAATTTATTTATAAACAAGTTCACTGTTTTTCACCTTGACAGCATCTTGCAGATTTCGTACAGGTTGATGTTCATGGGCCCAAGGCTTCTTAAAATGTTGAAGTGAATTCATGCGGGATCTAACAATCAAACCCTACAAAGCAAAAGTTTTTGTGGATTCTCGATATTGGCAATGAATAAAGACGGGGCACCAGAAGAATACATAGAGGTCTCCAATACCTTGGAGTCCACAAGCCAAATTTTCTTGCGAGTTTCTTCCAGTGGGACATTTGTCTGCATGTAAGAAATGGATTAATATGAATGAATTCCCTAATAATCTCATAATTTAAACTAGCAAAGAGAAGAAAGCATAGCAAAAAATCATGCTAAAGAGTAAAGATGGACAAGATCAAGCCTTTACCTTTTTTGACATTTCAAGAGCTATGAGTTCTGCAATACCAGTGCCAGCCTGCATTGATAGCATGGTGAAAAAAAAAGTATAAAAAACAGCATCAAGGCACAGGAAAAAACTGTAGAATGAAGGGAAGGAGAACATAAGAGAATGTACAGAATTGCTTAAAAAATACTTGTAAGTTTTTTCAAATTAAATATTTATTGATAAGTCAATTACTTATTTTGTAAGGTAAGAGTTACTTTCAAAATAAGTAACTATTTAACTCAAAAGTAACTTATCCAAACATCTCTGGAAAAGAAAGTAACTTCTAGAAATTTTTAAGCTCGCCAAACATGCTTTGAATGGAGAACAGATTTAAAAAACAAACATAAGAATTCAAACAATGGTACACGTATAATTTACTTCCCTTAAAATTAAAAAGGACACGAGTTATGCGATGAGCCTGAAGAAATACCTCTCCTGCTCCAAGGAATAAGAATGTATGTTCAGCCAAGGTTCCACCTACTAACTTCAAGGCAGCCATAAGTCCAGAAAGGACTACAGATGCTGTACCCTGGTACAAAGTAAACAAAACCTGTATCAGTAAGATGAACATACCGCAAAACACCCCCAACAAAAAAAAAAAAAAAATACATGGGGGTTTGGTGGAGAGGAAAGAACCAAAAACAATAACAAATTACATAGAAGTGCTAAGGAAGAAAATGATAAGTTAATATAAAGAAAAGGTACACGATAAGAGAACACATGACACCGGAAAGAAGAAGAAATTCTCACTTGCAGATGAACACAAAAATTAAACATTTGCCCCAAAACTTGTAAAGAAAAAAAGAAACATATTAATATATTAGTTGCCTGAATATCATCGTTGAAGACTAGATGTGTAGTTCCATACTTAGCAAGCAGATCAAAGGCATTGTGATTTGCAAAGTCTTCAAACTGTATGATATTCAAAAACTCATTGAGTTAGAATTACAGAAAGCTTGGTGGCTCAAATCTGTAATTACAGAAAGTTACTGACCTGAATAAGGACTCTCTCCCCATAATTCTGCTTGACTGCAGACATAAACTCGTCAAAGAGTTCAGCATATTCCTGGAGATTCCATATTATTTTTAAGAAAGAATAGAACTGCATTCAAGATTAATTGAGCCGATCATCAAACCTGCCCAGTTGCTCTCCTTTGTCTAAGTCCAATATAAAATTCATCTTTCAGCAACTGCTCATTGTTGGTTCCCACATCAATGGTCACAGGCAAACACTGAAAGGTACAAGAAACATGAGCTTCCACAGAAACAAAATGTAACAGTAATAAACAGAGAGTGATATTATCACTTGTTAAACACCAATGACCTCTTTATGTTACATGTTTTTGGATCCATATCACTACCTAAAAAGTAATAAGAATACAAATTCCCCTACCAGAATACCATCATAGGAAGAGGTGAATGAATCGGTAATGCAAATGTTAAATCTACAAATGATAAGCCGGCATTAATAGGAATATAATGCATCCATCGATATAGACCAAGGACGAAGTTCTGGTGAAGTGTTCACATTTGAGGTATTGTCGAAGACTGATGATTCTTCTGAAATGAATACAAGTTTTGGACAAGCAATTTCAGACAAAAATAAAGCTACCCTTGCAAACACTTACAGCAGAAGGACGAATGCCTCCAAGTGCTGAATATAGAGAAAGCTTCCCTACTGGTATCCCCATTCCCTGGAAATGCCACGAGGTCAACTCAGAATTAATAATTACATACAAGTTCATTAACAGTTCATGAAAAGCGCACAAACCCGAGGTGCAAAAACTGGTACACGTATATAAAGAAAACTGCCATTCACAGTCCAAAAATAGCTTTCTACTCTCCTTCCCTTCAAAATTTCTGTATGTATATTAAGGGAAGAACTGTAGGAATGATTTTAGGAGAGCAAATAACAGTCCCGTTTTTAATTTTCGAGTTTCTTATAAGCATAGTTAAACTCGTTCTAGAAATAAATTATAAAGAAAACATGAAACGTATATACCTGGCAGCCAAGGTCCCCAAGCCCCAAAATCCGCTCACCATCAGTCACTACTATAACTTGAATCTTCTTCTCAGGCCAATTCTTCAATACCTCGAGAATTCTCCCTCTGCAAAGATGGTACAACTAATCAGTATATACGCCTGATAAAAAAAACTTCAAGTCACTAATATCAGAAATATACTAATATATTGTGATCAAAACATACTTCTCTTTTAAACTGATAAAAAGACCCTGAGGTTGTCTGAAGATGCTTCCATATTTCTGGCAAGCCTCACCTACAGTGGGCGTATAGACAACTGGGAGCAGCTCCTCAACATTGTCAATGAGAAGCTTGTAGAACAGCCTTTCATTTCTCTCCTGAAGATCAGAAAAAATACCAACGCATTAGTATGTGATTTGATGGTCGTTAAACATCAACAAAAGTGGAATTCATTAACATCAGAAAAAAAATTGCATTACTACCTGAAGATCCATCATAGCCATGTACCTCTGCAGTGGTACTTGGTATTGACGTATGTTATGCATCATTTTCTTAACCTTATCAATAGAATGTACAAAATATTCTCAAAATAGTGTCCGAACGGGAAATACTAGAAAATAACAAAATAAAACAAAATTCCCAATTTGAAAAGAATAGTATATTAACCTGAGTATCTTGGCGAATAACCACTGGAGGAAGAAGACCACGTAAAAAATGTGCATCCCTCTCTTTCTCGGTAAAGGCAAGACCTTTATTGTAGTGTGGATCTCGCAACAACGGATACCCACTGCAATGTAAAGAAAAAACGATTAGACAATTAAAAAATCTCATCGCCGTTTTCGGAATTATGACATTCAGATTAATTACTAAAGTCATCCCAAAGTTGAACGCGAACAAACTAGGATTGATTTTTTTTGGCATTTCTCATTTCAACTTGAGAAATTACATTATATAGCTGGATCCAAATCAGTTCACAAGGAAAAGTCTACATTAATATCATTTTCAACTGAAAGTGAATGATATATAAGCTACCATTAGAAAACAAACAGGCCTTCATAATCAGTATCTCATGAAATCTCTCTCTTCTATTTGTGAGACAAGTACAGAACTTAATTATAATAATAATTAATTTTTTATTTTAACTACCAAAAGACTAATAAAAGAAAATAGAGTGGCCATTAACCCAAAAAAATGCACACTTCCAAAGTAATCTAATCCAAAAAAAAAAAAAACAAAGGAGGAAAGAGCCAATAATTAAAAATATTATGTTTCAAAGACGGATCAAATAAAAAGATCTCATATTTATGAGATTGGGGAAAAAAAGAAGTCTCTTAATTAATTGAAAAAACAAATAGCCAACTTAAAAGTAAAAAATCTCCAGAAAAATATTCAAGAAAAATTGTTCCTAACCTGGCAACAGTTAAAGTCCAGGGAGTGATGTACTGATCCTCTGTAGCACTATCCTCGCCATACACATCTTCAACTCCACCACCGACCGTCGACTCTGATTCTTTCTCTACCACTGATGATGAAGGTGATGGAGCATTTTCTCTCATTTCTTTTAAAGTGTTTTCCAAAACACTGACGCTTCGATCCCCTGACCTGCCATTAGACTTTTCAGCGCACACCACCAAATGTGGAGCTGAAACCCTTTTATTTCTAGACTTTGTCAAGCTCCTAGATACCCCGGAAAGGGAATTATTCTGCACAAAATCAACAAAAATAAATAAATATCAGAAAGATTTGTTTTTTATATAAATTTTCTTGAAATGGGTCCTTCTTATTCAGATATATAGGGGGGGGGGGGGGGGGGGGGGAATCAAGTGAGCATAAAAATTGGCATGAAAATTACCAGAAGACTGCTTTGGCTCAATGAGTACATGCTGATGGAGATTTTGAGAAAAAAACAGAGGCCCTGTTCTTCAGAGAGAAGAGAGGTAAGGGAAAAAGAAAGAGGGAATTACCGGGTAGCTCTCCTTCTTATGCGATTGTCTCTACCCTCTTCCTACCTACCCTTGAGATTGCTTTTCGTGAGGGTTTTTATAATTGTGTATTGTACACGCTTGAAAATTATGGCTACATCTCTATCTCCTGTTTTTGTTTTCTTCTACTTTCACCTAATTCTTACTATGGATCCACCCCTATTCTAAAACAAAGGAAATCATGGAAAATGTGTTCAATTATGACGCCACATTTTGATTTAAAAAAAAAAAAAAACCTCAAGTTTCTTTTATTGGTCAATTTTAATTAATATACTCCTAAGTTTTAATACAAATTGATCAAATATATGATTACAAATTAATAAAAATTATAGATCTCATGAAATGCGTAATTAAATATGGAAAAAGTCTTTTCATAATGAGTAACTATCGATAATCAACTTAAATGACATCCTATGTGGTGCGGGGTTATTTTGACTATTAAAAAAAAATCTAATGAATTTGTGAGAGACGGGGAAATTGGGGAGGGGAGCAATTTCGTTTATAAGAATTTCATTGAGCAACAGAGCGAGCAACGGTGAGGGGAAATGGTACTTGTACAAAAACAATGATAAAAAATGATGTGACATTGTTGTGGCTTTTGATTTTGAAGATAATTATGTGTAAAATAACAATTGAACGGGACGATACCAACAATGCAGTGTATCAACAATTTGGTCACCCAATATCTACATGTATCTTGGACAAATTTATTGACATTTCTATTAGTGTCTTCGACGACTTATTAAAGAGGAGAAAGAAGATTTTTTGTTGTTTTCAAAATGAAATGAGTGATTAAAAATTGGAGAGAAAAAATATGTGTAATTAAAAAGTAATTTAATAAATTGTATAGCTTAAATTGTAATTTAATTACCCTATTAAAGAGGTAGACCAATAGAGGCTATATTTTTTTTATTATTATTATCAAACGGAGGCTATATTTTATCGATTATCGACAGTGGATGTTTCAATAGAAAACGACGTCCGAAGTCCGAACCATGGACGGAAGCGAGGAAAAAGTGAGACCAGGGGGAACCCCAGATTGGATAGGTGATGTGTCCCTTTCTTGAAATATGCAACAATATTTGTCCTGTTGGCCTTTATTTGGTAATACTATTTGATTTATAAATTTACTTATTTATAATTTTAAAATAAAAAATAATTATTAAAAATTGAAAAAAATAATAATACATGATAATAAAAAATAATTGAGAAATTATATAATTTATAAACTGGTTTATAAATTAATTTATTTTATTTACGAAACGATATTCATTTGTGACTACCTACAACGCCAAGGTACACATCACAGTCATTAATGCACTTACAAGTCTATGGATCAGGAAAACCGGATTTTCAGCTGTGTTTTGGTGGTAGAGAATAAGGCTGTGTTTGATACGGGATATTTTTTATGGAAAATATAGTTTATTACGTGATTTTCTAATTTTATATGTTTTTCATGAAATTCATTTTTTCACTTACCTCGAAATTCGGTATTTTTCTTGTTTTGGATGAATTCGTTTTTCAAGGGGGAGGAAGTTTTATTTTTTATGGAAAATCTTATACCATTTTCGTTACTTTTGATCATTTTAATTGTTGTTAATTGATTTATTTTTTTTCTAAAAATTAACATTATTATTATCAAGTACAAATGTATGAAAAATATATTTTTTTTTTTTATTAAAATAGATATATTTTACTTTATTTTTCATGAAAAACAATGTCAATCAAACAATAAAAGTTGGAAAATTCTCTACTTTTTTCACCTAGAAAATTAAACAAATCAAACGCATTAAACTTCTAATTCCCAGAAATTCAATTCCCTAAAATTCAATTCCCTGAAATTCATTTTTTCCACCAAAATTCCACTATCACTATCAAACGCAGCCTTAGGGCATCTCCAACCCTACCCCAAATTTGGGATAAAATCCCAAATTTGAGGTAAAATCTTCTCCAATGGTACCCCTATTCTCACCCCAAATTTGGAGTTATGAATAGTGCAACCTCAAATTTGGGGTTGCACTATTCATAACCCCAAATTTGGGGTTAGCCTTAATTATTTACCAAATTGTCATTTTCTTATTTAATTTAAATGTTAAACATTATTAATTAGTCTAATAATTTGTTGTTATAGTAATTATCTTAACTGTAAATATTATAATTATTATTTAATAATTATTGTTGTAATTCTATAATTGTTAATTTAATTTTTCTTAGAAAAATTATTTTTGTTCTAAATAATAGTAATATTTTTGTTAATATTGTTACAAAATCGGCACGAATTATTTTGGATAATTAAAAATACTGAAATTTTATTTCCAAAACTAACGACGACATATGTCAAATGAATCTACATATGCAACAACAACGAGAGGAAAACATAAACTTGAACATACAAGAAAACTAATACGAAATAGTAAGTCGAGATAGTCAATGAATTAGTACAAGGAGTATGTGACGGGTTATTATCTAGCTGACAGCATATACCCGAAATGGTCCACCCTTGTGCAAACAATCCAAGATCCTCATGGACCAAAAAAGAAATTATTCGCAACAAAACAAGAGAGTTGTAGAAAGGACGTGGAACGTGCATTTGGAGTACTACAATCAAGGTTCGCAATTGTAGCAGGACCAGCTCGTTTTTGGGACAAACATGTGTTGAAAGACATAATGACAGCGTGCATTATTATGCATAACATGGTTATTGAAGATGAACGTGATCTCGAGGCACCCATTCAAGATTATGTTGAATCACCAGCTCCAGAAGTTGAGATAGTTGGCAATGAAGACTCTCGCTTTCAAGAATTTCTTGGTCGACACAGACAAATAAGAAATAGCGATGCTCATTATGAACTTCTTAATGCCTTAATTGAGCATTTATGAGAGGAATATATTAATTCTGAAAATTAAGTTTCGTCCATGATCGATAACATCGTTTAATTTAGGAAATTTGTAACCACTAGGCGTATTTTGTTGTTCAACTTAGAGTTTTTTTTTCCCGAGAAAAATTAATATTTTTAATTTGGTCCATTCTACGCATTAGTTATTAATTTAAATTAAAGTTATTAATTAACAAATTTATAATCAAGGTATAATTATTAAAAAATTAGAAGAAAATTGGGTACTATTCACTTAACCCCAAATTTGGGGTTAAATGATTGGAGATAGAATTTGAGTCTACCCCAAATTTGGGGTAATCTTTACCCCAAATTTGGGGTAAACCATTGGAGATGGCCTTAGAAATGCGCTATTCATTCACCGTTTGGTAACAGTGTAGTAGTTTATAAATTAATTTATTTATTATCTTGATGTAAAATGTGTGGTTAAAAGTTGAAAAGAGAAAATATGTGTGATTAAAAAATAATTTCGAAAATGGGGGCTTGTTGTACCCCCGCCGTACGGCGGGGTACAACCAATTTTTCTTTGAAAAATTGTGTGGTTTATAAATCAATTTATAAACCATTTACCAAACACGTGCTTAATTAGGTGAGAGAAAATTTATTCGTATTTTTTATTTAAATCGTGTGGTTAAAAATTGAAAAGAAAAAATGTGTATAGTTAATAAGTTGTTTAAAAAATTCTATAGTTTAAATATTTGATTTAAATTGGCTTATAAGGAGCCGTCGAAGGCAACAGAAATTATTTTATTAATTACACACATTTGTTTTCTCCACTTTTTAATCACAATTTTTATCACATAAGCAATTGAACAATTATGAATCTATCTACTATATATTAAAAGTAAGGATGAGGGAGAATCTTTTAATTTCCTATTTTACCCATATATATTTAATTATATGTCCAATATACCCTTACCCCTTAATTAATAACATTAATTAATAATTTATTATTTATAATATTATAATATAAAATCATAATATTTATTTAGTATTTAATTAATTTATTACCCAACAATTGATTGTATTACAATCTAATAATTTATAATTTTGTAATATAATTTCATATTTTTACATTTTTTCATTTATTTAGTATTAAGCCCTTATTTGGTTTACATTAATTTTTTTTACAGTACTCAACCTCAAACATCTATTAAAAGTCAAGCCCACAATAATTGATCTTTCAACCAAATCTCAACCATCTATTCTCCTAAAAATCGCTATTCATTTAAAAAAAAAAATTTAAAAATATCAAACACACACTAAGAAAAGAAAAAAAATTACTTCATCATTTATAAAATATTATTACTACTATAATATCTTAATATAATACTTAAACTATATTACCCATTTGGGATGAGTCAAAAATTCGTAATTTCTTATTTTACACGTATATATTTAGCTATATACATAATATACTCTTACATTCTTATTTAATAAAGTTAAATATTAATTTATTATCTAACAATTACAATGTTATAATATAACTTCATATCAGTATATTTTCTCATTTATTTATTATAAATTAATTTATTATCTAACAATTTACAATTTTATAATATTATTTTATATTATTAAAAGTAAGGATGAGGGAGAATCTTTTAATTTCCTATTTTACCCATATATATTTAATTATATGTCCAATATACCCTTACCCCTTAATTAATAACATTAATTAATAATTTATTATTTATAATATTATAATATAAAATCATAATATTTATTTAGTATTTAATTAATTTATTACCCAACAATTGATTGTATTACAATCTAATAATTTATAATTTTGTAATATAATTTCATATTTTTACATTTTTTCATTTATTTAGTATTAAGCCCTTATTTGGTTTACATTAATTTTTTTTACAGTACTCAATCTCAACCATCTATTAAAAGTCAAGTCCACAATAATTGATCTTTCAACCAAATCTCAACCATCTATTCTCCTAAAAATCGCTATTCATTTAAAAAAAAAAAAAATTTAAACAATATCAAACACACACTAAGAAAAGAAAAAAAATTACTTCATCATTTATAAAATATTATTACTACTATAATATCTTAATATAATACTTAAACTATATTACCCATTTGGGATGAGTCAAAAATTCGTAATTTCTTATTTTACACGTATATATTTAGCTATATACATAATATACTCTTACATTCTTATTTAATAAAATTAAATATTAATTTATTATCTAACAATTACAATGTTATAATATAACTTCATATCAGTATATTTTCTCATTTATTTATTATAAATTAATTTATTATCTAACAATTTACAATTTTATAATATTATTTTATATTATCATTGTTGACGTCAAAAATTGTCGCTGACACATGGAAACTTTCTTATCGACTTAGGTCAGTATTTCTGGTAAGATAGGATTAGTATTTAGAGATAATAAAATAGAAGAAAAACAGTTATGTCTTGGAAGTATTGTAACAACATTTTCGCTTTCAATTTGGCTTATTTTACAATGATATAAACTCTGTCCATTTATAGAGAAATTTTTATGGTTTACTGTAGCTAAATGAATAAAATAAGAGATTTAGAACATAATCCATGCAAATGACGTTGATAACTTATTGTCTAAGCAAAAATATGTAATTGTGGGTCCACTATCACAAAATAAAAATTCTCTGAAACTGCATATTGCGGCGTCGTGTTGCAGGCAATTTCTCTAAGTTGTGTAGCCCTAAGAAACCACTTGCGTTGAGCCAGTTAATTCGTACTTTCAATAAACCTTCCTGTTGTCTAATGTGTACCGAGGTCGATATTTTACCGACCTCAGGGATTTCCTCCCATATGATGACACGTGTGTAGGTCGCAAGTCGGACTACGGAGCAACATTATTGAAGTTCGTTGTTCAAAATGAGGGATCCAAGGTAGGCCAAGCCCAATTTAGTTGAGGCCTTCTTTGATGGGCTGAACTCACATATTTCGGACTGGACCTTGATGAAGTTTCATATATCAACAATCACCATTATCATCATAATAATATTTTTATACCTTTTTTCCATTTATTTACCATTAAGATTAAAAAGAAGAAAAATTACTTCGTCATTTAATAAATATTATCATGATTGCAAAATATTAATATAAAAATCAAAATATTACAATCAGAATTTCTAAAATTGGATTGTTCTATTCAAATTCCATAGTTTAGAATGTGTATATTTTGAATGTAATAACTGCGCGGCTTTCAATTCAAAATATTAGAATTTCATTAATTCGTGACTTAATTTTCATGTCACATGAAAAAAACAACAAATTATAATTCACATTTACATACAACACAATTACATTACGTTAATGTGAATTAATTTCTGAATTAATGTGTTTATGACATTTTACCCGTACTATTTCATTGATTTTCATATTTAATAATTACACGACAATTAGAAAGAATGCCTAAAACTCTTACTAATACCATTATTATTAACTAATAACATTAACAATTATTTTTTTATCTAATAATATGTAAGTTATATAAATCATTTCAACAAAAAATGAGTACGTTGACTATCTCAATGACAAACTAATTGAATTATTTCTTAAAAAAAATGAATATTTTAATGATACAAATCAATTTATCAAGATAAGATCATAACTATACCGTATAAGTTAAAATTTAATTTATTTTCATTAAATATTATTAGTTATTATATTAATCTACAATATATTTAGATATTTTTATCTTTTGTCAATAACACTCTTAAATTTTTATTAAAACATTAATTAATTTATAAGAAAAAAATTAATTATATTCTAATTAAGAATATAAATAAATAATTTCAAAACTAAAATTTTAGTTTAAACTTACATTTTTTATTAAAAAAAATGCTCCTAAATTAATCTAATTTATCTATGCACAACTTTATATATATATATATATATATATATATATATATATATATATATATATATATATATATATATATATATATATTTTACAATTTATCATAAATATTTTATAAATTAATTTTCGACTTGTCTAATATTTTATAATATCAGATTATTTCTTGATATATATGACACCTTATATATATATATATATATATATATATATATATATATATATATATATATATATATATATATATTGCAATTTATCATAAATATTTTATAAATTAATTTTCGACTTGTCTAATATTTTATGATATCAGATTATTTCTTGATATATGACACCTTATATATATATATATATATATATATATATATATATATATATATATAACGATTCCTAGGTGAAAATTTTTAAAATTTGCAAATAACTTAATATTCATTTGTTCTTCAAAAAAATCGCGCATGTCATTCATCATTTACAAAAGAAGTGCGAAGTACGTGCTTACTACTAGTCCTATAAAATATGTGAATATTAATTGTTGAATTTAATATAATCAGAACCAAGCAAATGTTAAATTTATCCATTTGATAAACCAAATAAATTGATTTATAAATCAGTTTATAAGCTACATAATTTTCCAAATCATTTTTTAAACCCCCCATATATATTCTTTACAATTTTCAATCACTATTTTTTATCTCAAAATATAGATAAATCAGTTTATAAATCAAATAATGTTACCAAATTGAGATATAGCTCTGTTCGATGATACTGTAGTAATTATAAATTGGTTTCTTATGTTTTTTAAATAAAATATGTGGTTAAAAATGAAGAGAAAAATGTGTGTGGTTAAAGTTCTTTGAAAAATTGTATTATTTATCTATTCGACAGCTAGAGTAGATTATAAATTTGGTTTATTTGAGTTTTCTAAATAGAATGTGTTATTGAAAAGTGAAGAAAGAAAATGTGTGTGATTAAAAAGTTGCTTGAGAAATTATGTAATTTATAAATTAGTTTATAAACCAATTAAACTCACTAGCCAAACATGAGCTAATCCTTTGTTTGGTGATACTGTAGTGGTTTATTTATGATTTTAAATAAAATACGTGGTTGAAAATTGAGAAAGAAATTGTCTGTGGTTAAAAAATTGATTGGGAAATTGTGTGATTTATAACCTTTACCAAAGAAAGTTATTTTATAAATTGTAATGATTACACAAGTGTTTGAAAAATAAAATAAACTTATTTATAAATTAGTTTATAAATTACACAATTTTCGACTCACTTTTTAACCACACATATTTTATATCTCCAATTTTCAATTACTACATTTTAGTTTTTAACTTAAAATTATAAATAAATCAATTTATAAACCACACAATGTTATCAAACAAATATGAGTTAAAAAAGATAGGCATGAAAAACGAAGGTTGTCAAGCCTCTGTTCGGGTAAAATGAAGCGATTATAATTTGATTTATTTTTGTATTTTAGGTAAAAATATGTGGTTAAAAATGGAAGAAGAAAATGTGTGTTGTTAAAAAGTGATTTGAGAAATTGTGTAAATTATAAATTGGTTTATAGTCCAAAAAAGCAAACTTACCTAATAGAGGTTTAGCCTTTATTTGATGATATTGTTTAGTTTATAAATTAATTTATTTATGATTTTGTTGTGAAAAGTAGTAGTTGAAAATTGTGGAGAAAAATGTGTATGGCGCCGTCGTTTGGTAACAAAAATAAAATGATTTATCATTAACTTGTGTTTTTTAGATTATAAATCAGTTTATAAATTATACAATTTTTCAAATCACTTTTTAACCACACATATTTTCTCTCTTCAATTTTCAACCATTACTTTTTATCTCAAAATCATAAATAAACTAGTTTATAATTCAATTTGTGTTACCAAATTGAAGCTAAATCAGTTTATAAATTACACAATTTTTCAAACTACTTTTTAATCACACATTTTCTCTCTTCAATTTTCATTATCTACTTTTTACCTAAAAGTTATAAATAAACAAGTTTATAAATCAAACAGTATTATCAAATAATGGTTAAAAAGTAATTTGAAAAATTATGTAGTTTATAAATTAATTTATAAATCAATTTATTTTTTATTTTTTTATTTTTTATTTTTTTATTTTTTGAAAGGTTACCGAGCGGTGGCGAAGCACACCTTTTTGGAGTTTGAACTTTGACGTATTCAAAGGCGGAAGAGAAACCGTGTCGACTCGCTACTTCCTGTAATAATTACTACTTTATGCAGGCCCCACTTTTCTTTAGTGTTCACGCGTTCACACGCTTTTTAGCTTTTATGTGGCATGTGCATTGGCTGCAAGGTTATTTTTCATTCTTTTTTTATATATAAAAAAAAAAAAAATCGGAA
This sequence comes from Ligustrum vulgare, assembly GCA_963555705.1. Taxonomy (NCBI): domain Eukaryota; kingdom Viridiplantae; phylum Streptophyta; class Magnoliopsida; order Lamiales; family Oleaceae; genus Ligustrum; species Ligustrum vulgare. The sequence goes on along the minus strand of OY743173.1, from coordinate 14,589,569 downwards.
GTCTCCATTTGTTAACATATTCGTTTATAAACTGATTTATTTTTATTATCAATATAAAAAGTAATGATTAAAAATCGAAGAGAAAAAAAATATATGTGATTAAAAAGTAATTTAAGAAATTATCTAATCTATAACTAAGCCTTTGTTCGATAATCGATTTATAATCAGTCCAATTTTCAATATAATATTTTAATCACACATTTTTTTTCTCTCCAATTTTAAACTCACGTCTACCTTGAGATACGTGAAATAAATTGATTATAATCAATGTCATAGCCTCCGAATATAGGCTAATTTATGTAAATTTGATTTACCAAACCAACGCTAAGACTAGAAAATATTATGATCTTATAGAATGTGTCATTCTAAATATTTTTCTAAAAAAAGTTTTGAAAATCAAAACCTTTAAATTAGCACTTTTTAATCGTGCAACTTGTGTCCATGACTAATAGTAGATTGATACGTTATCATGGAAAAAAAATGTTTATAAATAAAGAATGTGATATTTTTTAGATAAAATATATTATTGGGAAACAATTTTGAAAAATGCGTATTGTTAAAAAGTGTTTTAGGAAAATGTGTTAGTCTCCGTTTGGTAAATTTTACATATTTCCCCAAACCGCTTTTTTAATCACACGTTTTCTCAAATTGTTTTTCAATCATATTTTACATCGAAAATATTAGATGACGTTCTGTTTGTATTTCATTTTCTGTTTTTTATTTTTAAAAATGTTTTTTATTTTCCGTTTTCATTTCCTGTTTTTTAAATTTGCTGAGAACTCGTTCTATTTACCATTTTTAAAAACTATTTCTAAAAATGAAAAATTGAAAAATACGTTCTGTTTGAAATTTTGCAGAATACTAATTTGACTATTTGTAATTAATTTGCTTGTAGGTTAAATTATAATTAAAAAAAAATTGTCTTTTAAAGATTTATTTTCTATTATAAGAAATTAGCTTATCAAATTTTTATTGGACTGATTTAATAATGACTAGAAAAATATTATAAAAATAAATAAAGTCATTAATGATAAAGTCCCAAAAATATTATAAGAAATTAACTTATCTAATTATTGTTACCATATTCATGTTCAAGTCACAATTAAACATAAATCCATGTGATAATCACACAAAGAGTTTGACTCAACAAAATGGATGAAAGTTGTCATATTTTCAAAATAATCACATATAGGATAAACTTTATAATTCTGGCATCTAACAACAAAAAATTCAACTAAATGTTTTCCGTAATGTTGATATTGAATTCAATAAAATTTTATTCTAAGTTTAGTTCCAAGCTAAGATAATTTTCAAAAAAAAAAAACCCCAAAATGCGTTTTCCACGTTTTGAATTTTTTTTAGTTGAAATACACTGAAAACACCCAAAACGAGGTTTGGACGTTTTGCGTTTTATGTACAAATATTTTTGTTGTTTTCTAAAATACGTTTTCGAAAATGATAAGAGAACGCGTTTTTAATATTTTCGAAAATAAAAATAGAAAATAGTTTTAAAATAGTAAAGAGAACATGGTCTTACACTTTTTGTTTATAAACAATTTTTTATCAAGGAGAGATAAATTCGGTTATAAATGATTTACAAATAGAGGTTAATGTCAATATTAGTGTGAGTGTGTGTGTTTGATATTGTTTTAAAAAAAATTAAATGAATAATAATTTTTAGGAGAATTGATGGTTTAAATTTGGTTGAAAAGTCAAGCATTGTAGATTTGACTATTAATGAATGATTGAGATTGAGTACTTTTGAATAAAGAGAAAAAATTAAAAAATATCAAACAAAGGTTTAATACTATTGATTGAGCTACTTGTACAGGTAGTTTTTGCCATATTGTGTACAGATACAGTCATTTCCCAAATTTCAAAAAAAAAAAAAAAAAAAAAAAACCAGCATCAGGAAAACACACTTTCAACTGCACGACTTTAAAAACCTCACAAAAACATCACCGTATCTCATTTCTCCCAATTTGGCTCTCTCTGTGAATTCAAGTTAAAATTTGTTCTCCCTTTCCATAGACTGCAGTCTTCATCTTCGGCTACATCGAAAAATTTCAGTTTAGAAACCACCAAACTAACCCATTCAGATTCCATTCCGTTGAACCCATTCAAAAGCCATTTTGTATCTCACCCTAACTGTCGAAACACATCATAGTTGGGAAGAACTTTGGAATCTGCCATAGCTGCAGGAGTAAGGACCATTGCATGTCGGAGTGCTCGAAAAAACATAGATGCCCATGGTGTGGACGTGGTTTTTTGAAGCATTTTGTGGTGGAGAAGGAGACGGATAACAAAGGTAGGTTTTTCGATTGTTGTAGTTTGAAGTGTGGATATTTCAACTGGCTGAAAAAGGGTGAATCAAGTAGAGTTGTGTCGACGAAACTCGCAAAGAAAGATGTAATCAAAGAATTTTCTTGCAAGTTTCATGATAAAGCTCAAATAGCAGATGACGATGAATTAGAGGTTTTCGTCGATGTAACAATTTCTAAGGGAAAAAGAATTGCTGAATGCAATGTCAAGCTAGCATCTAGAAATTGAGTTCCCCTGGTGGGAATGTGGTTATGTTAGGATCGGTAGAAATGCAAGTCAGTATTCCTTGTTTTGTGTTTAGTATGAGTTAAGAATGCAGTAAGTGTGTTGTGTTAGTAGCAGTTTCCAAAATATGTCTTGTGTTAGTATCAGTTAGGAATGTCGTATGAGCTTGTGTTAGCATCAGCTAGGTATCTGTGTTATGGTTGTGCAATGTAATATGAGCTATGCAATGCTCATCTTCTTCGAAATACGTGTTTGGCATTGCCAGATTATCTTTATTTATACGTATTTAAGTGAGCATTTATGTTTGGCATTGAGAAGTAGAAAATCTTTTTAACAGCAGCCATATCAAATTTAACATATTAAAAGCCACTAACCGAAAGAGAGATTCTGTGAATAAATAAAAAACCAACAACTGATCAGAAAATGTTCAAGATACAACTGATCAAAAAATGGAGACTCAAAATCAAAAACCTACATCACATATATTCCATTGAACAAAATCAAATCTCACTGATCTCAGCTTCAAGATCCAAAACGGAGACTACAAAACCAACATTTCACCTCGTGTCTCATGCTGATATTGCATGTATTGATTGTAGCACGACATAGCTTGGAAGCTTTCTTGTGTAAACGCGGGACTATCATCATCACCCTACATCACAGTAACTAGTAAGCACAAGTACCAAAGACGCGAAATATGAAAGTCAAATAAACTAACCAATAGGAGTTGTGAATATGAGAATGGTGTCGGCATAGAATCTTGATCATCGAGATCTGCTTGCACATTCCTCGAACTCTCTTGGACATGAATATGACTTGGTCTCTTACCTTTGCTTGCATTCAATCTTTCCTTTACAGTAATGAAAAATGATTAGTTAGGCTTACAATAATAACCAAAGAATTATTGTTTTGAAGGAATACTAAGTTATATTATACCTTCGTTTTCTTTGAACTCGACTCTAAAGGTCCTTTCTTACGAAGTTTTCTAGGAGCTCCCTTTGTTTTAGAGTATTTCGGATCCCGACGTTTCCACTAGCCAGTTTCTGTGAATCTACAAGTTCTAGTACATTTCCACTAGCTTTATTCAGTGAATCAGTAATCTGTAGCTCCTTCTCTTGAGTTTCAAGCCACTCCATAATCCGTCCTGTTCGTTCTTCGTCATCTTCTTTGAAGTCTGCGATCTTGGCAAAATATTGAGTCATTTTGTCATCTCTCAATTGCCCAGGGATACTAACCAAACCATTGTAGTTAACTGCGACCCTCGTGTGAGCCCTTGTTACATCTCGCCTTCATCTCCTCAAGATATATCACCTAGGAAGTGTACTCAAGTCGTTGCGGATCAGGACAGCTAGTGCATGCTTACAAAGTATTCCCTGAAACTCAAATAAATGACATCTACATACTATGACACAGTTCTCCCTCTGGAATGACACATGAAAGATTTTCTTTTTTAATACGCTCAATAATCTTGACATCCTCTCGCACGTCATAGATTGTACCCAAACATCTTTCCTGGGTAGAAACCACTTCACAATAAACCTTCCCGGTGAACTCAATTTGGAACTCTTTGAACTTTGAGATGGTGTATACCTCCTATAATTGCTTCTCCACTACATATATGGTTGCACACAGAAGCATTTAGGAATATGATTTGAAATTTTCTTGGAATTCCATCTCTACCATTTTCCTCAATGCTCTCTCATATTGTTCAACGAACTGTTTTAATGAAGTCTTTAAATGAACATAACCGTCGAAGAAAGCATTTATAATATAATGGTCCAAGTGGCCCTAGCTACAGACAAATTGGATCATAGGCCTTTTTAAATTGCACATCGTAGAGTAAAATTTATACACACACACATCAGAAAATATTGATTGATTTTGAGCAGGAAAATGACATTAGATCCGTTTTCAACTCAACAACTTTAATATATAACTAGTTCTACCACCCATGCAATGCACGATGTTAGATAAATAAAAAATATTCGAAGTAAAATGTAAAAAATTAAACTTGTAAAGAAAAAACTAAATTCTGAAATATGAAACATTCCTCACATATCTGTACATATTTATGAAGTGTAAATTAAAAAGGACAAATTATTTCAAATTCACAAAACTTATAAACCAAAACTAATATCTTGCAATCAATTGATTCAGAGACGTAATGTTTCGCAAAATGTGTCATCACTTGTTCATTAAAATTAAAAATAAGACTATTTCAATATAAATAGGTTTTACCTTAAGCAATGGGTTCGGGGAGTTGCCACAGTGGTCACTTAGTCCAACGTTTCTCCCTTCTCTGGTGTTGGCCCATGTTCAAACCCTATGTTATCCCCTTATAGCGACCCAGAATTTTTACGCAATTTTATAATTATTTTAATATTTAGAAAATTGTGTCGCTACTATTTCACTCATTGTTTTGAAGTTAACGCCGCGACGGATTCGTCTAGCCAAGTCAAGAAATATCGAATTTGTTCGATTTTAAATTAAAATCCGAATTTCTAAAATTATGTTATTTTAATTATTTATTCTCAAATGTATTTTCAGTCCAAAAACATATCTGTTTCAAATACGCTTCTTGATCAAAGTTAGTCCAATATTCATAATCAAAATTTATATTACATAAATTTCCCCACATGTTTTCTTCTTTATCATCAAAGCATCCCCATCATATCTTTACACCAATTTTATCAAAGAATTCCCACCACCACCCGTATGCATCACATTTTACACCAAATCAACCATCATTATGTTTCAAGAATATAATGATGATGTATCCATGTTCTATTTTTTTTTATCACACCAAATTCTCCACTACAAATCATTCCTCTGCCTAATGCCAATTATAAATTTCCACCTCAGTCAGAAAACCATCACCACCAGCAGCTCCATTACCAAACTCCAATATCAATTCACACAATAGCTACCATCGCAGTTCACTACTCTCAATCATCATCCTTAATAAATCAACCCACCTACAGCTTAAATCATTCATCTATAACACCATCTATATTATCATCATCATAAATCTTCATCACCACCACTGGATTTCCACCACTGCCCAAATCACCCTTTTGACACCATCAGTCCACTGCAGCACTTCAATCATAACCATAACACCAACATCTAAGCACAATCAGTACGCCACCAAGAAATCATCACTGTCCAATTCAAGAAAAATCACTCAACCTATACAAATCCCAAGCTGGCAACCATCGCTCCATCACTGCCAAACCAGTTCACTGCCATGGCTCGCAGCCACCTCTATTGCCGATCGAACCTCAGTCACTGCCCCAGAATCACCACCAATCTGTATCACCTCTTCCACCAACACCACTGCACGATCAAATCCCTCAATCTGCCATAATCGATACACCAAAACACCCACTGCCTACTGCTCAACATCAAACCCAACTCCAATCGCAATCCAAAATCAAAACCCAAAACCCAGATTAAGCCAAGCCCAAATACTTACTTCAATCGCCGCTCCCTTCGCCGGAATTTCAGACCCAAATCGCAAACTAAGATTTGATTTCTTTTCGGTTTCGCCCTTGTTTCTCGCACCCAAGCCCTCAAACCAGAAACCTTACCTTGGCCGCCTCTTGCCGCTACCCTGCGACGGCTATCCGCCGGCCAATCGCCGGTTGTAGCGCTGGCAGTGGATGGAAGGAGGAGACGTCGCCCTTATTCGTTTCACTCTCTCCGATCCCTCTCTCTCTCTCTCTCTTCGATCTGAATGAGGAAAGGATATTTTAAATATTATAAACCTTCGGAAATTTGCAACTTTAGTCCGGAAGTTTTAATTTGTTTCAATTCAGTCCTTTCAGCTTTAAATCTTTTTAATTTCAGCCCTTAAGTTTTAAATGAGTCTTAATCAGCCCTTCATTTTTAAAATCTATTATTTCAGTCCCTGCTGATTTACTTTTAAGCCCAAGTTTTAAAAGATTTACATTTTAGTCCCTCAACTTTCAAAGTATCTATTTTAGTCCCTGAACTTTCAAAAGTATTCATTTTAGTCCCTCAACTTTCAAAACATCAATTTTTGTCCTCAAATTATAATTTATCATTTTGAACTATATATTCGATATACTAAAGTGACTTATTGGCTAAGACGAAGCGTACGGAGAATTTAAAGAAATTGAAGTCATTCCCGCTCAACTTTGCACTCGTCGGATTTGAGGTAGACTCGCACTTATTAATTGATTTAAATTATGATTTCATATAAATGTCATGTGACTTGTGCAAGTCAATTTTCAAGAAAATTAAGTATGTTTTATGAAAGGTAAATATACCTTATGTTTTTATGAAAAGTAAGTATACCCTATGTTTTTACGATAATGTTTTATATGTTTTGGATCATTGCTATGCACATAAGAATTCTTACCACCTAAGTTCGGTAAAATTCTTGTGTCTCCATAAGTTTATGAGGATTTACCACCTAAGTTCGGTAAAATTCCTGTCTTTCCATATGTTTATGAGGATTTACCACCTAAGTTCGGTAAAATTCCTGTCTCATATGTTTATGAGGATTTCGATCCTATCTTATGTTATGATGGAAATGATCCCTATGAATTTCAAGAATTATGTTTTGGTATACTTACTGTTATTATGATTTTACTGCATAAGAATTCTTGCCACCTAAGTTCGGTAAAGTTCTTGTGTCTCCCTATGTTTATGAGGATTTCAATCTTATCTTATGTTATGCTTTCAAAAGAAATTATGCTTGGCATAATTAAAATGTTTTTATAAGTATATGGTTTTCAAAGAGCTGTTTTCAAAGAGTTGTTTTCAAAGAGCCTATGATTTTCAAAATATGTTCCGTGCTGTAATGCACAATATGAGTTTTATCAAGAGCCGTTTTATAAAGAAGCTCTATCAATGCCCGTTTTATAAAGAGCCGGGATTTATGTGTTTAATCATCTTATAAATTAAATTAATTTGCGATGAGTCTACTGAGTATTTCCCCCATGAAATATTCACCCTACTTTTTAACAGTTTTGCAGATTTCGGAGACGGTGGCGAGCGATGAATGATGGTGGCAATAATCGTTAAACGGGTGAAAGTTTGACGTTAATGATTTCCGTATTTTTCCAAACAATCGAATAATTTAGAGAAGTTCATTTATTTGAGAAATTATTACATTGTCAATTTCTTTACAAAATTAATGGTTCGATTTACTATTTCAAATGGTTTCATAAATGTTTCAATTTTATCGGCCATTACAGTTTATTTAATGTTGCCAAAAATGAATTTCAATTATTTCTTCCGCAAAAATATTATTCGAAAAATTTAGACAGAAAATGACGTAGTGAATCGGGTATACGGAACTCGGGGCGCTACACCCCTCCCCTAATATCTTTTGTAATAAAAAAAAAAGAAGTTTTATCATAAGCAATTGGAGATCCCTCGACTAAGACAGTGCAACAGCCTCCTCAAATGGTCCCTCGACTATGAAATCAAAAAGAACTCAAGAAAAAGCAGTATCTGAGAATGGTGCATTAAATTATCAAATAAAGTAACTAACTAGATTCTGCAAAGGGTTGACGGATCAATTCAGCCAAAATAGAAAGTCATTGTGCAGTGGACATTTGTTTAGATATCTACCAAATTGGAAATTATGGCCATGACAGATTTTAAGTCTTCCAAGATGTTCGTAATGAAAGATCCAGCTTGCAATAGCAGATAGTGAATTCCTTGGTTACTGCTCTATGGAAGAATTGGACAGAGATATAAAACCTTTTATAGGACAAAAAATAGAACATAGCAGTGGAAGAATCAACCAAAATTTTGAGAACATTAATCTAATCAATGGAAGAATTGCCAGTTGAGACCAATTCTTAAAAAACTTTTTTGGACAATCTACCATTTAGCAATGTCAATGCAATCTGAAGAGAAAATGAAATGGTGCAAATGTAACTAATTGTGAGAAATAAAATACTACATGAAGCAGAAATAAGGTAAACCATGATTAATTTAATTTTTTTTACATCTGGAATATACTTTTAATGTTGCAGCAGTAAGTTTAGACTGCTGAAGTGTGTAGCAAGTAAAAGGCTTCAATTATTAATTTATTAAACAAATGGAACAAAACATACTCTCATAAGGAACACGACTAGACTATGATAATTATAAAAGCAAAGTGTATGACTTGTCAAAATCAAATGAGGAACATAGATGCATCTCAGTAACTACAACAAAAATCCAACCATTAGATTCAAAGGTGGAATTATAACTAAACACACAAAAAGATCTTGGACATTTACATAAATTCAATGATAACCCTCATCTTAAACCAAGATAAAATCTAGAATTAGTAGAAGTGTATATTAATAAAGAAAATATTAGCATAAACCCCAATTGCATCACTTCAGTTACTCATTTCAATTACTCATTTTTTCTTGTTGTTTCATCATAAACCCCAACTGCACACTTCTCACTTAAATTGGAAAACATAATAGAATTAGGGATGGTAAAAAAATCCGTTTTGCCCTAAACCCGATGGGTCAAAAAAAAATCACCCCGTGAGTTTGTGGGGCGAGTTCAAAATATTAAATAAAGACCCAACACTGGTTCGGGGCGGGTATTACGTGACCCGCCCCGCCCACTACAATAAAAAAATCAAAAATCAAAACATCAGGCATCAACACTGCTCCCATTCACTTCATGCTCAGCACTGCTCCCATTCACTTCATGCTCAGCACTGCCTTCATTCAAAAACACAAAAACCCTAAATCTAATATATATTCTCTTGACTCAAGTTACAGCCCTCTGCCCCTCGTCTCTTAGTCACCTCTCGTCTTGTGCGGTGCCGACCATCGGCCACCAACCTTCTCCTTATCAACCCATTTCCTGACTCTCTCCTCCCTATCTTCGGTCGACGGTGGACGTCCACTACTTCTCCCCGAATCAGTCTCAGTAGTCAGTAACTCACCTATCGGTTTTAAAAGGTAATTTTTTTCCTCCGTCATTATATATTTAATATTTGTAATTTGTACTTAGATTTTCAATTTTGATGTCGTAGTTTAACATTTGTGTAATTTTTTTTTCTAATTTTTGTTATTGCTCGATTCTGTAAACTTTTTTTTTTTTTTTTAAATCATTCAGTATGACAGTATCAATTTTGTAATTCTCAGACTGTTTACTGACTATAGTTGTGATTTCAATTTATTGGATTGGCTTTAGTTGTAACTTGTTATTTAAGATTTACTACATTTACTTGTAATAACAATGATGTACCCATGTACAAATTTACTGGCTTTCAATAATTTACAGAAATTGGGGCGGGTATGGGAAGGGTCGTGCCCCGAACCCATACCCGCCCTGCCCTGAAAAACCTTGATGGGTCATGGGGCAGGTATGGGTTTGGGAATATTCTAACTCCACCCCGCCTCGAACTCGTCCCGTTACTATCTCTAAATAGAATCTTTCTGTTCTAACGTTTTATCACATTGGTTTACAGTTGGCCTTAGTTTTTTCATCGAAAAACCTCTTTTATGAGTGAAGATATTTCCTGATTTTCCATGACATGAACGAACTAAGAAGATCACATTTTTTTCCTCAGAAATCAATCTTAGAACCAAAACTGTAAGAAAAAATAAAATATAGGTCAAATATTTTTCTTTATTTTTTCCACTCAAAATCACAACAACGGCAGAAAAACTCATAAACTTAAAAAGTCAAATGGTATTTTCTTGCACTCCCCCACCATCTTCAAGATCATCCCCTATCCGTTCCAATCAAATGAGAAAATATGCATCATATAGCTCACAAATTACACGTTGTACATCATACCTGCCCACTCTCATCATTTTCATCATCAACTTCAGATTTTCATCTCTCAGATTCCTTTCCACCTTCATCAACAAAGCTTTGCTGTCAATTAAATGCAAGATAATAAGGGATACTCAGTAGATGTGCATTTAAAGCATTTCCAAAAAAAAATATTTTGGTAGAATGTCACATGAAGGAAATCATCACTATTACTTTTCTCTTAAGTCCTAACCTCTAGGTTGAACCTTGAAAAGAAATGCAATCTCGATGAGACAAAAAGTGTATTTGGTTTTTGTCTATCTTTTTTTTTTCCCCACTGAAGTTCCACATGAACATGAATAGTTGATTTATTGCATTCGGTATAAAATCTCAGATGTATGTGCAAACTTTGACAATCATTCTAACTTTTGAATCTTATTTTTTTGCAGAGTCCAAACAAATTAGTAGAGTAAAAGCAAGACAAATGACAAATGCATAATGAATGAGAAGGAATCAAGAATGTAACCGAAAAAATTCGCGGTGAGAAGAAAACCATCACTTACCATTCATTCGTTCAAGAGATTGTAATTGATTAAAAAAAACCTATAAGTTTTGCGACCAAATAAGTGTAAGCTAAATCCAATTCTTCATTTAATGCCTTATCCTCATTTAAACAAGTTGAGCATTTATGGATATAACAATATTTAAATATGGCACTCTTATGGATAGACTATAAAACAAAAAATTTTCTTATATTGTATAAAAGTTTGGGTTGAAATCTTTATAAATAAAAATTCACTGTCAGAATAAGGCAAACCTCTTCTGACATATTATGAATCTCAACTGCTTTACTCTTCTTCGAGGAATGCAGTGGAGCTTGCTGAACTCGAATCTCAGAAGCTTTAATTCCAATGACTCCATTCCTTGCACGAAATATTGTAGTTCTGGTTGGAGATTGGAAAAATTGCAAACAAAATCCAAATCACAACTACAAAATATGACAAAAAGCACAGATAAATTATTATAAAGATTGGACCACAACATTTTGAATTTGAAAACAACAAACAATTTCAACAATGATGAAAAAATGATAATGAGAGACCTGCTTCTAAGCAACAGGGTTATTTCAACCTTGATTAGAAACTCAGCGAACTGGTAACGACCCAAAATCCAATGACAACACTATCCAATTATAGCAGGTACCCCATCATCAAGGGCATCTTATTCATACCTCAAAAAATCGACAGAACGAATTAGATGTAAATTTCGAAAAAAGAAATTGGAGAATAACAAAAAAAAAATTACAACCTTCGAACCCTAAATCGTGTTTGAATCCACCAGGTTGACAACCATGTGCGAAATTTTTTGACACGTACACATAATCCATGAAACTGATCACATTCGACTTTCGGCTATGGAATCGGTACAGAAAACTGAGTAGAAATTTGAGGATCGCACTCTTTAGGAAAGCTGAACAAAAAATGGTGAGTAATGTCTTGACGTTGAACAGTGGAAGAAACTCCCACAAAATTCCATTTATTGCAAACCGAACAAAATTGAGGTTCTACCATTTTAAATTTAAAATTTAAGCCTCTGTTTGTTAAAAAAAATTTGCCTCTGTTTGGCCAAACATGTTTTTAAACGTGTTTTTTCCTACACAATTTCCCAAATCATTTTTTAACCACAAACATTTTCTCTCTCCATTTTTTAACCACACATTTTACCTAGAAAACATAAAAAAACATGTTTTTAAACAAAAAACTTTTAACAAACAGAGGCTTTGTTTAAAAACATATTTTTTTATGTTTTCTAGGTAAAATGTGTGGTTGAAAATTAAAGAGAGAAAATATGTGTGGTTAAAAGGTTATCTGGGAAATTGTGTAAAAAAAACATGTTTAGAAACATGTGTTGGCAAACGAATGTTAAATGATGTATAGATTTGCTTTCCCAGATGAAAAGACATATGCTCTGGGAAATGATTTTTTTTTGAGAAAACTTTACACGTGTCATTTCTTTAAAAATGGTCTGCAAGCATTTCTTGATACTTTTTCTCTAGTTTGATTTGAATTGTGTTGGGAACACTATATTTGGAGCCATTATATGCATTTGCTGACTGATTGACAGCTGAAAATGGCACTTTATTTTTTTTTCTTCTTTCCTTGGGCGGGAAGCCGAGAATATTGGATTGACTCTAGTCAGGAAATCATTCCTACTATCCTTCTTTAATAATAGTATACACTACAAGAATTGTATATTTCGCATACAAAATAATTTTGTAGGAAAAAATTCTTATTTGTGGGGAAAAAAATTTCCAGACGAAAAAGTTTTGTAGGAGGATTTGTGTGGCAAACATCGAGGGAAAAGTTTTAAGACGACAAAATATCGAACTTTGTTGGCTAAAGTTTGACCCCACAAACCCTTTAGAGACAAATATAGTTTGTCGCCTAAATTGTTTCGTAACAAAATTATTCGTCTGCTAAAGTAACTTTGGCCCACAACACAAGTTTTGTAAGCACGTTGTACAAATTATGTAGTGGCTAAATCGTGCTTTCCCCTACAAATAATTAATTGTATGAAAAGAATTTTGTGGGCTAAGTCCTACTTTCTCTACAAATATTTTTTGTGGGAAAAGCGTATTTGTAGGCTCAATATTGTTCCTACAATATTAAAATTTGTAGAATTTGTAGGAAAAAATTAAAATATTTTTATATTTGTATACTCTTTTATGTATATAATATCAAGTTTTTTTTTAATTTCATTTAAAATAATATAAAGATGAAGAAAGTAATCAATTAAATTAAAACATTTAACGCCAATCACTATAATTGAACTCAAAACAAAATTACAATTAAAAATCATTCATCGAGTATGGTTACATTTAAAATTAAAAATATGTATAACAAACATGCTCAAAACCTTCCTCATCAGATCCTTGTTGTTCAACAACTCGATTGTTTCTCCTAGCCTCAAGTTTTGATATGTGCCCCGTTTCCTAGCAAATGCCACTACTGTGGCTCTGGATGTCCGTTTCCTTCCTGGTGCTTCTGACTGTCTTTGAAAAGTCTGGGCTACTGAGGCTTGGATCTGTAGAACAAATCCATGAGCAAAAATGAAATATTAAGCAGGTGAAATTTGACTGTTTGAAACTTAAAGCTAGAAGATTCATGAAACTTCAAACTTCATAAAATCAAACAACTGAAGAAATGCACTGCTAATAGGATATATTTCAGGGGTCTTTGTTCCAACATTGATAATGTTCTTTAACATGTTCCCACAGCCAAAAGAATGGGACTAGGAGAATTTGCAGTTTACATTTTTGAGCAAATGAGGAACCATAGTTCCACATCATTTATAGCACAATAAGAATAACAAGGCACGGATATCATCAATAAATTACTAAGTCACATATGAATGAGAAAGAACTCTAAGATTGATAAGATTGAACATGATATTAGTCACCTGCTCATTGCGAGTCTTTTCCTTTTCATGGAAAGCAAATTCCTACAAGTAGGCTCAAAGAATTGAAGAAAAATGACTGCATCACATTTTAATCGAAAAATGCCCAACTAAGAAGTCATTACAAGTACATACCAACATGTAGGTTATGGATTTACAATAATTCAAGAATACTTTACTTCCATTTCTGTAAATGCATTGGATTTTTTTAGATAAAATCTGGATGATGAAACCAATAAATTAACAGACTTTTTAAGCCAAATCATCATTTCCATCATACAAGTTGGTACCTGCTTTCAAAAGATGGAGGGTAGACAGACTGCCAAAACTGAAACAAAAATGCAAGCTTAACGGCTAGTTTTGAAAAAAAGTATATGGTCTTTTAGACTGGGTCGAAAAGGTATTCATGTCTATCGACATTATTATATTCACTTGGCCATGTATGAGGTAACACACAGTAACAAGAAATAAAACAATAAATTTGAATTTTTTTTTACCAAAGAGAATGACAGGGAAAACAGAAACAAGATAAAGTTGACCATGACCATTAGCCACAAATATAAGATCCCATTAGTCAGACATCAAAAAGTAAATCACGGGGACGTGACACAATCACCTCCGAGTTCAATATTCCCTCAACAATATAGAACAAATGAAAGGTAAAAAATTAAAAATACTGCAGTCTTCATATGCTGCACACAATACTGAGAAGTCCTCCATGCCAATAAACAATCCAGCACATATTCAGAGAAGTACTATCCATGCAGTGCTGTCATCAAATAAATCCGCACTATATAACTTTCTTCCCCTATTGGATGCCCGTGTTCCTCATATATTTATGCAACTCCACATGCAAGTCAAATACGCCAATCAAGCGCGCTACAATGTGATAATAGCCCTTTGCCATGCCAAATGCCCAAAATTCTTGTACACATGCACCAATGCATCAACATAGGGTAAGTCATTGCCTATGCCCAAGTCATCTCAATCGATAATGGGCAAAAACCTAGCCACCCTAGTAAGTTCATTTTTTCTGCAAAATAAGTACTTAAATTTCTTTTGTTGTTATAAATCAACTAAGAAGCCACATTTTAATCAGAAACTCCTCTGCATAGTAAGTCAATTGGGTTGTCTCTAAAATTTCGAAGTCAGAAAGTAAGCCATAGTTGAGTAAGGTGGGCTGTTGAATCTAAGGATTTCCTGCTCACATCCCTTATCTTGGTGTTCTAGATGGGATTTGCATCAAGTCAGCCCAAATGGCCTCTCATTAAGATAAACATATCTATGCTATGATAGTGCTTCATAACCAATTGACCCCCATCAGTCACTACATTAGTTATGGATCGCACCATCACGGTAAAAACTTAAGAACTTTACAGGATTTTGCCCAGCAGATGACACTTAATTCAGAGAAAATCAATATAGAATAATAGGATATAGAGTAAAGCCTATGATACACAATTTTATGAATATCACAGCATATGTTTCAAAAATCAAAGACTTTTCTTCATAAATTTAAGAAGACAAGAATTTTAACAAATTTGGCCAAGAAAATAGAAGTTCTTGAAAGGAACTCACACCTGATTGCACGCTGATTTCCTCCTCTGTCCGATTGCAACGCAGATTGAAGCCTGAAATTTTGTCTTCAATAGTTGACGGGTTCACCTTCACAGATTCGCACCTAATTGTTCAAAGATTTCTGGGTTCACCTTCACGGCTTCAACTTCAATAGTCGACGGGTTTATGAGGGAAATATTTGGTTGGGGCGAGTGTTTAGGGCACAGACTTCCAGTAGGATGAAAAGGGAAATTTGACGTGATAAATTTTGAGAGGGAGGGGTTTCTCTTTATTATTATTATTATTATTATTATTATTTCCTTTGGTCATCAAATTTAGATTGAATTTTAATTTTTTTTAATTATATTTTCCTTTCAAAATAAATTTTGTATGGACTAGCTACTAGAAAAAATTAAGAAAATTTCTCTAATTTTTAGCCTACAAGTGGATTAATTTTTTTTGTTGGTAAAAGATATATCTTATGTCACGAACTTTTTGTGTGGAAAAATCTAATCGTTTGTAGGCACAAGTCCTATAACTTTGAAAATTTTGGAGCCAAATGTTTGCCCTACGAATCCTCATTTTTGTGGGTAAAAGTGAATTCCGCCTACAAATCTCGGTTTGTATGCAAAAATTTTGTAGGATAAATATACATATTTTTGGAGTCAATTTTTTACACCTACAAAATCTTATTTTGTGGGAAAAAACAATCTTTACCTACAGATCTTATTTTGTATGCGCATTATTTGTATGAAAAGCAAGACTTTTCTAATAATACCTACAAAAGCTCTTTTTGCGGGGAAAGACAATCTTTACATACAAATCTCATTTCGTATGCGCATTATTTATAGGGAAAGCAAAATTTTCTTGTAGTGATAAGATTTAAAATAAGATATAGATATAGATATTGTGAATGTAACCAAACGAACTTCAATCCAAAATGTTACAATTTCATTAATTCGTGACTTTTATTATCATATATTACATGAAAAAACATTTTACGACTATTAATTCATGTTTACATTTCTTTTATCTTTTTATTATTTGAGTTTTCTTCTCAATAATTTAAGTTTTATGTTGATTTATTATTTTAAATTTTATTTTAAAATCTTAAGAAAAATATAACCTTTCCTTTGTCCTTTAATAAATATTATTGTGATTATAAAATATTAATATAGTACTTAAAATATTATATCCAAAATTTCAAAAACTGGATTGTAATAACTGCACGACATTCATCCAAAAGTTTATAGTCTATGTGGGTTCAACATCCTGAATTCACAATAATTGTCAAGAAGATTTGGGATGCACCCCTTCGCCCTTACTCAAGGGACTTTTTTGGATTTTACTACAAGCTCAAAAGACTCAAAAATACGCTGAGGAAGTGGAACAAAACTGGATTTGGCAACATCTTTGAGGATTTACTCAAAGCAGAGCAGGATGCCCTTGAGAAGGAACAAGCATATGATGAGCTTAAACAACTAGAATCTAAAGCTGAAGTTCATAAAGTCTATGCTAAACTGAACTTACTTCTTACTAGGGAAGAGACCTATTGGAAACAAAAATCTACGATTAAGTGGGCTTGTGAAGGAGACAAAAAGGACCAAGTTTTTTCATGCGGTGGTTAAAAAGAAAAGGAACAAGAACAAGATTACTCAAATAGGCAATGAAGGTAATCTACTCATTGAACCTCTTGACATTCTAAAATATGTTGTGGATTTCTTTTCAATGTTTCTAATCAAAGTTCTGGTGGTGGTCGATGGTATGGTGTTTGTAGATCTAGTGGTAGGTGGGGGAGGTGCGACAGTGACAGTGAGGCGGGTGGTAGCGATAATGGTAGTGGTGGAGGAAAGGGTTTAAGTTGAGAAGGGGACTGGTTAGGGATGGGTGACTTGAATAGTGTCTGAGACCAGTTATTGATGATTATAACTAATTATTAGGTAATTTGGTCAAAATATTGACTAAGTGTGACTTTGAGCGAGTTGTGGCGTGTAAGAGATGTGACCACTTTATTAGGTAATTGTACCAAAATATTGACTAATTATAACTTTGTGCGACTTGTTACAAGTACGAAATGTGATTGTTTGATTTGCATCAATCGGAACTCTGTGTGACCCTTACAGTACAGGACGTGACCCACCTCTTAATAAATTTATATATTAAAAAAATTTATATATCACAAATGTGACCAATTATTAGGTAATTGTGACCAAAATATTGATTAGTTTTGATTTTGTGCGATTTTTGACGAGTTCGAAATGTGAATAGTTTAATTAAATTATCGATCACAAAATTTGATTTGTGAGTAAATTTGTATTTTGACCTACAATTTATGTTAATTGTGACTTTGTATGACCATTGAACGTGACCCGCTTAATTAATTTATATGTTACGAAATTTTATTTGTCACAAATGTGATCAATTATTATACAATTGTGACCAAAATATTGACTAATTGTGATTAAGAAGACAAGTAAGTTGTAATCTATAAATAATATGCGACTAAAAATGTTATATCGCGACTATATTTATAATTGTAATCAAAATTTGATTCGATTGCAACTGTGCTACTTGTGACAATTACGGGATATGACCCATTTAATTAAATTATCGGTCACAAAATTTGATTTGAGTCTAAATTTTTAAATGTGAACGAACTGTGACTTTGTGTGACTGACTGTGACTTTGCGGGTGGAGTGAGAGTGAGGTGGGGTAAATTTTGCTATTAAATTTATAATTATGATCGAATTGTGACTTTATGGGTGTGGGTGTGGGTGTGGGTGTGGGTGGGGTGGGTGGGTGGGTTTGGGATTTTATATCTAAAATTATATTAACTTTAATTTAAAATATAAGAGATAATATTTTTATATTAATTTTACTTTTAAAAGTGATAGTTGTAGTGTTATAGTTGTTCGTCTCACGTAAACTTATTTATGCCACCTCAATTAATTCATTATTTTGAATATATTGAACCCACCGAGAATGAAGCTCTGAATGTATTCGCTCCATAATTAATGGAGCAAGATTTCATCATACAATTTTGTTTAGCAGACAATTTCGAAATCTGGGTTCACAGATGGAAATGCATAATTAATCAATCTCAAAACCAAGAGCTTCTCAACTTATTGCAATTACAATTTCTGTATTTTTTTTTTATCAAACAAACCCATAATCAGTCACAAATCAGAGTTCCAATTAGAATTATATACTCGGTTCGGTTCGCGATGAAGCTTAGTACTCTGCAGTTAGGTTGAGAAAAAGTGCTTCAAATCAAGTTCAATGCACTTTCTTGAATAAAATTCAACCCTCAACTCATCGTTCTCATCTAATTAAATTTTAAGCACAAGCATGAGTCAAAATTCCCCGACTTAAATTAAGTCTCATCAAGTGGACTTTAAAGAAATGTATCCAAAATCTCTCTACCTATTTTGGAAATTGAGCATAGTAATGCAAAAAGCATACAAGAAGGCAAACAAGACTGTGAAACCAACTAAAGCTCCAGCTACTTGGCCCATGAAATCCGGGTCATACCCGAAATAATTTTGGACATACCATTTGATGCTTGGATCCGGGGAAATCCCAAGGACCTTAATACTGTCCCCCATATCACCATATTGTGACACTATCAGTCCATATACTGTCCATGCCACAGGGCAAATCCAGTAGTACCATATCCACCACTTTGGTATTCTCTGCATGAAATCAATAACAAGTTTATCAGATGCAAAAATTTCATAAATATGTGCACCTTCATGAGAATGAGCAATCAAGAAAATGTAATGGATAAAATCACTCACCAGTCGAGGAATGAAGAAGCCAGAGAAAAGGGTGAAGAGAGCATAAAAGGCTGATGCCAAAATGGCTGCAACTTCATGATTTGGAGTGATGGAAACCATCATCATCCCATAGTATGTGAAGTATAAAAATGAGAAAAATGTAATGTAGAAGAACCATAAAAATTTCGCCACCGTCCACTTGAAGCTCACCATTGCATAAACTACAAGGGAATAATAGGTACTTTGCAAAAATACATATGGGATTTCAATCACAACCTGCATTCAGATTAATTCACTTTTTAATTAGATCAGTAAAAAGTGGTGCAAATTAATTACTTATCACAGGAAAAGTGATTTTCAGATTTCCATCAGTCCTGACCTGAGCCATGGCATATGGCAATGCAGAATACATCCCAGCAGCCCTTTCTCTGTAGAAGACCGTCCTTTCGACATCAATTACTGGTAGCACGGACGAGCTGTTGTTAATTCCGACGAACAATACGGATACATACATGGCTCCGATGATTGTCAACAAGTCTCTTGAATTTTCCCTGGAAAGTTCAAATCTTTTCAATTGTACCAAAAAACACGTCTTTCGCGAAAGAGGATATCACATTTTATGAAGCGAAACTGACCTTTCGGTGCCAATCTGCCAGAATATCGTGCCTAGCACTAAACCGGCAGCAAGAGTGAAAAAATAACGAACCAGGTTATAATCAGGGCTTCTCCAGTAAGTCCACCATTGTTTCCAAAGGCAGGATTTGAACTGCTCCCATGTCGACTGAGAGTACTGAGTTGGGAAAACCAGGTCTTCTGCTCCCTCTGGGGGTACCTTTAACTCCTCTACTAGAGCCTTGTTCTGTCTGTATCATAATTCTTTAGTCAGTTTACCAGTAACAAGTGAATCTCTAATGTTTCAATACTTTCTATAGCATTTGTCACTTACTGATACAATGAAGATTCTCTGTATATTTTAGCAAAGTCAATTCCCAGTCGATTTTCCATCGAGGCCGAGCTTACTTCTAGCATCCATGCTGCTGGATTATAATTCTCTCTGATTCTTGAGATCCCGGGAACAGCCTTAAATTTGGTCAAAAAACCAAGAATTTGAACTGGGATTATCTAGTAATATTGATCAAGAGTACTTCTAGAGAGTAATGATTAGTACCTCAAAGTAATCGATTACATCCTGAGAATTTGTTCCCAGTGATCCCGAGTAGATCATTTCTCCTCCTCTCTTCATCAGTAAAAGCTGGTTTTATGTCAGATGGTTAGAAAGAGACGGGGATAGTGTTATACATGGAGTTGATTTTTCGGCATTTGTTACCTCATCGAAGGATTCGAAGATATCGATGCTAGGTTGATGAATCGTGCAAACAACGGTTCTTCCAGTGTCAACGGTGTTTCTCACTGTCCTCATGACAATGGCTGCAGCCCTCGCGTCAAGGCCGGAAGTTGGCTCGTCCATGAATATAATCGAGGGATTAGCAACAAGCTCGACTGCTATTGTTAACCTCTTTCTCTGCTCCGTAGATAGGCCTGAAATCCCAGGAAGCCCAACTATCGCGTTTTGAATGGTGTCCAGTTCGACTAGTTCCATCACCTCTTTAACAAAGGTCTATTTTTGAGGGGATTTAAAAAAAAAAAAAAATACAATGAGGATTATATTATGATAAAGTTTATATATCATATAATAAATTGAGAAAATTTCAATTTCGTACCATCTTACTCTCGTCACTAACTTCTTTGGGGAGACGGAGAAAAGCAGAATATACAATGGATTCTTTGACTGTCACTTGGGGAGAATGGATGTCATTTTGCTCACAATAACCTGAAATTCTTGCAAACGTTTCTTGTTTCTTGGGGAAACCAGAGATTCTGATATCACCTTCAACGTATCCTCCGGTTTTCCTCCCAGCAAGAACATCCATCAGCGTTGTCTTTCCAGCACCACTAACTCCCATTAGTGCCGTCAAGATTCCTGGCCTAAACGTCCCGGTTATTTCTTTAAGCAATTGCAGTTTGTCTTCCGTCACGCCTTTCTCCTTCATTTCCTGTTGAAACCACAGTATATATTAGTACATTCCTTCTTGGGGCACCATAAAACTTTCCACCCGCTATGTGGTGGGTGGAGAGTGACTGTCAGATGGGATCCATTTGACACCCCCAATAGGGGGAGACACTTGCTCACAGTAGGCACCATAAAGCAACATATAATTTCTATATATCAATATTATCAACAGGTTAAATAGTTGAATATCGATCAGAAAAAGAAAAAGATCGTTACCGAGGGCATATCCACGTAATAATTGACGGAATCGAAGGACATTGATAAAGGCCTAAAGGGTAGGATCATTCCTCTTTTTCGTGCTATTCCTACTGTATTTATCTGTGATTCATCTCTTTCCATTTCCCCTTCTTCATTGGACGTCGCAGATTCCTCGGATATAATTGCTCGCGCCCTTCCCCGTGCTATATGTTTCATGGAGAAAACGAATGGTACGCAGAATTAGTCTAAGTGAAATTTATCGTACGTTGATCAGGATAAGTTAGTTTACTTACGATTTAGATACATGAGCGATACGGTGAACAAAAAATTGAAAACTACAATATATCCTAGAAGCGCCAAAGCCCCTATTAAGTACCAGTGTCTCTCAGGGGACACGCCGAAGCTCTTCAATATTGAAACTCCTATCTTGGTAACATTGTCTGGTGCCTGTACAAAATCGACGTGTTTCCATCAAAACTTCCAAATATTACATCCAATGCGAAATCCGAACTGTATTTTACATTACCAGTTTGTTCATCCATCTTGAAGAAAGCATCTCATTAACTGCCAATGCATTGAAACCATAGAATAAAGGTGAGACCCAATGACCCCACTGCCACCATATTGGAATCTCATCTGTTGACACAAACAAGTTTTCATTACAAATAGCTACTATGAAAATCTAAGAATTGGTTCTTTGTTAGTTCCAAGTACCCAAAAACTTACTTTGGGGAAGAATAAAACCACCTAGAAGAAAAACTAGTAGCAAAGAGAGGGCCCCTCCAGTATGAGCAATGATCATAGTCCTGCATAATCCAGCAATAAGCCTAAATAATCCAGCAGCCATTTGCTGGATCAGGAATACAAGAAGCAGGTGCCTGAAGAACCTGAAATGGGAGGCGAAAAGAAAAACAATAACGAATTTCTAGCAAATCTCGGCGCATGTTTGGTAAGTTCTATGAGACAAGATTGGAAGTATACCTGCTAACTTCTGGTGCCAATCCAATAGTATAGTATGTAACAACTGTCCAAACTAATGATTCAACAAAAGAAATGGGAATCCTTAGCAGAAAATTAGGGACAGTGAAAACCCATGCTGGATGGAATTGAAGATCTCTGTGCTTGTAAAACACAGGAAGCCGAGCAATTGTAAGAGAAAGCTCCGCAATTCCATTGAACATGTTTATTATCATGGCGAATATGATCGAGCCGACGTAGAGTGACCCATAATCATATGTTACTCTAAGAGTCGTCCTCAAGAAAACTGTAGATGTTATTACAGCCACGATAAGGATCTGAACGGCCTTGAAAATGTAAACGAACGCGTTTCTTTTGATCAAGAGCCATTCTTTATCAATTGAGGTTTTAAGGAGCTGGATTTTCGGAACTGAGTGAGTTTCAAATACAAGGGCATTTTTTGGGCTATTGGCCTTGTCATATGGGACCAATAACTCATTCTCAAGCTGCTGGCCAACATGAAAGGCTTTGAACCGGCTTGCAAACTCTGTGACAGTTATGTAGCGATAAGGGTTTCCCCTGTCTGCCCAGTATTGCTCTTGATCCTTCTTTGATGTAACCTGTTGACAGTTATAAAATGCTAAGCTCCTATTTGGTGGAGGTTAAAATCAGATTTTTAGTAGATTTTGATAGAAGTTGATGAAATGTGTCGTTGAAAAGTTGTGGGTCCTATGAAATGAGTGGTTAAAATTAATTGTTGACTTTAACTTGGGATTAAAATCAGATTTTAATCAGAACTAAACTTGGGGTAAGAAAGAAGAAGCTAAAATCTTAATCCTTCTAGTGCATAACTATTTACAGGGACCATAGTTACCTCTTGCAAGAAATCAGCAATGCCCTTTCTTTCAGGACACACAAAACCATGGCTCTCAAAGAACCGGAGTACGTGCTCCCTTGGACCCTGGTACACAATCTGGCCCTCCGATAGGAGAATAATATCATCGAAGAGATCGAATGTCTCAGGAGCAGGCTGGAGAAGGGACATCAATATGGTTGCCTCACTCAGATGAGCAATTTGCTGCATGCACTTCACTATCTGGTATGTAGTAGAGCTGTCTAGGCCAGTGGATATCTCATCCATGAATAGAGTCCGTGTTGGTCCGACGATCATCTCTCCTGCATCGATACATTATCAAATAATATGGCATTATTTTGACATTATAAAATTTCAATTTCTAGTAATAATTAACCTGTGGTAACTCTTTTCTTCTGTCCACCAGAGATTCCTCTTTTCATTTGATCTCCCACTATAGTGTCCTCACAGATATCAAGCCCCAGTAGCTGTTTCATTCAACAATCAAAAGAGAACTTAGCTTCTTTTTCTTCCTTGATACTGTCCATGAATGTGCTATAGCCTGATCAAGAAATTAGGGTGTGTTTGACAGGTGGGTGGAAAAGGAAAAGGAAAATATTTTCCATCCAAATTTTCCACCTTTTGTGTTTGATTGCAAAATGTTACATGGAAAATATTTTCCTCCCAAGTTAAAAAAGTGAAAATTTTCCTTGAAATCAAGGAAAACAATTTTTCATGGGTTTGATAGACTTCCTTTTCCTTTTCTACCCAACTTATCAAACACACCCTTAATGTTTCTTACTCTGAGAATATAATCAGTTATAAGATTATTTACTGCCCCTTGTACTGCTATAGCCTGCATTATTGAAATTATAAATTAGAGATTTGAAGATCTTTATTATATGGGAATGTGTAAAAAGTACACCATCTTGTCTTGTTCTACATAACACAGTTTTCTCAAAACTTCAAACATACTATCATGTAAAGATCCACTTCCTTCTCAGGAACTATTCCAGCATCTCTCTCCCTTTCTGCCAGCTCCTTTACAAGTTCTGGAAACACAAATTGCATTAATTGATCGTATCGCGTAGGATAAGTGACAAGATTTCTTATGCTATCCAGTATGTCAAGTCCATCATGACGAACGTGCCATGAACTAATATTAGTCTAATCAAACTTGTTACCATAGCGGGATCCCACCCCTTGGAACCTTGCTGAAAAATCTAAAGTTTCTCGAACTGTCAATTCCCCTATATGAACGTCGTTTTGGCTAATGTATGCTGATGTTTTCCGGGGCACAAATTCCTTTAGCCCATGACCGTTGTAACTGATATCTCCTTTCACCTGATCAGTGAGGATAATATACATAATTGCATTAACAAGAAAAAAATAATGATAAACTAATATGTTACTTGAAATGGAATGCCTTTTAATTTGCTGCTGAAGCAGGAACGAGAATTGGACTATCTGAGTGAAAAATAAGTAAGAAAAGAGGGGGGGAAAGGGACCCTTAAACTCGAATCAAGCTTTCCAGCCAATGCCAAGAGAAGGGTTGTCTTCCCACAAGATGGAGGTCCTAATAAAAGGGTCATCCTGTATCAAATTATAGAAACTATTAAAACATTTCCAGGGACAAATAAAACACGAGTTCTTCTAGATGAAATTTTTTTGGGACATGAAAATGAGACGCCTGGGCATATTCTTTATCACATGGACAAATGTTTATCTTTCGACCAAAGGACGCTACATCGATAATGTCCCATTTTCATTTTTCATGTCCCGGACAAATATCTACATAGAATTATTGCGAATAAAACGTAACTTTTACCTCGAAAATTTGCATTTGAGTTACTAATGCAGGTAATTTACCTTGATGGCTTTACAATCCCAGAAATATCCCTGAGAATGGGATGTCTAGATTTCTTGGTTAATCTAATTCCAAGAAACTCAAGCATGGATTCTACTATGTCCCTTGAAGTGTTCAAGAGTGTAGGAAGAGCCCTTGTTCCAACATGGCAATCGGATTCAATCATTAAATTTTCAAATCTAACCTCAACAGTTGGAAGTTGAATGCCAACCCTACAACGCAATGAACATTGTAATTAATATGAAACAATGCATAGTACTCATGATCTCGATTTTCCTAAGGATCAGCAAACACGAAGCATAAAGATATCACACGTACGAGATTTAGGATTAGTAACATGAATGGAGTAGAATAAAAACGTACATTTCTATTCGATCTCTTATCTTCTTCAAGAATTTTTCATTATCTTCCTCAGGAACCTTAAAATTTCTTGACACGAATTCTTTTCGCACGTTCGCGTCAAGCATGCTGACATCTACCAGTTTCTCGTGCAATATTTGTGTCTCATTATTCTCACCCTCTAACATGTGCTGAAAAATACTAGTTCTCATTCTAGAATATGTTGGCAGTTTTTCTATGGCGGCCCATGTCACTGCCTCCTCTTCTTCTTCCCTTGATCCGGATGAAGCCATTGCAAAAAAAAAAAACCCTAGAGAGATCGAGAGAGAGAGAGAGAGAATTTACATATATAAATATTATATAAAAAATGTAATGCAGATTATTTGCAACCTGAGAATGTTTCGTAGGACTCACTAGGATTCTGATTTTCTGTTGATTTGATATATGCAATAATTAATTATATGCAGAAAATTATATTTTGATTAGAATAAGAAGACCTAATAATTAGCTAAAGAAAATAGTCCTGAAGTGAGTGAAATTCTGTCACCAGAAAACAGTTTCACAAAGACGCGAGCTTCGCGGGACATGTAAAGATGGTGAATTTGGTTAAGTATCCTAGTTGAAATATATGACCGCATTTTAAATATTATTGATAATTACTACCAATATTGCACCATTTTAAAACCCCATTCATAGTCGTAGATTTCAATTTTCTGAAATCTTAGGTGGCGTTCTTTTTGTATTTTATTTTGTATTTTCATTTTTGAAAATGTTTTGTATTTCCTGTTTTCATTTTTGTTTTCAAATTTGCTGAAAACGCGTTTGGTTTATCATTTCTGAAAACTGTTTTTGAAAATGAAAAGCTGGAAAACACGTTCTATTTGAAATCTTGCAGAATACTACTTAAACTATTTTTAATTAATTTGCTTACAGAATACTACTAATTCAAACTCAAATTTCCTTTTACAATACACTAAAAACATGATTACATGCAACACACTAATGTGAACATTAAGAGTCTATATTAACACAGTTTGATCAGGTTCGGGATTTGAAAAAACTCTAATTCTATTAAAATTCAAAAAATGCAAGTTCTTTCAAAACCACCAAAGTCCATTTATCAGTGCATTTTTTGAAATATAATAACAAGAATTCTCATTTAATTTTTTTTTTGTAATGTTGATATTAAATTCAATAAAACTTTATTTAAACTTAGTTCAAAATTAGGATAATTCTAAAAAAAAAAAAAAAAAAAAAATTATTTAGGCTTAGTTCCAAGTTAGGATAATTCTAAAAAAAATAATAAAAAAATAAAAAATAAAACTTTATATTAAGCTTAGTTCTAAGTTAAGATAATTCTTTAAAAAAAAATCCCAAAACGTGTTTTCCGCGTTTTAGACATTTTTTGTCGAAATACACACAAAATGCCCAAAACGAGGTTTTGGACGTTTTGCGTACAAATTTTTTTTGTTTGTTTTCCAAAATGCGTTTTCGAAAATGGTAAAGAGAACGCGTTTTTAGCGTTTTCGAAAATAAAAATAGAAAACGACTTCAAAACAGTAAAGAGAACAGAGGCTTAGGGGCCGTTCTCTTTGTGTTTCGATTTTGGATTTTGAGTTTTGGATTTTGTTTTAAATTTTGGATTTTGGTTGTTTGTTTTGGGATTGCTGAAAACATGTTCTCTTTGTGATTTTGGAAAACTATTTTCAAAAATAGAAAACTGAAAAATGTTTTTACTTTGTAATTTTTTAATATATTTATTTTGTGATATTTTATATATAAAAAATGGTTGATTTGTTGAATTACATTAATGTTAATGTTAATAAATCAGTTAGTTCTCTATGTCAATAAATTCATCATTAATATTGATTCAGTTAAATAAAAATTTAATCTCATGCCAACAAAATCTTAACATGAATCTATATATAATGGCAAAATAACATAAGAACTTCAACTGAAGGAAGTGTCTTACTTTCACAAAAATAATAATAATAATAATAAATAAATAAATATTTTACAAAAAAAAAAAATCTTAAAATAGATCTATATATAATGGCAAAATAACATAAGAATTTCAAGTGAATGAAGTGTCTCACTTTTACAAAAAATAAAAAAATAAAAAAATTTACAAAAAAAAAAAAAAAAAAAAAAAAAAACTTAGTATGGATCTATATATATAATGACAAAATAACATAAGAATTTCAAGTGAAAGAAGTGTCTCACTTTTACAAAAAAAAAAAAAAAAATCTTAACATGGATCTATATATAAAGACAAAATAATATAAGAATTTCCAGTGAAGAAAGTGTCTCACATTTAATAATAATAATAATAAAAAAAAAAATCCTAACATGGATCTATATATAATGACAAAATAATAGAAGAATTTCAAGTGAAAGAAGTGTCTCACATTTACAAAAAAAAAAAAAAAAAAATCCAAAACTCGCGTTTTGGTCGTTTTGGACTTTTTAACACAAAATATTCAAAACGCAATAAACTCGTTTTGAGTTTCTTTTGTATTTTTTTTTTTTTGGTGTTTTGGAAAACGCGTTTCTGAAAATGGGCAAAGTGAACGCGTTTTCGATATTTCCAAAAATCGAAAACTCAAAACGGGCTCAAAACAGCAAAGAGAACGGGGCCTTAACTTCTCTCAAATCCCGAAAGGAAGTTGGAAATTCACTTTTGTTTCTCCACTTTCCATTTTTTCACCATACAAGTTCGTATTATTGCTACATTATTTATATTAGTTGGAAGCCCACTTTGATTTTTTCATCTTCGATTTTTGATTAAGTGGTAAGAGGCATGAAGATAACGGGACGTGTGTGAATAATAAGTAGATAGTAAATTGAGAGTTTTAAAAATATAAACATAAAAGTAAGTTTAATCAATTAAATAAAGTGGAATTTTTTTTATTTGGTTAAAAAAATTCTGATTCAATCGTAATATTTATTTTTCGACTTCAACATTATACAATAATTATCAAAAGAGTATAACTATTACAAACAAAGCACATGTACCATAATAATTACATAAACATTTTTTGCATTATTTTTTTGGCAACAATTTCCATATTTAGGAAGTAAATTTTGCGAGAAAATATGTGCGTATTATTTTTGAACATGGCCTTTAGCATTTGATTTTTTAGATGATTTTTACGAACAATGTATCTACAGTTTGTTCTCCTTGTTTGCTTGTATTAAACTTTTCGTTGAGATCTTCGATTTGATACCTATATTACATATTTTTCGACTTCAAAATAATACAATATTATCAAAAGAGTAATAATTATTACAAAAAAAGTAGTTTATAAATAGTATTATAGAACTTAAATGATATAATTTAAAATGAAAGTGATATTGAGGAAAAGAAAAAAAATCATTTAATATTTGAGACGATTGTACGGATAATAAATTTTCAATTTGCTCTAACTTGCTAGCTCATATTAAAATTCTCGTTGAGATCTTCGAATTGACACTCATATTACATATTTTTCGACTTCAATATAATACAATAATTATCAAAAGAATAATATCTATTACAAAACCAAAAAATACTTTATACATTAGGTCTTTTTTGTTAGGGCTGCACAAAGAAACCGCGAAATCGCAAACCTAATATAACTCGTTGGTTTAAGGCTGCATGAATTCATTGTTTCTTTTCTCTCAAACCAAGCTAAACCGTTTCAAAATGGTTTGGTTTAGGTTTTGATTTTTAAAAATCGCAAAAAATTGAACCAAACTGCTTTTAATTAAAAATTAATTTTATTAATTTGAATTTACCGTTTTCCCGCTAAAAAAAGTCAAATTTAATTATGAAAATAAAATTCTCATATATATCTTTTCTCGTTTTCATTGCATTGTAATGATTCCAGAAAAAAAAATGTTTAGAAGTTTCGTACCTTACAATTTGGGTCATGCATGCACTGAAGGTAAAAAAACAATTGTACTAAGCAAGAAAATTGACCAAGATAATGTAACAATAAACCGTAATTACAATGAACTGCTGAAAATGAAGAAGAACTCAAATCCTTAACTAAAGCTATCAAATCTTCCAATGATGTGTAGTACATATAGACAATTGACAATCTGAAAATATACTCCCACATTTCAGTGAAGTTCTTCACTCATCATTATGTTTATATTATCAATCTAATACAAGGTTAATGAGGTAAAGAATGAATCAACGAATGTTAACATATTTTAGCTTATACTAACTTCTAATTTACCTTTATATATTAAAAAATACGAATTAATTTATCATCTAAAATATATTATATTATGTTGATAGGTAAACCGTGGATTAAAATAAAATCAAACCGCAAAAAATGATTTGGTTTTGTTTGGTTTGTAAAATGAAATGTTTGATTTGATTTGGAAAAATGTCAAACTGTTAAAAATGGTTTGGTTTGAAAATATGTCAAAAACTGCCCAAATCAGATCGCGTTCACCCCTACTTTTTGCTACCAGATAAACGGGAGAATTCACGTAATTTTTCTCAACACTGTGGTCCCTACGTGATTATAATATTTGACATGTCAGATAATTCAATATAAAATTCAACCCATCAACTTTTTCACAATAGTTAGAAACATTAAATTTCCATATTCACCCCTTTGTTCTTGAAGTTATTACCGGTGTTTAAAAAATGAAAATCGATTCGAAGCAAAAAAGGCAACGAGTCAAGAGTCAGAAGGTTAAATCGATTCGAACCATTTCAATTAAATAATAAAAAAATTATTTCAAAAATCACAAAATTTTCTAAGAAACAAGTTATTTTACAAATAAACTACTATTTACTATTTTAGAAAATAAAATTATACATAAAAATAGTTTAAAACATTTATAGAAAAAACTCAAAACTGGGTTTAAAAATTAGCTAGTTCGCCGTTTTCCTAGTTGAACCGGTTAAAAATCTGGTTTTTGGACCTTTTTTTTCGGTCGATTTTCGCGACAGATCGGACCTGTTTTCGACTAGTCCCTGGTATTCTCGGTCGAACCAATCGGTCCTGTCTAATTATCTAAACAATGGTTATTACACAGCTCTAACATGTGGTTCTGTGAAAGAAAATGTGTACGTGAGCCAAAAATGAAAGGAAGGGTAAATTTGTCCACCAGTTAGAAATTCCTCTTGCATGTGCTGAAAATGTCACTGTTATGTAGTCAAACTTTTTCATTTTTCATTTCCTTTTAATGTCTGGGTCCCACGATTGTTTAAAATTCATACATTTTCATGTTTTTCTTTGGGAGCAATCAGCCTCTAAAATAAAATAAAACATTGATGTCATTAATAGCATAGCACGGATTCTAGTGTCGTTAATGGCAAATGTACCGTAATAATTATGTAAACACTTATTACATTATTTTTTTGCAATAATTTCCATATTTAGGAAGTCATTTTGGCAAAAAATTATGCTCATGTTATTTTTTGCATGAATTTTGTTATTATATATAGATAGAAGATATATAGATAAATGCCCCGTAGGCATTATTATTGGGTTATAGACATAATGTATCAGACATCATTTTCTTGCCTCAGTGTCTATTTATTAGACATTCATTAGAATTCAATTAATTGTTTCCAAATGACACTTTTTTTTTTTTTTTTTAATAAAGTTGGACAATGTCCATTGTGTTCTAAAACTACCCATCTACATCTAAAATCTATCGACAATCACTACTACTTTAAAAGTGTGGATGTGGGAGAATCTTTCACTTGACAAGTTTGCCCTCACACATTTTACTCTAAATCAAGAATACCCTTTCTTAATACTATTGCATATATTTAGAGCCCGTTTGGTAGTGAAATTTTTTTTACCTCAACTTTTCAAATTCAATCTTAACCATCCATTTTTAGTCAAGCCCACAGTTTTTGAATTTTTAATTTTTTCTAAACCACACATTTTGGGAATTTCTCTCCTTGCCATCTATCTAGAAAAGCCCAGGAGCACTTCTTTTGATCTAACTAAGGTTCATAAAAAATAAAAATAAAAGTTCACAAAAATCAAAAATCTTCACATTACCAAATAGGATATTATTATATCATCATATCATCAAGAAACAAAAGGTCACTCCCGGCTCCCACGATCTCTCCCCATTTGAAAACCACCGAGAACCTCAAGAGCCAAGTAAAAGTAATCAAAGGAAAAATCCCATTTGAGCAGTAATCCAAATGAAATTAATCATCATTATAGGTATGTACTTTTTCATTATTTTTATTTTTTAAAACCTATCATTCTTAATCTTTGTTCTACCCCAATTTTTTCTGCTCACAGTGGAACAAATCGAAACTAGAGCAACCTGAATAACCCTTTCTATGGCTTAGGTTAACGTGTGCTACTTATCAACCAATTTAAGAGTAAATTTCTCCACAATTGTCGTCTGGTACAAATTTACAATGGAGGTAGGGTCCATACTTAGTTGCGGAGATGTGCATATATATCGAGGGATTTACATTGGCAAAGGATTGTAGTCGGAGACTGTAGTGAGGAGTCCCGATCGATGGCCTCACACAATCACCTCTAGGTACCCTTTGTGAATGTTGAAGGTTATTGCTTCGAATCCGTACATATTTCTACAGATTTGAAGCAAATTGTATAATTTGAGAAAAATCCGACCATTGGAAGTGAATTCGGGCGAGTAGATCTGAGTTGAAAAGCAATATTTGTGTGTTTTATGTAAATGTACTCTAGATTTTTCTAGAGAAACTTGATGTTTTGTATTGAATTTTAGCATGTATTTGTCATTTTTCCTTTATTTGTGCAGGGTTATTCTGGTGCACTAGAATAATTTTTTTTTTTTTTTTTTACTGAATCTCATGCACAGTGTGTTAAACTTATCTTTCAGTTGAATGAAATGAATTGGAGGATAATTGGAAGAAAACCTCTATACTAGGTGCGTGGTGTAATTTCCTCAACTTAATATTGTTCCAGCTCTAGCCCATTTCATATTAATTGGATCATGCATTATTTGAAAATTGGCGGACTTTGATGCAATTTCAATTAAGTTAATTGGGAATAGATTGTTATTTGCTAGGTGTTGAAAAACAGACATAAGTTGAGGAAGTGGAACGCACAGTGGGCTGGGAGAAAGAAAAGATCAGTGGTTTTTCTTCTTCATTTCGGCTATAAATATGTTATTATGATTTATCTTTCAAAAGTCGGTTGGAGGACAATGACACAATGTTAGGGTGTTTTTCTCTTCAGAAAGGAGGCATTTCATGATTCAGTTGTGCTTCAAGTATCGCGAGAGGGTGTGTACCGCGTACCACACCCTCACCACTTTAATGAAAAAGTTATTTATTGTAATTATTATTATTATTTTGGCTTTATAATTGAATAAAAATAATTTTTTGGAGAAGTAGAATGAATTATCTGTAAATAGACTTTTTCGATTTCAGTTAAGCAAAAAAAAAAATCTTTGATTTATTTTTCTTTTAAAAAAATAAAATTGTGTAGCATGTTTTAGCTCGTGTTTTCTAATTACCTCAATTGCCTTAAAATAGAGTATAACTTCAACTTTAATACTCATAAGTCATTTCATGTATTGTTTACGTGAGACGTGCAATGCACGTGCTTACGACTAGTATCTTAAAAGTGTGAATGAGTGAAAAAAATTTTATTTCTCATTTTACTCTCACATTCTTTCATTTTTCTCAATGATACTTAGACACTTAGTTAACTTATTGCAACTTATTTTATATTTATTTTAATTCTTATTTCAAAAACATTAATTTATCAACATTGACTAAACAAAAATTATCTATTCAATTAATTTTAATTTAACGTCGTTAGCTTTTAATTTACTTTTAGGCCCTGTTTGTTTGCTACAATTTAGCCTGGAACTAGGCAAATTTGAACCCATTTTCTATTGAGGTGTTTGATTAACCAATTTTTCTTGGCCAAATCGTTTCCATCTTTCACTCACGTGGCCACATTTGAATCAATTTATTGGAAAATAATTTCTCTAGGTATAGATGAAAAAACATTTTTCCTTGCAAATCAATTCACTCCTTCTCTCCTATTCTCCACCAAACCCGGCACCGACACATAAATAACTCCTACTGAACGAGGAAATCCCCGATCATCTCTACCGACCCACCACTGTAACGCAAACATAAGAAGGTATGGTTTCCTCGTTTATTCCATTTGTTTACGAAACCCCAATATTTCTCTTTTGTTTGATTTTCTTTTCCACTGTTGAAGCAAAAAATCAGAGTTCCGAAATATGCTTAGAAATTGCTTTCATTTGGATTCAGTTCAGGTTTCCTAATTCTACATTGTTTAGTAATAGTTTATTATTGTAATGATGAAAGTTTTTTATACATATTTTTCAATTCTTATTATTTTGTTGTGTTATTTGGATTGTCAATCCCACAACCCCTTTCTTGCTTTCAAAAGGTTGATCAGCCATGAAAATTCTCTATAAGGCCCATCATATATTATTTTGATTATTCACAATTCTTACCTCCAGATGCCAAAAGTTCAAGGTAAATAATCTCAATCAAACAGTAAAAGTTGGAAGTTTTCACATTTTCTACCTTTAATTTTAAACCAATCAAGCACAATCAAATTTATTTTCCCAAGAAAATATCTTCAAGGCAAATCAATTCTCTGAAAAATATTTTCTTACCATTCATTTTCCATCTTTTCAATCAAATGCACCCTTAGAATATTGCCCACAAATTTCATTTTCTGTGATAACTCCATTGAACAATTCACAGAGTGCGTTTACGAGTTTAATATTTTTTTCTCTATTTTTAATTCAACACAATCATCTTTTAGCCTTCCATTGTGTAATACTATTTCGTTTATAAATACACTATTTGAATAATTCAAAGAACATATTTATGATTTTAATGATTTTTTTTTATATTATTTTTAGTTCAAAAAAATTATATTTTAATTATCGATAAAAATAGATTATTATTATTATTTTTTTAATTTTCAAAGTAGGGTGACTAAGAAACTTTTTATTTTTAAACACACTTAAATTCTTATCAAAATCACCAATTAACTTATATAAAAAGATTTTTTAAATTATTTTCTAATTAAAAATATAAAATAAACAATTTCAAAACTCTTTGAAAAAGTAGTAAAAAAAAATCAAAACTAATATTTTAACTTAAATTTATATAGTCACTATTTGGTGATGATTAAATCCGATTTTTAATAGATTTTTATATAAATTAATAAAATGTGATTGAAAAGTTGTTGATCTGATGAAATGTGTGGTTAAAATTAATTGTTGACATTGACCTAAATTACTCCCCAAGTAGGAGTATTATATTAACTTTTTTCAATATAAAAATATGCTCACAAATTAATTAACTTTATCCATGTACAATTTTTCATATTTTTTCGCGACTTATTATAAATATTTTATAAAACAACTATTGATTTGCCTAAAATTTAATGATATTAGATTACTTCTTAATATATCACACACAATTTATTTATTTAATAAGTTGATATTTTAAATAATTGTTTAATATATATTTCGAAGAATTGGGCGAAAATTTTAAATATAATATTAATATATTAAAAATTGAAGTTTATTTACCATTTACAATTTCCCTCTAAACAATATGGATTATGTCACTATATTCAAAAACAATATTAAGAGCCTGTTTGATAATGTAAAAAGTTTTGATTTTTTTTTTATGAATGTGATTTAAAAAAATTTGAAAATTAAAAAATGGTGGACTTGACTAATAATGGATGATTGAGATTGAGTTCGAAAAGTTGAGGTAAATTTTTTATCATTATCAAACGAGCTCTAGTACTTAGAAAAGTTACTTTATCACGTTCAAATCACGTGCCCTCGTTTCGTAGATTTTCCTGGTTAAAAAGTTGAACCGCAATGTTAGAGTCAAAATTCAAAGCATTTATGAATGTGTGATTGAGAATGAATGTTCAGAAAAATTAATTTTTGAAAAATCAATTCCATACGAGTAAGTAATAAAGTATTGTGTCTTGTGGGTTAAACAATTGTGCCACTTTTATGAATTGAGATGCATAGATAATTTCTTAAGTATATAAAGTTCACTACAACAAAAGTGACCTTTTACGACATGAATTTACGGCGTGCATATAAGGCACGCCGTAAATCTTAATTATTTACGGCGTGCATAAAATGAATGCCGTAAAGGAATATCTTTTACGGCGTGCATATTCGCACGCCGTAAAATTTCATTTATTATCACCTTTAACGGCGTACATATTCGCACGCCGTAAAAAAATTTAAAAAAAAAAAAAAAAACACGGCGTGCATATTTGCACGCCGTAAAATTTCATTTATTATCACCTTTAAACGGCGTACATATTCGCACTCCGTAAAAAATTTTTAAAAAAAAAAAAAAAAAAACACGGCGTACATATTCGCACGCCGTAAAATTTTTTTTAAAAAAAAAAAAAAAAAAAAAACACGGCGTACATAATCGCACGCCGTAAAATTTCATTTATTATCACCTTTAACGGCGTACATATTCGCACGCCGTAAAAAATTTAAAAAAAAAAAAAAAACACGGCGTACATAATCGCACGCCGTAAAATTTCATTTATTATCACCTTTAACGGCGTACATATTTGCACGCCGTAAATTTTTTTTTAAAAAAAAAAAAAAAAAAACACGGCGTACATATTCGCACGCCGTGAAAAATGCCTAAAAATGAAAAAATGGGGCGCTATTTTTTTTTTCCTTCCCGCTTTCTTCTTTTCTTCTTTTCTTCTTCAGAGAAGCCAAAACCTAAAAACCTAAAGCCTAAAAACGCTCCCAAGCCAAAGCCGCCAATCTATTTCTTCTTCAAAGCAGATCTTCTTCAGGAAGCTGGAGCTATTGCACGGTGGTGACCCAATCAAGAAATTCCATTCGTTGTTTTTGGGCTGAGAGGATAATAGGCACCTCGAGTTTTTGCTGGAGGAGAGTTTTCAAGGCATCAATAGCTTCCATTCTCGAGGGTAGTTGCTGAAATTTTAGGGCAGTTGCTGAAATTTTAGGGCAGTTGCTGAAATTTTGGTCTAAGGTCAGTCATCATCCTTCCCTTCTCCCTGTTTTATTCAGATGAACGAAAATTTTGAATGTGGTAGCTTTGAATTACTGAACGAAAATTTATTCTGATTGGGATATTTCGATGAGTTATCGAATTTTGAATTCTGATTGGGGTATTTTGATAGCTTTGAATTTTGATGAGTTATCGAAAATTTATTCTGATTGCATATATAAATTTCCTCTGCATCTGTTCCAATTAACTTCACAGCTTCACTCTCTCTTTATTGTTTCCCCAGTGTCAATCAACCCTTTGAATAGAAATGACAGCAACAGTAAAAACCATGGTTTTTCCAATGGTGTTACTGAATTTCCATTGCCAACATTCTCCAGAACTGAGATAACTGCTCTCTGTATTCAATCCACAGAGACAATATTTAAGTAAAGCTTATCCTTATTACCTACATTATATGGTAAGAACTGGTTTTTTGCAAAGACAAGAACAATTATGTCTTTTAAGTAGTGCATAAATTAAATGTAAGTTTTAAAGAATGTCCATTTTGACTGTCTAAACGATCTCGAAAGGGAAAAATCCATCATACGTCACGGCGAAGCGGTGAGTCTTGTCCGGCTCGTCGAGACCTTTCCGAAATGTACTTATCGGCCCAAAACGGACGTCGTATGACCCAGTTATGACCATTTTTTTCAACTTCTCGGAATTGATAGCCATCATCTGTGTCTTCATACAAAACCACTACCTCAGGCCATTCATATTCTTGGCAAATAGCTGCAAGAGCTTGAGCTTGAACATGAACTTTTCCTCCTAAATACGCTACAAAATAATTATAATCTTACAAGTTTATTCATGTAAGTATTTGAAAAAATAATCTCATTTGCCTATCAATGTAACATCCTTCATCTTTGTATTTCTTGAAATAGAAGGTTTACATGTTTATAATTCATCCTTCAATTTAGGAGGGAAACGGGAAAGATTTTTCCTTTTAAAGCTATATTTAAGTGCGAAATGAATTTGGAGGGTCAGTTACTAAGCATATGAAAATCAAGTTTTTGAGATTTACATTCCACCGAACAGATTTTAACTCGTTCGTATCGTATGGAATTTTGAAGACTCACGTTCTTTAAAAAAAAAAATTCTTACTACAATAAAACAAGACTCGATAAAATAAGACTATAAAGAAGAGGATCAAAGCAGGGGTAAGGATACATAGTGAAAGTATTTAGTCATTTTAATTAAGAATGAAATAATTAAGGTGATGGACCACATGGCATGATTATTCTGGGGACTGGGATAGTATATCATATTCATATAATGTGTAAAATCCATATCGAGGAAAGCGACAACAAGTTATTTATACAAGGTTCCATATTCGCCGCCACAGCCATAATCGCAAAAGACAACAATAACTCTTGACTTCAATTTTTTCTGTTGCTGCAAGTGTACATAACTCTTGATTTCAATTTTTTCTGTTGTTATTATACTGCTATTGGCAATACATGATTAGAGATTAATCCATATTACATGTGCTTTGTAAACTTAGATTTCATTGTTGTTTAAATATAATCATTTTTTCCTTACTCTTTTTACTATATTTATAACAGGTTATATCTTGTTGGTGTATTATCATGGATAAAGATTGGGTTCATCTACCAAGGTTATTTTATCTCCTTAGTTTTAGAAATTTTTAAAATGAGCCAATAAATGCATTTAGAGGATTTATATTTTGTATTTTTTTAGAGTTTCACAAGCATATCAATATGGTGCAAGAAAGTTTGCAAATATGGTGCAAGCCAATGCGGGAAATCCAGAAAAGGTCTTATGCCCCTGTAAATGTTGTAAAAACTTATTCCACCAACATTTCGATACAATGTATGGGCATTTGATCATTAATGGGATGGATCCTACTTATACTACATGGGTGTTTCATGGGGAAAAATTGAATGCAGCTTCATTACCTCATCAAGATAGAGAAAATCTAGAGACTTATAAGATGTATAGGGATGCATTTTTTGAGGATGAAAATATTGGGGAACCTGAGGATGAAAACAGAGAGAGGGACTTTTCTAATTTATATGAGGGCGTTGAAATTCCTCTATACCCTGGTTGCACAAAGTACACAAGGATTTCTGCCATCGTTGTCTTATACAAGCTTAAGGCTACACATGGTATATCTGACAACGGTTTCAATGAACTTCTTGATATTATTAGAGATATTCTACCAGATGGGAACACCCTTCCAGATTCTTGTAATTCAACGAAAAAGTTATTGAACACTTTTGATCTTGGGTACGAGAAGATACATGCATGCGTTAATGATTGTTGTTTGTTTAGGAATGATCTAGAAAATTTGGAGACATGTCCAAAATGTGCATCTTCACGATGGAAATTTAATGAACGAACCAAAAAAATTCAAAAGGGGATACCTGCAAAGGTTTTGAGATATTTTCCGATTATACCACGATTTAGAAGAATGTTTAGGTCACTTGATAAGGCAGAACAACTAATATGGCACTTAAATCACAAAAGTCAAGATGGAAAAATGCGTCATCCAGTTGATTCACTAGCTTGGGAGAGAATTGATCAAAAGTGGCCTTGTTTTGCATCAGAACCACGCAATCTTAGGCTTGGACTTTCATTTGACGGATTTAATCCATTTGGTGACCTAAGTTCTAGGTATAGTTGTTGGCCGGTGATACTAGTTATATATAATCTCCCTCCTTGGATATGCATGTCCAAGGAAAATTTGTTGTTAACTTTGTTAATCCCAGGTCCAAAACAACCAGGGAATGATATAGATGTGTACTTACAACCACTCATTGAAGACTTAAAGGTGATGTGGAATATTGGTGTTGAAGTATATGATGGATTTACAAAGTCTAAATTCAATTTGAAGGTTGTATTGATGTGTACAATTAATGATTTTCCGGCTTATGGAAACTTATCAGGATATCCTACAAAAGGCGAAGCAGCTTGTCCAGTATGTGGTTTATCCACATGTGCAAAATGGTTGAAATTTAGTCGAAAGTTTGCGTACATGGGTCATAGAAGATTTCTTGCATATAATCATCCTTATCGATCAAAAGAAGCTTGGTTTGATGGGAATAAGGAATATATGCCTAGTCCTAAAATATTAACTGGTCGAGAAGTGATGCAGACAATCAAAAATGTTGACAATAATTGGGGGAAAATAGGTAAAAAAATAAAGAAGAAAAAATCAGATTCTGATTGGCCATGGAAAAAAAAATCAATATTCTTTGAGCTACCATATTGGGAGGTTAGCCAGCCATTTCAAGCTATTTTACATTATCTATTTCAAGCTATTTTACATTATCTATTTTTTTCTAATTTTATAGTATTATTTTACAGACACTACTTTTGCGTCATAATTTGGATGTAATGCACGTTGAGAAGAATGTTTGCGAGAGCATTCTTGGCACTATTTTGAATGTGAAGGGAAAATCAAAAGATGGGCTTAATTCTCGTAACGATTTGCTCAATATGGGTATTAGAAAGGATCTTCATCCAGAATTGAAAGGAAATAGATATTACCTACCCGCAACATCTTACATGCTATCCAAAAAGGAGAAAGAGTTATTTTGTAAGAGGCTGTTTGATTTAAGATTACCTGATGGCTATAGCTCCAACATTTCAAAGTGCATCTCATTATAGATAATAAGATTTTAAATTTGAAGTCTCATGATTGTCATGTACTCATACAACAGTTGTTATCAGTTGCATTAAGAGGACTTCTACCTCCAGGACCAAGAAATGCAATTTTTCGACTATGTGCATTTTTCAATGAAATATGTCAAAGAGTCGTCGATAAAAATAAATTAGAAAAGCTTGAGGAGGATGTTGCGGTGACTTTGTGTATGCTAGAAAGGTATTTTCCCCCATCTTTTTTTGACATAATGATTCATTTAACCATCCACCTTGGGCGTGAAGTCCGTATTGGTGGACCTGTACAATATCGTTGGATGTGCCCATTTGAGAGGTAACTTAATTTTACACTTTTGTATGTATTTATTCAACATTTCTTCTCCTAATTGTTTATGTATATCATACATATTATGTTTTGAATTTAGGTTTATGAAGACACTTAAGGGATATGTTAGAAATCGTTCAAGACCCGAGGGTTGTATAGCAGAGCGTTATTTAGCTGATGAATGTACGCATTTTTGTACTGGTTATATGAAACAAGCTGCTGAAGTTGGTGTTCGACATACTCGAAATGAGGATTTCGAGAATGAAACAATTATTGATGGACGTACAATTTCGAAAGGAAAGTCAAAAACTTTGAGTCAAGAAATGCTTGAGGTCGCTCATCGATATGTGTTGTTTAACAGCGATGCAGTTGAACCATATATAACGTAATAGAGTTAGTTAATTTATTTAATAA
This sequence comes from Ligustrum vulgare, assembly GCA_963555705.1. Lineage (NCBI taxonomy): Eukaryota > Viridiplantae > Streptophyta > Magnoliopsida > Lamiales > Oleaceae > Ligustrum > Ligustrum vulgare. The sequence continues at coordinate 14,548,801 of OY743173.1, read as the reverse complement.
TGATTAATATTTACTCATAAACTTATCTATTTTTTTTTTTCATTTAGGATGCATAAGGAGGAGATTAAGAATTCAGATTGTCGTATTGCCAGGAATGAAACTTTATTGCAAATGAGACATATAGAGACTTTTACATCTTGGTTTGCTGAAAAAGGCAAACAAGACAGCTGTAACATGTCAAGTACATTGAAGTGGCTTTCACGTCGACCTAGATGTGATGTGATGTCATATTCTGGTTATATTATCAATGGGCATCGATTTCATACAATCGATGTTAGTAGAAGTACACAAAATAGTGGTGTTTCTATTGAAGCACAAACTATTTGTCGATCTAGTGTGAAGGACACAAGTCATGTAGTTGGTAAAATTTCTTATTATGGGGTGATAAGAGACATAATTTTACTAGACTATCATAGTTTTAAAGTTCCTGTGTTTCATTGTGATTGGGCAAATATAGATAGTGGAGTCAAGATTGAAGAAGGATTTACGTTGGTAAATCTTCATAGAGGACAACATCAATTTGAAAGAGATCCATTTATTTTAGCATCACAAGCAAAACAAGTTTTTTATTCTAGAGAAAGCGATACATCTAATTGGTATATTGTACTAAAGGCACCTCCTAGAGGATTTCATGAATTAGAAAATTTTGATGAAGAAGCTTATACTCCAACCACATTAGATGTATTACAACTTGATATTATTGTTGAAGATGAAGGTTATGTAAGACATGATTGTGAGAGCATTGATATTGAAAATGGTAATTGTATATCTTCAAGATTCTTTATTAATTAGTTTAATTTTAAATTTATGTGACATTACGTAGATGCTAATATATCTAATTCCAGTTTGTCTTCCTTTATTTGTAGATATAAATGATGAAAGTTGAGTTTTGTGGATGCTGATGTTCATATAAGTGGCCATAAGATGACATATCCTGGTGAAGTAAGTTCTCAACTTATATATATGGTTCTTTTTGTTTTTGAGTAAATGTGTTATCTTATTTGTTTAATACAGTCATCTAATCAAGGAAGTAAAAAATTGAAACGAGCTAGAAAGGCTTCAATTGCTGCTGCAACAAGAGAAGGAAATGAAAGTATAAGAATATCAGAAGGAGGTTCTAATTCTGTTCCAGAAATACAAGAAAATTATTTGCAACATGATGTTGAACTCCAACCTAGCAATACTGAAAAGGGAAATAAGGGAAGAGGTCGAGCGAAAGTGAATTGTCTCAATAGGGGGAAGGTTGCAAAGTTAACTATAGAGTTTAATGAAAGAGGTCAGCCAATTTGTAAAGGTTCAAATAAGCTATCGTCATTTCTTGGAACAACTGCAAGAGAACTTATACCAATTACATGGAAAAGTTGGAAAGATATCAACGAAAGTTTTCTTGATGACATATGGGAGCATGTGCAGGTGACAATAACTTCAATTCACATATTTCACATATATAATTTAAGTGAAATTACTATTAATGATGTGTATTTTGATGCAGCAAAAGTTTGACGTTGATAATTGTCATAGAAAGTACATCATGCAAAAACTTGGAAAGCATTGGCGAGATCATAGATCTAATGTTCTTAAAGCAATCAATAACTTAGGAATGACAGATGGCATAACAAGAGCTGCTGCTCTCCTCAAGCCCGATAATGTTAATTCAATGGAAGAATGGCAAGCATTTGTCAAAGAACGCAATTCTCAACCATACAAGGTAAGCGTCCATTGCTTCACTCGAAAACAACAAGTTCTTTAATATGTTGAATATGACTTATTTAAATTCTATTGTCCGGATTTGATTTGTTACGTTGAGGAGTTGGAGATTATTTTTGGAGTAGTTGATGACGTTGGAGTTTGATTGAGCTATGGTTGGTGTTTTGAATCATTGTGGTTAAGTGTTGATTGTTTATAGTATTGTGATGTCCCTCTACAGGTTTGCTAAGTCCAATTTGTAGGAGAGATTCTGCCGAAATTTTTGTAAAATTTATAATAGAAAAATGACAATTTTAATATTCAGTAGGTCCTTTTTGCCATAAGAAACTAGAGAAGTGTACTTAATGTGTCTACACTTCTTTTTTTAATGCATGCATTTGAGTTAAAATGTTCTTTGTGAATGGTCATAACTTGTTATTGATTTTTCAGGAAAAAAGTGAAATATTCAAAAAGATGAGGGCTAGTCAAACCATAATACATACAACGAGTAGAAAGGGCTTTGCTCGCTTAGAAGCTGAATTGGTAAAAAAGTGCTAAATTTGTTTGAAAAATTATGTCTACAAATATCGCATATATAAAATGTGTAAAAAAATTGCAGCGTGTTGAAAGTGAAGACCCTGATTCCATTACTAGAGATGATGTGTACATTCGAGGACACACACGGAGAAATGGTGAACCAATTAATGAATTAGTTGGAGAAACACTGGTAAATTTTGACTATGTTATTTTTTTAAGATATATTCAAAGTTTATATTTATTTAAGTTTAATGAATTAATTTGTTTCGTAATATCAGCAAAAAATAAAAGCATGTTCAGAAACGGTGAACTCTCCAAGCAAACACTCTCTAAAAGATGATGGCGTTGCAAAAGTACTTGGTCCAGAATGTAGGGGACGTGTAAGAGGTCTTGGTTTTGGTGCGACTCCTTCAAAGTTGAATGCTTTGGTGCATAATCATAATGTGCAATCTCAACTCCAAGATTTGAGAGAGGAAATTAAAGAATTAAAAGCTTTATTTCAAATGAAGAGCAAAAGTGCAGTACAAGAAGATAATGTAAGTGGAAAACTATAATTAGTGAATGTTATCTTATATTACATAGACTTTTTATATTCAAAATAACCAATCGTACAATTTGATGTTAATTTTACAGCCTAGAGACAAAGATTTGAATGGTTTAGATAACCTTCAAACTAAGAAATGCAAATTGTTATCTTGGTTTGGGAAAGGTGATGTTGTTGCAAAAGGTGAAATCGCATCCACAAATCCAAATGATTTAGTGCATCATGTACCCCTTGGTAATGAATGTTGGAAAGTCTGGGTTATTGAAGTGATTGATAATGTCAGTTTATATCGTCCTACACGTGAGCTTTTTCTTCTTGAAGATGCATTAGGAAGTACAATTGCATGGCCAATTAGGTACATTGAAGTGGATTAGTTGAACTCACAACAAAGGTATGTTTCACTTTTTGATATACTTTTGATATTATAATTATAAATTTATTAATTATAAATTTATTACTTATGTGATTTGCAGGAAGTTGATTATTTTTGACATGGCACTATTGGTCAAAGAAGAAGCTTCGATATGGATACTTTTATTTTTTACGACATTTTAAGTTTATTTTGAAGTAGTTGTCTATAGACTTTTGTATATTGTGTTGAATCTTACTATGATATTGTTTGTTTATCGAAATCACGTTTATTGATTATATATATGCATTAATGTGTTTCTGTTTTATTATTATAGGATTTTTGGAATTATAATTTATAGAATTTTTTTTTAAAAAAATAAAATCCTAGTTTACGACGTGCATTTTGAACGCCGTAATTAGATTTCACGGCGTGCATTTTTGCACGCCGTAAACTTTCACGGCGTGCATTTTTGCACGCCGTAACAGTTTACGGCGTGACTTTTTACGGCGTGCGGCTGCACGCCGTAAAAATGATTTTACGGCATGCAATGCACGCCGTAAAAAGCTAACTTTGTTGTAGTGGTTAAATGTATTTGCGATATACATTCGTTAAAATTTAATCAAAACTAACATATTATGTTGCTTAATTTGCTACATTCATTTAAATATATGACCACATGTATTAAATTTGTAATGTTAAAGTAAATATAAAATGAAATATTTATTTAATAAATTTAAATATCAAATATTGTAATAAGATAGATAGTACCAATTTTAATAATATTATTCGGATAATGATAAATTATTTTTGATAATCTAGAAATTATATTTTGAAAAGATTAATTACATCAATAATCATTAAAATTGAATAGTTATTCAAATGGTCATTGAAGTTTTTTTTTTTTTTTTTTTTAGTAAGTTAATTAAGTTTCTAACTATTACAATTGTGACAACTTGGTAAAAAATAAAAGTTGCCCCTATTAAGTACACTTTATTCAAACTCTCATTTTTTTTTTAAAAATCATTTTTAACTAAAATTTAATAAAATAATCTACATATAAATTAAAAAAAAATTCACACTTTTTAACAGTTTATTGTACCAAATTTTACTGTTAAGAACTACATTATTTGACATAATGAGTCTCACACAGGTGCCTAAGTATATATTCTCCACAAAAATCATTATTATTAACTCATTTTGTAGATAATGAGTCCTCAAACAAGGAATAAATATATTCACAAGAGAAAAACGTAATACATAAAGGGAGATCACTTCCCAAAAACAGGTATTTAACCATTTTTCTATCTAAAACACATTTCCTAAAATGGTAATTAATAGTATTAATTCACTATTTATTATTCATTTTGGACAAAATCCAGATTTAAAATAATCCAATTGAATCCAGATTTTTAAATAGTTGCATTTTTCAGGTATCGAAATTTATTGGTCCGTCTTCCCCTCTTGAAAATCAATTACAATTTTTTTTTTTTAAAAAAAAACACTTTGACAATATCACATAAATATTTGAAAATGAAAGAGGATGAAATAAGAACGTTCATCAATATATTTTCCTTTTTCTTTTCCTTTTCATTTTAATAAAATTCTAAGCGTATATTACAAATATATCTATTTTTTTTACTTATTACAAATTCTATTTAAATGTAATTTTAATTTTTCATTTTAAGTTTTAAATCAATTTAAATTACAATATTTAAAGAAATTCCTAGAACAATATACATACGAACCGTAAAAAAATAAAAAATAAAATTAAGGTGTGTGTAACCTACTTTGTAATTAATTGTCTTCCTTCATTTCTCATTTTAATTAAATATTCATTTCATATGTTAACATATAAATTCAATATATGTGAGTAACAAATGTCCGTGTATCGCACGGGTGTAACACTAGTTTTCCTCTAAACAATATGGATTATGTCACTATATTCAAAAACAATATACTACATTCATCCCAAAAAGATAGTCATACGGTTATTTTCACAGGGATTAAGAAATTGGAGTTATTATAGTTAGGGTATTAAATTTTATCAATGTTTTCTATTTATACCCTTTATCCCTTATTTATTGTTTTAAGTTAACTCACTTTGTTTCTAACAAAATATTTAAAAATGTAATAGTTAAATAGTTGATGTACATTGTACCAAGATATATTAAATAAGAGTACATGTGGAAATGAAAAATTTAATGCATGCTCAATATGAAAACAAGACTATTTTTTTGGGACAGACAAAAATAGTATAAAATACTATTCTTTTGAGACGGAGAGAGTATTAATTAATACTTAAAAAAGTTAGTTTATCACGTTCAAATCACGTGCCCTCGTTTCATAGATTTGCCTGGTTAAAAAGTTGAACCGCAACGTTAGAGTGAAAATTCAAAGCATTTGTTTGAATTCGAACCGTGACCATGTGGCTGCCACAGCAACGCACAGTTCAGTCTTGCCAAACGAGAATATTTGTCTTGTTGTGTTGGATAATTGGATTACATGGAATTCAGAGGATAGAACTGGAATTGGTGAAAATGAATTTTGAATCTAATCTTTCCCATTTCAATTTAAAGCTCTCAATTCCAATTAATCAAACGTTTGAAATGAAAATCAGTCGGGGATATCCGGATCTGCAAATGATTAACCTGAGGTATGGACCTTGAATTTCTTTTCCTGTCCGTAAATTTTATTGATGATATGAATTTTTTCGTGGCTGTGTAAACGTTATTACGTATTTTGTTTGCGGTGAATATAATTTATGAAATTACATTTATATTGGAAATGAATTGAAGAATCTTATTATAATGCAATGCAGTTAGAATCGTAATCACTAATAATCTCAGTTAAAATATCAGCTAGACAACTATTTGTAGACGGTGAGATAACTTTTTTGGATATATATAATATATATACAAGTTCACAAAATTCATGAAAAACTTAGATTTCTATTATATTTAGTTCTCAAAACTTAGGAAGACACGCATTCACCCCTATTACTATTAGTGAAGTACGAACATACGAATTGGGGGATGGAGAAGGAAGCATACTCTATCCTATGATCTTAACTTCATATAAGCAATTTACAAACATTTTTCTTGTTCTACCTTGAGATAATTTATAAATGTATATACAATTTGCTTTGATCCTACCTCATTTGGAAGTTCAGTTTCTTGATGCAATAGGCAAATAAGAATGCAAAGAAGACTGTAAAACCAACCAACACTGCGGCAACTGGTCCTTTGAAGTTGGGATCATAACCAAAATGATCTTGAATATAATTTTTAATCATAGGATCGAAGGACATCCCAGGAACTGTAATGGTTTCCTCCATGTCCCCATACTGTCCTATAATCAGTCCGTACACTGTCCATGCCACTGGGCAAATCCAGTAGTACCATACCCACCATTTGGGAATACTCTGAGATTTCAAGAGGGGAAAATTTCAAAAATGTGCTCAATTTGAAGACCGTCATTAAACTTTAGCCTCTGTTTGGCAAAAACAATTTTAAAAACATGTTTTTTTATGTTTTCTAGGTAAAATATGTGGTTGAAAAGTGGAGAGAGAAAATATGTATGGTTTGGGAAATTGTGTAAAAAAAATGTTTTTAAACATGTTTCTTTGGTTTGGTTTTGCCGAACAGAGGCTTAATAACTTTGACTGAATTAACTTACCGGTCTGGGGATAAAGAAACCAGAAAATAGATTGAAAAGTGCATAAAAAGCTGCTGCAAAGATTGCTGCCACTTGGTGGTTTGGCGTGATGGAGACAGTCATCATTCCGTAGTACGTGAAATAGAGGAAGGAAAAGAAGTTCACGAAGAAGAACCAAAAGAATTTAGCAGCTGTCCACTGAAAGCACACCATGGCGTACACTATAAGAGTATAATACGTAGTCTGGACAAGTACATAAGGTATTTCTACAATGACCTGCATGTGATGTAACCAACAAACTATTAGTAAATTGTTTTAGGTTTTTACTACATTCAGGCATTCATTTTCTTCATTTTGAGAATCACGAGTTGATCTCTCATGCTATGTAAAGCATGTGACAATTTGAATGATAAATTAAATCTTCACCTGAGCGATGGCATATGGCAACGCTGAGTACATTCCTGCAGCTCTTTCTCTATAGAATACAGTTCTTTCGATGGCTACTATTGGCTGTACGGTTGAGCAGTTATTGATTCCAACAAACAACACAGAAGTATACATGGCCCCGATGACAGTCAAAAGATCCGCGCTACTTCCCCTGAAGCCAAAAAAATAAGAAAGAAGGAATCAACACCTTGGCCTTCAACTCTTGTTACTGATACTTTTGAAATAAATTCTTAATCAACCAAGACTTAGAGTATGAACCTTTTTGTGCCGACTCTCCAGAAAATTGTCCCAACCATGAGTGCACAAACCAAAGTGAAAAAGAATCTGACTAGATTATAATCAGGACTTCTCCAGTAAGTCCACCATTGCTTCCAGAGGCAGGACTTGAATTGACCCCATGTGGCTTGAGAGTACTGTGTGGGAAAATATAGGTCTTTCGCCCCAGGAGGGGGTGTACTCAACTCTTTCACTAGACCCTTATTTCGCCTGAAAGTGGACAGATATGTATGAGATCAATGTTTTTGTGAATCTTGACTTACTAGTGATATTCATTGTTACTTACTGATATAAAGTTGATGATTTGTAGTATTCGGCAAAATCCATCCCAAGTCTTGCTTCTGTAGCAACTGAGCTCACTTCAAGCATCCACGTTGCTGGATTGTATTTCTCTTTAATCCTTGGGACTCCTGGAATTGCCTGCAATAAGTGGGAGAATCTTTATCATGCTTTCTTTCAAGTGGCAGAAATGTATAAGGAGCATGAGTGTGAAGTACCTCAAAATATTCAATTATTTTTTGTGAATGCTGGCCTAATGGTCCAGCATATATCACTTGTCCTCCTCTTTTCATGAGAAGCAGCTGATTCATAATATGATAGAAAGTGTCAATTAAAAAAGTGGTAAATATGGAATAATGAATACTCCTTTTGTAGAAAAGAAATGGGAAATCATGATGAATCAAGTAAAAGTGTGCATTTTACCTCATCAAAAGCTTCAAATATATCAATGCTTGGCTGATGAATTGTGCAAACCACTGTTCTACCTGTGTCCACAGTGTTTCTCACAGTCCTCATGACAATGGCCGCTGCTCGTGCATCTAAACCAGAAGTTGGTTCATCCATGAATATGATTGAGGGGTTAGCAACTAGTTCAACTGCTATGGTCAATCTCTTTCTCTGTTCTGTTGACAATCCAGTAACTCCTGGGATCCCCACGATGGCGTCTTTGAGATTGTCTAGTTCAACCAGATCCATCACCTCATCCACAAAAGTCTGCAAAGAGAGTACATATGAAGGGTGTATTTTAGTGCATAAACAATTAATATCATATATTCTAGAACATTATACTATAAAGAAGGACATACCATCTTCTCTTCCTTGCTAACTTCTTTAGGCAGCCGAAGGAAGGCAGAATAAATCAAAGATTCACGAACTGTTACTTGAGGTGAGTGGATATCAGTTTGTTCACAATATCCCGAAATTCGAGCAAAGGTTTCTTGTATCTTTGGAAATCCAGATATTCTAATGTCACCTTCAATATAACCACCAGTCTTTCGTCCGGCCAAAACATCCATTAGCGTGGTTTTTCCTGCTCCACTAATTCCCATCAACGCAGTCAAAACTCCTGGCCTAAATGAACTAGTTACTTCACGTAGTAATTGGAGTCTGTCCTCTGTCACTCCTTGTTCCTTCATTTCCTGTTCAAGCCAGAAAAGTTTGTTATGGATAGATAGATACAAATTTTCAGGTGGGCTGAATACAAAGTTCATTATGAAGACTGCTATTTGTTGACAACATATTTGCATTACGAGAAGGATTTCGATTCTTACTGGGGGCATGTCCACAAAGTAATTTACACTGTCAAAGGACATGGCTAGAGGCGTGAATGGCAGAACCATCCCTCTCTTTGGAGCAACCCCTATTGCAGCCTCAAGGTTTGAGTCTTGATTTCTATATAGTCCATTGTCATTGGAACGGCTGCTCATCCGTTGCATTGCCATTTCCACTAATGAGATAGATAAAAAGAAAAAAGAGAAAACAATACACTTGAGCAAACATGATATTTCTATTCAAAATCGTTGAGATATTGATACGTGTTTAAATGTTATTACTTGTGTTATTTCCGTCAGCAGCAGATAAGGACCGAGGAAGAGATTCTTTCTTTGACATTGTCGTTCTAAGTCTTGGTGCTTCGTTTATTTCTTCATGGCCAGTCTCAATCTCCCTTGCCATTTCTTTGGATATGATAGCTTGCGGCTTTCCAAGAGCTATTGTGTAGAGAGAGAGAGAGAGAGAGAGAGATTAGTTGCCCGATAAAGAGAAGTTTGCTTTGTATGTTTATTGCAGTGTCTGAACTTACGATTGAGGTACATGAGGGCAAAAGTGTAAAGAACGTTGAAGAGAACTGTGAACCCAATGAGGGCAGCTACACCTATCCAGTACCAGTTTCTTTTGGGGAAGATATCAAAGTTGTTCAACACTTGCACTCCCAATCTTGTCACATTGTCCGTTGCCTGTGTGGAACCATTTAATCAGCTTAAGTTTTGTTTCTCAATGCGTGAGTTTGCCTAATAACACGAACGGAAGAAGACAAATCTTCCTTTAAAATGACCAGGAGTACTGGTCGAGTGCCGAGTATGACACACTGCTACAGATGTCACAAAAGATCAAATGGAACAAAAGGTGAAGGAAATGTATAGGACTTTACCATTTTGTTCATCCATCTTGGAGCAAACATCTCATTTACTGCGATCGCATTGTAACCATAGCTCAGGGGTGAAACCCAGTAACCCCACCTCCACCAGACTGGAATTTTTCCTGCATGAAAGAAAAAAATTCTGAGTAAGTTGGACGTATCATGCATGTTGTAAAATATATATACAGTGAATCAAAATCCTTTTGTTTGCTCTATTGTTGTTTTGTTACACTTTATCCTTGTATGGACGAGAGATTGTTTGTCTTAGAATACTTGTTTCCAGCTTTTACTTTGAGAACTTCTTGGGTTTAAGTTTTTTAAATATTAAAGAGTAAAAATTATTGATTTCTTTGGAGAGAGAGAGAGAGAGAGAGAGAGAGAAAGATATCATCTGATACATTCCTGCTGTTGATATAGAAACAATTGTAGGAGTTCTAAAATAATCGAGTTCGAAGGTTCATTTTCAGGTTAGCAATAGGTTCACATTATACAATTTAATTTCTTATTGCTCTATTTTGTCATTAAAATTACACATTGTGCAAAATTATAATGTGTTTTGCAATTCATAGTTGGGCTTGAACTAACCTCTTGGAAGGATGAAACCACCCAAAAGGAACACAAGCAGAAGGGTAAGAGCACCACCGGTGTTTGAGATAATCATGGTCCTGCATATTGCTGCAATGAGCCTAAACATTCCCCCTGCCATTTGCTGGATCACAAATATCAAGAGTAGTTGCTTGAAGAACCTGAAAATGTGGCAAAAGATTTCAGTATTACTCATAATTACTGCATGCAAGAAATTATATGTTTTAGAAGCAAAATAAGTAAAATATCAATAGCACAGGATTTAGTATGGCTTCCTGCTAAATTGCTTTTTCATTGCTTTAGGTGGCTGGCAAAAGAAAGTTGATTGATTATTTTATGTTTTCTTCCCTTACCTACATGTGCCTCATTCTACATGCTTTGGGTGGATAAGAGATGTTGATAGACTACTGACAACATTATACTTTTAAGGATGATTCTTCCCAGCAGCCATAAGGTATGTGTAATACTAAGCCCTCGTTTGGGACCCATTTTTTCAAATAATGTGGTTTGTAATAGAAATTTTTTGGAAAATGTGTGGTTAAAAATTAGCAAAACTTTTTGGGTGTAAGTGTAGATTATTTTATTAGTAAAATGTGTGGTTAAAAATGAGTTTTTTGTTTTAAAAAAATAAGGTTTTAAATAATGGTACCAAACAGGTGCTAAATTGCATTCATTTCTACATTAATGCAATTTTTGAAATATTAGTACGGCTTAGCTCCGTCAAAAAAATGGGTTTGATAGTTTGAATCAATACTTCTCAGTAGGTCTGCATTTATGCCATTAACTTATCAAAACTTTAACTTAAGATAGGCCATGTAACATAATTATTGACTCTATCAGTTGAGTGGAAATAATATGTGAGAAAACATAAAATATAGTTAGTTACCTGCTAGCTTCAGGGGCAAATCCCATGGTGTAGTATGCTATGACCATCCACACAATAGTCTCAAGCATGGATATAGGTAATTTTAGTAGAAATGTTGGCAGGGTGAAAGCCCAGGGTGGATGGAAAAGGAGGTCCCTCTGCTTGTAGAAGACTGGAAGTCTCTGTATGGCGAGAGAGAGCTCTGCGAAACCATTGAACGTATTGCATATCATGCTAAACAATAGTGCACCTATGTAGACACCGCCATCACTTTCATTCCTAGTGTGTAATTCAGTTCTCAAAAAGACGGTAGATGTGATGATTCCCACAATGATGATTTGGACAGTCTTGAATACATAGACGAAAGAATTTCTTTTGATCAATAGCCATTCCTTGTCGAAGTTGGCTTTGAGAAGTTCTCTTTTAGAGACTGAGTACTTTTTAAACACCAGAGCTGCTTTGTGACTTCGGCTCTTGTCATAAGGGACTGAGAGTTCATTTTCAAGCCATAGACCAACATGGAAATGCTTGAATCTTTTTGCAAACTCACTTACTGGAATGTATCTGTATTGTTTGCTTCGATCTGTCCAGTATTGCTCCTGATCTTTTCTTGATGTCACCTCTTGCAAGAAATCGGCAGTTCCCTTTCTCTCGGGACACTTGAATCCACAGCTCTCAAAGAACTCAAGGACGTGCTCTCGTGGGCCCTGATATACAATCTGGCCTTCTGATAAGAGAATGATATCATCAAAGAGTTCAAATGTCTCTGGTGCTGGCTGGAGGAGGGACATCAAGACAGTTGCTTCAGTTAGGTGTACAACTTGTTGCAAGCACTTTACTATCTGAAACGTTGTGGAGCTGTCTAAACCCGTTGAGATTTCGTCCATAAATAGTGCTTTGGTTGGCCCAACAATCATCTCCCCTGTATTGACAAAGGTAAGAATCAAAGCCTGAAATATGTAGTTATGATGCCAAAATTGCCTTTAATCTGGGTTCCAATTCTATAGACCTCCTGCATTTTCTATTAGCTGCTTTTTTCTTGGGGGGTTTCATTAGATTATTGGCCTTGATTTCTTCACATTCTATATTTCTACTATTGTACCAATGATTTGGTTGTAGTCAAATTAAAGTAAAACACGGGTCGGGCCATCATTTGGGTTGTGTCAGTCTATGGAATTTTTTTGGTTCATTTCAGGGTCGAGAAATGGGGGCAGCATGGTCAATTTTAAATGGACCATGCTATTTAAACATAGGGGTACCACCCCCTCGCATAAACATTTGTGGGGCCGCGTTTTAGATAGAGTTGCTTTAATTTGTTGACAATCAGAATGTGTTTTAAGTGCAGATAAGGTTAGGCAGTTCAACTTCAGGATTTGGTCAATAGATTCATAGTGCCTCTCTATGTCATTTAGCCCTTGTTTGGTGGAAAACCAGATTTTTTTAATAGATTTTGATAGACTTTGATGCAATATGTGGTTGAGAAGTTGTAAATGTATAGTTAAAATTATTTGTTGATTTTTGACTTAAATTAAAATTAAAATTTTAATCATTCCAAACAAGAGCTCAGTGTATTTATTTCCCAAGTCACTTGTAACATAGGAGTTTCAGCTCATTACCAGTCGTCACACGCTTCTTTTGTCCTCCTGAAATTCCTCGTATCATTTCATCCCCAACAATGGTGTCTCGGCACACGTCGAGTCCCAATATCTGCATCACATAATTTTAAATATAATTATATATCCATACTTGTGTGTAGGTATACGAGTATGGTAAGTAACTGTGTAGGCCCCATCCAGAGCCAAAATTTGAAAAGTAACTACTGGGTCCCTCAGTATCCACCCAACAAAAATATGGGTCCTATAGCAAAGTAGGTAAGGAGAAAATTTTCAACCAAAAACAGAAAGAATATTAAATTTAATTTAATAATATATATGAAAAATGTGGAAACCCCACACCCACATGATATTTGTACCGTTCTTACACAATTAGGATAGACAATCGATCTGTGAGGTTATAATTAATCATTAATTAATTTATTAGATGTCGGCAATTTAGTTTATTTAATCCCAAAAATTAATTTGTTATGACATAATTAGACTTAATTAAATCTTACCCTAAGGGTATAGTCTGTAATGAGACTGCTCTCAACTCCTTCCATTGCAGTTGCCTGAAAGAGGGGAATGGGAAAAAAAAAAGAAGGCATTGGCAGAATGTTAAATCATTAAATCTTGGACAAACAAAAATAAAATCTAAATTTAAACCGTCCATTAATTCATTACCTTCATGAAAAGATCAACCTCTGCCTCGGGAAAGATACCGGCATCTCTTTCTCTTCTTGCAAGCTCAGTCAAAAGTTCTATTAAAATTTTAATAAATAGTTAGAAAATGAAAAATTACAATAAAAGTTATATTGAATTTATGTATCATTACCATATCGAGATCCAACCCCTTGACACCTAGCAGAGAAATCTAGAGTTTCTTTGACAGTCATTTCTCCTACATGAACATCATTTTGGCTAATGTATGCTGATGTCTTCTGAGGGACAAATTCATTGAGTTGATGCCCATTGTATGTAATTTCTCCCCTTGTCTGATCCACATTATTTTTTTTTTCCAATGCAAATTAAGTTAGAGTTTTAATCTCTTTCAATAACATTCATGGATGCTATAGCCTATAGGTGTGATTTTGACTAACCTTTAGAGTGGAGTCTAATTTTCCTGCCAGAGCTAACAAAAGCGTTGTTTTCCCAGACGACGGTGGCCCTAATAGAAGGGTCATCCTTTGAAATGTAACCAATAGAAATGCATCAAGATTAGCAAACATATATGTGATTTTTGGCTAAGTAGTTTTAGGATCAAAGACAGTAACCATAATCAAGAATGATTACCTAGATGGTTTTATGATCCCAGAAGCATCTTTTAATATTGTGAATTTTGTTTTCTCAGCCAATCTGATGCGGAAACAACTTAATGCTGTCTCAGCGATATTGCGAGCAGCGTTTGGTAATGTCGGAAGAGCTCTGTTGCCTATGAAGCAATCGGCCTCGATGGTCAAGTGTTCATATCTCACTTCTATTGTAGGAAGGGTAATCCCAACTCTGCAATTACAACAAGTATAAAATAAAATTAATCAATAACTAATGTGAACTAAAACTAATAGTCATAAATATTGATTACTCATGAGTCAAGCATACATAAGTAGCTTTTATTTAATAATTGTTTGCTTGTACTTTTGTTATCACTGATTAGACCATTATAACATATGTTACGGGAGTCGTTTTTGATTAATTGTATTGTGTTTTTCTTGCATTTGGTGCAATAAATTGTTAATGATTTATTATTATAATCTTGAAAACTACTTACTCATAATCATGCGTAAAACATAATTAAAAACAAATGACTTAAAAAAACAAAACTTTGCTTTTACTTTTCAATATAAGAAAGGTATAGTTGGTTATCCTTCATTTTCTATTTGCATGAGACAGATAGTTTAATTAAGAATTACCCCTTAGTTGACATAAATGAACAATTGAATTTGAGGACAGAGATGGAAAAGGTTACCTTTCAATTCTGTTCCTAAACTTCCTCAAATACTTTTCATTATCTTCCTCAGCAACCTTGAAAAGCCGGTCGATGAATTCTTGTCGTTCATTCATGTCGAGTTTTCTTACATCAACCTCCTTGTGCACAGCCTTACTGTCTTGATTGGCAGTTTCTTCAAAGGATTTTAGGACAGATTTTCGCAATCTGTCATATGTTGGTAACTTTTCGAGAGCAGCCCACCTTAGAGCTTCTTCATCTTCCTCTGCTCGAGCACTCCGCCTATTCGTGGAGCCGGAGAAAACATCGTCCACATTCCAGCTTGCCC
The DNA here is from genome assembly GCA_963555705.1 of Ligustrum vulgare. Taxonomy (NCBI): domain Eukaryota; kingdom Viridiplantae; phylum Streptophyta; class Magnoliopsida; order Lamiales; family Oleaceae; genus Ligustrum; species Ligustrum vulgare. The sequence continues at coordinate 14,533,571 of OY743173.1, read as the reverse complement.
TACTTATGCTTCTCCCAATGGTCCTGCTCGCACTCCGGCTTGTTTGTCTTCTTGAAGCCCGCATTTTATCGTCCATTTTTCCTTCTGCTTACTTGAACTTTAAAAGCAAACACAAATCACTACTAGCATAATACATCTCTACAAAATCCAACAACATATAAAAGGAACATCAAAACATATGAAACCAAATGTTTACCTGGTTTAAGTCAAAAAGTTGTATGCACGTCGTCGTCGTTGTCGTCGTCTTCTTCTTCTTGAACAGATATATAGACGAATGGATCGAAGAACAGACGGAGAAATAGATAACCAGGTAGAGAAAGAGAAAGTTGTTGGGGGTTGAAATATAAGAAAATCTTTATTATGATGCTTCAATCCTTCCTAAACCAGTTGAAAGAGTCACTCTCTTGCGTTTAGAGAGAGTATAAAACTGGTTAGTTAAGATCAATATTTCCAAGAAGTTGTATATGGCTTCTTATATATAAAAAACTCACAAGGGGTGTTGTGGGGTTGAGGTGGCCCCACTTATTTTACACATTATATACACATTTTATCTTTATATAATATAATTTTAATTTATTTGGCTACAATGCTGAAGCAATTGGGGGTGAGTAAGTTATTAGTATTGATCCTTTTGGTGAACAGAGACAAAGGAATAAGAGTCTGGACAGAATATATTCAAAGAAAAACAGCCGAAAACCATAAACAAGTTGCAAATTGTGGTTTGGTGAGGAAAGAGTCAACACAATCCTCTGCTGGCTAAGCTTCTAGGAAACTAAGGTTGTTCTTGCAAGTTGCGTAAGCCGATTCATGATTTAATAAAAATCTCGGGTTTATTATTATTTGTGTATTAATTTTATCGTCGAGTTGCCAGTCTGCATGTAATTAATTAGTTAATTATATCTATGAAAATTTCTTTTAGCTTGAGATAGCTTTAGAAAATGGCGATTGAAAAGGGTCAGTTTATTGACATTTTCTTAACAATTAAAAGATTTCGAAATATTGAACATTTTCTTAGGCCCCGTTTGCTAATGTGGTTTCCCCCCCCCCCCCCCCCCTCTTTTTTCCTCAAATTTATCTTCAACTACACATTTCCAGTGTTCTAAAATGCGCCGCCTAAACGCGTCGAATAAGTGGTATGCGCGAAAAAATGCGGTCAACGATTTTTTTTTACCGCCTAGGCGGGATTAAACGCGCCTAGGCGCTCCTAATCCCGCCTAAGCGCCGCCTAATGCGGTTCTCTTTTTTTTTTTTTTTTTTTATAAGGGTAAAAAATCTATTTTTTTTTATATAAAAATATATTTAATGTCTTAAAATAATATTAAAAATACAAAACGCATTATGACGCTTATTCTTCGCATTGACACGCCTAAACTTGTGATTATTGATTCTCGACCTCGACGCATCGCAACGCATTACGCATTTTAGAACACTGCACATTTCTATGGGAATCGCCGTTTTTCACGCTTTTCAATCATTTTTCAACCACATATTTTTTAAAAATCATTTTTTCCCATTACCAAATAAACTCTAAGTCCCTTGTTTGGAAACTTGGTATTTATAAACAACACATTTCTTCAAATTACTTTTTTATCACACTCATTTTTCGAAATCACTTTTCAACGACATATTTTATCTCGAAAATAAAATAATTTTGTTTATAAATAAAAATATAGTCATCGAACGGAAGCTCTCGAAATTAAAATGCGGCCGTAAGTAGAAATGGATGTCAAAGTAGCTAATTATTTAAGATTTTATGTGAAATTATTACTAGACTAGATAAAATATTATGTAATAATCGCGTATTGAATTCATGGAATATATTTTTTGCTGTTGCAACTTGCAAGGGGAAAATTGACACGTGCGTGTAACTGAAGCGTGCATGTTGTGTTTGCTACTATTTTTTTATTTTTAATGAAAAAAGATGGTTTGCGGGGGTGTCGTTCCAGTTCAGTAGTAGGTTTTGTGGGTAGAAATTCTTATTATTATACTAATTACTATACATTTTGGTGATTTTTTCTTACTAAGAAAAATGATCTTATATGAAATGAAGTGCAAACGTGTTAGAGCATCTCCATGAAGCATCTTCAATGTTTTCCATGAAATGAGAAAAAAAACGCGATATGTCAAAAAAATAGAAGAAATTGATTAAAAATACTTCTCCAATGCACTCCATGAATTATAATGTTAAGCTGATGCTGCTTGTAAAAAATAAATAATGTGAGATGCTCTATCTACATCTAGACACTCCGTGAGATGTGATGAGTCAGTATATTTTTTTAATTCTCCCTCTCCACCCCCACCACAATATAAGGTGGCGTTCTGTTTGTATTTTATTTTGTATTTTTATTTTCGAAAATGTTTTGTGTTTTGTGTTTTCATTTTTGTTTTCAAATTTGCTGAAAACGCGTTTGGTTTGTCATTTCTGAAAACTGTTTTTGAAAATGAAAAGCTGGAAAACACGTTCTGTTTGAAATTTTGCAGAACACTATTTAAACTATTTTTAATTAATTTGCTTGCAGAATACTACTAACTCCAACTCAAATTTCCTTTCACAATACACTAAAAATATGGTTACATGCAATACACTAATGTGAGCATTAAGAGTCTATATTAACACAGCTTGGTCAGGTTCGGGACTTGAGAAAGCTCTACTTATAATAAAATTCAGAAAATGCAAGTTCTTTCAAAACCACCAGAGTCCATTTATCATTGCATTTTTTGAAATATAACAACAAGAATTCTCATTTAATTTTTTTTTGTACTGTTGATATTGAATTCAATAAAACTTTATTTAAACTAAGTTCCAAGTTAGGATAATCTAAAAAAAAAAAAAAAAAAAAAAATATTCTTTATTTAGCTTAGTTCCAAGTTAGGATAATTCTAAAAAAAATAATAAAAAAATAAAAACTTTATATTAAGCTTAGTTTTAAGTTAAGATAATTCTAAAAAAAAAAAAATTCCCAAAACGCGTTTTCCGTGTTTTGGACATTTTTTGTCGAAATACACACAAAACGTCCAAAACGATTTTTCGGGCGTTTTTCGTTTTGTGTACAATTTTTTTTTTTTTTTTTTTTTTTCAAAATGCGTTTTCGAAAATGGTAAAGAGAATGCGTTTTTAGCGTTTTCGAAAATAAAAACAGAAAACGACATCAAAACAGCAAAGAGAACAGGGGCTAAGCTTTTGCTGATTATTGAAATTCAAAAACTTCCTCAGAAACTTTTTGGCTCTATTCGTTTGGGCAATGATATCCCATTATAATTAAATTTATAATTGACATAATTTTTCAAATTACTTTTTAATCACATATTTTTTTTTTTTTCAATTTTTAACTATACATCTTACCTAGAAAATTCAAATAAATCAAAATTATAATTCACATGGGTCGCCAAACGGACCCTTAATCAAAACATATATGGGTACCCAAAAAGTTATGAAGTCGAATCTTAGGTGGCGTTCTGTTTGTATTTTATTTTGTATTTTCATTTTCGAAAATGTTTTGTGTTTTGTGTTTTCATTTTTGTTTTCAAATTTGCTGAAAACGCGTTTGGTTTGTCATTTTTGAAAACTGTTTTTGAAAATGAAAAGTTGGAAAACATGTTCTGTTTGAAATTTTGCAGAACACTATTTAAACTATTTTTAATTAATTTACTTGCAGAATACTACTAACTCCAACTCAAATTTCCTTTCACAATACACTAAAAATATGGTTACATGCAACACACTAATGTGAGCATTAAGAGTCTATATTAACACAGCTTGGTCAGGTTCGGGACTTGAGAAAACTCTACTTCTATTAAAATCCAGAAAATGCAAGTTCTTTCAAAATCACCAGAGTCCATTTATCATTACATTTTTTGAAATATAACAACAAGAATTCTCATTTAATTTTTTTTTTTTTTTTGTAATTTTATATTGAATTGAATAAAACTTTATTTAAACTAAGTTCCAAGTTAGAATAATTCTCAAAAAAAAAAAAAAAAAAATTCTTTATTTAGGCTTAGTTCCAAGTTAGGATAATTCTAAAAAAAATAATAAAAAAATAAAAACTTTATATTAAGCTTAGTTCTAAGTTAAGATAATTCTATAAAAAAATAAAAAAAAAATTCCCAAAACGCGTTTTCCGCGTTTTGGACATTTTTTGTCGAAATACACACAAAACGCCCAAAACGATGTTTCGGGCGTTTTCCGTTTTGTGTACAAATTTTTTTTTTTTTGTTTTCCAAAATGCGTTTTCGAAAATGATAAAGAGAACGCGTTTTTAGCGTTTTCGAAAATAAAAACAGAAAACGACCTCAAAACAGCAAAGAGAACAGGGGCTTAAATTCTCAAGAAGATCAATAATAATGAGCTTTAACTGAAACCCAAGAATTTCAAGCAAATTTTGCCTACGAGCAGCAACCTAAAGTTTCGCCTTTCAGCGAAAAAATAAAAATAAAAATCAAGAAATATCGAAGATGAGCAAACAACCTCTTAATTGATAAATCTGGGGAAAGATTGTCGAGGGATTAATTCATTGAGAAGTCAAATCAGGCTCAATCTTGAGGTTTACTGGCGTCAAGATTAACTACGGATGAGGCAAATGCATAAAGATGAACACGATTAAGTTATTATTTTTAATAATAATAATAATAATAATAATAATAATAATAATGTTATGAGTCTTACAAATTTTGAAAAACTTTTCTGTACACAACATTATTCGTAAAATTCGTTGGGTTCTCATTGTCATCGATTGTATCTTTACTTTCATCATTACAGAACTTTGATAAGAATTCTTCCTCTATTTGGTTGTTGTCCAAAAGTTTCATTAGGAGGAAGAAAAACAACTAATTTGTTCATCATATTTTTTTAAAACAATAAATGCAAAAGTGCGAGAAAATATTTTTCCCCTATTTCAAAGCACTTAAGAGGAATACTTTGATAAGAATTATCATAAAGGACAATTTAAGTGTGCTAATTAATGGAATGATGGAGATAAAATTCGACCACTATTTTATTTATCTGAAAATCGTATTTTAAATAAATTTTGATAAAAGAAGATAAAATGCATGGTTGGAAAATTGATAAACGATCCCATAAAATGTATGATTGAAAATGAGTTGGAGATAAGAACTTGATCCCTATTTATTTAGCTAAAAATCATATTTTAAATTTTGATAAAAGATGATAAAAAGCGTGGTTGAAAAATTAATAAACGATCCCATAAAACTAATGATTAAAAATGAGTTCGAGAAAAATTGAATCTTAAAAAACAAAGACCATATAGAAGTTTGGAAAAAATGAAAAATGAAGAACATTATAGCATCTCTAATGAGACATTGTCACGTTTGTCAAATCATCAAAGTAGACAATGTTCAACAATTTTTTTTTCCAATGCACCCCATGTCCATGCTGAGGTGACAAAATAAGCCAATGTCCAACTTTGGAAGGCAAGTCTAACATGCTAACTTGACAATATTGGTGGGAAAATTGAAATCACGATTGACAACACACCCCCGCACCTTTATATCTCTCCACTTTCTGCAATTTTTTTTTCAATTTCTTAAATAGAGATAGAAACATTGTTTTCTTCTTCATCTAAAGTTGCATCAATTGTTGAATTGAAAAGATGCTTGCATTCCCTAAACGGTCTGCTACAACTTTACTTCTTTCAATTCTGAGCAATCTACAGCAGAAGAGACATGATTTTAAAAAAAAAAATGAAGGAGATGAGGAAAAAATGAAATTGTAGAGAAGAAGGAAGAGAATTGGAATTGATGTAAGTGTTATGCCCTAAGTCCAATCGTTTGACCAAACACTTACTAATATATTTGGTGCATTTAATATATAGCAGATCTGTTATTTAATTGATTTATAATAATATTATTATTCTTGCTAAATTAATTCAACAGAGTTCGTAGATACAAATCTTGATAACTTGTTAATCACAAGGAGTTGTGACCGTAAGATATAAGTTACAATTGAATCTTAAATATCATTGGTCGTAAAGTAATATCGAGATACGGATATCTTTATTACGGATAGACCAACACGTGTGTCATCCCTCACTTTGAAAGTGAGTAGCTGATCTCACAAGCTAAGATGTAGATACATATAAATGAACACGTGGATGTTTTGTTAAGAGAACAAAACATTGGAGACCCGCAACGGAGATTCCACATGGATAACTATCTGAATATCAGTGGTTAATCTATAACGTTTGTTAGTGGAATTGATCATTTAACTTGAGGTCATCATAGTACCTTATATGAGGGCAATCATACTTTGGTGATGTTGGATGTTGCTCTGAAAGGAGTCGCTAATACGATGTCGTTCGAGTATGTCAAGAATCACATGAAGGTTGTGAATGATCAATATAGGATTCGTCACTCTTAGATAGTAAAAGATTATGATCTGCGTCTTATTTGGTTAAGTCGATATCGAGAAATTCTTGGTCAAGGTGAATTAATAAAGTCGAAAATAGTTTCTACGTTTATTGACTTAAAAGCGAAATAAAAGATATGATCAATAAACGAGATTGACACATTTCCATATCTCATAATTGATCGGATTATATTGACGAATGGATTAAAGTTTCATGATAAACGAACTACTTTGGTTTTGTCACACCGCGGACATTTCCCATCACATGTATTGCCCGACACATTGCTAGATGTTAATTTGGGACAACTAATGTGAATTAATTCATTTAGGAGAATTAATGATTAATTTAAAAGAGAATTTTAATTAATCTTATTTTGATTAGATCAAAATAATAATTCACGTAGTTCGATATCATGGTTGGGAACCTAAAGGGTCACACACAAAGAGAGAACTAGAAGAATGTGATTGAAATTAATTAATTAACAAGTGTTCGACATTTTTAGAATTAATTAATTATATTGTTTATTAATAGGCTCGAGTTAATTAATTGGATTGATTAACTAATGTCTCGTGTTTAATTAATTGGATTAATTAAATCACATGGACCGGATCGATATTTAAGTTATGGGCTAAGCTCACTTTGACTTATATTAATGAACAACAAGGGTTGGAAAAGTTAACCATAATTCATTATTCTCTTGCTAGCACAGGAAGAGAAAAACTCTAGCCTCTCATTCTTGTTCTCTCGTGTGGATCACCTTTGGAGGCTGGACAATTGGACAGTTGTAGTGTGCAAGAAGATTGAAGGAATAAAGATTCTCAGATCTGTTTGCAAAATAATCAAGAAGTACTATTTTTATCATGATTTCTATCTAAACACAAAGCAGATCCTTGTTCGGGAATTGAAAATATTTTATATTCCGCTGTGCATGATTAAATAAATTCTACTATTTTTATCATGATTTCTATCTAAACACAAAGCAGATCCTTGTTCGGGAATTGAAAATATTTTATATTCCGCTGTGCATGATTAAATAAATTCTCAACAATTGAATCTCACTCCGACGCTGTTCGGATCTTCTTCAAAGATTATAAACCATTATTTTTTCGGGTTTCGAGGTAAAATGTGTGATTAAAAATTGAAGAGAGAAAAATGTGTAGTTAAAAAATAATTTAAATTGTGCCAATTATAAATCGATTTATAATCTTATTACGAAAGAAGGCTTAATAGTGTTTTGATTCCATATCTTCTTAGAAAGCAATTATGACAAGAATTATGACCTAATCTTATGGGCTACAAACACAATCTTCAACTTTCATTCAAAAAAGAGATGCTCGGATGATATATATATATATATATATATTTTGCACAAAAAGTAAACTATCACTAATAATTAAAAGAATTCAGACGATATATAAGGAACAACAATATTTTGAGACAAAGCCCAATAATGAGTGTTTTATTTATAAAGATTACAATGAAATGAAATGCCTCCAAGGGACACAAGCACACTAAATTGCAAAGTAATTGAAAGTAACAAGAAAATCTTAAAAGAAATGAAATTACATATTCTCTATTTTGAGAATGATTAATCGGATTCTTGTCTCTACATTCTCTTTTTGTTTTTATACTCCCCTGATAGTTTTCCTTCAATATTGTTCAAAACAGTCCGTCACCCAGTAACTACCCACTTTCGTCATAGTGGATGATTTGTCAAAAACTGCTACATTAACTGATGTCATTACTCATATTACTCAGAGGTTTGCAATCGAAATTCTTGGATCGTGAAATGTGATAAGATTGTTCATTAATTGTTTAATAACCGTCGCTTTAAAGATAATTACATATTCTAGTAGCCTAGATCTTGAGCGTCTTCCAGACTTGGACGATATTGGGCCTTCGTTCAATGTATCTGCTTTGGGCCTACATATGTTCTTGTTTAGTTCCATTCTTTGGACATCTTAAATGTGCCTTATTTTTGTATGTCAAAAATTACCCCCTAATATGGCCAAAATTAATATTAATTATTAATCTTGTGTGATATTCATTTTCTACGTTTTTTTCCGCGACATTTGGAGTCCAAAAGGATGAAAAACTCTAATAATACCTTTTGTTTGGAAGTGACTTTCTATATCCCAAAAGGTACATTAACATGTTGTATTAATTCAGTCATATTCATGCATATTGCCTCTTGTAGAATCCTAAACTTCTGATATTCCGACTTTTCTTCATCCCAAGACCCGACTCTTTGATTTTGGTTGTTATACACGTATGACTTATATGGTCGTCCACATTCCATCTCCTCGCCTTATGTTTTTATTTATTTATAAAGTTACGTCTTCGTTATACATTCAATGTCTCCATCCTTATTCCTCACTAACCAGATATGCTACTAGTATTCATTATGCAAATGGTCAATTTTCTATACCTAATAGATCAAGTATTTCCTTCCTTGACAAAAATAAATCATTTAGGCCCTGTTTGATTACACAAAATTTTTCATGGAAAATGGAATATGTTTTCTAATTCCCACTTTTGGTTTGTTTGTTTGACAAAATTTTCCATGTAAAACTTTTTCCGCGGACCCCACTTTTTCTTCCATTTTCCTTGATTTGGTGGAAAAGATTTTCTTTGGGTTTTGGTGGAAAAATGTTTTCCAGGATAGGTGGAAAAATGTTTTCCATGATAGATGGAAAATTTTAATCAATTTTGTTGTTGTTAATTGACTTATTTTCTTTCCAAAAAATAACATTATCATCATCAAGTACAAATATATTTAAAAAGTAAAAAAAAAATTTTTTTGATTAAAATAACAAAAAATTACTTTATTTTCCATGGAAAATAATGTCAATCAAACAACAAAAGTTGGAAAATTCCCTACTTTTTTCCACCTAGAAAATTAAAACAATCAAATACATTAAACTTCTAATTCCCAGTAATTCAATTACCTAGAATTCAATTCCCTGGAATTCATTTTCTTTCCACCCAAATTTCACCATCGCAATTAAACGGACCCTTAGTTTTTTTCCAATTTCACCATCTGTCTTGATGTTTTTTTTTGGTATGGGAGATATATGAAACTCTTTTTTGCCTGTCCTTGCAGCGATGCATTCATTCAGGAAGGCAATAAATGCCAATTTACTCACTTTTTGTAGTGATTGATAGGAAAATAACGATAGTCTACTTCCATATGTAATTTCTTGAAAATGCGGCTTGTAGAACATTTGTACTTGTTCTTTTAATAATATATATACTACTTCTGTTATTTACTCCAATTTCATCAAACATAATGGTCTTGCCTTCTTTTATTCGTTCATTCCCAGAAGATAATGAAGATTTTTTTAATAACAGTTACAAACTAACATTTAATGTAAGCTTGTAAAAGGATCTTGTAGGATGATATCGCCCTTTATTTTGTTTCGGTACAATTGTTCAATTATATGATAGCAGCCAGCGCATGTTAAATGTAATGGCAGCCAATTTTAATCAATGAAATGAATATTTTATTCACTTGGGTAATGGCTTTGTATATTATACTTCTATTCGTTCAAAATCCCAAATCAAAAGAACAAATTTCTTTAAATATTTATCATTAATAAGTCCCTATTTGGTTCTCATTTTTTTCATCTAATTTTTCTACAGTACTTAATCTACACCACCAATCTTACTTTTGGCTTACAATTTTTGACTTTTCAACTCAATTTACATCTCACATTCTCCAAAAACTCAACTTTTTTCAAACGTTGACGGGAATCAAATAAGGGCTAAATCTTATGTGCCTTGTATTATCTAAATTTTCTAAATGATATGCTCCATTAGGAAACACGTTTTTCACTCTATATGACCCTTTCTAATTAGGCGACTATTTCTTATATTTTGGGTCCTCATATCCAGAGGGAGTATTGTTTTCCAAACTAAGTCGCCCACACTAAAAAGCTTGGTCATAACCTTTTTATTAAAATACTCATCTATTTTCCGCGTTTAAATTCGCAATATCTATCTAGGACGTCCAACTTTAATTCGGCCAAATATATAATTCAAGAACCATTGAAGGGATTCAAGACTATTTTTCATCTTTCTTTTGACACTTCAATTCTAGTTGATGTTGTATCGATTCAATTCGTGTTTTGTATTCATATGAGGCTCAACTATTAGTATAGATGAACTATTTATTTTGATGTTTTTATTAATTTCCATATTTTGACATTTAAATGTTTGTTGGTTTGAATGCTTGTTACGAACTTAATGTTTTTTCAATTATTTGGTCATTAATTGATTAGATGTGTTATTTTTATTGACAATTGGGGAGAATGAAATTGAAATATAGCACACGTTGACAATCCTTGTTAAGTCCTATTAATTAACATTGAATAATTGTCTATACTTTGCATGATCTTATTAAATATTCTTTGATTTAATGTATCTTCATATGTTTGAATTTGAGATAAAGATATTTCGGGTTATATGTGAGTATAAATAAATTTAGTTTTACTTGGAAGATATTATTAAATAAAATAGAAGCATTGATTTTCACGTTCAAATAAGTATTGTCAAATAAAGAAATTGATATTAAAATAAAAGAATATAGTGAGATTCGGAATCCTGATGCTAGAGTTTCGCAATTAGTTAATTTAATTAGATAGTTATAGGTTTAGATTGTTAATATAAATCATGCATCTCTATAGTTGTGTTATTCGATTCAAATTGGTGTTTATTTAAAATTAATTGAATAAGTAGTCCTCGTATATGATCAATATTTGAATCCACGTCCACTTTAATATTTCTTATTTACCTTATCGTCCACTAACGGGATTTTAGCGCAACAAAACTTCAAATTGTGAGGTAATACTTCATTATTGTTTGAATATTGTTCAAAACCTAGGTCAAATAACCCCCAGTAAGATTTTTCGAGTTACGGTCAAAACATGGTTTAAGATTCATGCCCAAGGCAACAAGTTGGATTGGAAAATCAGATTCAATTTCAATTTTTTTTTTTTTTTAAGAAAAAAATCCAATTTTGACATAACCAAATCAAACTGTGAGGTAATACTTCATTATGGTTTGAATATTGTTCAAAAGCTACGTCAAACAACCCTAAGTAAGATTTTTCGAGTTTCGGTCAAAACATGCTTTAAGATTCATGCCTAGGGCTGCAAGTTGGATTGAAAAATCAGATTCCATTTCAATTTTTTTTCGAAAAGATTCGATTTTGACTGAATCGAATCCGAAACTTTCAAATTTCGAAATTTTCTGAAAAAATTGGATTGGAATTCGAACGAGTTTCAATATTCCAAAAATTTTGAAATTTCGATCCAAAAACTTCCGAACATATTTCGATCTGAAAATTATGCTTTTTCCGGATAAATTCCGATTTTTTTTTTTTTTTTTTGTATTTGCATTATAATTAATAATATAAAATCTAAAAATATAATTTATTGAACAATTAAGAATATTAAAATATTATTAACGAGAGGTTTATCATAAAAGTTATAACTGACGCGTAACACTTTTACTTAGTGTAAAAAAAATGCAAGAATTGTACAGTTGTTATCCTTATTTAGTGAGAGAAAAACTTATGTTAAATTTATTTATAGATATTATGTTATTAATTTGTTATCTTTTGTGATTTGTAACTTTAATTATACTTTTTGATTAATTGAAATTTCGAACTCATTTTAATCTTAGACATTCAATTTTTCGAATTTCTTTTTTTATATACTTAAAATAATTATAAATCTTGATAAAATATTAAATATTGGAAATTTCTGAAATTTTTCGAATTTTCCCAATTTTTTATTGGAATGAAGTTTGTGTATTTCGAAAATTTAATTTTATTCCTAAATTTTTTGTAACGAAACTTGAAACACTTATTTTCGATCTGTTCCGTTCGAAAAACACCCCTATTCATGCCTCAACTAAGGTAAGAGTTATGATTTTACTTAATGTAAACATTCGATAACGCGATTAAATGCTTCAAATGTTGCACCCACATACACCTTCTTTGATTACATATTTTTGTCATTATACTTTTTGGACAAACACTTTGATGGGGCATAGGGTGACACTACCAAAGGTTATCCAAAGCAATCAAAATAATTTAAGCTTATGAAATGAATTTGTAGTTATCCTTTCGTGTATATAATAAAACCAAGTTGAATTGAAGAAAGAAAAAGAAAAAAGAACAAATTGACCCTTCTTGTTGAGATATTGGTACATACACACAAATATATATTATAGAATAATTTACAAAAAAAGTTATTTGTGCTTTTCCTGTTGTTCATTGTATTTGACTGCAACTTTTTTCAAATCTAGTCATTGGGCAAGTTATTGAAATGTTTTTAGTTTATGAGTAAAAATATTTAATCCACGTAACTACATAATATAATATATTTAAAGTTTGGCTTAGTGTAAACAATTTCAATTTGCTAATTGAGGAGACACAAGGTCGCTAAGGACACAATGTGAGAATAAATTCACAATGACTTTGACAAATAATTTATCATCGATACAAATTGAGACCTGAATCCAAAATCTTTTAGTTTGAAGTCTTGAATCATTTTTTAAATGTATTTTTAATCTATTAATTGAGCTAATTATACACAGGTGATCCACTTGTCTATGCCAACCACAAATTAAGAGAAAAATAAAATAAAGTAAAATAAAATAAAATTATAAGATGACCTAATTAGTAGTCTTCTTGTTCACCAACCCCGGGAGCACGTCCCACACAAAAATCAAATGGAAATGAAAACAAATTCCTTTGATGCATCTCCCAAGTCTTATTTCAGGGGTTAGGTAAAACTCCTTACTTTTTTGACACCAAAATCAATTTGGAAAGTCTTGGTTGAACTTAGGTACATTAGTTTGTTGAAGATGTTCACCATCCATATTAATATATGTATATATCAAATATATAATTTGTAAATATATGAATATCCACTAAATTTTTAACATTTAATGCTTATATTACGCAATTAAAATGTTCATTTATGTTTACAAATTATATTTACAGAAACACTTTAGTCCTTGGTAGGTTCTCGTTTTCAGTAATTTGTTTTTACTTAAACTCATTTTTGTTGGTGGAATTTGTGAATAGTGACGCTAAAATATATTATAAATCCGTGCCAAAATTTGGACAGAATAACGGCAAGACAAATGCAAATAAACAAGAGAAAAGAAAAGGAGAAAAGTGATAAGCCGAGGCAAGAGTTGGACTCTTTGTCCTTAAGTCGAAATTGCCCAGCAACGGTGCCGACGGAATCCGACAATCGACTCCCAAGATACAACGGCTTCCCTTGTGTTAGTAGCACTCCAAAACACAAGTTCGACGAACCGAATATTGGTTATTGTACTCCAAATATGAAATGAATGAAAAATAATCCAAAAAAAAAATGTTTATGAATTTGATTGGGAGAGAAATGAGTATAGTATATGTATTGCATATCAATTGTTTTCAAATAGGACACCCAAAGGGTCCTATTTATAGAGTATGAAGGGTTGTGGACGGAATGGTTCAAGCCAAACCATGCAACCCTTCCAAAAGATGCACCAATTCCAAAAGGTACCTTTTCTCGGACAACCGTGCGACCGCACGGTTATAATCCGTGCGGCCGCACGGCTTTAGCGAAAACCGGAAAATAAAAACGACGTGTGGTCGCACGGTTCTTAACACCGTGCGACCGCACGGGCAAAAATCCGAATTATATTTTGTCCGTTTCCGCAATTTCTCATTCATCCGATATTGGTTTTCGAGATGCCAAATATACCCTTCAATACATGTAGAGAAATCAAAATTCTCTTTCGGGGGCGCTGCCCCCTCGACCCCCGCGACCTGACCGGGCAGGTCGAACCCCGTTTGTGCGCCCCGAAGCGGCGAACATAATTTTGCCTAAACGGATTGGGTCGGGTTTTGAGTATTTAGCCGAAGTCGACACGAAGTCACTTTAATCGATTTTAAACTCTCGAAACTTTAATCGATTTTATTAACCAATATTCAACAATTTTCAAATACACATTTCATTATCTGTTATTGAAATCTACTAAAAATGATTTTTAGATAAAAACCACACATGAGCTTAGTTATTAGACAAATGTGTTTTGTTAGTCTAAATTATAAAATAGTAACTTTAAGAACTATGGTACGTGTCTTTTTTTTCCCTTATTGATGTTCGTCGAGTTTAATGTTTACGAGTCTGACATATCATTGTCTATAAGGATGAATTTCAAGATTATCTTACATCAGGGTTAGTGCATTTTTCTGAAATTTGCATTCTTTCCAGAAGGTATAATATTATTTTATATTTTCTTCCAGTAGCAAAAAGCTTAAATCTTGTTGGTTGGTAATAAAGTTAAGGCATACCAAATATTGTGTGGATATCATAGTTAAGTATAAGCACTACACAATTATTAAGAGAGTATTAGCAAATCAAACCCTTAATTAAGTTAAGCAATCCACTTATTTTTGGTGTTTGCATCTGTCAGCTAAAGTGCTTGGAACTTTTACAATCCAATTTATTTATTTATTTATTTTTTTGATCGGATCCAATTTATTAATTAGTATATCACTTGTTAGGCCAACTCAAAGTGTCAAGGAAAATTTAAGAGCACTTAATAAATATTGAAATTAAATTGAATTGAATAAGAAAATTCATTTTTTTTTTTTTCTAAAGAATCTCGTATTGAGTACTTTTATCCAAGTAAACTTGACAAAAAAACATGGGATTATAATAGTTTGTTTGAAAGATTTAGTGTTTGTTTAAACATATTTTATGAGTGTAAAAATGTATAGAAACTTCATACTACTAAAATATGATTTTTTTCACTAAAATGTTGTTATCACACAATTTATTACTTTTAAATAACAAAGAAGAACAGTGGGTCCAAAAGAGTAGCAATTCACATAATATTTATTAATTAATGGTGAATTTCAAAGGGAAGAAAAATAAGTCCATTATGTTGGAGTTTTCGAGGGGCTTTTCTTTTTTTGTCAATATTTGGTTGTAAATCTTTTGACTTTAGACCCAAATAAAATAAGTATAAAAAAATTTAAAATTTTGTTGAATTTGACTACAGGCCAATGATATAGAACAAAGTCGATTATTTATGTTTTTAGCTATCGAATTTTTTTTTTTTTACTACAGGACATAATATACGATTGAATCCCATTAAAAAAATCAAATAAAGTAAAATAAAAATTATCATCTTTAAAAATATTTTCAACAACACAACTACACAAGTATCATCATCTCTATTCTCTACACTATTATATTTTTTTCTTCTCACTAAACAGTTTAATAATATTGTATTATTATGTCTTCTCACGTTTTTTCTTCTCAAAATAATATTTTCAATGATAGTTGCTCCCCAATAAATTTAGAAGATGATAATGTTGTAGAAGTTGGATCATTTCAAAATTCAAGAAAAAAAAACAAACATCAGAGGTGTGGAAATTTTTTACAGTAAATGAAAAAGATGGTACAACAGTATGTAATATCTACAAAAAGGCTTATGTTTGGAGATATGGTCAAGGCACCGGCACGCTACGAAAATACAAAGAAAAACATCTAAATGAAACAGGACATTTGGATCCTAAACAAGCTCAAATTACTGGTTTTACTAATGCTAGTGGATCAGTTACTTTTACTAACTTTGTTTATTCGCAGGAACGAATGCTAGTTGGAATGTCGGAATTTTTAGCAGCTCGTGAGATGCCGTTCACATTTGCAGAAGATCAGTATTTTGAAGAGTTTCTACAAAAATACATTCAACCTTCTTACAGGAGCGTAAGTAGAAATACTGCTCGTTCTGATTCTATGAAATTATTTCATACAATGGCTGAGAATTTAAAAAATGAATTTAAAAAAATTGATGGAATTATTTGTTTTACATCTGATTGTTGGTCGGGACGAAATCATAATGGTTATGCTTGTGTTACAGCACATTTTATTGATAATAATTGGTTATTGCATAAAAGAATTATTGCTTTTCGTTTACTTGAATATCCACATAATGGTGTAAATTTGTGTGAAAATTTATTACAAGTTTTTAATGAGTTTGGTATGTTAAATAAACTATTTAGTGTTACCTTTGATAATGCAAGTGCTAATAATTCATGCATTGAGCTTTTAATTAGAACGATTACACCCCTATATGATTCTAAATTATTTCACATGCGTTGTGTTTGTCATATATATAATTTAGTTGTACAAAACGGTTTAAAATTAATAACACCACAAATAAGTATAATTAGACAATCTATTAATTATATTTCTTGTTCAGATTCTAGACAACAAGAATTTGCAAAAATTTGTAAAACTCATGGATTGAAAAGAAGAAAAATTGTTGATGATGTTCCCAATAGATGAAATTCAACTTTTTTAATGTTAAAATCGTGTGTTGGCTGTACTGGTGCCATTAATGTATTTGTTAATTCAAAACAAAATCAATTTCAGGTAACTGATTCAGATTGGAAAAAAGCATTTAATGTTATGAAATTTTTGAAACCTTTCTATAAGGCAACAAAAGCTAGTTCTGGAGTTTATTATCCAACTAGTAATCTTGTACTTTTACAATTAGTAGAAATTGCTAGACAATTTTCATCATTTAGAGCCGATCCATTTTTCTTTCAAATTATTTACTTAATGGAGGAAAAGTTTAAGAAATATTATGAAAACATGCCACTAATTTTTCCAGTGGCAGTTTTAATGGATCCTCGCATTAAGTTGTTTGGAGTTCAATGTGCTTTAGAATCACTTTCTGAAACATTAGCTTTTAACATAAATATTACAAATCGAGAATTGGAAATTTTTATTAATGAAATGTATAATAACTATTTTATTAAATATGGTAACAATGAAAATATTTCTTCATTTACAAACTCTAGTACAACTTCTAGAGGTAAATCTTCTTTTTTTCTCCCTAATAGCTAAGAAACGTAATGTTCTTGATTCTTCATCTACAACTTCAACTGTAAATCCAAATACCACACCTGCTGAATTGGAAAGATATTATCAATTTGATCATTATAGTTTAATACCTGAAAATGAAGTGGATAATTTAGATATCTTACGATGGTAGAATTTAAATGAGCGCTCATACCCTGTATTATCTAAAATGGCACGAGATCTACTAACAGTTCCAGTCTCAACAGTGGCATCCGAGTCTGCTTTTAGTGCAGGTAACAGGGTATTGTTTCTGAGCCTTAAATCCTATCAATTTTTAACTTTAATTTCAAATCATGTTTTAAAATTATTGATAAATATAAATAAACAAATACATTGAATTAATTAATTGTACTAAATTTTTATTATGGCAAAATTAGACTGTTCAGCGGTAGGTTAGTCAGATTCTTTTTTTATGTTTTTTAGTATTTTCGAGATATGATGTGATTAAAAATTAGAAAGAGAAAATGTTTGTGGTTAAAAAATAATTTGAAAAAATATATTATTTATAAATTGTAATGATTTCGTAAAAAAAGGGTGAGAGTCTATCCCTATCAATTAAAAGTAAAACCTACTTTGTTTTATTAATTCTCGAATTTCAAAGCCCCCGTATGAATAGATGAAATAGAATGACAATTTGTGGTGATTTTAATGTAGTACTGTCATGAGTTCACATGTTTGTTTATATACATATATCAACATCATTATTCATCTCCTATTTTGTGAAGAATAATGTTTACATAGCAACCACTAGTTCATTAGATGATAAGGTGACGATAGAAGTGACGTCACATATTTTCTTCATTTTTTTACGAGCGCAGAAATAATATCACCGATATATTAATTCTCGACTTTTTGAGAAAATAATAAGTCGATTTTAACCTTCACTTACATAATCCTTACCTATTTTTTTATTTTTAGTTTTTTATTTATTTATTTATTTTTTTTATTTTGCCCATTTCTAAGAAGAATTCTGGAGGAAAATTTCAATGAAAAGAGTTAATAATGACTTAATTCGATCATCTTATCTTGATTTTCATTGGTTTTCATCAAGTCTGGGCATAGACTTGAAATATCTCTGTTTGTTAAAAATTTTATATTTAAATTTTTTTTTTATGTTTTTCAAATAAAATATGTGGTTAAAATATGAGAAGAAAAAATGTACATAATTAAAAAGTAATTTAAAAAATTATTTTGAAAAAAATATGTTTGTCAAACTGAGGTTAGTAATAATTAAAGAAAAGAAAGCAAAGTTTGCTTCTTCAACTCAACAGGGTTTGATTCTTCAACTCAACAGAGTATGGCCTCGGAAATCCTCATTTTTTTTTTTTTTAATTTTTTTTTTTTTTTAATTGAGATTAGGACTTGATAAAACTCCCGAATTGAACAAGATCAAATTGGATCTGAATCGAGCGGTTAAGTTCATTTCTTATTAAGTTAAAAACCTGAATGTATATATAATTATGGGTAATTATATTCACACTACACATTTTTATATCTACACCACATTTTAATTACAAGAAATATCTTCATTGTTTGTTTATTTTTGTTTTTGTGTCCCCAACTTTTTTTTTTTAATTGCATTATTATTCATAGCATTCAATTAATTAACATAATTTGTTTCTAACCACGATTTCTTTTCAAATATTCTGCTAATTTGCACTCTAAAGATGTGCAAATATTTTGTTTAATTTCTGTATTAGTTATTTATGTTGATTATTTAAACGTATGAGATATAAATAAATATTTTTCGCACTCGTAACAAATATTTTGAACGAAAATCGTCTTTATAGACAAGATGTGAAAATTAATAAAAAGTTGATGATAAAAAAATTATAAAAAAAACTTAGCGGGATAAATGTAAAAAAAATAAATAAATAAATTAGAGATTTTCATTGCACTTAAAATGTGGTGTGAATAACAAAAAAATGTGGGGTCAATATATTTACCCTATAATTACATATTACAAAGAATGATCGACGGTTTGATTTGGTTCTAGTATCTAGACCAAGAACTGAAGAATAAAAAAAAAACAAAATCTCCAATTTTTTTATTGAATAAACCAAATAATTTAATTTTTTCTAGATAAATTTGTCAGATAACTAATTGAGTGATTAATTGTAGATAGAAACAATGTTAAAGGAGTTAACATATGAATTAATTGTTAATTCATTTAATTA
Source organism: Ligustrum vulgare (assembly GCA_963555705.1). Classification (NCBI taxonomy): domain Eukaryota; kingdom Viridiplantae; phylum Streptophyta; class Magnoliopsida; order Lamiales; family Oleaceae; genus Ligustrum; species Ligustrum vulgare. The sequence goes on along the minus strand of OY743173.1, from coordinate 14,514,086 downwards.
TGTCTACTATGCTTTAAAATACTTTGGTTCATTTTAACTTCTCATTATTTTGTTCATATTCTAAGTCAAAATAAATCATTTCTGACCTACCAAAATGGGTTATCATAATACAAAATGTGGACTATTCATTATTTTCCTTATTTTCTATTTAAAAAAAAAATAATAATTTCATTACATTTAATTATTTCGATAATTAAACACAAAAAACATATTTATATTTTAATAATTAATATTTTATAAAATTAATTTATTTCATAAATAATTATTTTGAACACTTAAAAATATAATCGTTAACTACCTTTGAGTAAAAAAATAAAATACTACAATTTACTTAAATAGGGAAATTTATGGACAATCTAAAAATTACATGACCTTTTTTAAACAAACTAAACAACAATGTAGGGACCAAAATGGAAAAGAAAAAAATGAAATAGGGACCAAAAAAATCAAAAACAAAAGTGAAGGGAGAAAACAACAACAACAACAACAACAAAAGGAAAATCAATTGCCGCTTTGGTGGTAACTGAACAGTGCAGCGCCAGATTTTGCACAACACTGTAGCGAAGCACCGTTTTGCCTTCGCTAGACCATTTTGCAGTGGCATTTTAATTATTTTTATTTGATACTTACAACTCACATATCTAACCATGAAGATGAGCTTTTGCTCTAAATTCAATTTGAATAATTGAATGGAAGAAAAACGTTATTTTTCTATTTGAAAGAATCTCCTATGAAATTATTGTATTCATGGGTGAATATAAATAGACAATGTTATAATGTTATTTGCATATTTTAAATTTGATTATGGTATATTGTGAGAGTTAAGATTGAAATTATCATTATTGTATTACTGTGGTGTTATAAATAATTATAGTACGGAACCAAATTGAAGTATCGAACCGTATGGATGCATAGTTAAATGGAGTCGACGATTCCACTTAATAAATATCCTATAATTTTGGTTCGATTATCTTGAAACAAATAGAGAATATAATCAAATCAAATCATGTCTAGCCTTGACGCAAATTCCACCACCTTTGTCAAGTACATCTGATTTAGATTATAAATTTGCAAAATCAAAACTTTATTGATTGAAACGCCTTGAGTTGTCCAAACTTGTTACGTTATTTTCAAAATAATATGCATTACTTCAAATTTCTTGACACGGAACAAAGTCGAGAAACTCTCAACTTTTTAAATTAGACACTTAGGGTTACATATTCTTTAAAAATGACAAGGCTTGTACTTATTTTTAAAAAATAATAACAAGGTTTGTACTTAAAAAATTATTGTAGTGGTTTATAAACAGATTTATTTAAGATTTTAAGATAAAATGTGTAATTAAAAAGTAAAAAGGAAAATGCATGTAATTAAAATGTGATTTAAAAAATTGTTTAATTTATAAACAGATTTATAAACAATGTAACAAATGGAGGCTAAAATGACGGACTTCGTTAGATTTTTTTTTATTTTTTGATATTTTTTAGGTAAAATGTGTGGTTAAAAATTGGAGAGAGGAAATATGTGTGATTAAAAAGTAGTTTGAAAATTGTGTTATTTATAAATTTGTTTATAAATTATAATCAGTAAAAGAACATGTGTAAAAACAAACATAGAGACAAGATTATGATGTCAACACTTACGTTTTTTATAATAATAATTAAAAATAAATAAAAATGATTATGATGTCAACAAGACGACTCATTCAAAGAAAGACGCGCGGAAGAGTCTTGAAAATGGGAACTCAACTTTGTACCTAAATTTGACCCAAGCTAAATCCGAACAACCGACAAAAGTCAAAAATATATTTATTATCAGAGCAACTCAAATCGTAATTCAAAAATTGCTTTTACATCTCAATATACATCTCGATAAATTTATATTAAAATTTTGCTCAAATGGTGAGATGCAAATTATAAGATTTAAATTTTATTTTTGCACAATTCTTTTAGCTAGCAAATTTTATGTTAATCTATCTTTTTTATTTGAGCATGTATATAAATATTACAAATAAATCGATCAAAAAAATTCGAAATTTGATCAAGAAAATAAAAATATTAAAAAAATAAAAATGTGCAAAATAATCTAAAAATTCAAATTGTAATGTAAATTAATATAATAAATTTAAATTATATATCTCACATTAAAATTTTATGGATTTATAGTTAAATTTAGGTAAATTTTGTTCCATGTGAAGGTGTAAAATAAGATGCAATTGTGAATCTTTTTTTAGATCTTTGACCGAAAATCTAATTTACACCATGTCATTGTCATTGGAGAACACTCCGATGAATTTGAGAATGTAACTCATTAATTAGAACTATATTACACAACCATTGGACTTGCTCTAAAAAAGAGGATGAATTCTAGTCATTTTTTGTTTTGTTGTTCTATTAATTTATTTATTTTTGTAAGGAGTTGGGTGTTTTATAGTTTAACTAAAAACAATATAGGAAGGACAAGATGAAGAGACCAAGATTAGTTAATTGAATAATTTTAATTGTATAAAATATTTAGCGCATGTTTGATACAAAATGCTAGTTTCTATATATATTATTTTGAATAATATTTTTTTAATGCCCATGCACTAAATCAATCGATAGTATGACCTTCCAATCGAATTAAGTTTTGTAAATAATGTATATTTTAAGTGAATTTTTGTTGTCTATCGATTTTTATTTTTTATTTTTAGTAAAAGGAAAAGGAAAAGGAAAAGATAACGTTTAAATGGTAGAATTCAACCCATCAAGAAAAAAAAACTGAATTTTGAATATATAACCCTACAATTTTTTCACAAATTGTGTGCAAGAATGTCAAATTCAATATATAATTTCTAATCTAATAATTATGAAAAGATTAAAGTTATTCATATGTAGTTTTTCAGTAATTGTGCGCTAGCATGTTGTGGAATTCAGTATCTAATTCCAGAACATATTGAAGTGATTCTTGAAATAATCTTCATTTTCAAACGTCGGTATCTTTTAATCATGTTTACCACGTAACAGATGTAGTTTCCACATTTTTTTAAGGCATAAACTCTCTCTCTCTCTCTCTCTCTCTCTCTCTCTCTCTCTCTCTCTCTCTCTCTCTCTCTCTCTCTCTCTCTCTCTCTCTCTCTCTCTCTCTCTCTCTCTCTCTCTCTCTATATTTTGCCTTTCCTTTTCCCACTACTGTGCTCTCACATAAAATTTCACGTGTATAACTGTTTTCAACTGTAGAAATTGGTATATATCACAGCTGTCAATTTTGAACTAAAGAGATATTAGATTGCGTTTGATAGCGATGGTGAAATTTGGGTGAAAAGAAAATGAATTTCAGGGAATTAAATTCCTGGGAATTGAAAGTTTAATGTATTTGATTGGTTTAATTTTCTATGTAGAAAAAGTGGAAAATTTTTCAACTTTTGTAATTTGATTGACATTATTTTCCATGGAAAATAAAGTAAAATTTAGCTATTATAATATTTTTTTTTCATTTTTTAACAAGTTTGTACTTAATAATAATAATGTTAATTTTTGAGAAAAAAATAAATCAATTAACAACAACAAAAATAATCAAACGTAACAAAAATGGTATAAGATTTTCCATGGAAAATAAAATATCCTCCCACCCTTGAAAAACGAATTCATCCAAAATAAAGAAAATATCGGATTTCGAAGCAAGTGGAAAAATGAATTGCATGAAAAATTTAGACAACCAAACAACACAAAGTTAAAAAATCACGTGAAAAATCATATTTTTCATGAAAAATATGTCGAATCAAACGCAGCCTTAGACCCAAAATCAAAAAGAAAAAAAGTGATGGATCAATCAGGTCAAGATTGGGTGTACAAAATTATTGTGACATGCTCTTAAATATATGGGCTTTTATTTTTATTTTTTTTGGATTAAGTACACAATTATAAATATTTAAACTTGAAATTTTTTGTAATCAAGCATTTTGTAACTAATTACACAAGTATCAAAACAATTTTCAAAATCAGGTATTTTTTTTAATTCAGAATTAGTTTCTGTAATTAATTACAATTGTAACTTTATTTCAATTTGTAATTAGTTACAATTGTAAATTTAACTATAATTGCAATTTATTATCATCACCACCACCTCTACCGCCTAATTTGTAATCAGCCACCGCCACAGCTACAGTTGAAAATACAATTGTAACTTATTTCAATTTTGTAATTAATTACAATGGTAATTTATGAATTAAAACTTTATTTCAATTTGTAATTAGTTACAATTGTAAATTTAATTACAATTGCAATTAATTACTATCACTACTGATCACCACCTAATTTGTAATCAGTCACCGCCACAACCACCATCGAAAATATAATTGTAACTTATGAATTAGAACTTTATTTTAATTTGTAATTAGTTCCAATTGTAAATTTAACTACAATTGCAATTAATCACCACCACAACATAATTTGTAATCAACCACTACCACAAGCACCATTGAAAATACAATTGTAACTTATATTAATTTTGTAATTAATTATATTTATAACTTTATTTCAATTTGTAATTAGTTACAATTGTAATTTCACTACCACCACCACCACCCGTCGGCTCAACACCACCACCACATTTGTAATTAATTACAAGCACCATCACCTCCCCCACCACCACAAGTCCACTATCATAGAACCACCACCACCACATATTCACCGCCACCATAACCACAAAATCGAACATCATAACACCACCACCATCGCAGATCCACCACAAATCAAAAATCACACACATCAACAAAAAATATCTCATAATCCAAGCATGAAGTATCATGATAGTGCTCTAAGTCTTCTGCTACTTTCTCCAAGTCTCTATAATTCCACCATAAACAATTGAAAATCACGCACATCAACAATGGGATCCATTTCTTTTGCTTTTCTCCAAGTCTCGAGAAGTTCCACCATGAAGTATCATCTCCAAGATCCTGTCAAATACGAGCGAGGGCATTAAAATTGGGAATAGAACAACTGAATTTCGAAGTAAATTGACACCCAAATACCAGGAAAAAGAAGATTTTCTCGAGCGAAATTGATCTAAAATCATCAGTTGACACCCATCGATTTGCTGATGTGCGTGATTTGCTGAGTAGGGAGAGAGATAAACGAGGAATCAGTATATTTTTTTCTGGAGAAAGAGAGAAGATGATTAATTAGGGTTGGGGTTGGGTCTAGTAACTAATACATGATTTTATAAAATAGTTTAAAATTATATGTTTTTAAAAATTCTCAATTTAAATGTATGATTTTATGTAATTTACCCTTTATTTTTTAAATTATGGGCCCATTGTGGGACCTAAAAATTAAAGGTGCACTTACAAAATTACCCTTAAATCAGGGTCTTTTTAAAAAATAAAAATACCTTAGTAAGTGAAAAAATAGAGTAATTATATTGATACCATTAATTTTGTCAACCGCGCCACATTATATATATATTTTTACTAAAACATGAATTTTATAATTACGGGTATGTTCGACGGCCCTATTTTAATTGGCAAGAAGATAAAAAAAAAAAAAGTTAATTAATTAATTTACACAATTTCTTATATCTCCTTTTAACCATTCACATTTTCTCTCTTCAATTTTTAAACTTACATTTTACCTAGAAAACACAAATAAATCAACAAAATAATTTCAATTTCTTTTATTTTCAGTCGAACAGTGCCTACACCACATTCATTTTACAAATATGACCTTCACTGAATACAATGAAAACAATGCATGATACACCACAATTAGATCTATGAAGACTTCTTCCATCTTGAGACACCACAATATATTGAATTTTGTCGAATATTTTTCCCTGAAATATTCTTCATTTACTTTCGCACAAGCTTTTGAACTAATTTGAGGCTTAGTTCATGAAACATTTGTACAGTCAATTCATTATTATTGGATAATTTATGTTTGACTTTGAACAATTGATGGTGGTTGCATCAAATTTGCTAGACACTGGCAATGATGCTGGTCTCCTTCTTTGTTAAAACAAACAGGCCATTGAAATTAACATGCAGTAATAATGGTTTGTTTAAGAATATCTGCCGATCTTGGATGGGCTTTCACTTGCAACTTCCTCTGTTTGGCAAATACAAAAAAAAAAACATATTTTAAACAATACAATTCCTTAAATTACTTTTTAATCACATATATTTTATTTCTCCACTTTTTAACCACACATCTTATATCAAAAATATAAAAAAACATGTTTTTAAACATCAAAATTTTAACAAATGGAAGTCTCCAAGAAATTTCAACATATTACGATAAGAATAAATGAAATAGCAATCGTGCCGGACAAGAATTCCGGAAATTTTTCAAAGAAATAATACATATATAATTTAGGGTTTAAGATTTGTGATGTACACAAAAATTATATTTCACTTCTGACCATAGAAAATAATAACTTCATTTCAGGACCTAACATCATATACGTTGAAAGTTTTTTTTTTTTTTTGGTGACAAAAAAAAAAAAAAAAGTGACAGTACAAAAAAACATTAACTCATATTTATCAAACTAATTGAATATCTCCATTGAATGGTATTTTATTCTACAAATTGTCTTTTTGTGATTAATTTTCATTTCTATTGATTAATATAGAAATTTGAATTTAGAAGCTATATATTCAAAACATGATAAATATATAAAAAATGACGAAAATTAGGGGGGAAAAATCTGACAAATATCAGTCAAAATCAATGTTTTTAGACCCGATCAGGTCATCGTCCCCATCGAGAGACTGGGTCAATGGTCAGAGGGATAACCCGAAGTCGACTAGGGGTCGATTCGGACATTAAATAATATTAAAGAAATATTTAAAAATTAAAAATAATAATAATAAAAATATATATAAAATATATCAAACCCTGGTCTAGGTTGGCCGGGTTTCCCGAGTCGACCCGATCGGACTGGCCGAGTTTAAACACAGTGGTCAAAATATTATAATAGATTTGGGATGAATGATTTTTAGGCTCCAAATTCTCAACCTCCATTAATTGTTGGTGCTTTTTCTACAAACTAAGTATACCTTCTGGCAGATTAAAATCATAAAGTTGTACATGAAAATTTGAAATAACTTAGAAATGACATTTCAGGAAATTGAATGCACTTCACAATCCAACCAAGTGGCCAAGTAAAGTCGCAAGCAAAATACAAGTTCCCCATTGTGCACAATTCAACCTCATTGTACTCCATCATCACAACCTGTAGAATAAGATTACTGCAATGATTCCAATAAACTATCCATTCTTATGAATCCCTTGGAACACATTCTTCTTCTCCAACTTTCTTGAATTAAATTCATTGAAAACTTGGTAAAGCAAAAATGTATTGAAAATCAATGCGTCCTTTACTTTCTCCTCCACATTAAAGATTGTTTTAGCTTGAAATTGTAAGGTTAAGAGTATGGTTATTAGGTATATAGCCTGTGTTAACAGGTTTCTCCACATAATCTTTGTAATTTCGATCGATGAGTGGCTTATGCATAAGCTCATATATATGTTGGTCTTTATCTAACAAGTGAAAGAACCCCAAATGTGTCCATTATGAAGTTCACCAATAGATGTTGCACCCTGGGCTGACCCTAGCCTTATGCAGCCCATGCAATTGCATAGGGTCTCCAAGGTGTGAAAGCCCCCCAAAACTATGTAAGGTTTAGCAATTTAGTCTAATAGATAGTCCAAGATTTTTAATAAAAATGCTCAATTAATATAATTGTTAATTTTTTCATCTAAAAATGCTATATGAGTAAATTTGATTTGAACTTTTGATGGTTTACATTATTATTTGAACGGTTTTATTTAGTAATTTTTTATTTATCAAAGCACCATTTTAAATTTTCATTAAAGGCCTCATATTTTGAAGGGTGTCGTGGTTAGGGGTACGTCACAAGTAGAAAATTCTCATTGAAGTTTAAGAAATTTTTAGATATTGTAAGTGATGGCAACGAGACGGATAGGTGCTGATCAAAATCTGCCCCGCAGGATTTCGAATCGGATCAAACAGTAAAAGTTTCGAATCGAATATGATCGGAATAAACATTAAGAAATTTTTGTTATCTACTTTCCTTAACGACAAACAAGTCAATAAGTAATTCATTAAACAACTAATATAATATTCAATTCATACAACAAAACAATACATATATAGGAAATTAGAGATTTTGTACTAAATTCAATAAAATATTACATATTTTAGATTTAATAATTATTTTTTTTTTAAAAAAAAATAAATTGAATCGTGGATCAGAGTAGATCACCTCCAATCCAAATTTGATCCGTTGATCCACGGATTGAGATTTTTCAGATTGTATCAAATCGACGAATCGAATTTTTTTGTCATTAGATATTGTAATATACAAATCGACCCAGTTCACTGCTATTGCCACGGATGCAAAATCATTGTCCAAAATAACAATATCTGAGCTTTATTTGGCTACTTCATGACCTTGAATTCCATGCAAAGGCATTCCAAATAATGATATTTCTATTTCAAGCATTGTACCATCATAAGATTGTCCATTCGGGACGATCTTGCCATTACACGATATTATCCACATTAAGAATTCTCTCTTTTGGTGTGTAGATTCTGAACTAGATGCCTTCTACAATTTCGCCAACACCATGTTCTTGATCATATGAAAATATTCTACCCTCTGTTGCTATGGCCTTTTCTGTAAACATGTTATCTCCTGTAATCATCTTGATTTGCACTCCAGCAATTCTGCAAGACTCGATGGCCTCTTTTGCATCTGGTGTGCATGGGAATCTTTAGGCCAACTAACAAAACAAAACACAAGTACAAAATCTCATTGAGAAAGCAAATTTATTACATCCCCAGATTAAATAATAGTAACACAAATCTCCAAGAAGTAGACTTGGGCCGGTCAGAGAACTTGATTCAAGGCATTCATAGTTGTTGTAGATAGATCGAAACGTGCACGTTGGTCTCGGTCTCAAGTGCTCGAAAGAAGTGGCGACTACTATTCCTGGATCGATTGTATTAGTATTTGGAGTCTTCATCTTCGTTGGTTGAAGCTGTTGTCAAAAGTAACGGGAATAATAATAATAATAATAATAACAATAATAATAATAATAATAATAATAATAAATTAAAACAGAAATGTAGAAGGGAGATGAAGCGAGGTATGCCGAAGTAAATCTCCCCAAGATAGAAGTCGCCCCTGCAAAGGTACCAACACGATCAAAGGACGTCTGTCTCCCAAGATATAACGCTTCTTCCAAAGTTGGTACTGTACTATACCCACCTTGTGGTCGAACCAAAATCTGACTTGTATTCTTCTAGGATGGAATGGAAACCGAGCTTTTTAGAAAATTCCAGAAATTATTTTTGCAAAATCTTGTTAAAACAAAATTTCAAGAGAGAGAGAGAGAGAATATAAAAATCAGAATATGATTTGGTGTGAAGAAATTGAAAAATGGGATACCCTATTTATAGAATTTGAAGTGTCTTTTGAAAATGGTTTTTGCCTTTTCTGAATGAGTGCACCAATTGATCTAAATCTTCTTGAGACGTTGAATCAAGATCTGACAATCCAGATTAATTCTTGGAATGAATGCATCCATTCACCATACCATGCATGTACTCACCTTGCCATGCAGACGCCATGCAGAACCAACGCCTCGTCACCATCCACGCGTGTGCTAACACTCCGAGGCAGTGCAAGGTGCGCCTCTAAAATGCCCAATGCGAACTTTGCAACGTGCGCCGGTGCCGGGACCGAGGTCGGGGTCGAGGGCACGGGTGGTGCTACGTACCACCTTGCGGTGGCTAGCTAAAGCTAGCCATGTAAGACACTAGTGACTAGCCAAATGCTATTGATGGTGTAGGTGGACTAGTTGTATTTTAGCTAGCCATATAAGGCATTAGTGACTCCAAAGGCTAGTCATGGTGTATGTGGACTAGTTGTATCAAATTACAACTTAGAATAATTCCTAATATATAAACAAGTTATTTTTCTTGTAAACTTCCTATATGGAATACAAGTTACCATATATAAGACACCTAAAGTGGACTTTTAGAATATTGGGCCTTTTATTGGTGACTTTTCCAATTAGGGAAAAATACATATATCAGGTCTTTATGGTTTCACAATTCATAATTAGAAAATAACTTTCATTTTTTCATTAATCACGTCTTAATTACATAATTAATTAATTAATTATATAACTCCAAATTCATCTCAGCACAACCCCCAACCTGATAACCAAAATCCCAGTAATCAGTACCACCAAAGATCCTGACGAACCACCGCCAACTCCACGAACAACTACCATCACCACTATCATCTCCGATGCAAAATCACCATTACCATCACTATCATCCAAGTCAAACAAACACCTCACCAGTCACCAGCATCACCCGAGACTCCCATGTGCCACCACCTACTCCGACGAACCACCACCATCTCTGACGCATCACAACCACAGCCACCACCACCACCACCACAACCATCTCCGACGAACACTCGTAGCCACCACGAACTACTACATGTGACCTACGAATGATTATATGTGACTTGAGAAATTGAATGTGACCTTAGGAACTAAACGAGTGTGACTTGAGAAAATGAACGTGTGTGACTTGTGAAAATGAATGTGTGTGACATGAGGAAATGAACGTGTGTGACATGAAGAAGAACTAAACGTGTGTGACCTAAAGAAGAATTGTGTGACCTGACCACCACCGTGACACCGTCTACTCCTCCACCTACACCATTGTTCGCTCAAAATAGTGTACCGCAAGCGCACGGGTCGCGTACAAGTAATAAAGTGGACTTTTTGAGTCCGGATTGTCGATCCCACGAGTAATGTATACTCTAGATTATATAACTTTAATTAATTTAATTCTAACAATAAAGAGAAACACACAATTAAAAAGTTGGTTTTGGAAAATTCTAAATTAACGAAACTAATTTTAAACCAAATTAAAATAAGGAAAATGAAAGATAAAATAGTTGGGATTCACGATTTCACTTAACTCTTGCTTAAGTAATTTCTCAACACATGCAAATTAATAAATTACTCATTTACAATGTTAAACCCGATTTTTCAAGCTTAGCTAATTACCTCTCTCGAGTGAAAGCAACCCTAATCAATTGGTCAAACCTACTATATCTCTATGTCGATTAAGGCCCAATCAATTGCATTAACTCTTTGTGAAAATAGCTCAATGGATCATTTAGGGTTTAAGGTATATCTCTATCCTTAACAAGAACTTAGAGCATTTTTTATTTGGTCTAAAATGCATAATATCTCTCGATTATCATACACTTCACAAAACATATATTTGGTGATCAATCAAACACATGGAATAATCTCAACAACAAACACACATGAAATAAGCTCAACATTAATAAACAAACATTAAAATTACTTAAACTAAGTTAAGCTACATCAATCATCCCAACATAAAATAACTAGTCCATTGTATAAATATTGCACAAAAGTTGAGGTTTACAAAAATACATCACAAAATATAGAAATCAAAGATTAAAAATACAAGATAATGAAATAAATCACTTCCCTTGAGTTTTTGCCCCAAAATTCCTTGAACTTTGTTTTGAATCTTCACCTCACTTCTTGCTTCCTTGCTTCAATGGTGACTAAAACTTTGAAACAAAACTAAACTACAAACTAATTACAAACAAAACAAAAACAAAGAAAAGAAAAGAAAAGAAAAGAAGAAGAAGAAGAAAGAAAAGAGAGAAAAAGAGGGAAGGGGGCTAGGGTTTGTGTTAAGAAAAGATTGGATTCTTGTGAAGTGAGAAGTGGGGGTATATATACCCCCAAAAATCTGACCTAAAAAAGGTCAAAAAACGTGCCCCTTACGAGCCAAACACGCCCTTACTACAAAATAAAAAAAACAGAAAATAAAATCCGGAATTGGCCAGAAAGTCGCCTACGCGATCGCGTGACTGAGTGCCTCGCGATCGCTACTTGTAAGAGCCACGCGATCGCGTGGTTCATCTGGTAGCTCTGTCTTTTCATGATTTGCAATTTGGTCCTCCATCTTCTGGTCTTCTTCAATTTAGTCCTCGAATTTTGACTTTTATTACAAATATGCCCTTGAAATATTTGCAAAGTAGGTCCTCCATCTTTCTGAGATGTTGCAATTGAGTCCCCAAACTTTTGATTTCTTTCGATTAGGTCATTGGACATCGAAATTGCTCTTCTTTTAGCTCAATTGCTCTCCAATCTTGTCTATTTCCTTTCCAATTGAGTTAGTACCTAATTGTACAAGATAAACGCAATATATAAGTAGATATTTACTCAATTTGTCAATTAAATTATCTATTTAAAAGCACAATAAGTGTGTAAAACGCACACTTATCAACCATCACCAACACCGCACTGTCAGCACACTATACCACACAACACCAACCATCGCAGAGAAAACATTCAGGCACACTACCATCGCACCAGAAAACATTCAAACGTTGCAGAAGTGTCTGGTATTCTGAAGGAATCTCAGCGATGCCGGCGCACTATAGAAGCCTGTACATTTGGACTACATATCTCGGCCTCCACCACCTCCCATTACCCACCCAACACCATTCCGCCTACACCTCTCCACTAGTCCACCAACATTACCACCACCATAGATCTACCATCACAACAACAAATCAAAAATCAATTTAAATACCACCACGTGCAACACCATTAACACTGCCACGGATCCACCACCACCAATCCGGATCCACCACAGGGTACTGCTGCGAGGGAGACGCCTAGAAGCTACAATTGAAATTCGCCACCACGACAGTCATTTTCTGAACTTATGATTCCAATCCAAACCAGTACAGTCACTGCTAGGCGCTGCGCAATAGTGGGTGTGAGAGGAGAACCGCAGGTTGCTGAAGAACATTCACTGTGTTTGACGTTCAACAGAGTACAGTGTTGCACACCGATGATGGCTGCTGCCGAGGAAGGAGCGGATGTGGTGTTGGGCAGGTTCGAGAAATGTTATATACAGAGAGAGAGAGAGAGAGAGAGAGAGAGAGAGAGAGAGAGAGAGAGAGAGAGAAGAGAGAGAGAGAGAGAGAGAGAGAGAGAGAGAGAGAGAGAGAGAGAGAGAGATTGATTATAATTAATCAAGGTTTGAAATTGGAGTTTATGACCTGAAATTTGAAATTATATATGTTTAATCTTATTTTTGAATTTGATTCTTAAAAAACATGCGTGGATGTAATTTCCACTTCCAATTAATCCAATTAATTAATTACATGGCCCATGTTATTAAATATAAAACATTTAATAACCCAATTAATTTCCCATTAATTCAATTAATTCCAACAGAAGCGGCTCCTTTAATTCCATGGTGTGCGAAGATTTTCTCCTTGCCAGAACATGGACGCAAAAGTTGGAGGGGGAACAGAGATGGAGGTTTTCATGTCAGGGTTTGTGCATCAGATTTTTTTTTTTTTTTTGGGGATTGAGCTTTTGTGATTTTTGGAGAGTAATTATTATGGTAAATAGATTCTTAATTACTTTTAGGGTATTAATTAATGTAAGAGTTAATTTTTTTGGGGTAGGAAGCGTAATTTTTCCAAAATTAAATTAGAATTGACTGCACTTAATACTTATTTTTCTTATCAAAACTAACTTTTATTGCATACAAAAAAATAACGAAAATAATTGACACTTGTGAAAAGTATCATAAAGAAATTGAAAAGGTATAATTAAAAAATACAAAACGTATCACAAAAATTGAAAGTATCATAAAGATTTTAGAAATATCAAATTGTGGTACTTTTAAATGATGCAAATTTTAGTAAATCAAAAAAATCGAAAAGTATCTAATGTTATAAAATTTACTGGCCTTGACGTGGCAAGATCCCAAGCTTCAAGATTACTGGAAAAGATGATTTGACTTACCTTTGATCTGCAAAAAAAGGTGGGGAGGGATTTCCTCGTCGGCATTCATTCGGGGTCATCTGATGTAAGAATTAGTTTTCTGAAGAAGATAAATAGAGAGAAGAAATTCAAGGTTGACGAAAATGAATACAATTGTATTAATAATGTTGATCAAATGAGCTCTATTTATAGAACTCAAAAGCCCGCCTTCTCCTCCCACTAGGAGAATGAGTCCTTAGGGCATCTTCACTCGTTATGTATAATAGATTTTTTTTAGTGTTTTACATCTTCGAAGACATAGGAATGGTCTCCAATGATGGGATGTAAAGCAGATGTATTTTAAAATTCTGGCAAAAAATGTAAATTTAGATATAAATTTGCTTCTTATTTTACATCTTCAAGTGGAACAAAATGAACCAAAAAATAGTTATTAAATCATAAAATCTTGACGTGAGGTATAGAATTTAAATATCTATTACATTACAATTTGAAAATTTTATATTAATTTGCACATTTTTTTATTTTTTAATATTTTTTCTTTGCAAAATTTTGATTTTTTAAAATCGATTTGTTCATGTATGTGTGTGTATACATACATACATACATACATACATATGCAAACACAAAAAATAGATTAAAATAAAATTACGAGCATTTTTTTTTTGTTGCAAAAAAAGAATTTAATTACACTTATCCAGGGAGCAAATTTTTGATTTAGATCCATTGAGATGTAAAAATGATTTCGAAGATATTAATTTACAATTTTTTAAAATCACGATTGGAGATGCCCTTATTGAATGAACATACCTTGTTGGATAAAAATCCTTATAGGGATTGAACTTTCATTTTTTGAGGAGCTGTTTACAAACTAGGAATGGAAGAATTGCACAGTATACTTCCTTTAGAAATCAAATTTGATATTTACTACACCAAAATTCTTTTTTGAAAAATACTTGGACTGACTATTAGGCCTCTAGCTTACACAATTATGCCCATCTCTTTAATCCCAAAACAAAGCATAAAGCAAGAAACAAAGCATAATGTTTCAAAATTGAGAACTTCCAAAACATAAAGCGATTTAGGATTTATTCATCTTCCATTTCATCTGGTAAATCTCAATTGGAAATCCGTCTGATGAAGCAAAAGAAGGCTAAAACAAGTGTTCAAGGTGCAAATGAGAAGAGGAAGAAGAATGTTTCAGAGCCAAGTTTTTTTTTTTTTTTTTTTTTTTTTTTTTTTTTTTTTAAATTATACTTCACCTGTTTACACCTTTAAAAAAAAAAATTGTTAAGATATGGAACTTTCAAATGGGTAAATATATTGACATCACATTTTTTGTTAATCACACAACTTTTTAATTGCAATGAAGATACTCAAGTTTTTCTTATTCTTGCATTTATGCTTACAAGTATTTTTTTTATAATTTTTTTTTATCATTAACTCTTAATTAATTTTCACATATTGTCTTTAAAGACGATTTTCGACCAAAAATATTTGTTACAGGGTCGAAAAAATACTTATTTAACTCTCATACTTTTAAATAATCAAAATAAAGAATTAAATAAAATATTTGCACATCTTTTCAATGCAAAAAAAAGTGAATATTTGAATAGAATTTGTAATTGGAAACAAAATATATTAATTAATTAAATGTTATGAATAATAATGTGAAAATTTAAGAACATAAGAGCAAAAATAAACAAATATTGAAGATCTCTCTTGTAATTAAAGTGTGGTGTAGATATAAAAAAAGTGTGGTGTGAATATAATTACCCCTTTCAAATTAGTTAGTTTTTGAATTTGCTTTATTCTATTGTTATGATGTGGAACTTTCAAACTAGATAATTTTAATTCTATTGTTCTTGATTTTTTGCTAATTAGTTTTCAAATTTGTTTTATTCTAGATAATTTTTAAGAATTTGAAAAGCTACAAGAATATGCATATATATCTTAAACTATTTCTTTTCTTTTTTGCTTATGGGAGGGTTGGCCTAACTATTGTTATGTTGAAATTGCATTGGATATTTGACTTTCCCTTTATCCATTGTTGTGGTGATACTCAAGTTTTTTTGCAAAAGTAAGAGTATCATCTTACGTTGTGATTTGCAGCAGTAGGGGAAAATGAATAAAAGCATAAAAAGGAAGGTTTAGTAATTGTTTGCTTTAGAAGAAATGAATAAATGAATAAAAGATAGGTCCTTAAAAACGAGATTCCATGATGAAATATGACAAATTCAAATCTTTTAAGGAGAGGGGTGGGGTGGGGTGGGGGAGAGGAATAGAATATAAAACTTGTAGGTTTTTAATTGCTTCAGTTATTGATATTTATAGTTTCATAGTATGATACTTTTTTCTCATAGTTCCGTTTTTAAGATTCATATTATGATACCTATTTTATGTTATAGGGTTTTCAAATTTTGGAGTGCGGGACTCAAATTTCAACCTTCCTATGACTTCAGCATTTTGACTATAACAAAAAAGATATGGTTGTACTATCTATATTCAAAAGATGATAAATTGGAAGATACTGCCAGTTCTATTTATCTTTTATTTTTCATCATTTGGTTTTACTTTTATTTTTATTGCAATTTTTTATACTTTTTTGTGTTATTATTTTGCAGCATATAGATGCTTGCTTGTTTTATTTGAGAAAGACAATGAGTTTCAGCAATAGGATAACAAAGTCTTGGAAAAAAACAATATGAGTATCAATAATGATACATTTTTGAAATATTTTATTTTTTCTCGCAGAAGCGTGGATTGTGGTGTTTTTGTTATTGGACATGCGTAGTTTCTAGTTCGCGATAAGATGAATGAGATGGAGAAGTGTTTTGAT
The DNA here is from genome assembly GCA_963555705.1 of Ligustrum vulgare. NCBI lineage: Eukaryota > Viridiplantae > Streptophyta > Magnoliopsida > Lamiales > Oleaceae > Ligustrum > Ligustrum vulgare. The sequence goes on along the minus strand of OY743173.1, from coordinate 14,497,367 downwards.
TCATCTAAGTTTCATGCTACTCTCGATACACAAAAATCCCGCTATGCGAAGTGGAAAGAAAAAGAACGGTGCATGACTGATGATGAATGACCAAGTCAAAGAAGAAGAATGCATGACTGACTATTAAAAATTGATTCAAGCTGTGTATAGATTTTTATGATGGCTTTTGACTCTTGAGAAGTTAGATTTTTGTTAAGAAGTAACATATTAAGTTACCTTCTCATACAAGTATCATACAAAGTTAACTATATCATGTGGTGCGGGTTTTATTCTTTAGATTGTCGATTGTTGTGCTTTGAATAGAACAATTTTTGTTAACATGATTAAATTTGATTCAAGCTTTATTTGGAATTTTGTGATTTGAGGCTTGGAAGTTAGTTTTTTGTTAAAAAGTAGCATTTTAGGTTACCTTCTCATACATGTATCATAGAATGTTACATTTATGCTATGATTGAACATCCGTTGAATTCAAAGGCATGTAATATGCTGTTGGAAAAAGCAAAATTACAAAATAGACTGAGAATGATGAAAAATTTTATTTGATGAAAACAAGGAAGCAAAAAAACTAAATGCAAAAGGGTGGTTGATGTTACAAAACTTGACTCGTTAGAGATGTAGATGATTAAATACATTGAACACGACAAACATTTAATGATCATAAAAAATATGAGTCAAACAGATACAGAACAATCAGCAAATGTGGTTGAATTCTCACTTTCAACTAATAATAACAAAAACATGAAACGAACTTGAATTCTTTTTCCTTCATTGTCCACTTGTTTCTTTTGTTGTATGCACTCATACACTTCAAAAGCTATTTCTTCAATCGATTTTACTGCTTTTGTGGTTGAATTCTCACTTTCAACTGGTTGTAGTTATAACAAGTCATCATGTTGAATAGTACAAGAGTGCTGAGGTTGAATGCATTGAGAAGTATCATATGTGATACTTTCTGAAACTGGGTAGTATCAATTAACTAGGGAAAACTTCCAATGTCCTTGTTGACTCTCTCCAGCTCCAAATAGAATGAAACTGAGTTGTTATTCACAAATTTTACCAACGGCATGCCTTTCTTGAGTTCATAATGCATTGTCTACCTTTGTTGTATCCAAGTCCAATGTGAATAATACAAATTTTGAATTCCACTGTATGTGCATCCAAGTGGAACCGATATCCCAACTACTTCGTAATCAATGTATTCTTTCTCTTAAACCCATTTACCTCCATGATGTAAGATGACAAGAGTTGTGTCCATTTCTTCATAAAAATAGTACATGTTAGAATATTTTAAGCTTAACAAAGTATATCAAATAAAAGTAACAGTATGTGATACTTATAATATTTTTTAAAGCATATAACATCTTAGCTTTTATGACAAAGTATCAGAGTTTGATATTTCAGAACAGACTATGACACTTCAAAACATATCAATATTGGATCATCTCTCAATCCCATCATCAACATCCCTACCTACAAATATGATACATCAAAAAACATTTATATTTTGTCACTTCTGAAAACCAAAACACAAGCAAAAAGCATATAACATCTAAGATTTAATAATAAAGTATAAGAGTTTGATAATTCAGAACATAGTATGATACTTTATATCATATCAACATTACATCATCTCTCAAACACATCATCAAAACACTATATTTACGAATACAATATAATACTTCAGAACACATTAATAGTGCCACAACAAATAATTCTCCATCTTATTTTCTTGTGGCAAAAACTAGGTTGAAAGTTTATGTGCAAATCAACTTTTAATGACAAAGTATCAGAGTTTGATACTTCGGAACAGACTATGATACTTCAGCACACATCAACATTAGATCATCTCTCAAACACATAATCAAATACCCTATCCACAACATGATACTCTAGAATACTCTAACAGTGCCACAACAAATAATCTCCAAGTTATTGTCTTGTGTCAAAAACTCAATTGAAAGTTTATGTGCAAATCAACTTTTAATGACAAAATATCAGAGTGTGATACTTCAGAACATATCAACATTAGATCATCTCTCAAACATGTCATCAAACACCTTATCTACAAACATGATACTTCAGAACACTAACAGTGCCACAACAAATAATTCTCCATATAATTTTCTTGTGGCAAAAACTAGAATTGAAAGTTTATATGCAAATCAACATTTATTAACAAAGTATTAGAGTTTGATACTTCGGAACAGACTATGATACTTCAGCACAGATCGACATTGGGTCATCTCTCAAACACATTATCAAACACCCTATCTACAAACATGATACTTCAGAACACTTTAACAATGTCACAACAAATAATTCTCCATGCTATTTTCTTGTGACAAAAACTCGCTTGAAAGTTTATATGCAAATAAACTTCTAATGAAAAAGTATCAGAGATTGATACTTTGGAAAATAATCTGATACTTCAGCACATCAACATTGGATCATCTCTCAAACACATCATCAAACACCCTATCTACAAACATGATACTTCAAAACACTCTAATAGTGCCACAACAAATAATTCTTTATGTCATTGTCTTGTGGTAAAAACTCGCTGGAAAGTTTATGTGCAAATCAACTTTTAATGACAAAGTATCATAGTTTGATACTTCAGAACAGACTATGATACTTCAGCACATATCAAAATTGGATCTTCTCTTAAACATATCATCAAACACCTTATCTACAAACATGATTTGCACATCAACATTATGTCACTTTTGAAATCTAAATATCACAAACAGTTGAAAACACAAAAAGCATAAAAGATGAAGCATTATCGTTGAACATAATCCAATATTATTAATGTAATTCAACTTTTCGTAATTAAAGTAACAAAAATCAGAAATTGAAAATTGAAAATAGCGAGAATCAATGTTAGCTGAAAATACCTTTTTTTTATGTAGATAATTGAATTGTTGAATTGATGAATATATGTGAATCTTCTATTTCTCTGGCGTTGAAATATGAAGGAGATGGAGATGTTGAAATCAGAAAGAGAAGGATATGTCTATTTCACCGTTAAGATCGTATCTCTCTCTAGGCTTCGAAACTTCTCTCTTTGTGGGCTTTGATTGTAAAAGGAATAAGGGTTAACAAGATTTAGAAAGAAGTATTTTTAAGTTTTTCAAATTTTATTATAAGTATATTTCAAGTTTTATAAATTGTAAGTAAATTTTAAATTGATCCCAAATTATAGGGTATTTATGTGAAGACCCCGATAGGAATATATTTGATTTGTTGGGCCCAAGATATGGTCCAAAATTTAGGGAAAATTCATGATGATCTTACGCGGGCTTTTAAACTCAGATAAAGCCGAGTTTGTGTTAAGAAAAAGTGAAAAGCTCCAGCACCATCTAAATACTTTTGAAACTGATAAATACCAACATAGCAATTAGTTACTGTATAATACCTTAATCGGTAATTGTATTCGTAGTATTACCACCTAATTCAAAATTCAAGTTATTTAATTAAAAAACTGATTTTAATACCATTAAGGAAATCCCGCTAAGATTGAAATGGCTCCTTATTCTTCTCTAATCCTAAATCCTGTAAAACAATCAAAATTAAATTCAAATCTGATTACATAACTGGCCAAATTCATATCAATTCTGAGGGTAATTAATAACATTACAAGAATTCTAGAAGAAATTCTTCATATCATTTCTGAGGGAAAATAATAACATCACTGGAATTCAGGACAAAATTCTTCATATCATTTCTGAGGGGAATTCATAACATCATTGAATTTTGGCCGAAATTCATCTCATTTATGATGGGGATTCTTAGCCACTGCAACGAGATACAATTACAGATTCAATTTCAGCAAACTCTAGTTTTAATATCTTCCAAGCTTCTTTAAGTTTTTTAACACCAAAGATACGAGGAAAAATGGATTTCCTTACTGCTTCTTGAATGTATCGCAATGCCATTTCATCTTTGTTTTTGAACTCCTTATATAGTTTTTGATATTCTTCATCTTCTTCGGACGGTTTGTTATACTCCTCATAGCCAATGACGCCCAAAGATCTGAAGAGATGAAAAATGTTTGCATTGGCTGCTCCAATGTTCATAATATTCGCCTTCAAAGATTGGAACTTGACTCAAAGAATGTGTGAACAGAGAAACTCGTTCACATTCGAATGTTGACAGAAGACATCTGGATAAGGTTAGGCAAATGGGCCGACCTTGATCAAAAAAATCGACCTTATCAAGGAGGCCAACCTTAACCAAAACTGGTTGACATTGTCAAGAAGGCTGACCCTGATATCTAAATCTATACCCTTATCTTGTATTTGATGAGGTCGGGAAAATAGGCCGATCAGTGTCATATTATGCATATATATTTTTCGATGTAATTCATTTGTCATCAGACATTTTTTATAGAAATTTTTTCCGTTGGGAATTCTGGCTGTCACGATTACAGTCGGAAAAATAATGTTGGAAAAAGTTGACATCATGTAGTGGTATTTTTATATCTTACGAAATCATGCGATTTCTCGAGAGACTGAGATTATTGTACTCATGTTTGATTATATATTACATATTCCTTGATCATAAATTTCATTGCGGTTTGAAAGTTTTAGTTCGACAATTTTAAATGTATTCTATTCATCTTATAATAACCTGATTTTTATAAAGATTTTCTTTTATATGCTAGGAATGATAATAATTTTTTATGGAATCGTTGGTTAAATGAATTAATTTATATCCATTGTTTGAGACTCATTATTTGGGAAAGATTATGGTTTGGAATAATATTTTTGGGAGGATGTGTGATTAAAAAACGTTTGAAAAGTTAAAAATAGTAAGCTTGACTTCAATAGATGATTGAGATTGAGTGTTGAATAAATTTAGTTTACAAAAAAATGGGAGTCAAATAAGGGTGTATTTTCTAATCGTACAATTCACTGTAATTGTGTTGATTAGATGTGTCAAGACGGACGGGCAGACCAAACTCTTGAAAATTGGCCCGGATCGATCCCGGACAGCGGACCGACCCGTGACCCGTGCAGGCGGTTCACGGGTCAAGAAGTTCTGAACCGCGAGTTTCGCGGGTCAAACCTTCGCGGGTCACGGTTAACCTGCAGCCAGTAAAAAAAAAAAACTGCTTTTATTAAATACGGTAATATTGAAAATCTCCTTTTTTCTACAAGCTCTAATACAACTTTTAAAGCAAAATCATCTTTTTTTTCCCTAATAGCTAAAAAATGTAATGTTCTTTGATAATAGTAATTAGAAATACATTTAGTATTTAATTGTTATTTTTTTATGTTTTATTTAAATTTGCAAATTTAAAAATAATTCATATAATATAAAATATAACTTTAAATTCTATGTAAATATTTTATGGTATATATATGAATTTATCATTTTAATCATTTTTATTTTGAAACTCGACAAAAAAATTGCTATAAATTTGAAAAGGTTTATGTTTTTATTCATACGGGTCATATCAGAATGAACCGCGACCTGCATGAGTCAACGGGCGGACCTGAATTGTAGTTCAAAATTTGTGAGCTGACTCGAAACCGGCTCGTAATCGACAGCGGACGTGCTTTTTTTCAAGCGGACCATTACCAAGCTTTTATGTTGATGGGCCGACTCGACTTGGATCACTCATATTGACACCTCTAGTGTTGATGCTTACGATTATAAAATGGAAATATACATGACCTACAGCCAGCATGCCTATCATGTTGCTTTAAAGTTTTGTTCAAAATTGACTTCTAGTTTTTGAGAAAAAATTTCAAGCGTGCATCTTGTCCATAAATTTCAGCAACTAAAATAATTTTGACGGGTGCTTAAAAAATTAAGAATTAATACTTTGGCTCATGTCACACGGGATTTTCCAAATTTTTCCCTAAAAAATTATTTTTAATTACACATTTAGTACTTATTTAATCCTCACTTTTTCAAAACAAAATTTATTTAATATTCAATCTCAACCATCCATCTTAATCAAGCATATTATTTTTTATTTTTCAAATATTTTTTAATTACACATTCTTTCAAAAATACGATTCACAACCACAATTTTTTTTCCAAAAAATGGGAGCCAAACACATGCTTATATGGAAATCATTACATTTCACACTTTTCGACCGTATATTTTTTCAAAAATCCAAAATTTCTCCAAAATCATCATTACCAAACAGACTCTTAAAACATGTTTGGTAAAGGTAAAATTTTCAAAATTTTCATCAAATTCATTTTCAACCATACATTTCTAAGGGACATATCACTTTTCACACTTTTCAACCGCACATTCTCCCAAAACATAAAAATTCATCCAAAATCTCCTACATCAAACATGTTCTTTAATTTTTTTTTTTTTTGATAAATCTTCTCTTGTATAAGTTTTGTGATGGCTTCCTTTCATGTTAAGGTTATATATTATTTACATCTTTATAAAGGAATAAAATCCTTTAATTTCTAGCCACGTCTTTAAGTTTATAATTATGTTCCCTATATAACTTTGAAGTGTTTGAAGAGATTTATGCAAAATTGTGAATAGTTATAACATATCTATCTATTGAGTACCATATACTATGAGTGCGAGGTTAAGGATCTTGAAACATTAGCCACAATTAGGTCCGTCCATCACCGAAGTGGCTGCAGAATTACAAGTAACTTCTACACTGAAATCTAATCTACCTCATTTGGAAGTTCAATATCTTAAGGCAGTAAGCATACATGAACGCAAAGAAGACAACAAAACCAGCCAGAACTGCAGCAACAGTTCCCATCAAGCCCATGTCATATCCAAAATGCTCTTCGATATAGGCTTTGATTGTTGGTTTAGCAGACAACCCAGGAACTCTTATGGTGTCTTCCACATCACCATATTGGGATACAATTAACCCGTAGATTGTCCAAGAAATGGGGCATATATAATAGTACCACATCCACCACATGGGTATACTCTGAAATCCCAAAAGATTATTTAAATTTTGCAGGCTTTGCACCAGAAATAAATGTAGATATCTAACTTACCGGTTTTGGGATGAAGAAACCGGAGAATAGATTGAAAAGATAGTAGAAGGAATTTGAAAGCACTGCTGCAACTTGTTGGTTTGGTGTGACCGAGACAGCCATCATTCCATAGTATGTGAAGTAGAGAAATGAGAGGAAATTTATGGTGAAGAACCAGAAGAATTTGGCCGCCGCCCATTCAAAGCTCACCATGGCATACACTATAACAGCATAATATGAAGTTTGGAGGAGTACATATGGTATCTCTATCATGACCTGCATCTCAAGTTTTCTATTCAGGTATCCATTTATTGGTTTCTAAGATGGAGAGTTTAATTAAAGAACAAAAAATGAATGAATATTTTTTTTTTTAAATGAATGCCAATGCCATGGACAAGAAGAAGACGATTATGATGAATAATATATGAAATAGAATCTTTACCTGTGCCATGGCATATGGTAATGCAGAGTAAAAGCCTGCGGCTCTCTCCCGATAGAATACAGTTCTTTCAACGGCTACCACTGGCTGTACGGTCGTGGAATTATTGATTCCGACGAACAACATAGAAGCGAACATCGCCCCAATTATTGTCAAAAGATCAGTATTGCTTTCCCTGCATCATTTGATGAGAAAGAAGTCATTAGAATGTGTGTTACTAAATTCTATGTTGCTTGGACTCTCCATTTTTTTAAGAAGTGCCCATGTTGGACATATGGATATAAGATTCTTCTCGAATCCTTTAAACTAAAAGATGATACTTTATATCATTTAAATCAAAAGAGAAATTTTTATACCGCCAAGAAATGCATCTATAATTACAGTACTTAAATTTCTAAAGTAATTTGAAATTTATAAGGCGTATTCATATACTCATGTCAAAATTTTGTGTCTTTTTTAGCTGTGTCATCGTATCCTAAATTTGGGGGGGGGGGGGGGGGGGGAGAAAGAAGGTCTGATACTTAGATATGTACCCATCACAGATATTCATACCCGAGTCCAAGCAACATAGACTGAATTCGTGAAACGCCATATGTATTAGATATAAACCTTTTCGAGCCAACATTCCAAAATATTGTCCCAACCATGAGAGCTGTGGCAAAAGTGTAGAAATATCTTGAAAGGTTATAATCAGGATTTCTCCAGTAAGTCCACCATTGCTTCCAGAGGCAGGATTTGAATTGGTCCCAAGTGGGCTGAGAATACTGAGAAGGGAAATGAAGGTCATTTGCTCCAGGAGGTGGTGTGCTCAACTCTTCTACTTGAGCCTTATTTTGCCTAGATAAAGCCAAGTATATATCAGATCAGTGCTTGTAATTTTTGAATCCTTTAGGCATTAGGCAGTCTTATCAATCTTACTGATAATAGATCGTTGACTTGTAATACTCAGCGAAATCGATTCCAAGACGGGCTTCAGTGGCCATTGAGCTCACTTCTAGCATCCATGTTGCCGGATTATACTTCTCTTTTATTTTTGGGATCCCTGGAATTGTCTACACAGGATAGCAGAATCTTTAATTTCCCGCGGCTTTCAGTAAGGAAAAAAAACATTTCTAGACTATGAACTACCTCAAAATATTCAATGATATTCTGTGTATGCTGGCCTAATGGTCCTGCATATATAAGCTGACCTCCATTTTTCATGAGAAGCAGCTGATGCAAAAAAAGATAGATTATGGAAAGGGAATCAGAATCATTTGCAGTGAAATCATCAGGTGACTTTGTGTTTTACCTCATCAAACGCTTCGAAGATATCAATGCTAGGCTGATGAATCGTGCAAACTACTGTTCTGCCTGTGTCAACGATGTTTCTCACGGTTCTCATGACAATGGCTGCTGCTCTTGCATCTAAACCAGAAGTCGGCTCATCCATGAATATGATTGAGGGATTAGCAACAAGCTCAACTGCTATGGTCAATCTCTTTCTCTGTCCTGTTGACAGCCCAGTAACTCCTGGAATCCCTACTATAGCATCCTTGAGATTATCTAGTTCAATCAGGTCCATTACTTCTTCCACAAAAATCTGCAAAGAATCCAAATGAGAAGCATGTTTTTTTTTTTTTTTTCTTCAGGTTATTGTAAATGCAAGTTATTACCATCTTTTCATCCTCTGTATATTCTTTAGGAAGCCGAAGGAAAGCTGAGTAAATCAAAGATTCATAGACAGTTACTTGAGGTGAATGAATGTCATTTTGTTCACAATAACCCGAAATTCTGGCAAATGTTTCTTGTCTCTTTGGGAATCCGGATATTCTAATGTCACCTTCTGTATATCCTAGAGTCTTTCTTCCAGCCAGAACATCCATCAGTGTAGTTTTTCCTGCTCCACTTATTCCCATCAATGCTGTCAAAATTCCTGGCCTAAATGTGCCGGTAACTTCACGAAGTAATTGGAGTCTGTTCTCAGTAATTCCTAGTTCTTTCATTTCCTGTTACAAATGGACAAGTTTACTATTTTTAGTTTAGTAGCAAGCATCTGATTTATTATGAAATACAAGAGAGAATTAGATGGATACAGTTCTTACCGGGGGCATCTCCACGAAGTAATTTACATTGTCAAATGACATTGCTAAAGGTGTGAACGGAAGAACCATTCCTTTCTTAGGTGCAACACCTCTAGTGGCACCAAGAATAGGATCTTCATTTCTGCTCGACCCATTCACATAAGAATCGCTGCTCATCCCTTGCGTCGTAACTTCCCCTAGTTAAAGAAAATAATCAACTGTATATGAGTGAATCTAAACACATCTGATTAACTGATATTACACTCATATTTTTGCTGATTGTTACCTCTGTTGATTCCTTCAATGGCAGATACAGATATGGGGACTTCATTTGCTTTGTTTCTTTGTTCTTTATCAGGTTCCATTCCTTTTGTCCACTCTTTGAATATTACAGCTTGTGGATTTCCTAGAGCTATCATGTCAAACTGAATTGGAACGTTAGACGTTCTGGTAAAGTCTATCTTAAATGTTGATGAGTTTTACAACTTACGGTTAAGGTACATGAGAGCAAATGTGAAGAGTACATTAAAGAGAATAGCAAACCCCAAGAGGGCAGCTATGCCTATCCAATACCATTTTTCTTCAGGAAAGACGTCAAAATTACGTAAAACTGCCACCCCCAATCTTGTAACATTGTCTGAGGCCTGTGAAGGGATCAACATGAAAATATTTCACTCTAAGGCATGAGGAAAATCACAAGAAAACATACCAATTTGTTCATCCATCTTGGTGCTAGCATCTCGTTTACTGCAACGGCATTGTAACCATAGGTCAGGGGTGAAATCCAGTAAGCCCACCTCCACCAGATTGGAATTTGGCCTGCAATGTACGTAATCAACCAACTTGGCAATCATATAACGTAGACAAATGAGAACTTCCGTAGACGTATTTGTGGTGTAACCGTGCAAGTTAAAGTTGGTCTTTTGTGCTGAACTAACCTTTAGGAAGGATGAAACCACTCAAAAGGAACACAAGGAGAAGAGTAAGAGAACCACCAGTGTTTGAGACAATTACTGTCCTGCATATTCCTGCAATGAGCCTAAATACCCCAGCAGCCATTTGTTGGATCATAAATACCCACAGGAGTTGCTTGAATAACCTAAGAAAGGGAAAAATGATAGCAGTCAATGCACATTTTGGTATCAGATAGAGAAAGCTTAGACTACCTGTTAACCTCAGGGGTGAATCCGATGGTGTAGTATGTCATGACTAGCCATACACTTGACTCAAACAGAGATATTGGTATCCTTAGCAAGAAATTTGGTACTGTGAAAGCCCAAGGTGGATGGAAAAGTAGGTCCCTGTGCTTATAGAAGGCAGGAAGTCTCTCTATGATGAGTGAGAGTTCAGCGACACCGTTGAATGTATTGATAATCATTCCAAACACTAGTGCACCAATGTACACAGCACCATCCTCTTCATTCTGCGTGTGTAATTTAGTCCTCAAGAACACGGTTGATGCTATCATTGCCACGATGATAATTTGGACAGTCTTGAAGATATAGAAGAAAGAATTTCTCTTGATCAAAAGCCATTCTTTTTCAAAGTTGATTTTAAGAAGTTCCCAGCTGGAGACCAAGTACTTTTTGTAAACTAAAGCCGCTTTGTGACTTTTGGCCTTTTCATACGGAATCGATATTTCATTTTGAAGTTGCATACCAACATGGAAATGCCTAAATCTTTCTACGAATTCGCTGACAGGAATGTATCTGTGTGGCTCACTTCTGTCTGCCCAGTATTGCTCCTGGTCTTTTCTTGATGTAACCTATTAGCATCATAAGAGATCATTATTCATGCCTTTATTTTCTACATCATTTCATAATGAAACTAATTTTTATTATTACCTCTTGCAGAAAATCAGCAGTTCCTTTTCTATCAGGACACTGGAAACCACAGCTCTTGAAGAACTCAAGAACATGCTCTCGTGGGCCGTGATACACAATATGACCTTCTGATAAGAGAATGATATCATCAAAGAGATCAAAAGTCTCTGGAGTTGGCTGGAGGAGGGACATCAATATGGTGGCATCTGTGATATGTACCATTTGTTGCAAACACTTCACTATCTGAAATGTTGTGGAGCTGTCTAGGCCTGTTGATATTTCATCCATGAAGAGTGTTTTTGATGGCCCAACAACCATCTCCCCTGTATGAATTGAGGTAAGAATCAGAGCCTAACTTTAGTTCATTTTTTTAGGCAAAGAGTTAATTAGTCCATGTTTGGTTAGAATTAATTTAACCAGACATTCCATCAACTTTTATGAAAAATTACTAAAAATCTGTTTTGTATCTAAATCAAACAGCTGCTTAATGTTATGTACTATACATAAGAGAACCTGTAGTCAAACGCTTCTTCTGGCCTCCTGAGATTCCAACTTTCATTTGATCCCCAACAATGGTGTCCCGACAGACATCTAATCCTAATATCTGCATGTTTGGAATTGAAAAAAAATGTTTGAACATAGAGAGATGAACAAAATATATGCTTATTGTTTACTAGTGTAAGAATTGATTTCCTTGTAATAAGTATCTGGATTTCAATTTATCAGTTCACATTTTCTTGATCTTACCCTGAGAGTGTAGTCAGTAATAAGACTGCTCTGGACTCCCTCGACTGCAGTTGCCTAATGAAACGCAAAAAATCAAAATCAAACTGACAGTTAGATCATTTCATTAGATATTCTGTCAAGGCTTTTTTTCCCCCTTTTACCTTCATAAAAAGATCAACTTCTGCATCAGGAAAAATACCAGCATCCTTTTCCCTTTTCACAACCTCCTTCAAGAGTTCTGTAGATTATTTTTTTAATTCATGGTCAATAATAATGTCAACTATTTTACTTAAAAGCTTAAGCAATCACAGAGGGTCAGCATGTATCCAATTAACAATGTGTTTGGTATTATTTAAAAATAGTTTTTTTGAAATGAATAGTGATTTTTTAGAGAATGGACGATTAAAATTTGGTTGAAAATTCAAATATTGTGGACTTCAGTTTTAAAAGATAGTTTAGATTGAGTAACAAATAATCTGCAAAAGATTATCATAACAATCTCTAAAAATGGAACTATTTCTACAATTTTCTAATTATATTTTGTGAAATTGAATAGTTTAACTTTCTATTATAATTGTGTTTGAATAAGCAGCATTAGCAGAGCATATCATGAACAAGATTTTAGCTTCATTCTATATCCACAGTAGATCAATGATCTGCGTGGAATTTAATCGGAAGTACCATATCGAGATCCGACCCCTTGGCACCTTGCAGAGAAATCTAGAGTTTCTCTTACAGTCATTTCAGCTGCATGAACATCATTTTGGCCTATGTATACTGATGTCTTCTGTGGGACAAACTCATTCATCCCATGTCCATTGTAATTGATCTTTCCACTTGCCTGTTCCACATTTTGAAAAGTGAATTTAAAGTTTCAACATCTAACAACCGACTTTACGGAATTATGGCAAACTTAAAGATTACTCGACCTTTAAGGTCGGGTTTAGCCGTCCTGCCAGAGCTGACAATAGGGTTGTTTTCCCAGAGGATGGTGGTCCTAATAGAAGGGTCATCCTGTGAAATCATCAGTCAAGATACATCATGATTTGCAAGCAAAAAATCAGTATGTACTAAATTACTAATTTATAGCTTTTTTTGGTACATTTTTCTGCATTTTGAATCCATTTCCAGGAATTTACCTGGATGGTTTTATAATCCCAGAAACAGCTTTTAATATTGTGAGTTTTGTTCTCTGAGCCAACTTTATTCCAAAGTAACTCAAAGCTGACTCTGCTATGTTACAGGCAGCATTTGGCAATGTTGGAAGGGCTCTGTTTCCAATTAAGCAGTTCGCCTCAACTGTAAGATTCTCGAACCTGACTTCTACCGTAGGGAGGTTAATTCCAACTCTGAAATTACAAAACAAGAAAAAGTTTAGTAAATACTAGTATTGACAGGACACGTCATGCACTACCAGGATTGTCTCCTTACGTTGTCAAAGTCAGAGGCTGATCTACCTCATGGTGAGGTAGATCCGCCGCCCGTGTTGGATTCGACGGGAAAAAAAAAATTAGTTAGATTTTTTTGCTTTTTTGGACTATGACTCGAAAAAATACAGTTATTTTACTGAAATTCGCCTTATCTGGAATTTTTTTTTATCGATGTTCGCCCGAGCTGAACAAAGTCTCTGAATCCGCAATTGGTCAAAGCGACCCGTAGCGAGGTTTTATCCCAAGTAAGGCTAAGCACGTCCCAAGAATTCGAACACTCAACAACTAGTAAAAAATTACAATTAATTACTCACGTAGATGAGTAATGTAATTTCTTGAAAAATCAAATATGATGCGTTAACATGTTAACATACTTATCGATACGGTTTCTGAACTTTCTCAAGAACTTGTCATTATCTTCCTCGACAACCTTAAACACCCTATTGATGAGCTCTTGCTGGTCAGTCATCTTGAGTTTTCTTACATCAATCTCCTTGTGAACCACTCGATTCCCTTGATCATCAGTCTCAAGTAAAGATTCAAGAACAGTCTTCCTCAACCTGTCATAAGTTGGTAACTTTTCCAAAGCAGCCCACCTGAGAGCTTCTTCATCTTCCTCGTGCCTCAACGCTGCACCAGAAAACACACCTTCCATTCTCCAGCTTTCTCCACTTCCCTGCCTTGTTGAAGCCTGCATTTCGATGGACACATGCATTAGTTACTTAAAGCATGTTTGATACGCGTTTAACAATGAAAGAATAACACAAACCAGAAGTTATACAAAGATGAAAGGTAAATCTACTAAACTGAAGAATCGAAGTCACTTGCTTACCTTTTTATGCAGCCAGAAAGATCAAGAGAAATAGAGGTTGCGAGGAACAATGTGCTTATACGTTATTGATGAAATTTGGTACTGTCATTTGACTTGTGAAAAACAGTAAAGTGTGAATTTATTTATTTATTTATCTAGTATTCATTGCCATTGCATATACAACGAGGAATCATTGTAAAAAGCAACTGGGATTCCGTTTAAGTTCTTTTTGCTTTAATTAATATAGATTTTCTGATATAGAATACTACTACATGTGTAATTAATTATAAATTCTATTGCACATTATAGGAGATATTTTCCTTTCTTAAAAATTTAATTGGTTACCAAGTATTCTTAAATGAATTGATTTGGAAATTAATTATTTCACTGTTGGTCGATCTCTAAAAACAAAAAATTAATTGTATTTCTTAATATGTGATTGCGAGATTAAAGATATAGGCCTGTATGACAGACTAATAATACATATTTTTTTTTAATCATACATTTTACTTCAAAACACAAATAATTAAATATAATTGATTTAATGGGCGTGGAACACTAACTTGATTTTTTTTTTTTTTTTTCCTCTGAACCTTGATTTTCTACGTAGGCTCACTGATTACAAGGGTCAATCGGTGAAATGTGATGTAAGAAAAGTCAAATCAGTAAATATCGTACAACATTAAAATCGGAGAACCAGGTGACGTTTTCAGTAGAAAAGACAAAATAGCCTCTTTGATAAACCATTTTTTTTAAAGCACGTTTTTAAACAGCACAATTTTTCAAATCATTTTTAACTGCACATATTTTTTTCTACACTTTTCAAGCATATATTTCAGTGTTCTAAAAAACGTGAAACGTGACGAAGCGTGGAACCCAAGAGTCAAGCTTTTGAAGCTTAAGCGGGAGTAAGCGTTAAAAAGCGTTTTTCAATTCCTAAATATTTGATTTAAATTTTACCCATACTTGAACGAGTAAAAAAAATGGAAAAAAAAAGGGCAGTTGCGCGCTTCGGACGCGCTTCAGCACGCTTTGTGCGTACGCGCTTTTCGCCAAAGCGACGCGCGAGAGGTGCGCGTATGCGCGGACAGTGCGCGCTATTTAGAACACTGGTATATTTTACTTCGAAAACATAAAAAATATATTTTTAAAACAGAGCCCCATTAAATAAATTTGTCTATAAACATCATATTTTTTCAAACTGTTAAATTGTATAATATAATTATTATTGTCAAACCTATTTAATACCAACTTTAATTATTTTCACTTCACGAAACAGTTGACCTCATCAATGAAGTCACCCTTGGGGTTGAGGGGGCGGAGAGCCCCCTTCTAGAGGGCCACGAACGAAAATCCTTTTAGAACTGCTTAAAAGATCATGTTCTTATAAAATTATATTATAGAATTGTAGTTTTTATATAATTCAGATTTGTATCTATTTAATCTTTTAAATATGGTGCAATAATTAGACTTTTATTATCGATCAAAATATAGAGAAAATAGAAGATAGATGTGCGTTTTCTTTTATAAATATTTTTTTATTATTATAGTGAATTTATATAGTAATGGAAGAGGACATAATATCGTATTGATGCGAACCTTTATAAATATTGTGTTTCTTAATTGTTCTTTTTATCTTTCTTGATATTAATTACTCTCAATAAAATAGAATCAGGTACGATTCCTAATTCTCAACACAAACCATTTTTTAATTACGTATATTTTTTGAAATCACATTTTAACCACATATTTTATTGTGAAAATAACACATTCTTTGTTGATAAATAAAAGCGAGTTGTCGAACAGAATAATCTTTTTATAAATTGTCATGTGTCAACATCTTATTGGACAAACGAATAATATTGTCAAGTCGCTATAAATAATATTTATAAACAAGTGTGTTTATAAAAGGATCGAAAAACACGCTATTTAAACTTTGTGGTAATTACACCACACCAGGTTTATAAAACTAACAATTCAAAAAACAAGTTTTTTAAGTTTTTAATACATTGATCAGGTGTTAAATCATTTTAATTAATAATTATTATCCTACCCACCCACTATATCTCTCCAACCCAGCAATCGTTTATTTGTCATACACCGACACCACCACCACCACCACCACCACCACTTGACCTCTAATCCACCGCGACTACCACCACTGACCACCATCACCTCCACCTCGGACACCCACAACCACACAAAACCACCAGCTCTTCACCTTTAATCCACTGTCGCCACCTACAACCGTAAAAATGCAGTCGTCCAAGCACTTCACCCACACCATAAGCACTTTATCTGGCCACCACCTGCAACCTTAAAATTGTAGTCGGTCGAGACTTCACCTACAACCAGAAGCATTTCACCTAGCTGCCACTTGCAACTATAAAATCTCAAACGGCCTCACCCACAACCATTTTACCTGCATTCTCCCCCGATCCTTGTTACCAATAAATTGTAATCGACCAAGCAGCACCGCCCTAAAATCGCTACATACATAGCGGAAGCCGCCGGCACTTGCTTCTGTAGAATTATAAGTCACTACTCAGCGAGCATAGTCACTAAGCTCCTCACTTTGCAGGGTTCACGCCACAGGCATTTCACATTGCAACAGGCAGCGACATGTCTGCGTAGTCGTCGGAGATGTAGCTTCAACAACTTTCCTCTCTGATTGAAAAAGGGATATTAGAGTAAAACCTAATTTGAGTTGGGTTTGAGAGGGTGGGTAGGCAGAATGTGGGGTCGTTGGCTGTTGGTGCAAGTGGTAGTGGTAGTGGTAGTGGTGGTGGCATAGTCTGTGTGAGGCGGTAGGGTGAGTGGGTGGGTAGGGTAGGTAGAATGTGGGGTCGTTGGCTGTTGGTGCAAGTGGTGGTAGCATAGTCGGTGTGAGGCAGTGGTGACGTAGTGGTGGGGTTGGCAGTGATGTTGTTGAGTTGTTGGCTGCGGTAAGGTCTCATGTCAAAGTTGAGGTCACATGTAATGAGTCATAAGTCATATTCCATAGACCACACAGGTCACACTTCAAAAATATTTAGGTCATAACATGTTCGATGCATTATGTTACAACCCACACTTAAAAAATGTTTAGGTCACAACTTATTTGATGCATTAAGTCACAGGTCACACATCAAATGTTCAGGTAACATTTGATGTATTAAGTTAGAGGTCACACTAAGCTCACATGTCAAAGTTGAGGTCACATGTAATGAGTCACAAGTCATATTCTATTGGTCACACGAGTCACACTTCAAATATGTTCAGGTCACAACATCTTTATGCATTATATCACAGGTCACACTTAAAAAATGTTCAGGTCATAACCTGTTTGATGCATTAAGTCATAAGTCACACATCAAATGTTCAAGCCACAGGTCATATTTGATGTATTAAGTTAAAGGCCTGATAAGTGTATTTTATACACTGAAATGTATGTCTAAATTAGAATATTATTTTTTCGTTTTCGAATAATTATTATTTAATTTTCGGTTATCTGTTTACTTTTCAGAAAATATCCCAAATCATGCGAATTGAGCAATTGATGAAAAAATGCACATTTTGATGCTAATTTGAGCAAAAGTTGGATAATTGACAGGCTAATGACGTCAACCGGGAAAGATGCAATGTGTCAAGTAAAGAAATCAAAAGTTGTAGGACCCAATTGAAGGAATTGAGAGTTGAAAGGAGTAAATTGAGAAGATCTCAAAGTATGGCCACTAGTCGGACTTTGATACCTCATTTTGGGGTAGTAAACGTTCGAATTGGGAAAACCCTATTTCAGTAATAATTATATCATTTACGTTATCTTTCCAACAAACTTTGAATCACCTCAATCAGATAAGATAATAGAAAGATATGATCGAAATATTGAACGTTGTGCAGAAAGAAGAAAAGACTCACGCGCGGATTTGACGAATTTCTTTCCTTCTTCAACTTGGTCTCTTCACCAACTACAAATACAACATCTTTGTACGAAAATAAAACCTTTGCCTCACCTAAGAACATACCTAAACTCGGATTTTATCATTGAAATTCTTTAAAGATCGAAGCATAGCAAATGGGCGAGAGTTGAAGATCACGTGGAGAATCGATACTTGGTGCAAGCTTTCCATTCTCTATCGTTATTTTCAATGAACGTTTTTATTTGTTGTTTTTGCTTTTTAATCATGGTGTGTAACTAAATTTAATGTTGGGATGAACGATGTAGCCTAGTTGATTATTTGAATTCCATATTCTTTTATTTTAGTAATTCCTTGCATGTATTGATTTATTATTGTTCTTAATGCGTGAATAAATTGACCACTTATTCATGATTTATTGAGTTAATTCCATAATCCTAGAGGTGAGTTAATAACTTAGAACGTGGTAATAAATCTGGTAATTAAATAAGAGATAGAGATATACTTTTGTTATTACTGCGGTCGTGTGTGAATTCTTGTGTGTTATGCATCTAGATAAGGAATATTCGGACCCTCTGTAGAGATACATGGTTGACTTGTTTAGGTAGAATTGATTTAAACTTGAGAGAGGAATCTCAATATACATTAGTGAATTCGGCCGAATGAATATTTAGGAAATAAAACTTGAATTGGAGTTAATTTAATTGGTTAGATGAAATCGTAAATCACAACTACTTTAAAATCATTTTTAAAGACAAAACAAATTTCGCAATTTAATTATTTTCTTAGTTTTAGTTCAAAATCTCAAATTATATCGTCCGTTTAAATAGAGTTAGGAACTAAAATATTTCGGTACTTAATACCATTCCTTGTGAGAACGATAATTCGGACTCTTAGGTCCACTTTATTACTTTTCACGATCCGTATACTTGCGAGGGTATCTCGCGTCGCGAGATATCAGTGAACAAGGCCACACTTCAAAAATCTTCAAGTCACATGTTCAAGTCACAGTATGTTCGAGCCACATGTCACACTTCGTATATCACAGGTCACATTATATATGTTACATGTTCAAGTTACATGTAACATTTTATACCACATGTCACATGTCATAATTTATACATTTCAGGTCACTTGTAACACATGTCACTAATCATATTATGTTGGTCACATATCAATTTCACAAGTCACAGATTCAAGAAGTATGAATAAATGGGACACGTAGTTCTTGGAAATCATTGTGCATATTTTCAAGATTCTCCTTGTTATAGTGCTCATAAACTGAGAATTCCAATAAGTTTAACTCCTGCTTCAATTTTCCCATCCTGCATCAATTGATATGAAAGATCATCTTGAGTTAAAGAAATTATGAAGTGACAGGTTTTTTTTTTCCCTTTATTTGGTGATGATGGTGGTGTGGTTGTGGTGGTGATGGTGATGGTGATAGTGGTGGTGGTGGTGGTGGTGGTGGTTGTGGTAGACGTGGTTGTGTATCGGAGTTTGGAAAGTTATGGCGATGGTGAAGGTAATTGTGACGATGACGAGAAGATAGGGATGGCAGGGGCGGCAGTGGTGGTCAGAGATGGTGACAGTGATGGATTGTTGATACAATCTGTGAAGATTTAGATTGGGTGGGCAAGGCTGGGGTAAGGGTTGGGTGGGGTTTAATTTGTGTAATTATTATAAATATTTTTATTTCCACTTGATTTATGAATGTTTAAACTAATTTCTTTACTTTTGAATTGTTGTAATATAACAACATGATTTATGTACTCTTCCATTAAACTTTTACTCCATAGTCTATTGCCTTTTGTGTGGGGTATTTTCCCCCAAAACAAATAAAGGAATATTAGGCCTTTATTCCACCCGAGCCCATTAGGGTCCACTTAATAAGTGCAGCCATGACTGGGAGGAAAAGAAATTGAAAGAGGCGGGTAGCATTAATGTAAAAAGAAAGGAAGAAATAAAGAGAAAAGGATCTCCTTTTTGGACACAAGTTGTACACGTTTTTAGGGTTATATTTACCTATAAATATGTGTGTTGGAGAGCCGGTTAATTACACATTAGAGTGTATCATATTGTGATCAATTAGAAAGAAAATTGTGAGCTTTGTCTTTATAGTTTCTTGTAACTCGTTGTGGGATAATTAAAGGAATAGAAAATTGTGGTTAGATATTAGCTCTTTATTAGTATGTTCTTTAAGGTCCATGAGATTGGGTTGGTGAGTGAAAGTCTATATATTTATAACAATTTAATATATAGTAAAAAACTTTGACGATCTGAGATTTCTACGTTATTGTTATTTATTTTCTCGTTTGCTTATTATTACTTTGAACAACAAAAAGATCATGTGGGTTAAAGAAGAGGGAATCGATGTATAATTCCCAACAAGTGGTATCAGAACAACTGGTGGTTCAAGTAATTTGAAGCAAAAGAAAATATGCCAGGAAAGGACGACGTGGAGAAATTTGATAGGAAAATCAATTTTGGCTTGTGACAAGTACAAGTCAAGGATGATAAGATTCGAGATGCGGGAAATTAATGTCAGAAAGTTCCGAACCAAGGTTGTGGATAGACGGTGGAATCTTGACCCGACAATTACGACGCGGAATCGACGATGCGGATTGAAGAACCAAGATATGCGAAACGCCACAAGGACTTGTCTAGTTTTCCTTGATAAGTTCAGGATGAACGCCACAAGAAACAATTCTTGATAAGTTCGAAGAAATATAAGAATCCACCTAATTTTATTGAATCACTCAATAAACTGTTTATTAAACCAAAACTATTTTACAATGAATAGAAATAACATATAAATAATGAAAATGATCTAACAACTAGGGTAACCGCTAATGGGCTCAAAATAGAGTTCTAATTAAACTAAAATAACTAAAACTAAAAAGGAAATAAAATTCTAGCAAAATTTTTTCCCGCTGAGCAGTTACGACCTTGAAGAGACACTTACGGCCGTAAGTGTATTCCTGTTTAAATGTTACGGCCGTGACCTGAGACTTACGGCCGTAATTGTGAAAATCTTGGAATCTTGTGTTTTGGCCCAAGAGTGGATTACGATCGTGACATATGGCCCTTACTGCCGTAAATATGCTTCTAATCCAGAAACTTTGATCTTTCGACTCGGCTTGATCCGATCATCTTCTCGGCTTGACTCCAACATGAAATTTGTTCATTTTCCTATGTAGAATATTGTCGCATCGCCTCTGTCTTGATTTCTACTTTGAAATCCTATCCCAGATCACATCATTTTCTCTCTCTTGATAAGGATTCGACCTCAAATCAATTTCTGGCCTGCTCTTCAAACACTTCATGCTCTTGGGGCCTTGATGTAAAACTGCACCACCTGGATTGAATGGAAAATTATTGCTTCCATGCCAGATGAATGACCAATAGTATTCTGTAACTTGGGTGGCATGGATGGATCGATTCATGAGCTTCCTTAGCCATATGTGGTGTGGCTCAAACTCCCAAGCTTAACTACCCTGCAAAAGAGATTTAAATAAAATGGGGTGGGAAGTGTTAGTTTCTTGAAGTACAAGGTATGGATCCTTGTATTCATGATGAATCACTACCAATTCCACGAGGCCCCTCCCTTCACCTCTTTCCTCCTTTGTAACCTCTTATTCAATCACCTCATTTTCTTTCTTCTCACAATCAACCATCTCCTCTAATTCCACAATTTCACGTTCAACAAATTCTCCTAAAATTTTGTATTCTACCAACTCTTGCACATTTTCATTCTCAGCCACCTCAATTATCAATTCATGTTCTAATTCACCCAACTCTTTATTACCCAATTTTTCATCTTCCACCTCAAAATTCGGGGTTTCTTCAACTACTTCCAACTTCAATTCTAACCCACCCTCCTCTTTCTCAACATTCTCCAACTGAGGCTCTACTAAAATATGTTTTTCACTCTCCCTTAGCCATTTAATTACAACCTCTCTTCTCTCCTCTTTCTTTTGTAACCTATCCAACCTCTTCCTTTCTACCTCCCGTTCACACATCATTCTTTCCTCATAAATTTCTTTCTGAATCTTTAAAATCACCTTCGGATTAATCTCTGCTCCCCTCTTAACACCAATTACATCCCTAGGTTTATGATCATGCCTATATTGTCTCTCATCATTAAGGCTTGTTCGAGGTCGCCCCTTTTTCACTTTAGCCTTTTTCATCTAGTTTATCCAACCTCATCTTAACATCATCCAAAAACCTCCACACGCGATCTTTATCGTTATTCCTCCTAGATGAAGATTTTTCTTGAAATTTGGACATTGTGAACGAAAAGAAAAGTGGAATGGAATGGAATGAGATATTTTGACACACGAACTCAAGAATGAAATTTTGGAATTATTTGTGAATTTTTGATTTTTTTTGAATAATGGATGAATTTTCGGAATAAATAAAATAATTTTTTTTTTTTATAAATCCAAAAATTAGACACGAACGTAACAAAACAAACAGAACAGAATCTTGATAAGAATCGAATAAAATAAACACTTTTGAATTTTGTTGAAATTTCTTTATGGATAAAAAAAAAAAAGAAAACTTTATTGGCACGAAGAACGCGAATAACAAGAAAACTCAAAAAAGAGACTCAACAACAAGATATGGATAATTCTTATGGTAGACTCGATAATAAACGTAAGAATAAAACTAGGATAGAATAAAACCTGAATTCAGAGTCCAGTTTTGATACCAAATGATAAGATTCGAGATGCGCGGAATTAACACCGAGAAGTTCCGAACCCAGGTTGTGGATGGACAGTGGAATCTTAACCCAACAATCATGACAAGGAATCGACGATGCGGATTGAAGAACCAAGATATGGGAAACGCCACAAGAACTTGTCCAGTTTTCCTTGATAAGTTTCTAATTGTGAACGTCACAATTATTCTCGCGAAAATTTGATAAGTTTGGAATGAACGCTACAAAAAACAATTCTTGATAAGTTCGAAGAAATATATAAATCCACCTATAATTTTATTGAATCACTCAATAAACTGTTTATTAAAACAAAACTATTTTATAATGAACGGAAATAATATATAAATAATGAAAATGACCCAACAACTAGGGTAGCTGCTAATGGGCTCAAAATAGAGTTCTAATTAAATTAAAATAACTAAAACTAAAAAGAAAATAAAATTCTCATAAAATATTATCCCCCTGAGCAATTACGGCCGTGAAGAGACACTTATGGCCGTAAGTGTATTCCTGCTTAAATGTTATGGCCGTGACCTGAGACTTACGGCCGTAATTGTAAAAATCTTGGAATCCTGCGTTTTGGCTCAAGAGTGGATTATGGCCATGAAATGTGGCCCTTACGGCCGTAAATATGCTTCTAATCCTGAAATTTTGATCTTTCGACTCGGCTTGATCTGTTTGTCTTCTTGACTTGACTCCAAAACGAAATTTGTTCATTTTCCTATGTAGAATGTTGTTGCATCTCCCGTGTCTTGATTTATCCTTTGAGCTCCTATCCTGGATCACATCAAAGGATGTTTTTATTTAGGTGGTTCTGCATAAAGCTTTGAAGGGAAAACCAACCGCTAGTTCTGACAAAGGAAAAGAAACTGAATCCACAAAGAGTGATAATGATTGGAAAGATTTGGATTTGAAGGCATCTAGTACAATATGGTATTGTTTGGCCAATAATGTTCTTACAAATATTCATGGAATAACTGTTGCTAAAAACTTTGGGAAAAACTAAAAAAGGTTGTATCAAACGAAAAGCTTGTCAAATCACTTGCATCTAAAGGAACAGCTTCATTCGTTAGAATGATTGCAGATACAAAAATCTCTGACCATCTAAGTGTTCTTAATGAGATTGTTTTTGACCTGAAATTTATTGGAGTTAAAATTGAAGATAAGAATAACCATTGAGGCTCATCTGGTCTCTTTCATCCACGTTTGAGCACATCAAGGCAATTTTGATGTACGGAAAGGAAGCTGTGAACTTTGCAAAAATTATAAGTAAGTTGATCTCTAAAGAAATGAGATTAGGTGGAAAACATAAGGATAATTATATTAACACAACACTTTTTTATATTTACACCCACAGTTTAATTGCAAGAAAAATCTTCAATATTTGTTTACTTTTGCTTTTATGTCCTCAACTTTTTTTCATCGCATTATTATTCATAGCATTAAATTAATTAACATATTTTATTTCTAATCATGATTTATATTCAAATATTCTGTTAATTTGCATTAAAAGATGTGCAGATATTTTATTTTAACTTTGTATTAATTATTTAAAAGTATAAGAGATAAACTAGTATTTTTCTCCTTCGTAACAAATATTTTGGACGAAAATCGTCTATAAAGACAAAATGTGGAAATTAATAATGAGTTGTTGATAAAAAAGTTCTAAAAAAAACTTGGCTGCGTAAATGTAAAAATATGAGAACCTTAGGAATTTTCATTGCAATTACAATGTAGTGTGGTTAACAAAATGTGTGGTGTCAATATATTTACCCAAAAGATAATTCATTTGATAATAATTTTCTTGTTATTGAAAAGTGGAAGAGGGAAAACTTCATGAAGAAGAAATTAACTTGTTGGAACTATGGGTCATGTAAGAAGAAACCATCCAAAAGGTGGAGCGGACTCGGCTAGCTGCTCGAAGGTGGACAATTCGACTCTCTTGGTGGAGGGCAGTGATAATGTACTCTGAGTAAGATGTGACATCCTCATGGAATGATTCCAGTTGGCATGATAGAGGATGTATTCTTACTAGCGTGGGTGCATGTGTTCTCACATAGCATTGACTTTGTATCTAGAGTAGTCATTCCAAACCAACCCGCTTATCGAATTAATCCCAAGAAGACAAAGGAACTACAAAAGTAGGTGGAGAAATTGATGAACAAGGGGGTATGTTAGGGAAAGTATGGGTCCATGTGATGTGCCAGTGTTACTTGTGCCAAAAAAAGATAAGACTTGAAAAATGTGTGTTGATTGCAGGGCCATCAACAACATAACAGTAAAGTATTGTAATCATATTCCTAGGTTAGATGATATGTTAGATAATTGCATGGGTCTTACATATTTAGTAAAATTGATCTCAAAAGTGGATATCATCAAATTAGAATTAGGGAAGGATATGAATAGAAAACCATTATAAAACTAAATGTGGCTTGTATGAATGATTGATTATACCCTTTTGACTTCCAATGCACCTAGCACATTTATATGTTTAATAAATAATGTTTTACGTGCACTTATAGGTAAATTTATTGTAGTTTACTTTGATGATGTCTTGATTTATAGTAAGTATCTAGGTGAGCATATAAAACATGTTAGATTTGTGCTTGTGATTTTGAGAAGAACAACTTTATGTCAATTTTAAAAAGTGGTTTGAAAAATTGTGATTTAAATTACTATATCTCCCGTGCGATGCATTGAAGTTATTCAAAAATATCAATCTCAATATGTATTTATAAAACTTTAATGCTTATACATAATTAACACAAATTCAAAATACATGAAAAATAATATTATACCACAATAACTACTAAAATTTAATAAATAATATAATTAATTCAAATTATAATAGCTTCTTTGAATAGTAAGTCAATTTATATATTCAAGTATTACATGACTGTTGATTTCAATAATTTTTATGAGCTATTAATAATTTCAAAGAAAATACAAATGTAGTAGTTTATTTAATGGTATATTATGTTTGATGTAATATTATAGTACAATATTAATTTGTGGAAGATATCAATATATTTCTTACGATTTCTGCAATCTCCTCTAGTATTTAAGTTTTTCCACTTTTCATTCAAAAATATCAATCTCAATAACTATAAATGCGTGTTTAACTTAAACCCATGAATATTTGTATTTAACCAATAAAATTATATTTTTTACTTATAAAATCAAATAGTCAAAAATACTAATTACGTAAATCTAGCAATTATCATGATATGACAACATGCAATGTTGGAGTAAAAAAATTATACTGAAAATCGTATATCATATAGCATTTATGCAACTATTAAAACTAAGAATGATTAAAAATATATATATAATTTGTTATTAACCATAATATTCACATTTTTTGCATTTGCGTCTTGTATTTAACATTTTCTCCATTTTTTTTTCAAAAACATCAATCACAATAATTATAAACATGTGTTTAATTAAATTTTATTTATACTTAAATCTAAATAATATACTTAAATCGGAATATTATTTGTATTCAAAAAGTATTGATAAAATAATAGAAAATTATAAAATTTAAGAGAATAATAATTTACAAATATAAAAATAATAAATTTATATACAATGTTTAACCGAACAATTCTTCTTTTTCCATAGTATAAAAATAATGTGTCATGTTATTATTAGCCCCATGTTTGATATATCCGTCATTTCAAATAATGTGATTTGTAATTTTTTGTAGAATGTGTAGTAAATAATATTTTGAATAATGAATATCAAGATGAAATAGACATTGCATAAATTAAATAATTATAAGCTTATATTTTTTAATACAATCATTACAATTTATAAATTAATTTATAAACAACATAATTTCTTAAACTACTTTTTAATCACACATTTTCTATACACTTATTCAAATCAGGGAAATATCCACAAATAGTCTCACCAACCATAACATTTTAAGAAATAGACTTTGAAACATGAACATTTTAAAAATAGACTTGGACCCATGAAACTTCCTAGAATACCCTCATACATAGGATTTACAATATAAGTCATTGAATTTAAGACCTTAGATAATTTTATTTAAATAATTTTAATTAATTTTTGTTTGTATGATTTCCTGTTCGCTCATAGTAGCATCCCCTCTATTTGGTATCAGAGGAATATGACAGATCTAAAAGATAAATATTATACAACAAAAAATAAAAATAAATATATTATACATACACCAGAATTTATAATAACTCAAACATTAATATTAACTGAAAATGAAAAAATAGAAATCTTAAGAACCTTAAAAGATTTAGATGAAGATATAAGAAGAGATATTTATGATCTAATAAATTTCAATATAATAAAAGAAGATTTTATAATAAATGAAATATTAGATTTAATAGAGAATGACATCATCGAAGAATTAATACAAAATGATATCACAGAAGAGTATGGATTATCATAGAGCAGATCATCAATTAATTAAATATTTAGATATGGGAACAAATGAAAAATTAGATTTAATAATAGAACAAAGAAGAAATTTAATGGATCGAATAGGAGAAGAAAGAAACATAAAAAGACAAGAAAAACTAAGATTAAAATTATTAGAGAAAAAAAGAGAATATTAAAATAGAATTTTAAAGCAATTACCTAGAATACAAATGATTTTAGAAAACAAAGAGAACTAAAAAAGAAAAATATGATGAAACAAGAACATTGGAAGACTGTCTGAAATATTATAGAGTATATCATAGAAAACTAATGATTAGATCAATAGAATAATTTTGTGAATATCAAATAATGAATTATAAAGAAGCAAAATATGAAACATGACTTATTCTAGAAATTGAACATATCAAAGGAAGAAATTAATGACAGAATTTTCAGAAATAAAGTTTGAAAAACAAATAATAGAAAATATAAGACTTCCAATTGGATCTTACCAAATAAAAGGAGCTAATACAACTATGTTTCAACAATTAATCTCATGGGGAAACTTCGATGGATTTCTTAATATGTAATTAAATTGGATAAGTGTCTTCTTATGGCAAACATATAAAAACATAAATATACAAGATAAAATGACTATTGAGGAATTACAACAAATAAATATATAAGATAAAAATGTTAAAGAAAAATTACAAAGTATCCAAAATAAATTAACAATACAATTTAAAGAATTAAAAGATGTGCTAGGAGATGTTAAAAACATAGATGAAGAAATTTTAAAAGAATTCCAAAGAAAATCCGGAGAATTAATTAACCAAGATAAAATTGGAATGATTATAGAAAAAATTGAAAAAATAAATGAAAAAATAATGATAAATGAAAATGAAAAAATCATATCAATAGAAGAAAGAATCAAAAAATTAGAGTAAAAAATAGATGATATGTATGACAGACTATTTAAGATACAAAAAATCCCAGACTATTAAACAAAGAGTATAAAATGTCAATAAGTGAATATATTGAAGATCTAAAAATATCAATAAAATCATTAATAAGTGATGTTCAAGAAATAAAAATGAGTTAAAAGAAGTAAGAAATGATATAAATATACTAAAACTGGAGATTAGAGAATTTAAAGAAAATAATAAAAACAAAGAGAAGAAAATAGACCAAGAAACTCATAAAAAAAGAAATGCTTAGAATATGAAGAAACACTTTGAGCAAGAAAAAATTGTAATAGAAGCAGGAAACTAGAAATATGGATGATGAATTTAGAAAAAAACATATTACCAAAAATACTAGAAAAAGAATTAGAGTTACAAAAATCTATAGAAAAAACTTTAGGGAAACTAAAAGCTGAAGAAATACTGTAGAAGGACAAGATAAAAATGAATGAAGAATTAGACTTGCTTATAGAAAATTTTGACCAATTAAGCCTAGAGAATTTTAATGAATACTAAGTTTTAATGAATACTGGAGGAGCACCTAGTCCAGCTCCAATAGGAACTTCCAAACAAGAATTACCAGATTCAGATGAAAGTTATGCACCTTTATATAGTAAACCACACCGACAATATTATGATAGAATCAGATATAGAAAACCACATAAAGGAAATAAATACAAATACAGATTTGAACCAAATAATAATTATGATAAATCTATTAATCATGGAGGAACAAAACTAGATTTTGATTGTAAAATAGATACTAAAAAAACCTTATTAACTTAGGCAGATTCAATGATATTATTCTTTTTATACAATAAAGATGATGCATGGGAAAATGCTGAAAGAATAATAGATTTTTTTAACAGCCTCTTTTGAAGGACATGTTAGAAATTGGTGGAAAGGAATAAGTAGTGATACGAAAGCATTAATAAGGAGAAATGTACAAATAAAACTAATAAAATCAGATAGGATAGGTATAGAAAAGTTAGTAGATTATATTGGGGATGAATTTTTAGAAAAAAAAATTGGATAAGTAATGCTGAAACAGAATCAATTAGAGAAAAAGATAATGCAAGAATGAGATTAATAAATTTAAAAATACGTGATATGTGTAAAATCAAAGACACTTGTGAATTCAAAGAATGCTATTATGTTCAATTCTATAGTAATGAAAACCAAGAGGTATACAGAGATATGTATTACAATAAATTACCAGATTCATGAGGAATATACTTTGAAATAGAATTTGAAAAATTTATTAGAGATAACCTTGGAATATCTAGAACATTAGGATCAATGATAAAATTTCTATTTGAAAGATTATCATATATATATATATCAACAAAAACAATTATTAAAAAAAAATCAGGAAAATTAACTAAAATATGTTGTGAAGATATGAAATAACCTACCCAATGGGGATGTAACCCTGAAAGCAGAAAAAATATTAAAAGAAAATATAAAAATAGAAATTCTAAAAAATTCAGAAACTTTAGGAAATGATATATAAAACCTAAGAGAAGATATTACAAAAGAAGATATAATCCAAATAAAAATAAAGAAAAATAAAGCTTATAAGAAAGACAAAAGTCATTGCAAATGTTGGAATTGTGGAGAAATGAGATATATAAGCTCAGATTGTAACAAGAAGAAAGTTAAAATATAACAAAAAGAATATCTAGAAATAGAAAGTGAACTAAGTGAAATATCTGATATTGAAGAATACTATGATCAAGAAGTCTATATAAGTGAAACAGATTCGGAAAGCAATGAATCAGAATCCAAATAGAGAAATAGAAGTAGAAAACCGTAATATAGATATACAAGAATATGAAGGAATAAAAGGTTATGGATTAAAAGTAACTTTTGATAACAATAAGTTCAAGAAAATGCAAAAATTATCTTTAAATTTGAAAATAGAAAAATAAAAAATATTAGACAGGATATAGAGAAGAGAAATGGTAGCAATAAATGAATATCATAAGATTGAAAAAGCAATAGATGTCAGAACAACTCAAGGAACCCATAAATTAAATCTTTTAGTAAAAAACACAGTTACAGAATTATTAACAAAAATTAATAAAAAACAAAGTGAAAAGATTCAATATGTTTATTTAGCAGGTATATAAATAATTTTTAAATCCTTATTTATGGAAGGAGTAGACTCACATTTGACTGTGAGTTTACATGATTGAAGAATAATAAATCTAAAAGATAGTCTTTTAGGAACAATAGAAGGAAAGCTAGCATATAAGAAACAAATATTTACATGTTACCCAAAATATTGTGTCTCATTGAAAGATAGAAACTTTCATGAAGTTTTAGGACTACATTTCAAGTTACATAGAGATGATATAATAGAACATGGAGATCAAATCATGACTATAAAATATAAAGCATTATATACATTTACTAACTCTAATTATGAAATTATTTACTCCAAAAAACTATATATTGAAATTCATAAAGAATGTAAAGATATTGGTAAAATTATAGACTTAGATAAACAAATAAATTTAATCCCAAAAAACTACGAATTCACTATAAGAAAGAATAAACCAGATATAATATATAGAATTAAGAGAAGAAGAATGCCCTAATAATAAAATAACATTCGAATATGAAAGATTAATTAGAAGATCATCAAGTTTACCTAAACAATTAGGAGAAACCAGTAACACGAGAGAAATAAAACTTCATAAAAATGCTGGAAATATGAAAATAGAAGGTGAATATTTCAATGGAAAAGAACATTTAAAATGATCAAATATATTAATTGACACAGGAGCTAGTGAATGCCATATAGTTTCAAATAGAAATAAAGGATTAATATCTCATAGAACTGATCTGTATAGATATATAATTTTTGATGGACAAATACATATGACTGAACTTGAAGTTAAAATACCAATAAAGATAGGATGAATAAATCTCTTAGTACATGTCATGTAGATAACAGTATGGTAAATCCTCATATATTATTAGGAATGAGTTTCCTAACTGGACCAGAAGATTACAGTATAAAACGTGAATGATTATATATAACTCATAATGGTCAGACTATAATATGTAAGAAAGCTGAATAAATTAATAACCAAATAAGTTTTCCACTAGTTGTTTATATACAAGTTACCGCTGTTGAAACAAATATAACAACATGTGCATTAATTGACACATGAAGTGATATAACAATATTTAAAAGTTTCTTAATAAAATCATGGAATACTAATGGGAAAATAAAAATAAAATGAGTCACGGGAGAAAGTACTCAAATAATTAACAGTGCTGACAAAATTGATATAATACTTGGAAGTAAACAAATAGTTGTGAACAAGATATATATTTATGACAAATTAGAATGTGATATATTACTAGAAAATGACTTTATACAATAATTTCAGTATTATAAACAAAATAATTACATGATAATGTTACAAACACCTTGCGGACATTTATTTAAAATACTAAGAAAATTTAGACCTTATAGAGTTCAGCCAACACAGCGTGGTGATAAATGGGAGCAAAAATCAATTACACAAAATGAAATAAAAAATAAAAGAATAAAAAATTGTGGAGAAAATCCATTATTATTTTGAAAACCACATCATCCAAAAGCTAAAATAGAACTAACAGAAAATGTTATTATAAGAGTTATGCAAATGATGTATACCATACAAGAATTTAAAACTCAAATAAAAGAATTGCTTAACAAAAAATTAATTAGGCCTAGTAATGGACCTCATAGTAGTCCAACTTTCATGGTAATGAAATATTCTGAACAAAAAAGAGGAAATGCTAGAATGGTCATAAATTATAAAGAATTAAACAAATATACCATATTTGATGGATACTTTCTACCAAATAAAGAAGTATTAATAAACATTGCAAAAGGAAAACAATACTATTCTAAATTTGATTGTAAATCAGGATTTTGACAAGTAAAAACGGAAGAAGATAGTATTCAATATACAAAATTTAGTACACCCCAAGGTAAGTATAAATGGATGGTAATGCCATTTGGTTTAAAAAATACATCACAAATATATCAAAGAAAAATTGATAATACATTTAGAAAATTTAATGAATTCTTAATCTTCTATGTTGATGATATATTGATATGTTCTAACAATAAAGTAGAACATAGAAATCATTTAATAAAATTCATAAATGAATGTAAAAAGGAAGGAATTGTTCTTTCAAAAAATAAAGCTATAATAGAAAAACAAAAAAAATGATTTTCTTGGATTATCAATAGATAAAAAAAGGAATAAAACTACAAACCTACATATTTAATGTAGCGACCGAGAATTTTCGTGATTTTATTCAAATAAATATTTTTAAAAGCGTGTCGCTTCGACCTTGCCCATCATTTAGTTATTTTATTTTTAAACGCGTGCTCGTCTAGCCAGTTAAGTGAAAAATTTAATTTATTCAAATACTTAGTCAAATTTTAAATTTTTTTATCAAATATATTTCAATATCACAGTTTATTTTCAAAGTCCAAATATTAATTATATTAAGTCCCAATTTTAAATGTTTTAGTCCAACCCAACATCTCGAGCCCAAATATTTTACCGATCATTCAAGCCCTTTTAACAACCCAATCAATAAATTCTTGGCCCAACTAAATCAACAACTTATTTTCCAAGTATTTCCTTACACAACCATATTCACTTCCCAAAATTCTCACAATTTTCCATAAATCAAGATTTAACCTAAACTACCATGTTTAACACCTAAATCAACTATTAAATAGATACCTTCATCCCACCTTCATGTTTGCTATCATCAGATTTTCCTACAATACACAAATTTCACCACCGAACCACCATCAAGCAACCATCATCATCATCCCCACCAACCAATCTGCTAAGCCATTCACCAACCACCAGAATCCATCACTGCTTCCACCACCTAACCGCCAGACCTGAAACCAATTTGCAGATCACCCAATTTTATCAAATCTCTTGCTGCCAAAACCAATAATCTGCACCACCAAGACACAAACTATACAGATTCAATTCCAAGTTCAAGCACAGCCACCGATTTCAATTTTTCCTAGCAACACCATCACTACCGCCTATTCACCGCCCACTGTCATATTCTAATCAAACTTAACCATCAAATGAATCATCTTCATCATCATCACAGCCTGTAACCAAGCACCACAACCATAGACGGCCAAACCACTGCATCGAACTCCACCGCCACCTCCACTGCCAAATCGGAATCCCCATCTACCAGCTTCAAATCCAGATCAAAACCCAAAAACCCAAGAAATAGAGTACCCAAATACCTACCTACCTCGATCGCTGAAACTATCGCCGGAAAACCACAATTTCCAGCCTCGATTTACTTTCGGTCTCGCACCCAATCAACCCCAAATCGCCCAAAAATCTCTCCCTTTCGCACACACACAACACCTCACTCCCAGCCGCCACGTAACGGCGGTGTCTCGCCGGTAGTTGGCGCCGGAAAGGACCCCACAGACTCCCTCTGCTCGCAATCGTCTCTCGCCTCTCTCGCACTCATTGTTCGGATTCAAACGAAGAGAGAGAGAGAGAGAGAGAGAAAATGTTTATATTAATTATGATTTTAGAAAATTTCACCTAAGTCCCCAAACTTTTAAAGTTATCTCAAATCAGTCCCCAAGTTTTAAAATGATCATTTCAGCCCTAAATTTCAAAAGTTATTATTTTAACCCTCCATTTTATTTCAGTCCCTGCCGATTTAATTCATTTGATTTTAAACCCAAGTTTTAAAAGTATTTATTTTAGCCCCTCAACTTTCAAAAATATTCATTTTAGTCCCTTAACTTTCAAAGTATTCATTTTAGTCCCTCACTTTCAAAACATCAATTTCAGTCCTCAAATTGTAAATTATTATTTTTAAACTATAAGTTTCGAAAGACTAATGTAACTTATGGGCTAGACGAAGCGTACGGAAAATTAAAGGATTTAAGTCGTTTCCCGCTCAACTTTGCACTCGTCGGATTTAAGGTAGACTCTAATCTACAAATTTACGTTTTTCAAAAGTGCGCATAAATAATTATTTGGATTATAAGTTTAGCATGTATGATTGTGTTCATGAGAATTACTTGCTTTTCTAAGCATGAGACTATGTTACGAGAATTCACTTGCTTAAATGCATGAGACTTGAACTTGTATGTTATTTACTTGTTCATGAGAATACTGGTGGTCGTTAGACACCTGAGACTTGAATATCATGATTATGTGTTTTGATTTATAATGTTAAATGATTATTATGCGCGAGTCTACTGAGTATTTCTATGAAATACTCACGTTTTCCAAAATAAAACTTTGCAGATGATGGAGTTGGCGGCGGGGCGTGCGATGGTGGCCATTATTGAGATTTCAGAAAAGTTTTATTTGAAATTATAAACTTATTTTTATTATGTTACGTTCAAGTTATTTTTCCATGTTTAAACTATTTTGACAGTTTAAGTCAATTTTTATAAAGTTATGTGAAATGGAATTTCAATTAAATTTATTTTCCGCTAAATTATTATCTTCAAAGTCAATTTTGAGACGATGAAGTGGCGCACCCGGGTGTTCAGAACCCGGGGCGTTACATTTAAAAAGGTAGAAAAATTTTCAGATAAATTGGAATTAAAAGAACAAATATAAAAATTCTTAGGATGTTTAAATTATGCAGAAGAATTTATTGAAAATCTTTCAAAAAGAAACATAAAATTCATATTTTACTCAAAAATAAATACCAAAGGATGGAGTAATGAGCACATAGAAATTGTCAAATCACTCACAGAAGAATGTAAAAATTTAACAAAATTAAGATTACCAGATGAAAAAGATAATCTAATAGTTAATAATGATGATTCAGATAAATATTGAACAACAATATTAAAAACAGATCTTAATGAAATTTGCAGATATTCCAGTGGAATGTTTAACCAAGCAGAAATAAATTATACTACCCATGAGAAAGAATTGTTAGCAATTATCAGAGGAATAAAAAAGTTTTCATTATTTTTATTCTCAAGTTGCAGGCTTAGTAAAAAATAAGTTAACACAAGAACATCAATATAGGAGGCTCCATAGATGGCAAGCTTATTTGACATTTTATAATTTTGATATAATTCATATTAAATGTGTCAATAATTATCTTGTAGATTTTTTAAGCAGGAATACTGAATTTGCAGATGGATAATATCAAAAAAATCTTGATAGACGTCAAACAGGGAATAAACTTCCTCACAGAGGAAGCTGAAGATATAAAATTTGGAATTGAGCAACTACTAGACAATTTCCAAGAAAGTTTCAAGCAATTGATGGATATCTCAAATTCTTGTTACAATTATACCAAAGAATTGAGCGATAACATAATTGAGATTGAATCTCAGTTTGGATCGTTAATTACCAGATATGCTGATACCAAACATGTTATATCAAAAATACAAATGGATACATTTTCTGGAAGCAGTGGTGAACCAACGATTAAAAGAGATAAACCAAGTCCCAAGAAAGTAACCATAAATGAAGCATGTCCTCGAAAAGTAACAATCAATGCCAAAGATGAACATACGAGGGTAATTAAAATTCGTGCTGAGGAGGAAGATGATTTTCCTTTTTTTACCAAGAGAAGACGAATATAAAACTACTGCCAGAATTATAGATGAACTCCAAGAATGTGATTGTTATTACATTTCGGCCGGAGATCATGTATACTCACGATTGATCGTTACTCAGAGAGGAGATCCCATTATGACAAAAAATGGCAACGAATTATAGATTTTTGGATCTTATTTATCCTGGAAAAGATCTGAAAGAAATTGAAAATTTTGATGATTTATTAAAAGGAGAAATTTCAAAGTTCGCCCAAGGAAGACTTATATATTTAAAATTTTATTCAATCAGTCCTGAAATTGATGGAATGATGTACTATCCTGCTGAGCATATTATCACAATTGGATATGTTGCTCGAGATTTCTAGATAGAAGTTGGAAAAAATACCAAACCTGTACAAAATATTACAAGATCATGGTTTAGATCTCCAAAGGTTTGGGAATTAAAGTTCTCTACAACATTGTCAAAAACTTGTATGATAAAAAATTCAAATGCATATGTCAATATAATGGATCGACCCTCCTCACTAATGGAGGAAAAGAAAAGTTAACAATTTTGAAAGAATACATCAATAAGTTTGCCACTCATCGGATCCATGGAAGTTTTGCAACCTTACAAGAGGCGTGCATTGTCAGAAATTGCCCCGCATGCCAATAAAATTGATGGACATCTGGAACCTGCTTTATTGAAGGAAGATGTAGCGTGTCAAAAGTAGACAGGCCCATGTAAGGGCCATGTGAGGAAATAAAAAATGGAGGGACAAGTGTGTCCTTGTAATAAATAATAGAGGGACAGGTGTGTCCTTGTGATATTATGAAAAGTTTCAAATTATTGTATCTATTAAGTAAGCAATGATGTAAGATGTTGTATAGTAGTACCTCGTGAAATTGTATAAATAGAAGCCTTCTAGCTAGGAAAATGCAGAGATCACTTGAGCACTCAATTTGTGAGAAAGCCAAAGAAAATCCTGTCCTTGAAAGTTCTCATACCAACCTTGTATCAATCTTCATATTATCAATAAAATTCCAATCGATTTATCAAAATATGATGAGTTTCTGAATTTCTGTCTTCTAAATCCTATTTCCTACAAGAAGATATATTATTAAGAAAACTTCCTACTCTTTTTCCAAAATATTTTCCGACAAGATATTATATAGTGAAGGCGTGGCTTCATGTGAGGCTAATTACCCATGAAGGCAGGAGGCCGTTGAAGGGAATGATAGCAGAAACTTGTGAGCCCAAATGTCACTAATATCAGAAGGAGAATACAATTGTACAAAAAATAGGAAAATATGTTAGTATTCTTAATATATCTGTCTTTATGGAATTATGAGGAAGAAGAACAGTTAAAACAAATTATTATGAGAGAATTTAGAATTATTAAGTTTAATTATAAAAACAGTCCTTATAAGGATGAATATCATAGTATAATTGAACATTTATTTATGCATAAATAATTTACTAGACCCAACAATAAAATAAAAAAGTTATATCATGTTTATATGCCATGTTTGTAAGCTATTTTTCCAAAATTAAAGTAATTATTGGGATTAGAAATTACAAAATCAATTATTTACTTTTGGCTTGATAGTAATAATACTGAAATAAATAATGAATTATATTTGAGTTATGCGTTTAGCAGCGATAATGATTATGATCCCATAATATATTATGACAGTGATGGAAGAGACGAATATTTCTTTACCAGTTTTTGACAATTTTGATATCATGAATGAAGGAAATTACATCATAAAAAAACCTAGATATAAGAGAGGTTCATATAAAGTTAAAAAGATTATTAAAAATAAGAGAGGAATTGAATATGAAAATAAAATTGATAAAATAGGATATCAAGAGCAACTTTATGCATCACAAGAAGTATTAAAAATTTTTAAAGAAAAATTGATAGAAATTTTTGCTAGAGGTACTGTAATATCCATAGTAATACAAGATATCCAAAATATAATTGATAAACTAGATAAAATAAAGAAAAACATTTCAAAATATAATACACCATTTGAACCTAGCTTGAATATCATGGCTGATATAGATATTATCAATTCTCAAACACTGATAGAATTTTAAAAGTTACTTGAAACTTTATAACTACTTTATACTTCTGTGTTTATAGTATATAAAATGTCAAGATATACTATTAAAGGATTAAATAATTTGTTAGAAAGAATAATGGAAAATATAGATAACATTATATCCCAATTAATAGATATAGATGAATCATTTGAACAATATTATATACTTTCAGAAAACCATGATCAATATATTATAGATTATTCTAATATATTACAGCTTAAAAATATTTAGAACATAAAATTATGACAAATACAGTTCAAACATAATGCCAATATATACACTCAAAGGATTAGATAACATGTTGGATAAATTGAAAGAAAAAAATGGAAGATATTAAACATCAAATGGAAAGTAAAAATATATCTTTTGAAGAATATAATAGGCTTTTTAGAAAAATACGAACAATGTATTGGAGATTATTGTATTTTACTAGACCAAAGAATTGACTTATATGCAAAAATTCTGTATAACAATTTATCAACTTGAAAGTTTAAATTTATGGACACTTCACAAGCATCAACTTCTAATAGCTATGATCATAGACTGTATTTAGAGAATAAAAATATTTCATTCTTATTAGCTATTGTTGAAAAATCTAAAAATATACATTCTGTTGGATAATCTAAACTAAAGGAAATATACAAAGATATTGACTATACTTGCCTAAATAGATTAGAATTTGATTCTGTTGAAACAATAAAAAATATAAATACAGTTCATAAAATTATAGAAGAATACGAAAATATAGAAAAAGAAGTTTCAGAAGGAATAACGTTAGGATATATAACTAAAAAGACCATCATAAGTCGTTTGAGAAATTATCACAATATAAAACATTTTTAGAAGAACCTAAAAGATTAAAAAATATAAATATAATCAGAAGCCCTGAATTGAATCAACCTAACTAAGTTTGGAAATATATTTTACAAAATAAACAATCATTTTCATTAAGGGTAATTTTGACATTTTTAACAAAAATGTCTATTTTACTAAAGTTATTGTTTGACAAACCCATTTAACTAAAAATCCCTTCAAAACATTACTTTTTTTTAAAACTCATTTTCTGTCACATTTTATCAATAAAATAATATACACACAAATTTTAAAATAATAAAAAAAAAATCTCTACTTTTAACATTACATTCTGAAAAATTCACTATTTCAAATATTGTGATTTGTAAAATTTTTGTAGCATGTATGATCGAAATTTAATACTTGTACGTGTATTAAAAATTATTATGACAAAATAAAAGATAAGAATGACATATTATAAAAGACCAAATTACAAAAATATATAAAGTAAGAAAAAAAAAAGAATAAGCATGTGTTTGGTAAAAGTAAAAAATGGTTTATAAAATACACAATTTCTCAAACCACTTTTTAACTACACATTTTCTCTCTCCAATTTTCAACAACTATTTTTTTACCTCAAAATCATAAATAAACAGTTTATAAACCAGCAACAACCAAACGGAGGCTAAAAAAAAAAAAAAAAAAAGAACAAGAGAAATGAAAAAATAAGAAAAAAAAAAAATAAATCAAAATGGTGTCAACTTCTGAAAAGTGGCTAACACCATTAATTGCTTGGATTGCTTTCCAAGCAATTAATGTTGTACAGTTATAAAAAAAAACTCGAACTGAATTGTGCAAACAAATTCGAACCGATGGGGGTGGTGGAGCGAGTATGGTATTCTAATTTAATGACCCGAATTTTTGTGGGGCTGGTATGGTAATTGTGTCGGTGCTCCAAACTGAACCGAATAATCGATTAAAAAAATGATTTTGGACTATATTTAAAACTTAAAAAGCTCAACATTAGAGTCTATATTTAAAAGTCAATTAGCCCAACTCACATGACCAAAGTTTAATCCAAATTTATTAACCCTATGTCTATAGTCATTTGAATATATGATTCATTCATCTCCACTCTCTCAGTCAATCTCCATTTCGGCATACGACAATTCTCCAAAGGCTGTACATTAAGAATATTGTTGGTGGGTGTTAGTTTAATGTTGTCAGATAATAAGCTGCTTCTAAGAAATGTGAGAACTTATTTGAGTAAATTGGTTCTCCTTTTGTTGTTCAACGTGCTTTAATGTCAAGTTTTATCTACTAGTATGTTCTTAGAAATATTTAGGTCACAATCGAAGTTATCTTATTTTACTGTTTTTCAATGAGTAGTTTGAAATCCATCAAAACTTGTACTCTTTTGTTATAATAATATGGTTATGCTTGTAATATTACTTACTAAATTCGAATTTTGAATTTGAGAATTTGGAAATCGTTTGCATTTCGCATTTAAATTTGAGATATTGTTTGCGAAATATGCTTAGTATTATAATGCTGCTTTTTTTTTTTTTTTTAATAAACGGCATTTTCAGTTGGACTTGCAAAAATTAATTTATGTTTAAGTGTTTATTAATCACACCGAACCGAGACACGAACCGAAACTGTACTGACCTGACTTAGACGGTTATGAGGTGGTTATGATACGGGCAAAAAAATGGTGGTTCGGTTATTTTTTTGACGAACCGACCCCAAATCAAACCGTTGCCATCACTAAATTTTTCCACTTTTATACATAGTATAGATACAGTGGTGGAACGGAGACTTAATTGTCAAATATTGACTCATACTCATACATTACCTTTGTTTGATAATATTATTTGGTTTATAAATTGGTTTATTTATGATTTTGAGGTAAAAAGTATAGTTGAAAATTAAATATAAAAAATATGTGTGATTAAAAAATAATTTGAGAAATTATGAATTTATAAATTGGTTTAGGGTTTAAAAAGTAGTTTATTTCGTTTACCAAACGCAATGTAATCATTTACCAGTAAGAAATGATCCATGTGTAGAGTGGTGTGCGTGATTAATGAAAAGCCCTTCTCATTGTACTGTGTGTAATCAATTCGAAGGGGTGAAGAATAATTAGTAACAGTGATGAAGATCTGTAAAGCATATGTAGAAAAGTGAAATTGACATGCTGATTCTCTAATTGTTGTACAAAATCCTTACATTTTCATCATTACTGTCTCTCCCTTTTTTTCCTTTATAATTACAGCAATGGAAAAATGCTTTCATAAGAGAAAATGGCTACTACGCCGGAACCCTTGTTGGAGAATCGGGTAATTGATTTCCGAGCACCGCCTCCGTCTCCGGTGGCACCTGGTCGCCGATCATCACTCACAAACGATGAAGTTCTAACAGAATTCCTTGAGAATTCACTTAAAGTTCCTGATCTTATTTTACCAGATAGAGTTTTCCCACGTCAAAAAGCCATTCAGAATCCTCTGAAACTTGATTTACAGTCACTTGAATCGATTGAAAATGGGGCGGAATTGAAAATTGTTGAGATGATTGCTCAGCTCGGTTGCTTGGAAGTGATTAATCATGGAATTTCAGAGGATTTCATCAAATCGGTTCTGGCAGCCGGCGCTGGCGTTTTTGGGATATCGCCTGAGAAGAAGAAAATGGTAGCGAGGTCGCCTGAGAAGCCATACGGATTTGAAGAGATTCATGAAGAGGAGGAGAATGAGATGAATGAGGAATTTCTATGGGATAGAGATGAATCATTGAAGACAGAAATGGAGGGAATTTGGCCAATTGGATATTCAAAATTCAGGTAATCAATCAATTCCATTCTAGGATTCTTTGATTATTTTTCAAAATTCATTTCAAACGATTTTATCTAAAACTTAATACGATCAATCTACCATTATTATGCCCGCCAAATTTCTCCAAGACCCTAAGAATAATATGACCAGATGAAACTCGGTCAAAGATTGTATGACCAAGGTGGGTTGCGAAGAAATATTTTTGCAACGTGCACAATTTTCAGATTTGACCGGTTCGCCTAACCTTAAAACTTGCAAACTGGCTTGCTAGATCAAATTGTACCACTGAACCATTTCATGATACTGACTACCTACCATATGATACATTCGGGTTTGGGAAGAAATATTTGAAAAATATCGTATGCGTATAATTGTTTGATGTGTAATTTAAAGAATTTATTTGAAAAAATAGTTTCTTGAATAATGATTTTCAGGTGAATGCGTAGTTAAAAAGTAGAAAACTTTTTTATTGTTTTATGTGTAATAATATAATATTGATAAATGTGATTGAAAAGAAGATATAGAAAAAATGTGTTTTGTTTATAACGAGGATCGAACCTGGCTAATGACAAATGATCACAATTTTACAGTGAGAAAATGGAAAGGCTTTTGCCCAAGATTGAAGAAGTGGCTTCAAGAATTCTACTGTTCCTGCAGCACAATAGTCCAAGAAAATTCTCTGATATAACAACAATGGAAAATCAAGAAAATACAGGATCGATCTGCTACATCTACAAACATTGCAAGAAAATGGACTGTGTTGAATGGGCAGATTCCCTCAAATATGATGTGATCAGAATGTTGATCAAGGGTTCAGAATTCCCTCATGCTTTGTGCTTGCATTTGTGCAGTGGATCCACAGAA
The DNA here is from genome assembly GCA_963555705.1 of Ligustrum vulgare. Lineage (NCBI taxonomy): Eukaryota > Viridiplantae > Streptophyta > Magnoliopsida > Lamiales > Oleaceae > Ligustrum > Ligustrum vulgare. Next base: position 14,454,933 of record OY743173.1, on the reverse strand, counting down.
TTCCATGTTTACTCCAAGAAAGGTTGGGCCTCTTTTTGCCCCGACGAAGGTGCAATTGTGATCACCGTTGGAGATCAACTGCAGGTAAATTAAATTCGTTATTAATTCCGACTAACAGTATTATGAACAAGATTTTAGCCTTTTTTTATTATTATTAATGTATTGAACTGTGCAAAATGACTCTCATTATTTAATATTTTTTTGCAGAAATTCTATTCATATTAACAGCTAGATGCACTTTATATGATACATTATAAGTCTAGTTCTGCCCCAGGGCACATCTCCAAGTGGCAAAGGGGATGGGTGGTAAGTGCTCAGCGCAGCTGTGTGCTTGGTTCGATTCCCCGCAAGGTGGAATTGGCCTTGTAGCAAGCGGGAGTTATTGAGATTTGCTCATGCTTACCATAAGCCCTTCCACCCTGGCTACTTGGAGGCATAACCTGGATTTACCTTCCCGAACCAATGGCCTTGAGCGTGGTCGATTCGGGCCCTCAGGGTGTGGGCTACACCTTTTTTTTTTTTTTATAAGTCTAGTTCTAAATCATGCAGTTCATAAAACCCCACATGTAGGACTTTAACAATCATATTTACAAGTTTTATATATCTATTTAATCCATAGCTTTTTTGCTTTAAGGTTATCACTTTCTTTTTTCTGTCTCCTCTTTTTTGTTAAAAATTATTATAGAGATGGCCCAACCTTTATTTTATTTTTAATCTTTTTTATTTTATGCGGGAGAGAAATCATGACAAGACGCGATAAAGTTTTTCGTCGTCGTATATTAAATTATTTTCGGTTACTAACTATCTATCAGTTCATAGAGTCGACCATAATTTTGTTAAGGGACTTTTTCTTTTTTTCTTTTTTTCTCAGGCATGGAGTAATGGACAGTATAGACATGTAATAGGGAGGCCAATGTTCAAAGGTGAAGACGAAGACTGCATTTCTATGGCTTTCCTCTATTCTCCTCCAAGCATTACAAATTCTGTCAAAGATGACAAAACCATTTCACTTAGCCAACAAATCATAATTGCTATAATTTTCACTCTTTTTTACCAATTTTCACTTCGAATTTATAATTATATGATGTCATAGAAAGTCGAAAATTTCAACAGTAATAGTTAGAAATATCTTTAATTTTTTTCTCTTGTATTTTTTATGTGGTTTTTTTTTTTTTTAATCATTTACAGGTTACCTTTTCTTACTCTATTTTGAGATCGTAAAACTCATATTATATAGACATATAATATTAAGTCCTTGTTTGGTGGAGATTAAAATCAGATTTTGATTATATTTTGATAAAAGTTGATGAAATCTATTGTTGAAAAATTGTCGATCTTACGAAATGTGTAATTAAGATTAATTATTGACTTTGATTAATATTAAAACCTAAATTATAATCAATACCAAACATGGGCTAAAAGAAGTAGAACATTAGCTTGATATTAGGATCCGTTTGATAGCGAGGGTGGAATTTGGGTGGAAAGAAAATGAATTCCAGGAAATTGAATTCTAGGTAATTGAATTACTGGGAATTAGAAGTTTAATGTGTTTGATTGGTTTAATTTTCTAGGTGAAAAAGGTAGGGAATTTTTCAACTTTTGTTGTTTGATTGACATTATTTTCCATGGAAAATAAAGTAATTTTTTGCTATTTTAATAAAAAAAAAATTTTTTTACTTTTTAAATATATTTGTACTTGATGATGATAATGTTATTTTTTGGAAAGAAAATAAGTCAATTAACAACAACGAAATTAATCAAACGTGATGAAAAAGTTTTTCCACGTTAGTCCGAAAATCTTTTCCCATCAATTGTTGAAGAAAACAATTTCAAGACAATGAAGGAAAATAGGCGCGTGAAGGGTGAATGAAGAAAATATTTTCCTATCAAATTTTGTGCAATCAAACAACTATAGCCCTTGTTTGAGCCCCATTATTTCAAGTTAAAATTTGAGTTTTGAAAATCTAATGGTTAAAAAGTGGTTTGAAAAGTAAAAAATTGTGGGCTTGACTTTTTTGGATGGTTGAGATTGATTACTGTAGAAAAAATTTGTAAAAAAAGTGAGAAATAATGGGGCTCAAACAAGGGCATAGTTAGCAAAGTTGAAAATTTTTTTCATTTTCCTTGAAACATTTGGTCCAATCAAACACACTCTTAGTTCAAATCCAATTCACGAGGGAAATCCAAGTACTAAAGTGGAAAAAGTAAAATGTTTTACTGTCTATTGGGCAACTTGGCCCAAGCCATTATTTTTGTTTATTTGACTTTTTTTTATTTTTTAAAGGTAAAATATGTGATTAAAAATTGGAGAGAGAAAATATGTGATTAAAAGTTGTATGAAAAATTGTGTAGTTTATAAATTGTAATAAAAAAAAACTCAAATAAACAAGGTTGTCGAACGATCTGTTAAAGTTACTGAACTTCTTAGGTCAAGTACAAATGACTTGAAAGTGTGCCAAGGATGTCATGAAACCATCATGAAATATATCAATAGTTCGGTAAAATATTTGTATGGTCACTGAACTTAGTACTACATTTTTAATTGATCACTCAACTTACAAATATTTCTCAACGGTCACTCATCTATTTAAAATGTTTCTCATTCATCACCGTGGAGGATTCCGTCTCTCTTTTAATATTCAGTCTGACGTATCAACAGAAATACATATAGCAATCCTACCATTTATTTTTGCCACATAAGAACTGCTACTAACTCACGATTCTCTACTTATTTTCTCTTTCTAAAAGCGCTATTGAGATCTACCCTATAGTTCTTTACAACAAACCTAAGAGGATACCACATATGGGAATCGAGTTGGAGCCTGATTCTGAGGAATTTGCAGTAGATTATGGGTTAGTTAACAATAATGATAATTGTGATAATGTTTGATTTGATTATCATATCAACGAAAGTGAAAGAACTTTGAATGAAGAGTAGGAGTTGGAAGAGGTAAATGATAGAATTCAATGTGGTGGGAGGGAGAATTTGAATTCAGTGATTGAAGGAATTGAATAAATTAATTTGAATTCAACAATTGATAGCACTATATTACTTTTACTGACGTACTATAAAAGATATTTTTCAAAAAACAAGATTTTGAATATGAAAAATTTTATATCCCAGGAGCTTCTTTTACAAACATGTGGCTTCACTATTTTTGGCAAAGTACATGTTCATTTGAATACATGGACTTTAAACCAGTTAAATTTATGTGCTTTGCATTTATTATTTTCGACAAATAATGATTGACATGTTTGAATAATCATTGACATATGTGACTACTTTCTAAATATTAGCTTTATAGAAATACTCACACCACTATTTTGGTGTTATATCTCGAGAACCTATGGTATCGGTCATTAAGTTGAGACCTTTTAGATAGAGGTCATCATTCTCTTAAGTCTTTCATCTTGTCATTTGATCTACCTTAGAATGTCTTGGGCTGAAAAGATAAATGTTTGAAGATTAAATCTTTATAATACTATTCCTTATAGTATCAAAACACACAGCAAAAGAATAAATATGTTGAAAGTGTTAGATAAAACTAGTTGCAGGTACTGTTATTTAGAACAATAGTATTTCAGAAAAGAAAAACTTATCGATCGAGACTCGTGACAGCACAATGTCCTAAAGTGAAATTGCCCGCCGTAATTTGCTGCGACCTATTTGAACAATCACTCCCAGGATACAACGATCGAATCACTATGTGCAGCAATCACAAGTGATTTCAGAACTCTCAAGGTTACTTCAGAATAGCGTATTGAAAAATAGATGAATAAGAGAAGAAGATTTGTTTTTTATATAAATTGTTTCTGTGTTTTATTCTGAAAAAATAACTCAAATTTATAGAGAAAAAATATGCATAACTTCCATAGGGATTAATGAAGAAAAACTGAAACTTTATGAATTTCATTATTTCATAAGAAACTGCCTCAACAGTCAGAAATAAAATTAATTCGAAAATGATTAAAAAATAAATAATAAAAATATTTATTTTAATCAAAGAAGCCCAATGCCCTATCAAAGACTATTTAAATATGCGCGTGGAATGTGAATCGAACCACCGACCTCCCATGTAAATTCCACATTTTCCACCATTTGGGCACTTTACATAATTTATTTATTTCTTTCAATTACAACAGAAAGTTCCCTTTCTAAATTTTGAAATAAAAATAAAGTATTTACGCAATTTGTTTTGTTCGCCATGAGTAAGCATCGAATTTAAAAAAAAAAATGGTCGTGCGTCTCAGGAAGTGGTATTTGGGGAGAGTAATTTGGAAGTGGTGAACGTGGAAGCAATTACTAAAGCAAAATTTGGGAAGAGGTACAGTTTCCATCTTGAAGCTTTGGCTTGAAAAAAATATTGTTATGTACATTCAGTTGAACTGGCATCAGCAAGAAAGTAAAAGTTGATCCAAAGACAGCATATTGGAATATTGAACATGAAAACCGTGATGACGCCACAAATTGGTGAAGAATCTAGTCGTTGAAGTGAAGTTGGAGTTGAATTGGTATAAATACAAATAATTGTTTTCGATTCAATCCGTAGGACTCGCATGTCGCAAATCCCTTCTGGTACATGAGATTCATCTCGATTATTGATTCTTTATCTATCTTCTCTTGTAAAAAACAGAGTTACTTAAATCTATAATTGATCTACAAGGTTAATTTGTTTTGACAATGAAAGATCATGCAAATGTGTGGTTTCTTGGAGCTTTTCTTTAAAAATTCTGTAAATGTCGGTGATAGCTTTCATTTTTAAAATTTTCTGTCGGTGAATTGGTTCTCCAATTTTCATTTTCTGTAGTTGAATTGATCCTCGGGTCGGGTAATGCAAACACAGGAAGAAGGACAAGAATCCGTATAAATTTGATAAATCCTAAGTATAACCATTTTCTCTAATCAAGCTAGATACCAGGTACGAAGAAGGCCAGAATCAACCCAACAGCTGAAACTAACAAACATCATGAATTCCTCCATCTTGGGTATGCTTTCTGTTTCAACTGGATTAATGGAGCAATGGAATTCCCCCATGATCACCAAACATTGGCTGTCTTATGTATGTATAGTTTTATATATTTAATTTTTCTTTTCAATCTTGGACATTCTAAATCTAATAGATGGTTGCAAGATATATCTTCCAATAATCCCATATGCTCTACTCTCTTGGATCAACTTTTACTTTCTTGCTCATGCCAGTTCAACTGAATGTATAAAATAATATTTTTTCAAGCCAAAGCTTCATGAGGGAAACTATACCTCTTCCCAAATTTTGCTTTACTAATTGCTTCCACGTTCACCATTTCCAAATTACTCTCCCTGAATACCACTTCCCACTTGATATTCCGTGTTTCGTCATCGCTTTAAGGTATATTGTCATCTTCGGACGAAGAAATCTCAAAGAAATTGAAATATCTCCAGTTTGATCAATTTTCGAATTCAAATTAACTTATTCAATTCCTTCAATCACTGAATTCAAATTCTCCCTCCCACCACATTGAATTCTGTCATTTACCTCCTCCAACTCCTACTCTTCATTCAAAGCTCTTTCACTTTCGTTAACATGATAATCAAATCAAACATTATCACAATTATCATTATTGTTAACTAACCATAATCTACTGCAAATTCTTCAGAATCAGGCTCCGACTCGATACTAGCCGCTTGAAGACTAGCCATGGAGGGGACTTTAGCTGCCAAGACCTGAGCCAAGTCCAAATTCCGGACCCAATCCTCAATTGGAAGCGAAACATATTCCAATATATGGTATCTGTTGACACACAAAAAATACTCAAATTCACAAGGCCCAATTCGATGGTCCAAAGGGTGTGATTTATTAGAAGAAGTATAGGCCCAAATGTTGACACTAGAATGCGAACGCCCAACATAAAACACCCGAAACATAATAGCCCATTAAGGGCGGTGAGAAGGGAGTTAGGTGACTGGGCGATAATTAAGGTACTTTGGACGACTAGACAATTACTAAGGCACTAGGGCGATCAGATGAATGCAAAGACAATTGGACGACCAATCCAAATGGGATTAAAGAAGCAGTTAAAAGAAATCATGGGAGTTATTGAAGACAATCAATAGTGGGTGACGATTATACAACATATTGGGCAGCAGTTATTCCAAGCAAGTTGCAAATCAAGGGTGCAAATCAACAATTCAAACGGTGGAAGCAATTGTAGGCAATTTGTATATATTGTAAAAACTTAGGCATTTTAAATGATCAATCGATCAACTCTCAAATAGAGATTATGTAATTTTCTTTATCTTCAATTTTTCTTGTCAAAATCTTAGTATAGTTTGTGTGCTTGCGTCCCTTGGAGGCGTTTTGTTTCCACTGCAAATCTTCATAAATAAAGCACCCTCGTTGGGACTTTGTCTCAAGAGGTTTTGTTCCTTACACATTCGTCTGATTCCACTTTAATTGTTAGCGAGAGAACCCGCACGAAATAATTTGGCACGCCTGGTGGAACAATTTTGGTTTGTTTTGAAGATACAAAGTGAATCATCATGCCTCACAAGAATTCCGATAAGGAACCACTCGCAAGTCCATTTCAGGTAATAGAGCCACCTTTTGGACCATCCACTTCAAACTTGAAGGGTGGAGGAATGACTAGTTTGTGTAATAGTAATGGTATATCAAACTATGGAGTAAACCTAAATGTATTAAACTTGGGTGGTAACCCAATTGCAAGAGACAACGTCCAAAATAATGGACAAAGTTCCCCACATGTAAATGATGGGGGAAATACTCAGGCCAATAATAATAAAGGCCCAAATAATGGCACATTTGCCACAAACACATTTCCAAACGTTAGGCCTCAAGTGATACCATTAGGAAACCAACCCATAGGCGTTCCTTATGATCCCGACGTCGTTCCTTATGATCCCGACGTCGTCTTGAGAGATCAAATCGCTGAAATTGTGCGTGACCAAATGGCCGTAGGAATACGCCCTTGTATCAAGCCTACTTACACAAAACCATACCCTGATTGGGTGGATCAAACATATCCATGACCTATGGGGTACAAAATACGGGAATTTTCATTATTCACTGGCTTAGGAGAAGTTTTTACCTTAGAACATATAGGGTGATTCACTTTGTAATGTGGCGAAGTAACCGATAACTGTAAGATAAGATTATTCCCTAGTTCACTAACAGGGATAGGTTTCTCATGGTTCATCAACTTGCCGCAAATCCTGGACAGACATAACAATAGTTAAACACAATTGTTCCATGCTCTGTTTTACAAAATCGAATCTAAAGTAACTCTGGTTGATCTGGCTAATTTAAGGCAATTGCCTAATGAATGGGAAGAATATTTTCTCCAAAGGTTCAAAATAGTCAGGAGTAAATGTTTTGTACCTTTGCCTAAAAAAAGAATTTGTCAAAATCGTTCAAAGTTGCTTAAGTTTCGTCTTAAAAAAGAAATTTTAGGATAAGGAATTCCCTGACCTTTTTCAATTAAGCGCTAATGTGATTAGATATGAACGTCTATTAAGAGAAGAACAACAAATGAAAAATTCTAGTAAGGGGACTTACTATAGAGACCCAAATTTTGATGTTCATATGGTTGATAATGAACACTATGACCGGGATGAAGTATGTTTAGCCGAACTAATTAAAGGGGATTCATATGCTTGCCCTATAGCGGCTGAATCAAACACAATGGTGAAAGACGAGCCTATGGAAGATAGAGATAAAAAGGCTAAAATATTTTGGTTCGATGTGACTAAAGCTGACCTTATATTTGATAAATTATATAAAGATAAGCAGATAAATTTGAGCGATAAGCATAAGTTTCCAAGTCCTGAACAACTTAAGGGAAAAAAATATTGTAAATGACATAATACATGTTCTCAAACGACTAACAATTGCTTGGTTTCAACATATGTTACAGGATGTCGTTGAGTCTGGACGAATCACTTTTGAATCCAAAAAGAAGATGGTAGTGGATGAAAACCCCTTTTCACAGCCACTTGGGGGTGAACATGATAGAGACCGATTTCCAAAATAAGTTGTCAAATTTCAAGTTAGTCATTGATGATGGAAAAGAAGATGTTGAACAACACCCTAATATGTTTGGACGACTCAAAGGGAAGGAGCCCAAAGGGGATGAAAATGTTTTATGTGCCAGATGTAAGGGAGAGGTAAACAAGCCTGTAGAAGAAATCAAAACATGAGGATATTACAGTAACCCCAGTGTTGTACCCGATTTCTAACTCGTCAGGGAGCGAAACATGTCAATACGTAGAAGGTCGACTTTTGAAAAGCAGTTTTGATCGACAAACAACATAAGGACGTTCAGACCGCAACCACGTCAGGAAAATGTCTAGCATTCATTCCAACACAATGCAGGATGAGTCGTGCCTTTCAATGATATGACTAGGACACAATAAAGGCATTTCCAGAAAAATTATGGGAAGATGATGAGGCGGCAGTAGGGATCATCACCTCTTGAGGCACCTAAGATGATCAAGGTGGCTAACCAAAATGTCCTTTGTGATAATAAGGGGAATAGCATAGGGGAGTCAGTAGAGAAAGTACCAGAAGATTCTGCTAGAAGGTCAAAATTTGAACGCAGCAAACAAAGTGAAGATGAAAAAGACCCAGGGCAATCTGCTAGTATTCAGTTTGGAACACTGCCTCCGATTATGGCTAATAACTTCTTAATGGCCAATGAATTTAAGAATAAAGAGAATACAGAGGATGAAAGAGAGGAAAATGAAGAAGAAGCTTGCGTACTGATATGCAAAGAAGGTCAAATGTCTCAAGAGGCATATGAAGAAGAGGACGACGACATGACAGACATAGAAGAAGAAATTGATTTAGATGTAGAAGGAAGAAAGCGAGGGGTATAACTCAATAAATTACTGAAGCAATTATATCAAGAGGGCATCCTTGAAGTATATCTATTGGGCAAACCATCCGGACGTGCATTTGACTTTTATGTGCTATTTGGAACACCTAAAAGGAAATTAAGAGTGCCACGGTGTGTAAAGTATGGGTCACCTCCTAGAATACTTCCTCCTCCTATTGGATGATTTACAGTGGGAAATTACGGGAGAGAAATGAAAGGAGCAATCAATGTGTGGAAAGTCCAAAAGAAGTCTTACAGACCGACATGGCAGGAGAACTCAGTGAGTAGAGATAGATGCAGCATAAAATGTTATCTTTAGGAAACCTTCTGTAAAGTTAACAAAACATTTGAGGCCATTGTATGTGAAGGCCCAAATCAATGGTATCTCGGTATCGAAAGTTGATGAGTTCCGGAGTGGCTCGACGAACGTTGACCCGTTGCACATGCTCGTAGGACCAATAACGAGGCAAAGACCCAAAAGAATCAAGCAGGCAATGCAAGGATTTATGCAAGTGTGGATGGACGAGTGTTCGAGTGCAAAGACCTCATTTACGTTGCAGAACAAAGTGGAAGAGGAGCCAAAGTTATTGCAATGCATTAGGATCAAGGAAGGACAAGAAAATAAGGCAGAAGTGGAATCACGGCCGTAACACCTCTTTCACGGCCGTAAAATCGTGTTGGCGAAAATTGAACAGAAAGGCCATTACGGCCGTAACATATCATCTTACGGCCGTAACTGAAGTAGAAGGACTCACGGCCGTAACCAGAATTTGTAACTTTTAATTTTGTTCAGAAGGTCTCTAACGGCCGTAAAATAAATTGTCACAGCCGTAACATATGTTTTAATTTTTTAATCCGTAGCATTCTTACGGCCGTAAACTCATAAGTCACGGCCGTAATTTAGCGCCTCGAATTAAAACCTAATTTCAGCGTTTAGTTTATTTTGCAATTCTAGTTTATTTATGTTTCTTTATTTTGTTAGCCTATATATATGGCTTTATTCAGCATTGTAAAACACAACTTTTATTCTTGATATTAATGATATTGAAGGTGAGATATTCCCTTAATTTTCTTCGTGTTCTCGTCGAACAAATTGAACTTATCAAAAGGATTTGACAACCTTTGGGGCATTCCCCCTTTGTGGTTCTTATCTCCGCATCGTAACGGGTTTTGGGTTTAATATACCCATAGTTCTTGCGTCGTGAGGTCGGGGTTGCATTGTTACCGTCTACTATCTTGGATTATAGAGCTTTCCGGCGTTTAATTCCGCGTGTTCTTGGTGATCCCCGTATCGGATCACATCATCTGGTATCAGAGCCTGTCTCTAAATCCAATTATTTAGTATTCCAGTTCTTTTTCTTTTATTTCCAGTTATTAATCATTCAAAAAAAAATTCCATTCCAATTCTTGTTTCTTGAAATTTCTCCAGAAAATTCAAGATTTGCCAATTTCTGTTTTCTTGTTCTTGATTATTCTTGTTGAATAGGATATTAAAAAAAAAAAAAAAAGGAGATAGTTGTTGATTTGAACAAGAAATCAAGAAAATAATCTTTGGTAAATCTTTCCAACAAATCCTTGTTTCCATAAAATTCCTTATTCTTGTTTCCATAAAACTTCTTCTTGCAATAGAATTCTTGATTCCATAATTTCTTTCTTAAATTTCCTAATTCCAATATTTTCCATCAATTTTCCTTATTTGCACTTGGGGTTTATTCCACAAGGACCAAATCCGTGACTAGTTTGGTGGGTTCTTTGAGAACGTGGGAAAAAGGGAATAGAGAGGAAAAAGGCAGAGTGGTGAGATTAATAGAGGGAAAAAGCCAAATTGAGTGATACACGAGCGATAAAATACGTGAGTATCTTTATTTAAATTTTTCTCTTTTCCTTTATTACTAACCATGTCACAGAAGGAAGTTTCGTCGACGGAAAATGATCTTCAAGATTTCAAAATGCTGGCAATGGTGGAGGAACGTTTTGCAAAACTGGAGGCGAGGTTGGATGCCAAGTTGGAAGCAAAATTTGGTCCACAATCCGGCGTGAATGTGGAAAGGGCTACTAATCCGGGGGAGACACGAGGTGCGGGAAATGTTCAACCACGTCAGGAACAACCGCGCAATTTCCCTAATTTACGGAGACCACTAAGGTATGACTTCAACCCACAATTTAGAGCTAGGAATGAACGTGTTGAGGTTGTTGATAGTGATGAGGATAGTGGTGAATTATCTATTACTAGTGTTGGTAGGAGACGAGATCGGGGAGAAAGACGTTATAGGGGATATAAGCATGATCGTAGGGATGATGTAGATGGACATGTTGGTAACATTAAAATGTCCATTCCCTCGTTTTAGGGTAAGAGTAATCCGGACTTTTATTTTGAATGGGAAAAGAGGGTAGAATTAATTTTTGATTGTCATAATTATTCTGAAGTTAAAAAGGTTAAATTGGCAGTCGTAGAATTTACCAATTATGCTATAGTATGGTGGGATCAATTGGTTACTAGTAAAAGGAGGAATGGGGAGAGGCCAATTGAAACTTGGGATGAGTTGAAGGCTCTTATGAGAAAACTATTCGTGCCTGGACATTACTATAGGGATCTCTACCAAAAACTACAAACTCTTTCCCAAGGTAGTAAGAGTGTGGAGGATTACCATAGGGAGATGGAGGTTTCCATGATTAGGGCAGATATAGAGGAAGACCCGGAGGCAACCATAGCTAGGTTTTTAAATGGTTTAAATCGAGATATTGCTAATGTTATTGAATTGCAGCATTATATCGATTTGGAGGAGATGCTTTACATGGCCATGAAAGTGGAGCGACAATTAAAGAGGAAGGGAACTTCAAAATTCTCCACAAGTTCCAATTCTTTTGGTAAGTCTACATGGAGCGGGACTTCTAAAAATGATGGGGTTGTGCAGAAAAATAAATTTGAGGCACCAAAGGGAAAAATAGAGCCACCCAACAGAGGTAAAATTGCTTTTGATTCTCAAACTCCTAGGACTAGAGATATTCGTTATTTTAAATGTTCCGGCTTAGGAAATATTTCTTCACAATGTCCAAATAAACGAATATTGGTTATGCGTGACGGGGTATTAAGTTCGGAGGATGAGAAAGAGGGAGAAGTGGAGGATGAGTATAAGGATATGCCAGCTCTAGAGGATGTTAGTGAAAATGATGATGGGGACTATGCATTAGCTAAATCACTTGTCACTGGGAGAGCCCTTAGTACTCAAGTTAAGGTGGAAGAGTCGGGTGAGCAGCGAGAAAATATATTTTATACTAGGTGCTTTTTGAATAACAAGGTGTGTAATTTGATAATAGATGGTGGTAGTTGTGCGAACGTTGCTAGCACTACTCTAGTGGAGAAATTATGCCTACCTATACTAAAACACCCTAGGCCATATAAGCTACAATGGTTAAATGAATCGGGTGAGATTAAGGTGAATAAACAGGTGGTAGTTGATTTGGCGATTTGGAAATATGAAGATAGGGTGGTTTGCGATGTGGTACCCATGCATGCGGGGCACATCTTGTTGGGAAGGCCATGGCAATTCGATATGAAGGTTATTCATGATGGCTTTAAAAATAGGTATACCTTCACTAAGGATGGGAAAAATGTCAAACTAATGCCGTTGTCACCTCGAGAGGTCTATGAAGACCAATTGAAATTAAAAAGTGAGGAAGAGAGAAAGATGGTCAGGACCACGATCCCAGAAAAAGGAGAGTTGAGTGAACAGAAGAGGGTCGGGACCACGATCCCGGAAAAAGGAGAGTTGTGTGAAAAATAGAGAGTTGGGACCACGATCCCAGAAAAAGGAGAGGGTGTGAAGAGTGCCAGTAAAAATAAAAGAGAGAAAACAAAGGTGAGCTTCTACGCAAAACAGAGTGATAACACCAAAGCTATTTCTACAAATAAACCTGTGATTTTACTAATGTACAAGGAATCTCTCCTTGTACTTGATGAAGCTAACCACTCTCTCCCCAGTTTAGCTGTGTCTCTTTTGCAGGAATTTGCAGATTTATTTCCCGATGAGATTCCTAGTTGGCTGCCGCCAATTCGAGGGATTGAACACCAGATTGACTTCGTGTCGGAACAGTCATTCCAAACAGGTCAGCTTATAGGAGCAATCCCGAAGAGACCAAAGAGCTACAAAAGCAGGTTTAAGAGCTGTTGAAAAAGGGCTATGTTAGGGAAAGCATGAGCCCATGTGCAATATCAGTTCTGTTGGTACCAAAAAAAGATGGGACTTGGAGGATGTGCATGGATTGTAGAGCCGTCAACAATATTACAGTAAAGTATCGTCATCCCATACCTAGACTTGATGACATGCTTGATGAACTTTATGGTGCTAGTATGTTTAGTAAAATAGACCTTAAGAGTGGTTATCACCAAATTCGTATGAAAGAAGGTGATGAATGGAAAACCACCTTCAAAACCAAATATGGTTTATATGAATGGATGGTTATGCCGTTCGGCCTCTCAAATGCACCTAGCACTTTTATGAGATTAATGAATCATGTCTTGCGTGCTTACATTGGTAAATTCGTTGTGGTATACTTTGATGACATTTTGGTATATAGTAAGAACTTAGGTGATCACATTGAACATTTAAGATCTGTTTTGGAAGTTTTGAAAATTGAAAAACTATATGCTAATTTTAAAAAGTGTACTTTTTGCATGGAAATGGTAATTTTTCTTGGTTTTGTCGTTAGTGCTAATGGTGTTGAGGTAGATGAGGAGAAAATTCGTGCTATTAAAGAATGACCAACTCCCAAAAGTATTACGGAGGTTAGGAGCTTCCACGGTTGGCTGGGTTTTATAGGAGATTTGTTAAAGACTTTAGCACACTTGCAGCACCACTCACAGAAATAGTCAAGAAAAGTGTAGGATTCCATTGGGGGGTAGCACAAGAAAATTCTTTTAAAATGCTTAAGGATAGGTTATGTTCTGCACCGGTTTTGGCTTTACCTAACTTTAACCAAACCTTTGAGATTGAATGTGATGCATCAGGAATAGGTATTGGAGCCGTTCTTATGCAGGAAAAAAGGCCGCTTGCATTTTTCAGTGAAAAGCTGAGTGGGGCAGTTTTGAATTCTCCTACCTACGACAAGGAGCTTTATGCTCTTGTTCGTGCCTTGGAGACATGGCAGCACTATCTATGGCCAAAGGAATTCGTCATACACACTGACCACGAGTCACTGAAACACCTCAAGGGACAAGGTAAGCTAAACAAAAGACACGCCCGTTGGATGGAATTCATTGAGACTTTTCCATACGTCATTCGCTATAAGCAAGGTAAGGAGAATGTGGTAGCAGATGCCCTTTCTCGCAGGTACGTACTTCTAAACTCTTTAAATGCGAAGTTGCTTGGGTTTGAATATATAAGAGGTATGTATGCTAATGACCCTGATTTTTCTATCATTTATGCTTCATGCGAAAAGAGTGCAATTGATAAATTTTATAGGTATGATGGCTATTTATTTAGAGAAAGTAAACTTTGCGTGCCTAATTGTTCTATGCGTGAATTGCTAGTGCGTGAGGCTCATGGTGGGGGGTTAATGGGACACTTTGGTGTTATTAAGACATTAGAAACTTTACAAGAGCACTTTTATTATCCTAAAATGAAAAATGATGTTCACCATATTTGTGAAAGGTGCATAACTTGTAAGCAATCTAAGTCTAGAGTCTTACCACAAGGTTTGTATACACCTTTGCCCGTACCTAATGAACCTTGGGTAGATATACCCATGGATTTTGTGTTAGGTATGCCTAGGACAAAAAAAGGTAGAGACTCGATATTTGTGGTGGTAGACAGGTTTAGCAAAATGGCGCATTTTATTCCTTGTAATAAAACTGATGACGCAACAAACATAGCTGACCTATTCTTTAGGGAGGTTGTGAGACTCCATGGGGTACCTAGGAGTATTGTGTCTGATAGGGATGTTAAGTTCCTAAGCTACTTTTGGAAAGTCTTGTGGGGGAAGATGGGTACTAAATTATTATTTTCTACTACATGTCACCCGCAAACTGATGGCCAAACGGAGGTAGTTAATAGGACATTAATCCAACTTTTACGCACGATAATAAATAAGAATTTAAAAAGTTGGGAGGAATGTTTGCCATTTGTGGAATTTTCTTATAATCGATCTGTACATTATACTACTTCATGTTCACCTTTTGAAGTTGTTTATGGTTTCAACCCGCTAACTCCTCTTGATTTAATTCCTTTACCTGCAGATGAACGGAGCAGTTTGGACGGGGCGAAAAAAGCTAAGCTTGTGAAAGAGCTTCATGAGAAAGTGAAAGGGCAAATTGAAAAGAAAAATGAGCGTTATGCGAATCATGCCAACAAAGGTAGGAGGCAAGTGACGTTCGAGCCGGGTGATTGGGTTTGGGTGCACTTGCGAAAGGAGCGATTTCCAACCCAAAGAAAGTCTAAGTTGCAGCCAAGAGGCGATGGACCTTTTCAGATACTTGAAAAGATAAATGAGAATGCATATAAACTCGATCTTCCAGGTGAGTATAACGTGTCTGCTTCTTTTAATGTTGCTGATCTTTCTCTGTTTGATGCAGGTGATGATTCGAGGACGAATCATTTTCAACAGGGAGGGGATGATGAGTTTCGGAGTGGCTCGACGAACGTTGACCCGTTGCACGTGCCCGTAGGACCAATAACGAGGCAAAGACCCAAAAGAATCAAGCATGCAATGCAAGGATTTATGCAAGTGTGGATGGACGAGTGTTCGAGTGCAAAGATCTCATTTATGTTGCATAACAAAGTGGAAGAGGAGCCAAAGTTATTGCAATGCATTGGGATCAAGGAAGGACAAGAAAATAAGGCAGAAGTGGAATCACGGCCGTAACACCTCTTTCACGGCCGTAAAATCGTGTTGGCGAAAATTGAAAAGAAAGGCCATTACGGCCGTAACATATCATCTTACGGCCGTAACTGAAGTAGAAGGACTCACGGCCGTAATCAAATTCTCACGGCCGTAACCAGAATTTGTAACTTTTAATTTTGTTCAGAAGGTCTCTTACGGCCGTAAAATAAATTGTCACGGTCGTAACATATGTTTTAATTTTTTAATCCGTAGCATTCTTACGGCCGTAAACTCATAAGTCACGGCCGTAATTTAGCGCCTCGAATTAAAACCTAATTTCAGCGTTTAGTTTATTTTGCAATTCTAGTTTATTTAGGTTTCTTTATTTTGTTAGCCTATATATATGGCTTTATTCAGCATTGTAAAACACAACTTTTATTCTTGAGATTAATGATATTGAAGGTGAGATATTCCCTTAATTTTCTTCGTGTTCTCGTCGAACAAATTGAACTTATCAAAGGATTTGACAACCTTTGTGGCGTTCCCCCTTTGTGGTTCTTATCTCCGCATCGTAACGGGTTTTGGGTTTAATATACCCATAGTTCTTGCGTCGTGAGGTCGGGGTTGCATTGTTACCGTCTACTATCTTGGATTTTAGAGC
Organism: Ligustrum vulgare; assembly: GCA_963555705.1. Taxonomy (NCBI): domain Eukaryota; kingdom Viridiplantae; phylum Streptophyta; class Magnoliopsida; order Lamiales; family Oleaceae; genus Ligustrum; species Ligustrum vulgare. The sequence continues at coordinate 14,438,582 of OY743173.1, read as the reverse complement.
TTTCCGGCGTTTCATTTCGCGTGTTCTTGGTGATCCCCGTATCGGATCACATCAAAAGTACTTATTGATAACGGAGCAGCCATAAATACTATCCCGTCCAGAATGATGAGAAAATTTGCAAAGATAGAAAATGATATGATCCCAACAGAGGTTATCCTTACAAGTTTCAACAGGGGAGTGACTTCAGCCAAGGGAGTAATACCATTAGAGATAACTGTCGGAATAATCACTAAGACCACGTCTTCATTGTGATAGACGGTCCTACCAGTTACAATGTGTTGTTAGGAAGAGATTAGATACATGGAAGCCAGTGCATTCCTTCATTGCCCCATCAATGTTAGGTGTTTTGGAACGATTAGGGAGAAGTAGAAGTTGTACAAGCAGACCACAGAGCTTTCATTGCAGAGGCAAATTCTGCAGAAAGATTCACGTATGAAGGGAACTATGGGCCCTTTAGGATCATCCAAGATGGGGAAGAAACTCAGATTATCTCAGAGAGCGAAGAAACATATTCATTAGATGCTCTTGATGAAATCTTTAGTCAAATGAGGCCAAACATAGTGGCCCTTGAGAGGCCAATAATTGGCAAAAGGTTAATCGAATGAGCTTGATGGACAGTCAACAACAAGAGAGTCTGACCGATATGCAGACCTTTAAAGCCAAATTGATGGCTTTCAATAAAGAGCGTAAGGAAAGGATTAAGGAAGAAGTGGCTTTAGATGCATTGAGGAGCAACTTAGCAGTATTTGAGTTAGACCAGAATGTTGGCTGAGAAATCAATAAGGTAAATTACTTAGAAGAGGAAGTGGCTACTAGCGACCTAGATGATGAAGCAATGAAGATTAAAAAAAATGGGCACACTGAAGCACAAGATCCTTTATTGAAAGTAAACATTGGCGACGAGGGGGAAAATCATCCGACGTTCATTAGCCATATGCTTAGTCAAGAGGTACATAATAAGTTAATCACTTTATTAAAAGAATATAAAGATTGCTTTGCTTGGAAATATGAGCATATGCCTGATCTAAATAAAAATCTAGTAGAACATAAATTACCAACCAAGTCAAATTTTAAGCCTCACAAACAACCTCCTAGGCATTTTGCTCCTAATATATCACCTGAAGTAAAGAAAGAAATAGAATGATTGTTAAAGGCAAGATTTTTTTAGAACAACCAGGTATGTTGAATGGTTATCTAATATTGTATCTATGTTGAAAAAGAATGGTAGTATCAGGATGTGCATAGATTTCAGGAATTTAAATATAGTAATGCCCAAAGATGAATATACAATGCCTACGGCAGATTCTTTGGTAGACTCAACTGCTGGACATGTAAATTATTCCTTTATGGACAGGTATTCTGGATATAATCAAATTTACATAGCTGAGGAAGATGTGCATAAAACTTCCTTTAGGTGCCCTGGAGCTTTGGGGCGTTTTGAATGGGTGGTCATGTCTTTCGGCCTGAAAAATGCTGGGGCCACATATCAAAGAGCGATGAATTTAATCTTTCATGACATGATAGGCGAATTTGTCGAAGCCTATAAAGATGATATAGTGGTCAAATCACTTAGAGAAGAAGACCATTTTGAACAATTGAAACGCTCATTTAAACGAATGAGGCAGTACAAATTAAAATTGAATCCTTCGAAATGTGCATTTGGTGTTAGTGTAGGAAATTTCCTTGGCTTCTTAGTATACAAAAGAGGATACTTGATAAGAATAAGGCAAAAGCCGTATTATAGGTCAAATCGTCTAGTAACAAAAGGGAGTTACAAAGATTCTTAAGACAAATAAATTTCTTAAGACGTTTTATCTCCAATTGTGCAGGGCGAACAAAAACTTTTTCGCCTCTTCTAAAGCTGAAAAATCAGGACAATTTCGTCTGGAAGGAAGAACATCAAAAGGATTTTGATAGCCTGAAGATGTACTTGTCAAGTCCACCCGTCCTTGTGTCAGCTATCCTAGGAAAACCAATGAAAGTCTACTTATCTGCTGAACAAGGATCCATAGCCGAAATGGTCGCACAAGAAGACCAACTTGGTGAAGAAAGGGCAATCTATTATTTAAGTAGGCAGTTCACAAAATGTGAATGTAATTATTCAGTTATTGAAAAACTTTGTCTTGCCTTATACTTTATATGTACGAAATTGAGGGCCTATTTACGGCCTGTAACTGTTTACTTAAATTCTAAAGTAAATTTAGTTAAGTACATGTTCTCTCGTGCTATTTTACATCAAAGAATTGGCCTTTGGACCTTGGCCCTAGCAGAATTTTAAATACGATACATACCCCAAAAGCCAATTAAAAATCAAGCGTTGGCTAATTTTCTGGCCGACCATCCATGCCTAGACATGCCTGAAGAGATTGAATTGGAGGTTGACTCGTCTAGTTTAAAACCCTAGATTTTATACTTTGACGGGTCAAAAACTAGCGAAGGTGCAGGAGTAGGAATAATATTGGTAAACCCATTGGGGGGTTTGTTATAAGCTTGCTTTCACTCCGGAAAGAATATGTGCCAACAATCAAGAAAATATGATCACCCAAATGGGAAGGACCATATAAAGTGTATTTCCTAACAGACTATAAGATTTATCAATGGTGAATATTCGAAGAAGTGTGTTCCTACCTTATGGGACAGTGAACAAATATTATTGAGGCAATTAGATGATATGGTGCAAAATACCAGCAAAGCGAATAATTAATCTCATTGATAAATTGGTTGCTGTTATAATGGAAACTGGATGTCGTTGCAAAACAAGCAAAGAAGAAAAAAATGTTGTCCTACAAAAGCAAGTAAAATTACAGTTTGAGCCAAAGAGAACGCGTATGTCCCATAAGTGCCTCCCACTCTGCACTCTGATTTTCAGAGGTAGCAGTCAATTCGGCCATGAGCCTTTCATCAACATTTATACTTGAATAACGCTCAAGCATGGATTTGGCTCGTTCAAGTTCCAGGGAAGCGTTTCTCTTTTTAGCAGCTAATCTAGCCTTGCAATCATCCATTTTTGCATGGAGCTCCTTCATCAACTGTCAAGGATACCATCAGGTAATCCTCAAAAATAACATCAAAAGAAAAACTTATCGAGGATGTTTTTTCTTTTCTTAAACTCATCTCGAAGGGACTCTTTCTCATACAGTACGCGTATATATTGAGTCTTCTTGTCTTTCAAATCTGTGTTTTTGGCTAGTAGGGAACTTATTTCATAGTGGACAGCTTTCAAGGCCAGTTTGACATCATATGGAATGTTGAGCGATGGAATTTCAAGTGCATGTGCCATTTGTATACTTAATCGTTCGAATTTATGTTATTGACTGGAGGCACCAGCTGCAATTATGTCTGAGTCCAAAAAAGAAGTATATTGAAGGACTGATTGTTTAAGAATCTTCATGTTCTCCTCTGATGATGCAGCAAGTATGGGAGAGGAACGATTAGTTGGAGAACGAGAAGCACTTGTTGTGCGGAGCTGTTCCCAAGTGCTGAATAGATCCTGAATTGAGCGTAAAACAGCATTAACATCCTCTAAAAGAGAAATGTAATCGTTTAACATTTTCATTACAGTAGGTAAATGAAAGAGTAGGAAAAATTGATATGGAATGTTTACCTTATCAGCCACTCTTGGAGGGGGAGATTGAGGCATATTACTAGATGATCCAGCCAGGCTTGAAGCCTTACCTTTGTCTGGGCAATTATCCCCCACCACAACAGGCAAATCTACATAGGAATAAATTGCAATGAGTAAAAGAGTAAATGATGGAGCACAGAAAAGTTTTAATACACTATACTACCTTATGGCTCAACATGTGAGGGGTCAACGCCTTTAAGAGTTGAAGATTCCGTTTGGACAAGCAAAGACCCTTAATCCTCGAGCTCCTTCTTAGATATCCGCTCTTTGGACAACTTAGATGGAGAAAGAATTGGTTGAGGAAAAATGTTCACGGAAGAAGTCTCGCTTTTCTGAAAACCCAAGCAAAGCATTAACATATGTTTTCATGGGTATGTTTGATAGACAAGCAAGACTATAGACTCAAATACCTATCTCCTAATAACAAGGGGAGCATCATCATCATCTTCGGGCATATCAAAAGAAACTGAAACTAGTCGTTTGCAGCTAGAGAAACCTTTCATTACTCTAACTGGAGAAGATGAAGCAAGAACCATTGCAGTTTATCTACTACGAGTGGATGGGGAATTTGGAGAAGGAGGCCTAATTGATAAAGGGAGAGCACAAATTGGGGAAGCATTAGGAATGCATAAACTTTCAAGTAAGTGGAAAGCGCGATTGGCATCATTTGAAAAAAAGCCGTGTTTCACAGATGGCCAAAGTTGGTCGAAGAGGGGATTGACAACAGAGGTAAGACGAAAGGGCACTAAAGCAAAACCATCGGATAAAAGATTGTCACGAGTATTGATGGCCCGAGCCTCTGTTTTGCTAATAGTATGGAAATGCTCGGTCAAGCTTTTAGAGAAACAGGAAGGGACAAGCCATGTTTGGCCGAAACTGAGTTGATGAGCAACAAATTGGGGAGCATAGAGCTCAACCTTTGGTTTGGCATTTGTTCTAGTAACAATATCATGGAAAAAACCTTTGCCAGTCAAGTATTGGACCCAAAAGGGCAAGGAAGTGCTTACGTCATTCAAAGTAAGGAGAGGTTGCACATAGAGAGAAACTTGATAAGCAGAAAAAAGGGAAAAGGTAGGAATTGAATGCAAATTGTAAAAGAAGGTAAAAACTTCTTTGCTTGACATTTTAACAGGGGCCAGACGATTGATAGTTAGCCCGTAATAGTTAACAGAGAGAGGAGGAGCTAATGGAGAAGTATGCTCTCAACCACATTTGAGCAAGCCAAAGAGGCCCACTGCCAGTTGGAGATGCATTATTTCTCAATTGGTGTTAGAGAGAAGCCATGCATCTATAGAAGGCATATAAGAATAAGGAGCAAAGATTCAGTGATCTGCCACTCGCTAATTCATGCTTTCAACAGTAGGATTATTATTAAAAAGCTCTTGCATGCCTGAGTAAGAATCAGTGAATTTCTTGTCAAACTTTGGGGTAACATCGGTAACCAAGATGGCGAGAGATATTATGTCGCCCAAAGGTGGGAGATTTACTAAAGCACTAACATCCCTTAATGTAATGGACATTGGGTCAAGAGGAAAAATGAAGGTATTATATTCAGCAGACCAAAAACTCAAAGCAATGGAGGAAGAGAACAAAATCATAAATTGGAGGGTGTAAGGCAATTTCTAATAGGTTAGAAATTCTAGCACGATCAAAAATTGCTTTTGTGGGACCATGACCCATCATACATGTGTACCAAAGGCGAAAAGTAGTATCATATTTTGGCCATGTGCGGATACTTTTTTCACAAATTGGCTTTAATGGAAAAGGGTTCAAAAGGGGGGGGGGGGGTTTGAGTACAAGGAAATAGTTGGTCCACGGAAACTCGCCCAACATAATCAGCATTATTAAAGGATGGGCCCAGAAAGAATTCATGATTGTCAAGGTTGGCTGGCAAAAGGGAAGCAGGGTTCATGTATGGTTTAGCAAGGAGTTCTTGGAAATCCTCAAAAGTAATGGAATTTTCTGATTGCTTTCCCGTAGCCGGCAATCTTTTCTAGAAGAGCTGAACTTTTAAAGAAAATTACAAGAACATGAAGGTTTGAGTGAGAAATGAAGACGATGAACAGTGCCCTTTATAGAAGAGAGAAGATACAACAATACCGAACGTGGATGATGCGGTAGTACTGAACGTGGGTAATGCGGTGCAATAAAGTGGCATGTTTTGCTGTTTATATGGGTTACGTGATATTACATTTTGGGAATACGGAAGGACACCATTAAACAAGATAGGTTCCAAGCATCGCGGAAAGTAAATATGTAGGAATATGGCACAAGATTAATAAATGTTCGATAACCCGCAAGTGCACGGGTCGCGCAAATAATATAGTGGACCTGAGTCCAAGTATTCATCGCACAGAGATTGTTGTATATTGTATTTTAGACTACTACCTTAACCGGAACAAGAAATTTGATTGAGTTGAGAATTTTGATTTTAAACTTAACTGAAAAAAAATAAGAAAATTTGTTTTTAAAAAACTATAAAATGAATATATTAGAATTGAGAATCCACATTAGTTCCATCAATTATGCATTACTCTCCAATTGTCTAATGATAATTCATGTGATTTCGAAAATCCATATTCCTAATGTTATTAAAACTCCCTTTCGGACAAGCATTAACGCATATTCCTTTGCACAACCCAACTATATTTCTATATTGAATACGAATGTACAAGAAAGCATTAAAGAACTGTGAATACTATTGATGCGAACCCCTTCGGTATATTGACCGAAAATTCCCACAACAATTTTAATACCAACCCAAGAAAGCTAAAGTGGTAAAAAAAAGGATAAATACCTTAACCCAAGTTTAAATCTAACCCAAAATTCAAGGATTAAACTAACCCTAACCCAATGGGTATCAACCAAACAAATTTCAAGGTGGGAAAAATAAACAACAATACAAGAATAATAATACTCAAGATATAGTTGATTAATTTCCTAATAGATACAAGATCAAGAACAAGGGTTTACCTCACCCATGGGGGACTCTCTCAAGTGCTTCATCATGAACAACCAAGTTAATGAGGTTTGAAATGAAAAATGTGGATATAAGGTACAAAATGGGTAAAAAATGTAAATTCGAAAATTGTAAGATAAACCCCGTTTTTGTGAAACGGAGTGTTTCGATCGACTGAAATGGTCGACCGAAATTATTTCGGTCGATCACAGGGTTGACCGAAATGGGATTTTCGGTTGACCAACCCTCAGCCAAACGCGACTGAGGCTGCCTTCAAAATTCTCTGCAGAGTTTCTGTCGACCGAAGTGACTTTCGGTCGACCGATCTTGGCTGAAACTCCATTTCTTCAATCTTTGGCTCCAACTTGATTCTTGGATTGTTTTTCTTGACTTTAATTACTTGTTTAGCCTCGAATCTTGAACCTCCTTGGCATCGGATCTCGTCATGGGTCCTACAGGCTTTCGCATCGAGGTTTGACTTTCTCTGTTCTCTTCATCCCCTCCCTCTTGAAAATGATTCGACCTCGAATCTTACTTAAGTGCACTGTCGTGAGACTCCTTGAACTTTGATCTTACAACATTGTGGATTACAGGTTCGTGTAAGGAAGTTGGACCTTCGCGATTCTCATCATCCCTCCCATCTCAAAAGAGATTCAACCACGAATCGGCACCTACAATAAAAATAGAAAATTCAGACACAATAAATGTAACTGAAATTTCATACTCACCGTGCAAAATCAATTTGTAGGCGTTGCCAAGAGCTTGAATTGTGCCAACAATGCAGAGTAGAAATTGGGACTTTATTCGATCAGGGGGTTGCTCCTTCCACAAATAGAAACACACCCAACTATCGGGGTCAAAGGGAATATGCTTCCTTCCATGGTCAGCTTTGGAAGTATGTTGTTCACCGGCCCCATCAAATGGAGGATCATTCTTCCCGAAAAGGGGCTTAACAAAATTTGTCTTTTTATGTCCACCTAAACTAACATTTCCATCAATAAAGAAGTGCATCAAGCTCAAAGGAGTTAGTAGGTTATGGGCCATAAGCAACATCAAGTAGAGAAAATTTGCTAATAAGATGAGCAATTAAATTGCAGGAAAATTTAACAACTACAAAATTAACACCATCCTTCGAATATGGCCAATAAAAACATTCACAAAATTTTCCCAAGGCCCCTTTGACTCCAAATTGTCTCCCCCTACATCCACTATGTGCCTCTCTCATTAGTAACTCCCACATGACACATTTAGGAATGAACAATCTAATATTCTAAAACAAATAATGATCATGTCTATAAAATTCATCAAAATATAGCTCACCACATGATTCATAAATGTTAAACCATTTCGGATTATTAGCTTGCAAGCCCATAATAAGTTCATGACAAAAAGATTTGGTATTTGAGCAACTAGGAATGAAGAGTTTGTTTTCACAACATAAAAATCCATTTTGTCTATAAAATTTACCACATGAGACATGCATATTAGACATAATCGGGTCGTTAACATTTATGTCTCTACTACATTCAAAATAAGGAAATTTGACATTTAGGCAAATAGGCACACACAAGTATTTGGATTTACAAATGAGGAATTTATCATGCCAACGACCTTCATTGAATGCAATATTTTCACACGACAAAATTTCATTTGTCAAGTCCACATCAATGTCATACAATCCCTTAATGTAGTCCAAATATAATAACCTTGCATTTAAGGAAATGTTAGGAGTATACCTCCTAGACGTTGCACCGGTTACCACATTTTCTTTACATTGATTGTATTTGTTGTGGTAGAAAAATATCTCCATAAAACTCTCCCACTCGGCATGACTTTTGACTTTTTGGTTGCTTTGATAAGTAGGTCTCATAATCTCCTGCAACAAGGAAGTAACCAAGGTAGGGAGGGAAGTGTTAGAATATTCAAGAGTAAAGAATATTTTGGTGAGATCTCTGCTCTAAATTTTCTTGGCGGCACTCATTACTTTCTCACCTTTTTCTGATGTAGAAACCTCAACCCTCGGTTCTTCTCTTACCTCTCCTTCTTTTGGAGTCGGGGCTCCAACCCTCATTGCCTCTCCTTTTTTTAGGGACGTGGCCCCAACTCTCATACTCTCATTTTGCTTCTCTTTTGTTTCTTCCTCAATTGGCTCAATCAAATTTTCCTTTTCTTTCTTCGTTTCTTTTTCTTTCTCCTTTTCTTTTTCAAACTCCTTTTTGAGTTTCATTTGATCTTTATGAACTTCCTCCAAACTCAAAGGTAGGAGCACCACCTTTTCCCCATTTAATTGGAAACTATACCGGTTCTTCCTCTTATGTACTACACTCCTATCACCTTGTCAAGATCTCCCCAAAATTACGTGTGTAGTGTGCATGGGAACTACATCACATAACACTTGGTCACTATAGGTTCCAATGTTGAAAGTAAGAAGAACTTGATCACTCACTCTCACCTCCCCATAGTCACCCAACTTTGCAACACATAAGGATTATGATGTTTCATAGCCGGTAATCCCAATTTCTCAACTCTACTAGCACTCACCAAATTAGTGTCAATCTCCCCATCTATCATGAGACTACATGGTTTATTACTCACTAGGCACCTAGTTTAGAAATTATCCTTCCCATGTTCCTCCATTTCATTAGTATGGGCCAAAGATTGTGGTGGCCTAGCATTCATCTCCTTCACTACTTCTCCACTTTTACTCATCCCTTGGAGTGATGAACTTTGCATTCTCACACTATCAATATTTTCATCAACTCCATTTCTCCTATCATCTAATCACTCTCTTCTTTTCCTATTCATACTCCCATTTTGTTCATCATCCTCCTCATTTCTCCAAACATCCCCACATTTACCCCCTAACCTCTTTCTTATTCTTCCTTCTCATTCTCCCATCATCCACCAAAACATCTCCACATTTATTTCTCATTCTTCTATTATCTCTTCCCTCTTCTCCATTATTAGTTGATGTACTCTCCCCTTTGGTTGCTAACTTTTCTAACCCTCCCTCAATCTCCTCTATTTTCCTAGCCATGGTGATTGAAAAAGTTTGCAACAATTCATTCAAGTCTTGAGTTTGAGTATTGGAATTTGACGTGGTGTGCAAGTGTGAAAGTGTTCTCATTTGCTACAATTTGGTCCTCAAACCTTTATTGCACCTAAATCCATCAACTTCCAATTGATACAATTGAGTCTCTGAACTTTTGATTTCTTCCAAATTTGATTTCTTCTTCAATTTTCTTCCAATTGGCCCTTTGATTAGCTGCATCAACTCTTGATTAGCTGCATACTTTGACACTTTTATCATCCAATTGCTTGATTTTGGCTTCAATTCCATTGTTTTCCTAATTTTGGATTATTCTTGAAATATAAACAAATAATAACAAAATAAATAATAAATATTCTTAAATAAATAGATAAAATCCTATTTTTAGGATAGAAATAAGTGATAAAATACACTTATCGACACTCCTAAACTAGAACTATTGTTCGTTCTTGAATAAAATAAAATATAAATATAAAAATAAAAATGCAATTAAAATGTTTTTGTTTTTGTTAACTTATTTATCATGCGCTTCAACAATACAAATTAACAATTCACTTTAGAAGGAAATATGAACAATAAAATTTATTTTCATTCATCTGATGCTTGATTTCATTGTGTGTGTGTGAATAGCCAAAAATCGAATGCAAACTCATGTAAAAATATACTTGACACTGTGTGACTAGTCATGCAGAAATAAACTCAAATCCCATGTGGTCAACAATGATTTTCTTTTGATTTTTCTTACATTCTCATGGATGATCATAACCTTACTGCTTTTCTCTCATATCCAGAGGTCTTTCCTATTGATGTAGTTTCTAAATATGTATAAATTGCATTTTTCGACACAAGACAGTTGGGATTAGACAAGTATGCACGACAAACCAAGAATAATTAACAAAGTGTTAGGGATTTCAATCAACCAAACTTTTACCATTTTCATTCCATTTTTCTTTTATTTGGACAACTTTTTTCTTTTAATGTCCTTGTCTTTTACCATCTTTGTGCAATAATTTTCATACTTGCTTTCTATATGACCCCTGTAGCGGGTTTTAGGTTAGCAGCTCCCAACTCAGTTGGGCTTAGGGTACCAGGTTCAGAGAACCCCTCAGACTTAATTACCCGAGTCATAAAGGCTTAAAAAGAAAAGTTAAAGATGTTTTATTGTCTTATGTGTAAGTCCACTCTCTATACTTGCTTTCTAGTTGACCCATGTAGCAAGCTTTAGGTCGGAAGCTCCCAACTCAGTTGAGCTTAGGGTACCTGATTTAGAGAATCCCTCAGAGTTAATTACCCGAGTCAAAAAGACATTTGAAGAGTGAAATAAGACCTTCAGCATTTTTCTGTTTTTATGTTGGTTATTATGGTATATACATGTTGATCAAAACCCCTTATACTAAGGATTCAAAATTAAAAACTTTAGATCTTCAATCCATCAATGCATACTCATACTAACCTTCCCACCCCCAAACTGCTTCTTGAGCAGTTTGGTTTTATATTTTAGGTCGGGATCTAATTCCTTAAGGTTTTGAATTTTTTCAATCAATTATATGTTCAACGTGCACAAGTTTACCCCACAAGTATCAAGCATCTCCCTACACAAGTTATTATTCGAAAGTGGCTATGTGCTTATTGATGAAAGTCTTACATGGATAAATGTTAAGAAAAATTTTAGTGCACATGTTGCCCAATTTTTTAACTAAAGTACAAAAATCAGTTCAAATTATGTCATAAGCAGTAAATAAATCAACAAAAATTTTCAAATTTTTAAATCACTTTTTATGGTTTTTTCAATTTTTCAAATTTTTAGGAATTTTCTATCCAAAATTGAATGAATGTTTACATAAAAATACATGAATGAGATTCCCACTCCCAAACTAGAAATCTACATTGTCCTCAATATATTTCAAGAAATAATAAACAATTAAGTACAAAATAACGAAAGGGGTCAAGTACTTCCCGGATTTGGAGAGATGATTTTCTCATTTGAAGGTTTGACTTGAATGCTTGGTTGGATGAAATGACCATTTACTTCCTTTTCCATGTTTGGATTGAAGTGTCCTATGATGATATGTTTCTTGCAAACAAGAATTAATGATCACTAGAAGTATAAATATCACATAGGAACTAAAGTAAAACAACACAACACACTCAAACTAGGACTGATAAAAATTTTGAAATTTTTGAAAAATGGTTGACTACTGACTTTCAGCCCATCGCCTCGAAAAAGTGAAAATTTACCGAGACATATCTCGGACATATGAAATTACATAACTTGGTCTACAACATATTAAAAATTCATCACATTTGGAATTCATATGGGTCATGAAAAAAATGCGACAAAGTAGATGCAGTGAAGCTGAAAATGTGGCCTGTGGTGCATTGGTGCCTGCAATGGTCATGCAATGAGGTGCTATGTAGTGCAATGATAAGTTGAGTTTCATGCCTTAAATCAGTGGAAATAATAATTGAATAATGCACAAATGATGTATAACATGTAGTGAAGGTGATCATCCAAAAAGATTTGCAAAAACTCAATAAAACATTTATTGAAACATTTTATCGAACACCTTTTGTGCATATGAAGAAATCAAGGAATTGTATAGATTTGGAATGTTGAATTGAGCCAAAAAATTTTACCTATAAACTCACAATTCAATATCTCCAATCTATGCCTAATCCTATCTCCATTTATTCACAATCCAAAAATTAAAAAAAAAAAATTATGAAGAACATCCAAATTATGCATGATTATGTGAAATGGTGGAATGTACCTTTAAATGTTTTAGAGGCAATGTAAGGCATGAATTTGAGTTGAGATGACCCACAAACACAGGGGACTAGTTGGGGACTTAATGTTTGATGATTTGGGGGAGGAAAAATGGGTGTAAATTGGTTAAAATGGAAGAAATATGCTATATATAACATTTTGCCGGTTCTATCCAGGAAAATACCATGCAACCGCACGGTTGTAACACCGTGCGACTGCATGGTGTTAATGGACAGTGATCTGTGCATTTTCAAAATTTGAGTTTTGGACCCTTAAATGCTTTCAAATGCATGCAACTAACTTTTAAACGTTATGTTCATGTCCTAAGCTAGATGATCAAGTTGAAAATTGTGATGAAAAACAACAAACAAGTAGAATTGCAAGTAAATATTGAAATGCTTAAACATGCAAAACAGGGGCAATGACAATGCAACTAACACGTCAAAATGTGAATTCTAAACATGCTAGCAATCTCAAAATGCAATGTAAAGCAATTAAACAAAAAAATAACTCAAAAAAAGCACTTCATTTACAATCTAGAGCTAGACTTTTTGTTAATTGATTCACGGGCATCTGAAGAAAGATTTGGATGCCTTGCCCATCTTTGTTCGTTTGGATTTGTTCCACTCTTCATTTGATCTCCAAGCTTGTGCCTTACCCCTTCCAATATCATGAGATTTTCCTATTCCATCAAATTCAATCTCAACCGAATAGACTTGCTCCTCCTCAAATGGTTTAATCACAAAATCTATTTTATTACAATCAATGAAGTTGAGATAATGTGTTTTAACCACTTCGTCATTGATGTCCACTTTTCCATGTGATTCTTGTGTGATTAACTTGTTAATCACCTTAAGCTCATCTCCTTTAGTTGATATCTCCTCAGATTGAATAACTAGTTCAATATTTGAATCCATGGGGAATGACAAGTCTTTCCTTGTAATTCCCACAAGTGGATCATACCCCCATTTTTGAAATTCACTCCAATACATGGCATCTCCCATAAGCATATCATCTTCATCCAAGTTGGCTAGCTTCTGATAGTATTTTTCAATCACATTTTCACTCCATAGTGGAGGACCATCTCCCAAAAGAGCGATGTCCTCATCCCAATCATTCGGTACACACTCATCAAAGAGCATGTGACTTGCGTCCGACGTGTCGATCACTTGTTGTTGGCATTTCAAATATTCTCCAAATACTATGAGCTTCGACGTGATCAAACTGGTCATTCTCAATCAATGGTGAAATTAAATATACCTCGAAAGATAACCAAACATAAAGAGGCTTAAAATTGTGGTGGGTAACCAAAAGTCAAAATAAAAACGAAAAATAAAAATAAAAAATAAAAATAAAGCAAATAAAAATCTGAATTAATGAAAGTAATCTAAAAATAAATTTAAACTACAATCCAGACAACGGCGTCAAAAACTTGTTCGCTGACCGCAAGTGTACGGGTCGCGCAAGTAATATAGTGGATGTGAGTCCAAGTATCGATCCCACAGAGATTGTTGTAAATTTTATTTTAGATTACTACCTTAACCGAAACAAGAAATTGATTGAGTTGAAAATTTTGATTTTAAACTTAACTAAAAAAAAATTGTTTTGTAAAAACTATAAAATGAATATGCTAGAATTGAGAATCCACATTAGTTCCATTAATTATGCATTATTCCAATTGTCTAATGATAATTCACGTGGTTTTGAAAATTCATATTCATAATGTTGTTAAAACTCCTTTTTGGACAAGTATTAACGTCTATTTTTATGTTGAATACAAATGGGCAAGAAAGCATTAAAGAACTGTGAATACTATTGTAGATAACACAAAGCATGGAGGGTATATTTCTATCTCATATCGGACTTTGTGGCAATTTAAGCTAGTCTAATGAATTCCTAATCTTTCGAACTTAAGAAAACATAACCTAAAATCATACAATTGGTGATCAAGTAATTGCATAATAAGAAAAGCTCGCATCAATTGCTCAAACCGTGAATTAATTAAATTAAACATCAAAGTAACACATAAAATCCGGAATTTAATGTTTCATCACAATTCTATCATTTAAAACCTAACCTAGATACATAATTGAATAAAAATCACAAGAAAAATGGATAGATGTCACCCTATCCATCCCTTGATCTTCAGTCTTCAATTGTGTTCTTGGCGTGGCATGGATCCCTCGGCACTTAGGCAGCATTTTGGCATGAACTGAGCAAGTTGGGAACTCCTAATTCCGTGCCTTATGCCCTGTATTTATAGATTCTCCCGAAGGCTAGGTCAAAAATAAGATAAATTTACTGAAAATCGCCCAAAAAGCCCATCAGTTGGCCTAGCCGGACAACCATGTCTCGCAAGGTACAAATTGGTGCGACAGCATGGTTATAAAAATTTCGACTCTGTTCCTTTTTTATGCGATCATGCCACAGTTTAGATTTTACACCATGCAACGGAACAGTTATAAATTCTCCATGCAATTTTCTCTTTTCATTTGCTACAATTTGGTACTCAAACCTTTATTGCACCTCAGTCCATCAATTTTCAATTGATACAATTGAGTCTCTGAACTTTTGATTTCTTCTTCAATTTTCTTCCAATTGGTCATTTGATTAACTGCAGCAATTCTTGATTTGCACACTTTGACTCTTTTATCATTCAATTGCTTGATTTTGGCTTCAATTTCATTGTTTTCTCGATTTTGGATTATTCCTGAAATATAAACAAATAATAACAAAATAAATAGCAAATATTCTTAAACAAACAGATAAAATCCTACTTTTAGGATAGAAATAAGTGTATAAAATACACTTATCAATAATCAATATTAATTTTGCCATATTGGGGGATAATTGTTGACACCCAAAAAAAATACCCAAATTTACAAGGCTCAATTTAATGGCCAAAAGGGTGTGATTAATTAGAAGAAGTTTAGGCCCAAATGTTAACACTAAAATGCGAAGGCCCAACATAAAACACCCGAAACATGATAGTCCATTGAGGGAGATGCGAAGGGAGTTGGGCGACTGGACGATAATTAAGGTGCTTTGGGCGACTAGGCGATTACTAAGGCATTAGGGAGATCAGATGAATGCAAAGGCAACTGGACGACCAAGCCAGATGGGATTAAAGAAGCAGTTAAAAGAAATCATGGGAGTTACTAGAGAAGATCAATAGTGGGTGATGGTCGTACAACGTATTGGACAACAGTTATTACAAGCAAGTTACAAATCAAGGCGGAAAATCAACAATTCAAACGATGGAAGCAATTGTAGGCAACTTGTATATATTGTAAAAACTTAGGCATTTTAAAGGATCAATCAATCAACATTCAAATAGAGATTATATTCTTTAACTTTACTTTTTATTGTCAAAATCCTAGTATAGTTTGTGTGTTTGCGCTCCTTGAAGACGTTTTGTTTTCACTGCAAATCTTCATAAATAAAGCACATCTCATTGAGACTTTGTCTTGAGAGGTTGTTGTTCCTTATACATTCGTCTGATTCCACTTTAATTGTTAGCGAGAGAACCTGCGCGAAACAATATCCTCTTAGGTTTGGTGTAAAGAAATAGGGCTTTTGGAGAGAGAAAATTAGTAGAGAATCGTGGGCTAATAGCAGTTCTTATGTGGCAAAAATAAATGGTAGGATTGCCATCTGTATTTCTGTTGAGACGTCAGAGTGAATGTTAACAGAGAGGGACGGAATCCTCTGCGGTGATGAATGAGAACCATTTTAAATAGATGAGTGACCGTTGAGAAATATTTGTAAGTTGAGTGATCAATTAAAAACGTATTACTAAGTTCAGTCACCGTACAAATATTTTACCCCCACATTCTGACGAGTTAACTGTACTCACCGTACCAATCTCACCGTATTCTCTTTCCAAAAGTGAACCTCTCACGCACAAAACAAAACCCTGTAAAGGAAGTCGCAGTGGTGTCTGTCGACTGGTGTGTGCGATCGTGTGAGACTGTGAGTGAACAATGGAAGACGAAGTTCAGCCACCACCAATGAAAGATTATTTTGCTGAATTACGGGAGGAAATGAATTTCGAGGTTGAGTCGATAGAAATGGAAGACGATTATCTCGAGTTCACACTAGCTGAGGTAATTTCGGTGCCTATATTATGCATCGGTGAATTGAATTTTACAGTCAAGCCTTCAAAAGTCAGTTATTTTATTTTTATTCAAGATTTTTTACTTAATATTGGTGCCTATAAACTGAACTGTAGTTTTTTAAATTAATCATGATGTACTGCAAATTATGTTTGTCGCATGTCTTGAATGTGAGCATCAATCTCAAATGCAGCTCTGATTTTCTTGACTTAATTTTTGCCTCATAAAAAGTATATTTTTGTCATTTAAGCTTAGGCAGTTGAGCATTCGTGTTGATACTGGTATAGAACTCTTACGGCGTAAAATTTCTGAATATTGTGGTCTGCGCATCTTGTGCTGCGATTTTGTTGATTTCCTGTTACTATTAATCAGCATAGTTGTGGATGAGGCATTGGCTTGAGTAGAATTGTGCCACAAGTGTTATAATTAGCTCTTAAGAATGGAAATAGTTTCCATTGTAAGTCTCAGAGATAAAAAAAAAAAAGTGACGCTTTTTGGACTTGTTCTGGAAATGCGAAAAAAAAAAAAAAAAAAATTCAAATTTTAGACATGAGTCGAATTATTTTCAAAATTTTAACCAGTCACAACATATAGAGGAGAAAACGTTTGTTTTTACAGGTAGCTAAAAAGCTTTGTTACTGCTAATATGTGAGGATTACACTATATAGAGTAGCATACCCCACTTTATATAACAATACTGACTGAGCACTGTGAAACAAGTTGTGTGTCTCTTTTAAGCTGGAAAATGCAGCAGGTACACTGCATGCCCATCAGCTCTACGAACTAAGGCCCTGTTTGATCACACAAAATTTTCCATGGAGAATGGAATATGTTTTCCAATTCCCACTTTTGGTTTGTTTGTTTGACAAAATTTTCCATGTAAAACTTTTTCCTTGCGTGGGTCACATTAAGCTCATTCCTTGTTTTCAAGGAATTTGGATTCTTGCCAAAGTGGTGGGAATCCATTTTCTTGGCAAAATGGAATTCAATTTATTTTTTTTGCATTTTGGTCATCAACTTTTTTATTGGCATGATTTTATACTTTTTGCATTTCATTTCCTTTCATTCTTAAATTTTTTGCTGGAAACTTGTCAAAACTTTGAACCAGGACTGAGATTGCTTGAGGTATATATGGAGGAATCAGAACATGAGATCTTATTGACATTTTCTTAGAGCACATGGTTGGTGTTACGGTATTTTTTGGTCACCTACGGTGGTTTCCGTAACACACGAATTGTTTCCCTTTGAAGGGGATTTTTGTCCCAAACTGGGCACGTCCCCAAGGATTTGAACATTTGACCTCATGATTTGAGGATTGTGAGAGCATCTTTGGTACCACCTCAGGTGACCAAAAAATACCATAACAGTTAGTATAGTGTTTTAGTTGTAGTCATGATGCATTTTGGTTCAGCTCATTCTCTCATTTCAATAGTTGGAAAAAGCTAAACTTCGTATGTTTTTCCTTTCTATCCTAAATCTGAACACTAAAAAATTAATTTCTCTTGATAGTATCATTTCCAAAATAACAAAACTAGAGATACAGGTATAACAGCAATGACAAAAAGGGTGCTAGTCATATAGTTTGAGTACCATGGTTCATTGAGACTTTGCACTTTCTTCAACAGATTGTGGAAATGGAGAAAAAATTTAAGGAACTGAAAGAGAAAGCATTCAGTCAGGTGATTTTTCAAGAGCTTGCAGCGAAGTTTAGGTAGGTTCTTTCCTTAGATATATCTCATTACTGCACTGATTGAGATTAACTGAGTGCTTCAGACAGTATTTCAGTTTGTGCTCTTCACTTCATATTCAGTTTATGCTTTTTCAGTAAGAAATTTTTCTAAAATTTTAATTTATTTATTGTATGTGTTGTATGTGCAGTTGCTCGCCTTACCGATCTGAAAAATCTTCTGTGAAATGGGAACAGGTGATTTTTAGTATTTAATTTTCTTGGTTATATCATCAATTATATTCTTCTGGGAATAAAAAATTGTTGTAGGTGCGAGGATGGTTCCAAGATAAAGAGAAACGTCTTGAAGCTAATGTTACCTCATCTTCTTCCTGCAAAGAAATTGTTGCTTATACAAGTCCTGCACCGAAGAGGGAAAAACCTAAAGGTTTTTCAATATTTTCTTCAATAAATGATGATTAGAAAATGTATATTAAAGCTTATAAAGCTCAAAATTCATGACTTTTATACATTTTTGTTTTCAAGGTGATTACTCTAACTGAATCCTCATCATGATTGTCCCAATAAGTACTGGTTATATGCATATCTAGCTTCCTAAAGGTTATACAGCACCTGTATGTGGTTTCACTTTCACCCATTTCAGAATATTACCCCGTATCCTTCCTTTCAACTTCACTAGTATGAGTAAATGACTTATTAAAGCTGGTATAAAATTAATGAATAATTTGTATTGGGGAAAAATGGAAATGCCTGAAGAAGGATGATAAGTGACATGATGACGCTCTTCTTTTGAATTTTCTTGTCTCTCTCTCCTTTTTATTTATTTATTTATTTTTAATAAATATGTTTGGATCTTCTATGTTATCCTTTTACTAATATTTTTGAAGTATTTTGTAAATATTGTGTCAATATTTGTTTAGAATGCATGATATTGTGTTGGAGAAGACCAACCCCAGCTTATTTCCTATATTCATATAGCTGAATGTTACGGAATTTGATATGAAATAGCAATTAATCAATATATGGATTTGTTCGATAATATTAGTTCTTTTAGCTAGCTTTATTTTCTTATACTAGTTAGGAATTTAATTTGTTCTTAGTTGGCATGTTACACTGTCATCAGACATTTTTTTGTGAAGCTAATTTTTCTGACTTAATATTCTGACTTAACATTTTTGTTTAATTTTATTTTATTTTTGAATAAGCGATACTATTTTCCCTTTTGATTGTCTTTTAGTGGTGTAAGATTATTTTCTTTTAAAGAACAAACAATTCATATGCTGCTTCAAAAGCAATTCAGTGGATAAGCGTTTCAACAACCTGCAAGTTATTTTCCTCAAATCATTTTAATGTGTAATTGATAATGATTGAGCAACTTATAATTTCCTATAAATTTCCTGTCTCTGTTTCTCCTTTTTCCAAATATTCTTGATTAGCAGTCCCTTATCCATCTGAACTTTCATTGCATTGTTCGAATTTGCTTTCACAAGAACTGAACATAAAATTGAATCATTCACGATTATAATTTAATTGGGGCTGATTTGAGCTTTGCAAATTAGTGCCAGTATCGACAATTTCTGCTGATGATGCGGCTGTGGCGCTTTCAAACTTGATTATTGAAGCTAGATCAGCAAAAGACTATGCTTGGTGAGCACTCAAGTTCTTTTCAGTTGTTTCCATATGTTTTGATGGTGATCGTCCTTAATCCACCTGCAAACTAATGAGTATTCAATTTGAAAAGCAGAATTTCTTTCTCAATTTAAACTAGATCTCAATTAGATCTTGGACTCAATTATTTTCCTGTGTTCGTAACCAAAAGTTTTTTGTTATGATAACCACACATCTTTCAGGATGATTATTTTCGCCTTTTTCTTCCTTTACCCCCGATATCAATATGTGTTTCTAGTCAAAATTATAGAAATGTGAATTCTCCATAGATACATGTATTCAATTAAAATTCCGAATTTCTATTGAAATTAAATGAATTGTGCAACTAGCATGCATGTGAAAAAAATTCGATGTCTGTGGCATAACTGATTAAACTGCTTGTATAATTCAATATTATAAAATGCAGTACATTTTACGTACATCTGCCTTTGTCTCACATCATGGTAATTTCAAATTCTGCTCGTCCTAAATATTGATCTTTTGTTGTTGGATTTATGGTTTTGTTTCTGGTGGCTCTTCATGTATTTATAGAAGGTAAAACTTCCAGAAATTGATATATATAAGATGGACATTGCAAAGGAAAAATGAACTTTGAATCAACCATACAACGAGACAAATATCTTCAATGTCCATTTAGTTTATGTATCAAACAATGGCATTCCAATTACAAAAATGGAATTTTTTTTTGCATGTCTACAACATAAAATGCCAAATCTATATTACTTTGTTACTTGTTTACGTAATTAGAAACATCCTGAGAGACAGCTTCTTTTTATGGTTTCTAGGTTTGATGTTGGTTCTTTCCTCAACTACAAAGTCCTTAGTTCTGGGGAAGTGGTAAGATTCTTCCATTTCATTTCTTGTTGGTCTTCCTTCATAATTGCAACTCCTGCCTCAACAAACCAAACCACTCTGAGATGGCTTTCTATGTTTTATTTTTCAATTTTCAGTAATTTTTATATGTTGGGTTTCTTGCCTTGTAGCTGACCAGTTCGACCTTATGATGATGATTGCCTTTCCAATTTTTCAGTTAGAGTTTCTTGTATTTCTGCATTTTTAAAAAAAAAAAAAAAAAAAGAAAAACATAAAACCTTATGAACTTTTTTTGACTACATAGTGACAAATCCGTATGCTTTTTCCAAGAAGTTGAGAACTACTATTTGGCCTTTATGTGCTTCAGTCAACGTCAGTGTCTGTGTATCTGCTAGTGAAAACAGAGATTCAGTTGATGTTAAGCCCTTGTTTGGTCTCCAACCAGGTTTTTTTCAACTTTTCCTTCAAATTCATGTTCAACCACATATTTTTGTGGAACCACCACTTTTCACACTTTTCAATTACTTTTCAACCACATATTCTGTTAAAAACCTAAGCCTCTGTTTGGCAGACATGTTTTTAAACATGTTCTATACTATGCAATTCCCCAAATCACTTTTTGACCACACATTTTATGTTTCCACTTTTTAACCACACATTTTATCTAGAAAACATAAAAAAACATGTTTTTAAATAAATAAATAAAAAATTAACAAACAGACATTAAAACTCCCCAAAAACTACCTACACCAAACATGCAATAAACTAGAAAAGTATTATATCTTAGAGAAATTTGGGTTTGCAGTTGAATTTTATATTGAAAAAGAATTGATTGATTGAGAGTTGATAGTGCCAGAACTTGGAAGTTTTGACCTATTCCTACATGATCCAGAACTAAAACCTAAGGTGGCGTTCTGTTTGTAATTTATTTTATATTTTCATTTTCGAAAATGTTTTGTGTTTTGTGTTTTCATTTTTGTTTTCAAATTTGCTGAAAACGCGTTTGGTTTGTCATTTCTTAAAACTGTTTTTGAAAATGAAAAGCTGGAAAACACGTTCTGTTTGAAATTTTGCAAAACACTATTTAAACTATTTTTAATTAATTTGCTTGCAGAATACTACTAACTCCAACTCAAATTTCCTTTCACAGTACACTAAAAATATGGTTACATGCAACACACTAATGTGAGCATTAAGAGTATATTAACACAGCTTGGTCAGGTTCGGGACTTGAGAAAGCTCTACTTCAATTAAAATCCAGAAAATGCAAGTTCTTTCAAAACCACTAGAGTCCATTTATTATTGCATTTTTTGAAATATAACAACAAGAATTCTCATTTAATTTTTTTTTGTAATGTTGATATTGAATTCAATAAAATTTTATTTAAACTAAGTTCAAGTTAGGATAATTCTCAAAAAAAAAAAAAAAAATTCTTTATTTAAGCTTAGTTCCAAGCTAGGATAATTCTAAAAAAAATAATAAAAAAATAAAAATTTTATATTAAGCTTAGTTCTAAGTTAAGATAATTCTATATATATATTAAAAAAAAAAAATCCCAAAACGCGTTTTCCGCGTTTTGGACATTTTTTGTCGAAATACACACAAAACGCCCAAAACGATGTTTCGGGCGTTTTTCGTTTTGTGTACAAATTTTTTTTTTTGTTTTCCAAAATGCGTTTTCGAAAATGGTAAAGAGAACGCGTTTTTAACGTTTTCGAAAATAAAAACAGAAAACGACCTCAAAACAGTAAAGAGAACAGGGGCTAACCTTCTCTCGTTTATGCAATTCAGAGGAGATGCCCTTGCATCTTTTGAAAAATCATATAGGACCTGGTTGATGTAGAGTTTTTAGAATATTTTAGTGGGACGTCATATTTTTGGAGAATGCGTGGTTAAAAGGTAGGGAAAAGCTTTGGATCCATGTGCAATTAATTTTATTGGGAGAACGTATGATTGAAAATGAGTTTGTGAGAATTAATTTTAAACCATTTGTACAAAACGGGCTTAATAGGATCGGTATCATAATACTATATACTGTGGTAATCGCGCAGTCAGTTGAATGAATTTCATTGTTCATAATCGAATAGATACAAAAAATTCATTACAAATTGTTAAGCCCTCTTTCGATAAAGGAGAACCAGTCTGCTTTTTACGCTGATCTGAAAAGTGAAGAATTTGGTTTTGGTTGATCATCCTTGGCTGTAGATAATCCCTCCCTTCATCTATCCTTTGTATAATTGCATAGAAAAGAAAAAAATGGAAAATAAAGAAGCAGCATGAAAAAACGTCAGAAAACTTCTTTTCCATGCAAACATGCAGGCACATGGATGCTGCCTCGACTACATCCTACTGGCCATCAGACCCCCGACGGATCTGTTAGAACTATCAGACTGGAGACAATAAATAAGAAAATTGAAAATGGAATTACCTTAAATATTCATAGGATTATGCAAATATAGGACTTGTTCATGATCTACAGAGGGATTTCACTTGGTAATACGAATTTTTGTATTAATATGACAGGCAGTTCGTGTGAGATTTGCTGGCTTCAGAAAAGATGAAGATGAATGGATTAATGTAAAAGAGGCAGTACGTGAACGTTCAATTCCATTACAAGTATCAGAATGTCATAAGGTCAATGTTGGAGATCTTGTACTCTGCTTCAGGGTATGCTTCAGTCCTTATTTCCAATCACATTTTGCCTCTTCATCTTACTGTAGTATTCTGTCTTGAGCAATTAAAAGCTGCACGATTCTTTCCTCTTTCTGGGACTTTTTCAGTATTAATATAAATTACAATAAAATATAGGACCGATCTTGATGTAGATTTTCTTTCTGATAAAATATGTTGTCTTTCCAGGAAGGTGAGGATTACGCACTTTATTGTGATGCCCACATTGTAGATATCCAAAGGAAATTACATGATATCGAAGGATGCAGGTGTATCTTTGTGGTCAGATATGTCACAGATAAAATGGAGGTCATTAGCCTTTCTCTGAGCACGTGTTATCTCTGAATTATCTTTAAACTTATCTGGCTAAATTAGATAAAATGGATCTGGGACATGAGAATCTTAACTGAGATGTCTGATAGCAAAATGGTCCTTCTCCAAAAATTCTAATTCCATGTCCAATTATTTTCTGTTCCTAGGGTAATATTCGATGCGTTTTAAAGAACTGATGCTGGGTATGTTCTGATAGTGTCTCTCTGTGATACCAGGACAAAGTGATGCTTAACAAATTATGTTGCAGACCAACATCATCAGCCAACACTTCAACTATCGACTCCGAGCCAGTTGTGATGGTCGAATGAAATTATTGAAGTATCAAAATAAATGAAGGAAGAAGGCATTAGCATTAGAAAGACTACGGAGGCATTCCAGGCCATCTTGGTCCGTGCTTTATGGCATTTCCCCTTCAAAAAAATTCATACTCGCAAAGGATTGTTCATGGAACTATTCGAGATTCTTTGGACGGTATAGAACCATCTAATTTAATTCGTTCTCAATAGCCATGAAATGATCATCTCAGGGTGATTCATTCGTTGACTGATGATTAATTTTTCGTAGTGGTATTGGCTAGCGACATGTAAACTATTCGTGTTGGACAAGGTAATCATGAAACCTTGACAAATGTATTTTTTTTCCTTCAACTAGCATACCACCTAAATTTGGGTATCTGAATAGTAAAATAAACACAAATTATGACCAGATTATGCTAATTATATGGAATTTCAATTCTGCCTGTCGTCCTTTTATTTTATTACTAGTTATACCACCCGTGCGATGCACGGTATTAGATATAAAAAAATATATATTATATTACAATAACTAACCAAGATAATCATAGGAATACAATATAAATAGTATATAAACAACAATCTTTCAAATTTATTCTCAAAGATTTATTATCTCAATCTGCTTCATAATTATAGACTTGATATTTGTCTACGAAATTAAAAGATTCATCCATGGCCTATTAGCAATGGAAAATGAAAAGAAATAATTTAGCTAAGCTTAAAACTCATTCTTACAAATTTCATCTTTCTCCAAACTTATTTGCAACTATACATTATTCGATAAAATAATTTCACATGTAAATCAGAAAAAAAAAAATCCTACTTTTTAACCACATTCTCCAAAAAATCACAAATATAAATTCTATTTTCCCAAAAAATATAGCTCAATCAAACTCTTAATATAAATCCAAGCAAATAATAGCGTTTTCTCACTTGAGAAATTTAAATTTCAAGAAAAATGAAAATTTAACTGGGTTCATTGACTTATAATTTTGTGGTTCAAAATAATACTGAACAAAAGCAATGTACTTATGAATAAGGCTATCTAGCCATACGTTAAGACAATTTTCTACACCAAACATAGATATTAACATTTTAACCTTTTTTGTTGGCTCTTGAATTTCCAGAGTTTTCGTCCGTGAGTCCAAAGACAGTTTCTACACCAAACATAGATATTAAATGTACCGTGTAAAGCCAACATATATAAGATTTACCCATAGCAAAAGTCACAATCCAGTTTCCTCCATTAGCACAAACATGATCTTCCCATTTTATCTCAATCTTATCCTCGAAACAGTGGAAGTCAGCTCCAACTTGCTTGGATAGCCAGTGTTATTATCTAAGCTGCAAGACATCTAATTTGAGATGCGTGATGATAAATGAAAGAGAAGGATTATAATAAGTACAGAACACCAAAAAGAAAAAGAAAATAAACAAGTTACATATATCTAAAAAATTGGCAAGCTCCAACACTGGGAACTGGGAAGGGAACCATCTGTTGACCAAATCATAAAGTACATTCTCTTAAGGTCAGAAAACAATGAAAATGTGAAGCGAGCAATAAGATACTATGAGGATGTGAACTTCTCGTCTAATGAAGTGTATTGCCTCTTAAGAGGGAATCCACCAGAAACTTGTCTCCATCAGCTTTCCCGACCTTTAGACGCATATAATACTGAAACTGATGTGTTCCGGACCCTCGACAATCGGAGTCATAGCAGGCTTGACGGAAAAATCTACAATTCAAGCCAAATTGGACCAGGCAACGAAGGGCGAAGTCGAGACATCGGCAGTATGACGGTGATCTACGTGGAAAACGGAGCAATTTCCATGTTGGAGTCGAGTCGAGAAGACGAACGGATCAAGGCAAGTCGAAAGATCAAAGTTTGAGGACCAGAAGGGCTTTCACGGCCATAACCAACATATGTCACGGCCGTAACCTCCCCTCGGGTTAAAATGCAAAATTCCAAGATTTTCATATTTACGGCCGTAAGTATAAATGTCACAGCCGTAACTTTAAACAAAAACACACTTACAGCCGTAAGTGTCATCTTTACGGCCGTAACTGCTCAAAGGATCAGATTTCGCAGATTTTTATTTCCTTATCAGTTTTAGTTATTTTAGTTTAATTAGAATTTTATTTTGAGTCCAATTAGCGGCTAGGTTTATTTTGTTTATTTATACGCTTTTTCCATTCATTGTAATTCATACTTGATTTTGATATAAACAATTTTTATTGAGGATTCAATAAAAGATATAGGTGGATTCCTATATTTTATAGAACTTATCAAGATTATTATCTTGTGGAGTTCAAAACCAGAAACTCATCAAGGAGATTGGGCAAATCCTTGTGGCGTTTCGAAAGTCGTGGTTCTTTATTCCGCATCATCGAGCCATTGCGTCGTGAATATCGGGTCATGATTCATCCGTCCAACCACAACCTGAGTTCGAAACTTTCCGACGTTTCTTCCTCGCTTCGAACCTTATCAGAAACCCAGCCATTTTTATTTCCAAAAACGTAATCACTAATCATAAATAAGGCACATAAAAAAGTTACAGAGAACATACAATTGAGAAGCTAAGAAAATGATTTTATATTTGTGTGTGGACTCGATTGACATATTGGAATAAGGGACGTAAGAAAGTTAAGATACTTGTGTGTGGACTCGATTGACATATTGGAATATCCTCAAGCCCCAAAATTAGTTCACCCTCAGTCTACTAAAACTTGAATATTCTTTTTTCGGGCCAATTCTTCAATATCTCAAGATTTCTCCATCTTCAAAGATAGAGCAACTAATCAGTATAAATGTGTGATTTAAAAAAAAAATAGTTACAAAAAGAAAATGCTTACATTTTGAAGAACAGATGGAAAAAGGATAAAAGAAAACACCTACCAACATAAATCCATTTTCAGTCACTCCAGAGATACTTCTTGAACGTGGGCCAACATAAATCGACTTCTTTTCATCAAAAAAAACCCTCTACATTGTACTCTCCTGAACTCCAGAGAGTCAAAGTTTCCACTAGAAGTTGCAATTTCATTACTCTTATTTGCAGAAACAAATAAATAAATCTATGGTATAAATCTTAGAGCACATTTCACAGGAATAGTCCTCTACTGGTAGAGCGCTTCAACACACTATGTTTCTGCACCTCTTGTATAAGAAAATGTCGATAAGAGAAGCTTGAGAGAGACTGACAGGAGAAATTAGACACTAAAATTTCTAACTGAACCCATATGAACATTGATAAAGTCAAATTACATGTATTGATAAGACAAATTGCACATACATAAATCAATGAAGATTAAAATCAAATTACCTTCACATAATTCATAAGTGGAATAGTCTTTCGCAACATTAGGCATATTACAACCTGCAATGACAGGAGAAATTAGATCAAACAAATTACTCTAGTCATCATAACACCATAACAAAGTAGTAATAGTAATAATAATAATAATAATAAACTTCTAAAAAAGGCTTATCAAACAAAGAGTACCTTACTAAAACCTATCATGAAGAACCTGTCACAAACTCAATAACATTAGATCAAGGTCAGTTTTATTTTATCATGGAACTGAGCTGATATCCATGCTACGAAGGGCAACTCAGAAGAGAACATACCTTTGCCAATGGAGCAATATAATTGGTACTGCAACTGGCATTTGAGACAATATTGATAATTGGCTTGTAATCCTTCTCATTAACACCAACAACAAACATGGGAGTACCCTCGGGGCAAAAATGATGACCTTCTTCACACCTCTCTGGGAATCAAAGGATAGAACCAAAAAAATCATCAAACATCACTATCTTATTATCCTAAATTCGTAAATTCATGTATATCATATCCAATTGGGGCACATTCCAGCTCCAATATCCTTGTGGCACGAGGGGCATCCGAGAAATTTAACAAAAAAATTGAGAAATATGCAATTAATTAGGAAATTGAAAAAAAAAAAAAAACATTTTTGATCAGTTCCAAAAATAAGACTTAATCGTATGTAATCGGAAGGAGGAGATTAAACCAATCTCTAATGCATAGAGAAGCAAGCGATGAAGACCCCATTTAATATCCCAACAAATACTAATTTCTATCGGGATACACAGTGAAGGTCGCTTTGAATCGGATTAGGTGGAGCCCGAGGCCGAGGAGGTGGTGGTGAAGAAGTCGTTATCAGAAAACAGTGGGCAGTGGAGGAGTAGAACGATCGGGTTTTGGGATTTTTGCAAAACGTTCTTCATTATCTGCACCAAGTAGGAAACAGAATTTGGAGGAGTAGAATGATCGGGATTAGGGTTTTTTTTGAGCGGCTAAGTTTGGAGACAGAGAGCTGTAGATCTAGACTGAATTTGAATTCGAAATATTTCATGAAAAAATCGGTATGTGGAGTGCTATCAGAAATGGAACAACTTTAGAATTTTTTTTTTCTCTTCTTCCTCCTTGGGCGGGATTCTTAGGCGGGAAATTCTTTGCCACTTAATTCCTTTAATATATTAATAGTATATAATAGTATATTTCTCCCTTGCGATGCACAGAAGTTATTCAAAAATATCAATTTTGATAAGTATTTGTAAAACTTTAATACTTATACATAATTAACACAAATTAAAAATGCATAAAAAATAATATTATATCACAATAACTATTAAAATTTAATAAATAATATAACTGATTCAAATTATAATAGTTTCTTTGAATAGTAAGTCAATTTTTATATTTAAATAATACATAACTGTTAATTTCAATAATTTTTATGAGCTGTTATAAATATGTGCTTAACTAACCCATGAATATTTGAAAGAATAATTGAAAAAATATAATTCATTATTAATTATAGTATTC
This sequence comes from Ligustrum vulgare, assembly GCA_963555705.1. Taxonomy (NCBI): domain Eukaryota; kingdom Viridiplantae; phylum Streptophyta; class Magnoliopsida; order Lamiales; family Oleaceae; genus Ligustrum; species Ligustrum vulgare. The sequence continues at coordinate 14,409,751 of OY743173.1, read as the reverse complement.
ACATTTTTTGAATTTACCTCTCGTATTTAACATTTCTCCAAATTTCTTTTAAAAACATCAATCAAAATAATTATAAAAGAAAATTATAAATTTAAAGAGAAGAATAATTTACAAATATAAAAATAATAAATTTATATAGAAAATTTAACCCAACAATTCTTCGCTTTCCATAGTATAAAAAACATATAACTTCTAGAAAGAGTAGATAATTCTTTTTAGTTTATGTGTAGATTATTTCAAAAAATCTCTAATTTTAACCTTACATTCTGAAAAAATTTAGTATTTCAAAATTCATTATTTGAAATAATGTGTTGTGTTGTGTTATTATTAGCACCGTGTTTGGTATCCGTCATTTCAAATATTGTAAATTTTTTATAGAATTGTGGTAAATGATATTTTAAATAATGAATATCAAGATAAAATAGGCATTGCATAAATTGGATAAATATAAGCATCAATTTTTTAATGCAATTATTACAATTTATAAACAACATAATTTCTCCAACTACTTCTTAATCACACACATTTTCTTTCCACTTTTTAATCACATTTATCTACAATTATTCAAAACATTACTTTTTTCAAAACTCATTTTCTGTCATATTTTATCAATAAAGTAATCTACACACAAACAAAAGAATTTTTTTTTTTACTTTTAACCTTATATTCTGAAAAATTCACTACTTCAAATAATGTAATTCGTAAAATTTTTGTATAATGTGTGATCGAAATTTAATTATTGTACGTGCATTAAAAATTATTAGGCCATAATAAAATATAAAAATGACATATTACAAAAAACTAAATTATAAAAATATACATATCACGACAAAAAAAAAGAATAAGACAAATGAAAGAATAAGGAAAAAAGAAAAAGAAAAAAATTAAAAACATATTTTAATACTGATAGCTACGCATATGATTTATAATATTAAAATAAGAATAACAAATAAATAAAATACTTCAGTAAATAATAGATATATAATATGCTAAACTATTTTATAATATCACTTTTCATTTCTCTAAGGAAGGGGGGGGGGGGGTGGTTCAAATATTGCGGCTGTATCTGACGATCGCTAATGTTCAAAACAAAAAATAAAACATTATCCATATACATATTCAAAACATTAATTTTTTTCAAAAATTATATTCTGTCACATTTTATCAAGAAAATAATCTACATACAAACTTTAAAAAAAAAAAAAATCTACGTTTAACCTTACATTCTGAAAAAATTACGATTTCAAATAATGTGATTTGTAAAATTTTTATAAAATGTGTGATCGAAATTTAATAATTATACGTATATTAAAAAATTATTATGACAAAATAAAAGATAAATATGGTACATCACAAAAAACTAAATTATAAAAATATATTAATAGCAAGACAAAAAGTTAGCTCCGTTTGTTAAAAATTTTGTATTTAAAAGGATGTTTTTTTAAATTTTCTTGATAAAATGTGCTATTAAAAAATTAAAAAAAAATGTATGTTATTAAAAAATCATCTGAGAAATTATGGATTAAAATCTTGTATTTTACATTTTTTGCTTTTAAAAAAAATAAAAATAAAATAAAAGTAAAAGTAGTGGTATCAGCACGTGGCTGACACCATCAATCAAATGGTTGCTGAAGAATCAAATCAGCCACCATTTGATTGTTGTTGGACGTCTATTTCAAAAAAAAAAAAATCGAAAATGAACAGTAAATATTGCTTAATTTGTTACATTTATAATATTGCTTAATTTGTTACATTTATTTATAAATAGAACCGCATATACTTAATTTGTTACGATTACTTTATTTTATGTAAGTTTAATAATTTGAGATTTATTATTTCTATTCACGCCAGTCAAAAATATTTGGACGAAATTTTTTATTTATTCTATACCACATATATTTGAAAAATTACATTATTTAATTTAAATTTGATCAATTATTTAAATATATTTTGTCTATAACATCTTTAGTATATCACATGAGTATGAACAACTACAAACTGTATAAACAATGTATTATTTAAAGAATTTTTCAAAATTGATAAAAATTGTAATTTATTTCTATTTTGAACATTTGTTGACAATTTATATCATTAATCAAAGCAAATTATGTGTTCAATTTTTTTCATATTTTGTAATGATATTTACTGTAAAATCATTTCATATTATTTTTCCTACGCACGGATTTGATACATAAAAGTAAAAGCAAAATACGCACTTAATTGACAACGCTATGCATTGACCACTTTTTACATGATTTTTGGCAACCATGCACATTTTAACCATACTGCCTAGATGCATTTTTTAGAGCACTATTTAAAAGTAAAGCAAACCAACAAGCTCTCGCACACGCACAGATCAGTCTTGCTAGTTTTCATCCACTATGCAAATGGTATACAAGTACCCATCGGAACGAAAGAATTTGCAATGTCATTGATACACAAGCATTTGTATGCTATGCAAAAATTGCAAGAAATTGATACATGAGCAAGTAAACTGATTGTTGGATACCAAAAGAGAGAGAAATTGAGACAGGATATACACGTAAAACTAGAATTAGACATAAGAACACCAGGGTTTTAAGCCCATGCAGAGACGTATTATCGAAAGACTGCACATTTGACGGCAATAAGTGAAAAACGCCAACCATCTTCAACTTTGCATGCAAAAGAGCCTTCATTTAAACCAAAAAAACACAACAGATATCGGGCCCAACCAAAAAATTCTCTACTGTAACTACGACTAAAACTTGCATCAACAAAAAAATCCATATAACCTGGATACTTCTACAGGTTCTTTCCTCCAGCTGGATTGCCCAATAAGTCTTGATCATTTAAATTACAGAAGGACAATGTAAAATCTAGCAGCTCTATGAAACTGTACGGCCATAACAAACAGATGCAATATAAAGATTTTTTCCCCATTTTTCCTGCAATTCAAGAAAAAGAATTTTTTTTTTTTTTTTTAAATCTGCATAAAACATGCAAAGAATATAATAGGACCCCAAAAGAAAACCGACTTGTTTATGATAGATCTACCTTGACATGTGTACTGGGAAAGGCAGAAGTCCGAAGTGTCTCTTGTGTTTCATCAGTTGGTTTTCTTCTTGGAACACTTAAAACAAGAGCAGTCTGATCTGAAGTTGCTGCAGTAGAAGTTATACGATATCCAGCATCCCAGCGCCGATGAACACCTTCACTTGGATAAAGAAAATCTAGCTCGACAACCTAAAAAATGGACATTTTTACCAAAGATTGTCGGAATGGAAAACCAACGAACTGGAAAAGGAATATAATTTAGCAAAGAAACCTGCTCCGAAAATCCGGCACCACGAGACATGACAACTGCCCATCTACTACCAGAAGTGGCCATGCAGGTGACATAAAAATCTTCTTTCCACTTTTTGTTTATCCACTTGAATGGAAAAGAATCACTCACTTTGTAAGATTGCTGCAAATACTGAGTGCCTGAGTTGATGAAATTAAACCTGAGTCAAGTCCACCAAACATCAACAACACGAAGTGGTAATGAAGCATTCATACCTAAACACTTACCTTTTGACATTACTACTAATGAACACCCATTTGTAGCTCCTGCAACTGCACTGACATAATAATTCTTTTCCCATTGCTCCATTATCCATTCCTGACAAGCAATCCAAAATACGGATGCAAGGATCACAAAATTGAATATTGTCGTCATCAGTAGATCATAGGCACACTTATCATTAATTCTTCGACAATTAAAAAAATAGCCCTTCATTTATATGTACCTTGTGAAGAAACGAAGGTGATAGATCATAAACTTGTGCATTAAAGCCAGTGCCTGCATCCATTATTACTGCCCACAGATTTTGAGAAGATGCTACAGAGCTGATAAATAGGCCATCTTCAGTTCCTCTTTCAACATGCTGGGCAAGCCTTGAATCCATCACATTGTAGTGATACCTTAAATAACAACACAGAAAAATCATGGAATTCAAGGTGAAGGTAAAGAAAAAAAGAATATTACAACTCTGAAACAAGTGGTTGAGAATGTATATTCCAGAGAAACCAAACAAAATAATAGGTTGAGGTACATCCTGCTCTAAGTCACACAAACACAAATTCAACTAGCTAATCGGAAATATTTTAATTAAGACCATCTAAGGCGAACAGTTGCAATTACAGAAGAAAATCATATACCTTTGCTTCATGGGTTTACGGGCATTATAAACACTAATCCATTGTGTAGCAGGCATTCCCATACGAACTTTCTTTCTTGGCTGTTCATCTTCCTCGTCTTCAACAGTCAACCTGACTCTCTTGTGACCAACCTGATAATTTAACTTCATTTGCCAAACATAAAATTAGACATGCGGCCAAACTGCCATTAAATGAAGTTTGACAGGTTCTTTCTTTAAATGAAGTTTGACGGGTTTGGCTTTAATTAGGGGGTGGGGGGAGACCAAAGAAAATCATAAGCACCTTCTGTGCACCCTCCGTGTTGATAGGTCTGATATCTGGATTTGGTCCTACAATCCCATCAAAAAGGGAAATACATTTGGCATAATTTGGTTCCTCGTCAAATTTCAAACTTACAACATACTCCACAAACAATTTAAATGGTTGAGGACAAAAGCAGCAAAGAGCCTCTGGCGACGTTGCCATCTTCTTCTTGCAGACAAGAAAGCCTTTGTTCTCACCCTATGGAGAAGCATAATCATGTCAAGAAAAGAAAAACAGAAAAGTCATTAGCAGAAGACATAAACATAATTGGAAACTACCAAATGAAAGAACATCAAAGAACCGAGCATGTGATTTAGACAATAAGTTCAGAAGACCAACCTGGTATCCTTGCCAAGGCAAACGTCCACGCAGAAGGAAAATGAGTGTGTAAGCAAGAGACTCTAAATCATCTCTCCTGCCTCCAGTTCTACCTAAATGAGCATGAACACCGGCATAACGAACAGTTCCCCTGAGCGAAACAAAACAATTATCACAATTCCCACCAGAACTTACCATCACAGAAAAGAATGAATAGTATTAAAAAAAAAGATATGGTCTACAGTAAATTTCAATCCATTTGAATGCCCGTTACCTGAAAACATCTGGCCTTTGGTCATACGCAACATGCAGACCAGTACTGTGCCTCCATCTAGTAGCTGATTGCCAAACAGAATTTGCAATGTCATTCTCAAAACTATTATGGAGTATAAACTGAAACCTGGGAAGAGTTGAATATGTGAAGTACCTAAACCAAGATCAACCAAGAACAGTTTTTTCTCATCAGGGGTCCCTGGTGGACCAAGCAAGAAATTCTCAGGCTTCACATCCCCGTGAACATACCTGTCATTTTCTAAGATATTAGCTAAAAGATCATACATGATACGTCTACAAGATGATATCAACATATCCCCAAGAAAGGCATATAAAATGGTATTATGATAAAATAAGAGCAAATAATAATATTGAAGCAATGTAATATTCCAACGCATCTATCTAAGAGATTAAAAGAGGATAATATATGACAAAATTCTCCAATATTGATTCATTGACTGATTGAATGTTCCATCCATCTTATTGTCACTCTTCTGTTTTCCTTTCTCTTGGATCAGTCCCTAAATGTAAAGAGTTCAAAACGAAAGTTCCACTGCCTATAAATACCCATCTACCAAAGAACACCAATTGTTTAAGTGATCATATTAACGAATAATTAAACTCAGTAATACAAATATTCAACCAAACGTGATTACTACTTGGGTTGTAATGTGAAAACCTTCACCATTATACAAACCTCATACAAGTAATGATAAGGCCATTTGCTGTACCCACGAAACAGCACACAGACAAATGTTTACTTCTTAGACAGTTAGACTACAGAACCATAAGATTTTCTAATTTTTCCACTTCATTTAGAGAGAACATGTGGTTGTTCTCAATACAGATCTCCATCGATGAAACAAGCAACACAAAACAAAAAAGAGCTGCAGAAAAAATTAGCCAATTATAAACAACTTCCAAACGTGCTTTTAACCTTCTTTGCAAAAATTACAGAAGAAATACAACAGGAAAAATTGACAAAAGCAAAGGAAGCAGATTAATACATCTCAATTGAAAAATCTTGCCAATAAAAGGATCTCACCCCTTGGAGTGCATCTTTTCCAATATAGATATTGCTTCAATGCCAATGCATGCCACCATTTCAACAGGCATCCTGGATTTAATGAGCCAAAAGATTTAATTAAGCACCAACAAAACATGATAAGCATCTGCAGTTGATACTAAAATCAGATAGCTAATATCTTTGTTTTCACTATACTCACGTGTGAGAGTTATTATTCCAAACATCCCACAAGCTAGGTCCAAGCATATCCATGACCTACAGAAATCAAGTGTCTATTTATGCTGTAATAAATACAGGCTCTAAAGTTCAAAATGGAGGACTAGAAGAAAAAAGACATAGCAACAGTGACATTAACATACCATCACATAATAGTCACCTTGTCTGCCTTTGTAGTGCACTCGTGGTACACCATGACTCCCCCCCAGAGTACTGTGGAAATGAGATAATATGAATGGTACAGTCAAACATAAACAGTTCCAATTGCTGCAGCATGTCATAACCACTTACTTATAAACTTGCCACTCGTGAGGTGGGCCGTAGTTACATCCTTTACTGTTACGATGTTCAAATTTTAGAGCCACCTGGAAAGTTCACACACAATCATGTTCCTTCTTTTGAGGAAAAAAACTAGAAAATTTTAAATCCAGCGCGATATGAAAGCAGTATACATACTTCTATGGCTCCAGGGCCATTTCTATCATTACTGATACCACCAGAAATACGACGACCAACACAAACTTGTCCGAAACCTCCCTTGCCAAGTTTTTTCTCGATCCTGTACATAGGTGAACCACCAACCTGAACCTGTATTGACGGAACCATAGGAACTCAATTAATCTCTATATGGACATCCAAATTCCCAAATACATAAAAAGGTTAGGTCTGACTTTATTTCTATTCTGGAATAATTGAAAGTTTTTATGGTGAGAATCTTTTCCCAAATAAGCCAATAAAGACACTACAAATCAGCTCAAACTAGCCTTTTCTTTTCAATTTTAACTACACTACTTAACCTGAAAGGAAAAGGGCCTGATACGTCCTAACTGCATGTCAAGTATATCGTTGTGTGCACTCTTGACAAAACTAGAAAAATATGTAAAAATGAGAAACGGTTGTGATTAAGCAAGAGTATGCGGAAGAATAGGCAATTGAGAAGTTACGGTGGATGGTTAAAGAAAGGCAATACTTTCTCCAACTCTCAAATAAAAGGGAAAAAAAGGAAGAAGTCATAGAACGCACATATAAACAAATATCGAGAATGAAATTCAGATGACGTTGATAAATACAAACCATTAGAGACATATTTGGCCTCGAAAACAATCAAATTGATCCAAAAAATTTGGCTCACGATCCGCGTGAAATTCAAGTAATTTTACTCGTAAGAACTAATAAGCATTGGCTTTAGCAATTAGGGTCTGTTCATGTAATTTTGATAATATTTCCATTTACAAATTCCTACTAATTTCTAATAACATATGTGCAAGGCATAAATAAATGGCATCATAACTCAAAGGTATGTGATATCAGAACAATGAAGAGTAGTAAGTGGTAAAACTTAGATATCTTGCAAGCACCAGGATATCCAACATGAAAACTTAGCATGTTGGTACAGATTAATGCTTATTCTAATTTTTCACCTTCAATTTTTTCAAAGGGAAAAGGCAATCTTTAAAGACGGTTTTAAATTAGTACCAAAAAATGGCTGCAACAAGTCCACATCTTTCTGGTGATGACCAAAATTTGTTGTAGTTGAGAATGTAAGTGAAGCTTTTCAACAGTAACAAATAACAGATCAGAAGAAGGCAATATCTTGATTGTGTCGTATTGTGTCATATTAACAAAAGTCAAGGTCAATCGCTATCGCATGTAGAACTGTATATTTGAAAAAGCCTGTTTTTAGTCATGGACAACTTTATGTTATAGTGTCTAGAGTTACAAACTGATCGGGGTTGAAGATACTTGCAATCGAGATGGAGTATCATTCAACTGTCTTTAAAGAAGTTTTTCAAAACTTGAATTAGTTACGTGACGTAATACTCTTTTATTTAAACAATACATATTTAGCCCCTGTTTGATAGCAATTATAATCTAGATTTTTATCAAAGTCAACAATTAATTTCAACCACATATTTTATAGATCCCACAACTTTTCAACCATACATTTCATCAAATTTTATAAAAATTTGCGAAAAATCTGATTTTAATCTCCACCAAACATGGGCTTAATATTTTGTTATATTTATGATGCATTTGTATTTTACGTAGATTATTATTTTACTTATATGTTTTCCTTATTCAAATGTTTATGACATAGAATAAATCCGTGCATTGCAAAGGTGAACGAACTAGATCAATATAAATTGAGTTAAGAGCCCTAAGCTCAAAAGAGGAGAACAATAACAATGACAATGAACACCGTGAGAGATTCAATACACTAATAGGAAATCTCCTTGGAAGAAAACTATTAATCAACTAAGGGGAGCTCAAAAGTTGAAGAAAAGAAAAAGCCTTTATAGTCAGGAGAATAGACAAAAGTTTGCTTTTTGATACAGAAAATGAATAGAGCAATAAGAAAAGCCTTTAGCCACAACGAATGATCTTTGTGATCTCCATCTCAGTATCTCTAAAATTCAAGCACTCTTTGTCCCTACCACAAGCCTCTAGAAAAAACCAGAGATCTTTGCCATCAGCATCCCAGAATCAATATAATGTAAGCTCATGGCACAAGTTATTCACATAATGGTTTAAACACTCTCATGCCTAGCCCTATTGTCAGATACGTTTTTCATAAAGCAGATAGACATTTAATACTGACATTGACAATTACACGTTCCTTGGGTGACATTTCAACCACATAGTCACTGAAAATAAACAATTTAAAAGTTAATCATACTTTCAACTGGAATACCACAACAGCAAGCGGAGAAGTTACTAACTTGTTATATCCGTCCACAAAAAATATTAAAATAACATTAAGCTACTTTTTTCCATCATTCAATGCTCTATGTCTAGCATTTCATTCTGAGTAAGAAACTTGTAACTTCGTGCCAAAATTTAATCAGCAATAGTTAAAAGCAGATTCCAAACAGTTATCAAAAACGAAATGCATATACAAACAAATTCATCAATTTTTTCCTTCCTTGATCAGAGAGAAAGATTCAACCTTTCAATTCCAGGTCAAAATAATATGAATGGAATATGAAAGTTTCGAAAAATGTGCAATACACAAAATAAAAATTATAGCAACTAAAAAACTCTTTTTGTTTTATTTATCGGAAAACAAGTGAAATACATACAAGATTCTTAAAAATATAGCACCTGGAATGATCATATATGTAAAAATGCATAAATATTATTCAGACAATGATCTCACCCTTTCCGGAAGAGGAGCAGCTGATGATTCATCAGCAGTAGCCTTGTCGACTCTTTTTCCACCACTACCGTAATCATCCATTGGCCTCTCTCCCACCTGTTCTCTCCTTTCTGGTTGCTCCAAAACCCTCTCCTCCCGCTCCGGAACCTCCCTAACCTCGTTCCCTGCTGTTTGTGCAGCAACTATGTTGTCATCAACCGGTGCCACAACAGCTGCAGCAGCCGCCCTCCTCCTCCTTGTTCTCGTCGCAATTGCCGCGTTCTCCTCAACCGCTTCACTATAATTATTATTCTGATTACTGTTGTTGTTTGGCACTGGCTGTGGCTCCGCTCTCCTGCCTCTGCGCACTCCACCACGCAGCGGCATCTTTCATCCTCCAATTACCATACCCTTCAAACAAGGGCTATATATCACTTTGTTGGACGCTACAGTAAGTACAAAAATAACACAAAAATCACAATACAACAATGGGGCTCTACAGTACCAACAATTCGAATTGAATTGAACTGGAAAAACAACAGATGATCAGGGAATATACGGAGAAAATTGAACAAAATCGGCTTCAGAACGTTAGGGTTTCAGAGAACAATAAATAATTAGGGATCGGTAGACAAAGACTAATCGGATTTAATTCCTATTATTATTATTATTATTATAATCATATTTTAGCTGTACTGTGTAAGGGTGGGCGTGGGTTGGGTCGGGTCGATTTTTTGTCCAACCCGAACCCAACCCACTATGGTCGGGTTGAAAAAAAATCAACCCAACCCAACCCAAATATGAATTCAAACTCAACCCAACCCAACTTAATCAAGTTTTGGTCGGGTTGGGTGGTTTGAGCTTTGGTCCAATTAAATAAAATTCTTAGAAAATTAAAAAATTATGCCCATAAATCAATTATTAACTCAAATAAATTATGTACAATACAATAAGCTCAAATATAATAAATTAAATATTTGCTGATAAAACTAAAATATATTCAAATTATATTTGAGTTTCATCCAAATTAAAAATTGATTTAAGATTCTTAAAATTTAAATGGTCTTATATTTTTAAAATTTTGATTGGGTTGGGTCGGGTTGGATTGGGTTTGTCATCCAACCCACAACCCAACCCAACCCAAACAAATTTTTTTTATAACCCAACACAACCCAATTTTCATCAAAACCCAACCCAACCCGATCGGGTTGGGTTGGGTTGGGCGGTTTTGGCGGGTTGATGCCCACCCTGGTACTGTGTATAATCTGACAAGAAAAAGTCGAAAAGGAGAAAATGTTTGGAAGTAGAACTTTTTCACCGTTGATTATGAAGTCAGTGACGGTATAGATGTGTAATGACTTCACATTATTTATTTATTATTATTATTTTTTTTTTTTTAACTCCCACGTCTATATTATATATATTATTATTTATATAATATATAAAAGTAGTTGAGTCAACATCAGTCAACTTCACTGTTTCCCTCCAAAACTCTTGTGCTGTGTGCAGATTTTATTTATTTATTTATTTATTTTTCTAATTTTTGGGACTTCAATATTTAATGTTCACACTACTCATATTCCCCTTCCAATAATCAACTTCAAAATCCACTTCAAAAATAGTTGGACATTCGATATTTATTTATTATTTTCAAAATCGCTGATGTCTACTTACAGTCTCCAATATTTATTGTGTTTACATGACTTCTATTTCCCGCCGCCTAATTACACTGGAAAGCCAGTTATTATTATTATTTTTTTTCCTTTTTCACTTTTTCAGAATTTGTTTCATTTTTCCCGTTTTTCAAAATTTGTTTATTCATTTTTGTTTTCTATATCTTTTTTTTTTTTTCCATTTCCCTATATACAACCTCTTTCATTTCTATTATATACAATTATTATAAAGATATACACAATAATAAAAGATTCAATTAAAATGTTATTTCTTTGAAAAAATGTGTACTGTTTAACATGACCGCTTCACTCCACCTTCTATTATGATTCAAAATTTCTGGTGCGGTGGTAATGCTTATTAGTTATTAATATTACAAACCAATTGAAAATAAAAATTCGTAAATTATTTTTTGAAAAAGTAAAAATGATTGGCACTATTATTTTCTTCAAGACTTGTGATATTTTGAGTCGTTGAACATAGATTTGAGTTTCTAACAAAAAAGAAAAAATATTAAAACAATAATATTGTAGAGAAAGCTTCGAAAACAATATAGAGTGCAAAATTATTTTGGACTAATAAGAGGATTTATTAATAGTCTATTTATATTATGTTCTAGATTTCTCTGTTGGGGTTGCAATGTGTTAACTAATGTTGGGCTATTTAGAATAGTTTTGGGTTGGATAGATATGTTAATGGTTTCGGCCGTTAAGTGAAGAAAAACATATTATTCATGAGTCAGTATATATATTTGATGAAATTGTATATCACATTAAATAAAAAATAATAAAAACAAGAAACTGGAATTATTATTATTTTTAAATTTGCTTTTACCGAAAAATTGTTTTTTATTTTTTATGATATAAGAACGATAATTTGTTTGATTTTACTTATTTATATTTGACATTTTGTGTCAAAACCTCTCTTTTCATAAAAAAAATGTGTTCTTCTAACGTTTTCAATCTTACAAATAAATATTTGTGTTCAGTTATACAAATCCAAAGTAAAATTTTCAATTAAAAATTATGTTGAAATTTTATTAATAGATAATACTCTCTCCGTCCTACAAAGATAGTCCACAATTTCTTTTTTGTCCGTCTCAAAAAGATAATCTACTTATTTTTTAAGAGTGAAATTAATATTTTATATTCCATTTTGTCCATAATCTGTGTGAAAATGAGTAGAGGACTATCTTTATGGGATAGAGGGAGTACTAAATTATAAATCACATCATACATATAGTTTTTTTATAAATAATCTTATTTTTATTTATTTAGTACATCTAAAAATTGGAGCTCTTTTTTATAGCATATTATTAAATATTTTTATAGATAATTACATTTAATACGCAATTAATTTCTTATAATAATTGTGATATTTTATTGGTCTTAATTTTATGGATAAATATTTGGTTCAGTCATACAAATCTAATGTCAAATTCTCAATTAAAATTATATCTAAAATTTATACACATTCGTATTTTTATAAATCACGGTGTATTGAATTTTTTATAACTAAATCCTATTTTTAAGTTATTTATTACATATACATATTAAAGTAATTTCCTATATTACATTATTTATCAAAATTATTTCAATGACAATTACATTTAATTCTTAATTAATTTTTTATTCTAAAAAGTCTCATATCACATTTTTTAACATTAACGGTTAAAAAATTTATCTATATTGTTTGAAATGATATAGTTATTAATGATTTTTGTCCTAACCGTTGATTTTAAAATTTCAAAAAGTAATTAACCATACCAAGATATTCTTTGTTATATTTTAATTCATATTTTATGATATTTTTTCACAATAATATATAAATTCTCTCCCAATTTACTTAACTAAAAATTGAGATGATCAATACTAAATTATAATTTCAATCAGAAAATAATTAAGTTGTATAAATATTGAAAACCTAAAATATCATAAATTTGATGCAATATCTTTGTCAACCTCGCAATTATTATTATTATTATTATTATTATTATTATTATTATTATTATTATTATTATTATTATTATTATTATACATGTTTTTCATTGTCAATGATCAATATATTGAATTTTATCTTTTATATGCATGGTTTCTATTATTAACTTTTTCATCTATTGTTTAAATATTCAGAGTACATGAATACTGGAGTTCCTACATTTAAATGTTCATTTTGCAAGGAAAATTTTTTGTTCGAGGAGATAGTGAATAATCGTTACAAAACTTGACGATCATATTCTATAAGGTCAAATTATATCTGACAGTAATGCAGGACACAAGTTCTTTATTCCAAGGATATCGTTGAGTCATTCGAATTTTAGGATACTTATTAGATTTCAAAAAAAAAACAATTTTCATTGATGGTGTCATATGCCATGACTATCAATAAGAGTCAGGCACAATCATTTTCACATGTATGACTTCTCCCTAAAATGTTGATGTTTATACATGAAACTAATAAATGATGAACTTATCTCTTTATTTGTAAATGTTATTTATTTTGTTTAAGGATTCATTTAATTTCGAATATGATTATTTTTATTTAGATGTTTCTTCCCGTGCATCGCACGGGATGATTCACTAATATTATTAATTACAACTGAGATTCTGCAACATTAATTTTGATCAGATTCAATTTTGTCAAAGTTTCCTCAAATCAGTTAGATGTTCATGTTTCTTCAATTTCCACGATCAGGAAGGTTTTTAAACAGTTATTTTATTTATTCATTCAGTACGTGGATCAGTTTTCTTAGTGGGCAGTTAATTAGAAATATAACTTTCTCAACTTTTCAGGAGTCCTCTGGTATATATGTAGATTTATCATCCGATGAGGTCACAACCTCTGCCTTCGCTGTAAAATCTTCTTCTTTTTGATTTCTGCCAGTGCCTCTTGGAAATTCAGGGGCCAGTTGATCCAGGCAACCCCATGAAACGAGGGGGTTGTAAGAGGCGTAGATCAAAGCTGATCTCCCACAATTGCACCCCACAAATTTCTCTCAACGGTGAAGGAGACAAGGCGTAGATTGAAGCAGATCTCTCCTAACTGCACACCTCGAATTTCTCTCAATAGTGAAGGAGACAAGAGGCATAGATTGAAGCAAATTTCTCACAATACGAACTAGGGGTGGACAAAATAACAAAATCAGACCAAACCAAACCAGAACCGACCAGATCAAGCGGTTTGGTTTGGTTCTACATAAAAAAAAAAATGGTTTGATTCTTAGAATCAAGAACCATTCAGTTTCGGTTCTGGTTCTGGTTCCGGTTCTCTTTCCAGAACCAAGAACCAAATTATATATATATATATATACACACACACACACACACACACAAATTAGTGGATATTCATCTTACTAAAAAAGTAAAATCTAAAATTAAAAATGTGAAATGTACAAAAATGTTATTTAATATATATTTTATCTCATTTCCTATTAGACAAAGATTTTATAAATCTAAATTCTAATTCTAATTCATTTTTCTTCTTTTCAATTATAGATACGCATTCACACTACTTTACTTGTACTCCTATAACACAGCAATCGTTGCACTCCTTAGTCACCATCAACGGTATTGATGTTTATTTTTTAAAACTTATGTATATATAAACTCGGCCAATTCGTCATTTCTCAAGAATTAGCCCAAACTCAAATTGCAAATTTCATCACTAACTCACATGGCAACACGGTAGAATGTGACTCAGAACTTCATCGTAACCTGTAACTATAAGTCTAAACGACATTTATGTTCGATTCTCTAAGTTTCAAATGGTCGACGAGCTTCCTTCAAGCGAGTTTCTTCTTCTTTCACTTAGAATAACATGTCACTTTTTCTAAATTTTTGTTTTGTTAACTAAAAATTTCATTTTCTATTTAGTAATGATGTAGATGGATTCTAATGAAGAAGTGGATATAAATAGGTTTTAATTTACATTTATTATTTAAAAATTCAATTAATGGTCCCATAACCAAACCAGAACAGAGCAGTTTGGTTCTGGTTTGGTTCCATATCTTTAAAAAAACCAATTGGTTCCATTATTAAAAAACCATCGGTTTATGATTTGGTTTGGTTCTTCTAGAATCAGAACCAAACCGAACCACGTCCACTCTTAATACGAACCCGCTACCGCTCTACTATAATTTTTACACCCCAACTCATAGAACTCACTTTGGATGATCAGAGGTGGGATTTTTGTACTATGCGTATTATTCGGCTTGATGCTGAATATTTAATCTGAAAATATATTTTTCCGTCAACTTATGATTGAGGTTTTTTTTGAATGTTTCTCGGGTTCATTTAGACTCATACATCACTTTTATTAGATAATTTTATGTATTGTTTTTTATATATATGCATGTGCGCAGTGTTGGCATATGTATTTTAATTAAAAAAATAATTGCAACTGGGTTTCGTCATTTATCTGGGAATTTATAGCCCACTCTTTTGAGTATTGTACGGTATACAGGGAAAGTTATAGCAGAGCTTCCTTTTTCATATGCAGTACATATAGATTTTTTTTTCTTTCCACTACCAAGTTTTCCCACGTTCACTACATTAGTGGGTTATGAAAACGGTTGACGGTTTCCAATTTAATGGGTCTATGCGTCATAACTTCATAGAATGTTCTCTATAAAATTTTACATCAAAATTCTTCCAAGTCAATGGCATTTGTGGTGATGAAATGTTCTATCTTTTGATCATTTCTTAACTTTTTCAGCCTGCATATACAATCTTTATTCAATTTGACCATATCTTATAATGTTTTTTCAATCTTCCATGTTAGTAAACCACATTTTGGTACATTTTAATCAACGATGACATTTCTGTTTTTCTTTGAAAATGGTTGAATTGTTGATTTTGTGGAGGAAATTGCTAAGTTGTTCTGTTTCTCTTGTGATTGTTGTAGTGAATTTTCTGATATTTTCTATTTGAATCAGTTTAAGAATGTTTTAGTGAACGATGTTCGAATTGTTTCATTGCTTCCCTCAACACATTTGATGGCAAGGCACGGGAGGGAGAAGGAGACCCCTCTTCATGTTAGTCCGAAAAGGATTCGCTCACGCTACCTTCAACGGGTAAGACTAATACATTGACATGCCTGTGTTTTCGAGTGTTTTTTACTCAGATGAAATAGCCTTTGTATCAGTAAATAAGGATTAGAAACTATTGAAATGGACTGGATGCATCATTGGCAGCTAACTTTAATATTATGATCAATGATATCAATTGTCAGTTTATTTTCTTTTCATTTTAACATTATGAAGTATTTTGTATTTAAAGAATTTGATTTTTATTTTCTTTGCATATGGAGAAGGATGTATAGGAAAGAAGTAAAGGGTTGTCTTCCTGGTATAAGCCGTGATTACAACTTAATGATAAATAATGAGAGAAAGTTGCGACCGAAGCTCTTAACTTCAAGAAATAACATGACCTACCACGATAGGAAACTTGCAGGCCTCTATCCCTTAAATGCTTTGGAGGTCACACGGTAAGCTTTTTGAATATCGTAAATCTCATTAATGGAACTATTATGATAGGATGACTCCTTCTGAGTGATAAGTCGTCGTGCTTTTAGATTGCTGAAATCGTTGGGAGCACCAAAAAGTACAAGAATTTACTGGGCCGAAAGGATCCCACTGGGTGGAATATAAGCCTTGCAACCTTTGACTAGAGTATTTTTGTAATACCACTTTTCGTTTTACGTGCTTTCTTGAATATCACCCAATTTCTATGATGGTACTATGAAGAATTATTTATTTGACAATTATTATTGATAATAAGTTGAATTATTTTGCAGTGGAAGGACTTGGGCGCCGTCTCGATCAATGTGCCAATTAAAATGTTTATAACTTGTTTACGTACAATTTTATGTCTAATTGTTTATTTTAATTGTTACTTGCCATTTCTATTTTAATGGAGTAGTAAGTTGTCTAAATTGCATTAAATTGAAGTTGGGGAAAATTTGGTGACACTTTGGAATTTTATTTGAGAGTCATGAACCTAAATTACCTATTTATGAGAGTCGAAGGACTGATTTGCAATTAACAAGTTTTACATTTAAATCCTAAACCTAATCTAACCCTCATTCCTCACGTCGCTCTCTCGTGATCTCTCATACTCGGTCTCGCTCTCTCTCTCACGCTGAACTCTCTCGTCGCTCTCTCGCCTCACACACTCAACCGCCGTTGCTCAGCCTTCCGCCGGCGATGTCACCTGCCTGCGCCACCACCCCGGTAACCCTCCCCCTTCCCTCGTTCCTTTCACCGGCAGCGCACAAAAAAAAAAAAAAAACCGAACACACACACGCACACGGTTCCACGCCTGCAAGCACCCACTCACGAACACACACGTGGAATTTTCGTATGTATACATGGAATTGTATGTATATATTGAGGTATATATGGATTGAATGTAAGTATATATGTATTTTCTCACATTCTCATGTTTTCAGATTTAAGCTTACTTGAATTCGAATTTTAAATGGTTAAACTCAAATTGGAACAATATATATATGTGTCTGGGTATGTGTATATGTGTGTGTGTGTTTGTTCAATTTCAGATCGATGGATTTCAGATTTTCGATAATGAAAGATTTACATATATAAATTTCAGATTTTATATATATGTGTATATAAATTTCGATCCAAAGTTTTAGTTAAAGTTTCAGATTTTGATGTTGTTTAGATTTTTTTTTAAATCATAGATTATCAAATTGAGAATTTGGTTTGGAACCTTGATGAATTATTGAAATTTTAATTGTAATTGTATAACGTTAAAGTTGTGAAAATTTGAAGTTTAGTTAACGACCTTGTGGTAAAGTTTGTAATAATTAGTTATTTTTAGATTATTGAACTTGTTAGAATAACGATTAAGTAATTTTGTAAAGTTATGAAATTTTGGGTTTGAGTTTGAATTTAAAAGATGAGAAGACCTTCTAATGTGCATTGAGATTTCATTCCTTGTCTTGAATATGGGTTTTATGTGTTTTGGTCATATCCTAAGGTCACACTTAGGTTAATTCGAGATTTTGATCTCGATTGGGCGTTTTGTTATTATTAAAAAGGATAAGGTGACTTTGTAATGTTCAGTGAAATTTTATTGTTCGTTTTGAATATGGTATGTTTGGGATTGGTTAGCATTAAAAAGAATTTCAAATGTGTTTGTGAACTAAGACTCATATTTATTGATGAATGTGGACAATTAGGATATTTGGTACATTGACGTCACGGGCATCCGAGACTTTTCCACTTGCAAATTCAGAAACGGTAAATTACTAAGGACGTCAAGTAAGTAAACTTCCCCTATTTTCATAGAAGTTAAATGTAAATGTAAATGTGAAACGTGTAAATGGATGTTTGCAACTTACTTGCTTTGATGAATTTCATTTACTTTATGAAAGTATATGTATTAAGAAGAATGTTCAACCATGCACATTATCATGTCATTGCATCATCAAGCATGCATTGGCATTGGCATCGAAATTGGAAAGTCAAATGATTTTTAATGAAGAATGTGGTAAGTTTAAGTTTTCTCAAAATGTATGTATCCCAAGTTTTAAGAAAGAATGAGTGTACTTCTATGCCATGACAGGTGAGTGGGAAATGGGGTGCGGGAGACCGGCGTACCCGAATTAAACCGTTGTTGCAGTGGCAAATATTAAACCGCTTTGCGGTGACGATTGCTAAACCGGTTGACGGTGGCAAATATTAAACCGCTTTGCGGTGATGATTGCTAAACCGTTTGGCGGTGGCAAATATTAAACCGCTTTGCGGTGACGATTGCTAAACCGTTTGGCGGTGGCAAATTAAACCGCTCTGCGGTGACGATTGCTAAACCGGTTGACGGTGGCAAATATTAAACCGCTCTGCGGTGACGATTGCTAAACCGGTTGACGGTGGCAAATATTAAACCGCTCTGCGGTGACGATTGCTAAACCGGTTGACGGTGGCAAATATTAAACCGCTATGCGGTGGAAAAATGATAATCTGGTCCTAAATAAGGGATATTGCCCACTGCATTGTAATTGGCTAAAAGATACACTAATTGAGACATGGTAGAAATGAAGTTAAAGTTTTTGGAAACGTCTAAGTGAAAGTCTTGAAACGAAAGTCTTGAAAGGAAGTGAAAGTCTTGAAATGAAATGGAAGTTTTGAAATGAAATGAAAGAATTGAAATGAAAGTCTTGGAATGAAGTTAAAAGTTTTTAGAAATGTTTAAGTGGAAGTTTGGAAGGTATGAATGTCTTGAAAGGTAAAGTAAATGAGGGTAATTACTTTGAATGGTTTAAGGAATTTCATGTCATGAGCATGCATCACGTGCATAAAGTTTACTTATTGAGCTTTAGCTCACCCCAATCCCTCCCCAACATTTCAGGTGATGAAAGTTAGGTGACCCGAGGAGAGCACACGGCAGTTGACTCAGGCTATCCCCGCTTCAACCCTTTTAAAATAAAGTTAAATTAGAATTTATTTCAATTTCTCAATATTTATTCTTTAATTCATGTATTATTGAGGTTAAATTACCTCTTATTTCATTTGCTAAAGTTTATTTACTTGGAATTATATTGTTGAGGAGTTTGAGATTTATTGTAATGGTTTGGATGATGTTTGGGATTGAATGAGTTGAGATGTGTACTTTAAAATGATTTTGATGTCCCTCTACAGGTTGGCTATGTCCAATTTACAGAGGAGACTCTGTCGAAATTTCTGTAAAATTTCATAATAGATAAATGAACATTTTGCTTGTGTAAACGATTTAAATTCCGCATTTAATGTGAATGGAAGTTAACACGCCTAGGTTTAAGGTTTGAAACTTGGGGTGTTACAATTTTCCTCATTTCTATAACAAAGAAGACATTGCCTTGCCAAGGGTGCTCGAACCATTTGAAAAGAAAACTTTATTAATGGCTGCTATTGATTACATATTTTTTGAGAATAGCAACGTCTCCATGGCGTCTCATGGTGGAAAAATGGGCCAACCAATTCGGGTATTGCATCCATCCATTTTATCATTTGTAAAAGATCACTTCTTATCGACTCATTATAGCTTATTTGGATTGGTTGAATTTAACTTGTGAAACCAGGGTAGAGGGCCTATGCAGGGCACATAAAGACCATCACACCTAACAAAAGATAGATGCAGCTTCGAGACTTTATGAACTCTTCTCTCCCAGAAGCCGAGTTCAACAATATTATTATTGATTGATTTGCAATGAGATTCCTTGGGACAACCATAACTTAGGACTAGCAAAGTGGGAAGAGACGTCACGAAATATCCTATCCAGAGTGCATGTGCAATAATTCAGCTACACATTCCTCCTGGGAATGCCTGGTGTATTTGTTTTTGGACTTTATGGTTTCCCATTGCACTTGGTTACTTGGCTACGTCCAAATTTTTTTTTATGTATTTCCATTTCTTGGAATTGCTGTAAACAGGACTTTTGATTATCGCCCGGGTATGCCCAAAGATTGTGTAACCCGATTTTGATCTATATATTTTTTTCATTTACGATTAAAAAAAAAAATCTGGCATGATGGCATCCTTTTAATAAATAAAGGTCATCAAGAAAGCTCCAAATAGATGTATCTCACAAATGCACTGGGGCCAAGTCCTACAAAATACCTTGATATTCGACAGCATGCAAATCTTCTTACAAATGTACTGCCTTAGTAGTATATATGTACAATTTCATTAACGATATATATTCCTTTGACGAAGTTTCTTCTGATTTCTTGATTCTCTTCGGTATACACTCATTTCAATTTGGTAAAATTTGTCTATAAAATAGTCATGTAACAATATCTAATTAGAAATTTTTTTTGAAAAATCAACTATAATTTCGATTGGTCAAAAATCTTCACCCATCATTTTTTTTTTTAAAAATTGACCAACGAAATGTTGACATATCACTATTCATAAACAATATTTATAATCAATTGTTTATAAAAAGTTTAACAAACCAAGGGGTTATTAGTTGAGAGACATGAGCAATTGTAGCATGTTTCGCCATTGATATTTGAAATCCGTCGTTCGAAAATATCTATGAAAGAAAGTTTTTTTAGTAGCTCAATATCCGTCAAAAAAATGGACACCGCCTGCCTAGCCCGGGCTTTGGAAACCCCATCAAAGTTGAATTTTCATTCGAGGTAGTTCTAATAAAATTTCTAATCGACACAAAATATTTCGGTAAAATACATAAACAATTCAATTGGTTGCACATAACATAATTATTAGAGGGTTAGATCACCTAAAACTATCATACATATTTCACCACGTTCACTCCATTAGGGTTTGTGTGGCATTACATTAATTTTTTTTAGGTAAAATAGGGAAAAAAAAGTAGATTGACCCCAAAAAAAAAGGGGAGAGAAAGGGGAGTGATGGTAGGATCAGTTATATATACATGAGAAGATTAATTTCTAGAGAGAGTTCTGATGGACAACGACAACTTCGAGGTGAAGTGGAGTGGAGTAGGTTTTGTCTATTGATTTGTAGTTCTTATATACATGTGAAAGGTTTTGTGCATTTTTTAATTGTTTTTCAATATTATCTTCCTTTTTTATTGCACTTCCATATACTATCGACATTCATTTTTTTCTATTTTTTTTTAACACATATAAATGTTTTAAGAGTTTCATTAATTTTTGTTTTAATTAACATTATAAAATTCATCATCTTTAATGCAAAATTAATTTATATATGTTAATTTACTAATTCAAATTGTGCAATTATTTTGGTTTAAAAAATTTATATTTGTTAACTCATTTGTATATATAACTTTATGGTTTATTCATTTTTTAATATTCAAAAAACCTATTGTACGGTAGAAATGAGAAAAACAAACATTTCATTGAAAATATTCCTTAAAAAAATCATTTTTCAGTCATGTAAGGTTGTATGTAGCACCTTCGAGAGTTATGAACCGTGTTGGTTTGAAGATATTGATATGCTACAATGGGACCAACAAATGTGACGACAAATGTTGTGTATAAGTAGGTTTTCCAAAATTTGTAATACTCAATGCTTATTCTTATTTAGATTGATACTCACTTTTGTTAGTTTTTTTAATATTTTTCCATTGTTTTGTTTAGGTACATTATTTTTTTGTCAATATAATACGTCCGTGCATCGCCCGTGTGTGGAACTAGTTATAATTACAGTGAAGTTCTTCAAAAAAAAAAATTCCATTGTAGCAGGGAAGATTTATTGGATTAGCCATGCCAAACATCTATTTTTTCAAAATTGTCATCTTTTGCAAATTGTCCATAGTACCCTTAATGAAGTGAATTATTTACTTTGCAATGAAACCCTTAACTTAGCATTCGTTTGGTAAAAGAATCTTTTTTGTTTATAAGTATGTTTATAAATAACACAATTTTCCAAACTACATTTTAATCACACACATTTTCTCTCTCCAATTTTCAACCATTACTTTTTACCTCAAAATCATAAATAAACAAGTTTATAAACTAAACGGTGTTACCAAACTTGATTTAGGGGATATCCTCAATATGAAGTTTGAAGGATTTTAGAGTTCCATAACATTCCACATATCCTCAATTTGAAATTTTATAGAATATGTCAAAATCCAATGTCCTCAATATTGATTTCTATAATTACAAAAGATTCTGGTGTCCTAAAAAATCCATGGATTTCAGTAGATTTCTAATATGAATGGAATTATAAGGATTTTGATGGATTTTTAAACCATAAATATGAAGGCAAGATTCCTTAACAAATCCGACCATGCCCTCGGATTTCCAATTCCATGATCCCTCAAATTTCCAATTTCTCCCTTTTATTATTATTATTATTATTATTATTATTATTATTATTATAAATGAGGGCGTTGAGTCTGTAATAATAAAAATTTGCTAATTTGTTTTTGATAATCTATAAATGTTTTTATATAATTCAAAATTTGAGTTTAATTATTTAAATGCAATCGATTGTTTTAATTGATAATTTGTACAAGAAAAATAAAAATACTTCATCTTTTAAATGAAAGGCTTGATTTTTTATTTTTTTTTTAATTAAAACTAGACAAGGATATATATTTTATTTTTTAATAATTCGAATATTCTTGCTTCTTTTTTTATTATTATTTTTTTATTTTTTTGATAATCAAGTAAGAAATTATATTAATCTTTTTTTTATGTCTCAAATTCACGTTCAACTTGTACAAAAAAATAATAATAAATAAATAAAGAAATTACCTGATAAGAGGTAAAAGTGGATGAAATTCTGAAATACATGTTCAACAAATTCTACTAAATATATTGAAATCTACTAAAATTCGTGAAATAGAAGTCTACTAGAATCTGAGAGATTCTATAAAATCCATAAAATCTATGAGAATTCATGAATTTTCAAAATTCCACTAAATTTCAAGTTGGGGACACCTTCTTTAATTCAGTACTTCTTATTATATTTATATTTTTTATCCTTTTATGTTCATCTAAACGTTTTATATTGTAATAATTTTTCAAAAGATTTGGGATGATCTTTTTTAGTTATATATCCTGAGGTTATTCCTTCTAAAACTTCTTCTTCTATTTCTTCGTATTTTTTTATAATTCTATGAGTTGTATTTATATTTTTAACTGTTTCAACAGAATCAAATTCTATTCTATTGAAGCAAGCATAGTCAATATCTTTGTATATATTTTTTAGTTTAGATTGTCCAACAGAATATATATTTTTAGATTTTTCAGCAATAGCTAATAAAAATGAAATATCTTTGTTTTCTAAATATAGTTTATGATCACGATTATTAGAAGTTGATGCTTGTGAAGTGTCCATAAATTAAAATTATCAAATTGATAAATTATTATACATACTTTTTCATATAAGTTCATTCTTTGATCTAATAAAATACAATAATCTACAATATATTGTTCATATTTTTCTAAAAGTCTATTATATTCTTCAAAAGATATATTTTCATTTTCCATTTAATGTTCAATATCTTTCATTTTTTCTGTTAATTTATCCAAAAGGTTATATAATTCTTTGATTATGTATTCTGGCATTATATTAAAACTGTATTATTATTAGTCATAATTTTATTATATAGATTCATTCTTTGTTGTAATATATTAGAATAATCTATAATGTACTGATTACAATTTTTTGAAAGTATATAATATTCTTTAGATGATTCATATATATCCATTAATTGAGACGTACCTTTATTTATTTTTTCCATTATTCTTTCTAACAAATTATCCAATTATTTAATTTTATATCCAGGCATTTTATATACTGAAATCAAACTGTAAATATTGAAATATCAAATAGTTAATATATAAAGTTTCAAGTAACTTTTCAAATTATATCAGTGTTTGGGAATTGATAATATCTATATCAATCATGATATCAATACTAGGTTCAAATGGTATAATATATTTTGAAATTTTATTTTTTATTTTTTCTAATTTATTTATTATATTTTGAATATCTTGTATTACTATAAATCTTACAGTACCTCTAGCAAAGTTTTCTATCATATTTTCTTTAAAACTTCTTAATATTTCTTGTGATGCATAAAGTTATTCTTGATATCCAATTTTATCAATTTCATTTTCATATTCAATACCTCTTTTATTTTTGATATTCTTTTTAACTTTACATGGACCTCTCTTAGATCTAGGTTTTCTCATGATATAATTTCTTTCATTCATAATATCAAAATTTTCAAAAACTGGTAAATAAAGATTCATCGTTTCCATCACTATCATAATCTAATATGGGATCATAATCATTGTCACTACTAAATACATATTCTAAATATAACTCATTATTTATTTCAGTATTATCATTATCAAGCCAAAAGTAAATGATTGATTTTGTAATTTCTATTCCTAATAATTCTTTTAATTTAGGAACAATAGCTAATAAACATAACATATAAACTTGATATAACTTTTTTTATTTCATTATTAGGTCTAATAAATTGTCTTTGCATAAATAAATGTTCAATTATGATGTGATATTCATTTTTATAAGGACTATTTTGATAATTAAACTTGATAATCCTAAATTCTTCCATGATATCAAATTGTTTCAAAATTTCTTCTTCCTCCTAATTCCATAAAGACAGATATATTAAGAATACTAACATCTTTTCCTTTTCTTTGTGCCTTAATATTTTTCTTTTGATGTTAGTGACCTTTAGGCTCACAGATTTCTGCTATCACACCCTTCAACGGTTTCCTACCTTCACGGGTTATTAGTTACACCTGGTTCTATGCCTTCACTGTATAACACTTTGATGGAAAATATTTAGGAGGGAGTGTAGGGAATTTTCTTAATAATATATCTTCTTGTAGGAAATAAGATTCAGAAGACAAATTTAGAAACTCATCATATTTTGATAAAATCAATTGGAATTTTTTTGATAATATGAAGATTGATACAAGGTTGGTATGAGAACTTTCAATGACAGAGGATTTCTTTGGCTTTCTCACAAATTGAGTGCTCAAGTGATCTCTGCATTTTCCTAACTAGAAGGCTTCTATTTATACAACTTCACGAGGCACAACTATCCAACCTCTTACATCATTGCTTACATAATGGATACAATAATTTGAAACTTTTCATAATATCACAAGGATACACATGTCCCTCTATTATTTATTTCCTCACATGGCCCTTACATGGGGCTGTCTATTTTTTGACACGCTATATTCTACTTTAATAAAGCAAATTCCAGTTGTCCATCAATCTTGTTGGCATGCGAGGCAATTTCTGACAATGCACGCCTCTTGTAAAGTTGCAAAACTTCCATGGATCTGATGAGTGTCAAACTTGTTGATATATTCTTTCAAGATGTTGACTTTTCTTTTCCTCAATTAGTAAGGAGGGTCCATCCATTATATTGACATATGCATCTGAATTTTTTATCATAGAGGTTTTTGGCAATGTTATAGAGAACTTTAGTTCCCAACACCCTTCGAGATATAAACCATGATCTTGTGATATTTGGTACAGGCTTGGTATTTTTTCCAACTTCTATCTGGAAGTTTCGAGCAACATATCCAATTGTGATAATATGCTTAGCAGGATAATATATCATTCCATCAATTTCAGGACTAATTGAATAAAATTTTAAATATATAGATCTTCCTTGTGCAAATTTTGAAATTTCTCTTTTTAATAAATCATCAAAATTTTCAATTTCTTTCAAGTCTTTTCCTGGATAGATAAGATCCAAAAATCCATAATCCGCTGCCATTTTTGTCATAATGGGATCTCCTCCCTGAGTAACAATCAATTGTGGATATACATGATCTCTAGACAAGATGTAATAACAATCACATTCTTAGAGTTCATATATAATTCTGGCAGTATTTTTATATTCGTCTTCTCTTGGTAAAAAAAGGGAATCGTCTTCTTCTTCGGCACTAATTTTAATTACCTTTGTATGGTCGTATTTGGCATTGATTGTTAATTTTCAGGGACTGGCTTCATTTATGATCACTTTCTTGGGACTTAGACTTGATTCATCTCTTTTAATTGTTGGTCCACCACTGCTTCAAGGGAATGTACCTATTTGTATTTTTTATATAACTTGTTTGGTAATTAACGATTCAAACTAAGATTCAATCTCAATTATGTTATCGCTCAATTCTTTGGTATAATTGTAAT
This sequence comes from Ligustrum vulgare, assembly GCA_963555705.1. Classification (NCBI taxonomy): domain Eukaryota; kingdom Viridiplantae; phylum Streptophyta; class Magnoliopsida; order Lamiales; family Oleaceae; genus Ligustrum; species Ligustrum vulgare. The sequence continues at coordinate 14,382,981 of OY743173.1, read as the reverse complement.
GAGAAATTGAGATATCCATCAACTGCTTGAAAATTTCTTGGAGAGTCTCTGATAGTTGCTCAATTCCAAGTTTTATCTCTTTACCTTCCTCGGTGAGGAAGTTTATTCGCTGTTTGGCGTCTATCAAGAATTTTTTGATATTATCCATCTGCAAATTCAATATTCCTGCTTAAAAAATCTGCAAGATAATTATTGATACCTTTAATATGAATTATTATAAAATTCCAAATATGCTTGCCATCTATGAAACCTCTTATATTGAGGTTCTGATGGTAATTTAATTTTGACTAATCCTGCAACTTAAAAATTATTAGTTTCAATAATGAACTTTTTAGATAATAAAATAGTGAAAACTTTTTATTCCTCTGATAATTGTCAATAATTCTTTTTCATGAGTGGTATAATTTATTTCTGTTTTCCACTGGAATATCTACAATTTTCATTAAGATCTATTTTTAATATTGCTGCCCAATATTTATCTGAGGCATCAGAGTTAACTATTAGATTATCTTTTTCATTTAATAATCTTAATTCTGGTAAATTTTTATATTCTTCCTTGAGTGATTTGACAATTTCTGTGTGCTTATTACTCCATTCTTTGGTATTCGTTAATCTGAGTAAAATCTGGATTTTATGTCTCTTTTTCGAAAGATTTTCAATAAATCCTTCTGCATAATTTAAACATCCTAAAAAAAATTTGTATTTATTCTTTTGATTCTAATTTACCTGAAAAATTTTCTATCTTTTTAGATATGTGGGTTTGTAGTTTTATTCTTTTTTTATCTATTGATAATCCAAGAAAATCAATTTCTTGTTTTTCTATTATAACTTTGTTTTTTGAAAGAACAATTCCTCTTTTTTTTTTTTTTTTTTTTGCATTCATTTATAAATTTTATTAAATGGTTTCTATGTTCTTCTCTATTATTAGAACATATCAATATATCACCAACGTAGACAATTAAAAATTCATTAAATTTTCTAAATATGTTATCCATTTTTCTTTGATATATTTGTGGTGCATTTTTTAAACCAAAATGACGTAACCATCCATTCATACTTACCTTGGGGTGTACTAAATGTTGTATATTGAATACTATCTTCTTCTATTTTTACTTGTCAAAATCCTGATTTACAATCAAATTTAGAATAATATTGTTTTCATTTTGCAATGTTTATTAGTATTTTTTTATTTGGTAAAAAGTATCCATCAAATTTGGTATAATTGTTTAATTCTTTATAATTTATCACCATTCTAGCTTTTTCTCTTATTTGTTCAGAATGTTTCATTACCATAAAGGCTGGACTATTATGAGGTCCATTACTAGGCCTAATGAGTTTTTGATAAAAAAAATTCTTTTATTATGGTTTTGAATTCTTGTTTTTATTTTTTATTTCATTTTGTGTAATTGGTTTTTTTTCTCTCATCTATCACCACACTAGGATAGCTGAACTTTGTAATGTCAAATTCTCTTGGTATTTTTAATAAATGTCCACAAGGTGTTTGCAACATTATCATGTAATTATTTTGTTTATAATATTGAAATTGTTGTATAAAGTCAGTTCCTAGTAATATATCGCATTCTAATTTGTTATAACTATATATCTTGTTCACAACTGTTTGTTTACTTCCAAGTATTATATAAATTTTATCAGCACTATTAATTATTTTGGTACTTTCTCCTGTAACTCTTGTTATTTTTATCTTTCCATTAATATTCCATGATTTTATTAAGAAACTTTTAAATATCGTTATATCATTTCCTGTGTCAACTAATGCACAGGTTGTTATATTTGTTTCAACAATGGTAACTTATTTATAAACAGTCAATGGAAAACTTATTTGGTTATTCATTTATTCAGCCTTTCTACATAGTATAGTTTGACTATTGTGGGTTATATATAATCCTTCACGTTTTATACTATAATCTTCTAATCCATTTAGGTAACTCATTCCTAATAATATATGAGGATTTACCGTATTGTTATCTATATGACATGATACTAAGAGATTTATTCCTTTGACTTCAAGTTTAGTGATATGTAGTTGCTCATCAAAATTTATATACCTATATGGATTAGTTCTATAAGATATTAATCATTTATTCCTATTTGAAGCTATATGACATTCATTAGCTCATATATCAATTAATATATTTTATCCTTTCACATGTTCTTTTCCATTGAAATATTCACCTTCTATTTTCATTTTTCCCGCATTTCAATAAAGTTTTATTTCTCTTGTATTACTAGTTCCTCCTAACTGTTTAGGTAAACTTGTCGATCTTCTAATTAGTCTTCCATCTTCAAATATTATTTTATTATTAAGGTATTCTACCTCTCTTAAATATATTATTTCTGGTTTATTTTTTGTTATAGTAAATTCATAGTCTTCTGGGATTAAATATATTTGTTTATTTGGTTCCACAATTTTACTAATATCTTTACATTATGTATGAACCTCAATATATGGTTTTTTAGAGTAAATATTTTCATAATTAGAATTAGTAAATGTATATAACGCTCTATATTCTATAGTCATGATTTGGTCTCCTGGTTGCATTATATCATTTTTGTGTAACTTGAAATGTAGTCCTAAAACTTCTTTAAAGTTTCTATCTTTTAATGAAACACAATATTTTGGGTAACATGTAAATATGAGTTTCTGATATGCTAGATTTCCTTCTATTGTTCCTAAATGACTATCTTTTAAATTTAATATTTTTCCACCATGTAAACTTACAGTCAAAGGTGAATCTATTCCTTCCCTAAATAAGGACTTAAACATTATTTGTATTCCTGTTTGATAAACATATAGAATTTTTCCACTTTGTTTTTTATTAATTTTTGTTAATAATTTTGTAACTGTATTTTTTGTTAAAAGATTTAATTTATGGGTTTTTTGAGTTGTTCAAACATCTATTACTTTTTCAATCTTATGATATTCATCTATTGTTATCATTTCTCTTCTCCATATCCTATATAAAATTTCCCATTTTTCAATTTTCAAATCTAAGGAATTTTTTTGTATTTTCTTAAACTTATTATTGTCAAATGTTACTTTAAATTCATAACCATCTATTCCTTCATATTCTTGTACATTTATGTTATTGTTTTCAGTTTTTTCTATTTCTCTATTCTGATTCAGATTCATTACTTTCTGAATCTGTTTCACTTATATAGACTTCTCGATCAAAATATTCTTCAATGTCAGATATTTCGCTTAGTTCACTTTCAATTTCTAGGTATTCTTATTGTAATATTTTAACTTTTTTCTTAATATAATCAGGGCTTATATGACATATCTCTCCACAATTCCAACATTTGCATTGACTTTTATCTTTTTTATAAGGTTTATTTTTCTATTTTTATTTGGATTATATTTTCTTTTATAATATCTTCTCCTAGGTTTTATATATTTTTTCTTAAAATTTCTGAATTTTTTTAACTTCCTACTTTCATATTTTCTTTTTGTTTTTCTCCTTTCAGGGTACATCCCCATTTGGTAGGTTTTTCCATATTTTCACAACATATTTTGGTTACTTTTCCTTTTTCTTTAGTAATTGTCTTTGTTGGCATATATATATATATATATATATATATATATGATAATTTTTCAAATAGAAATTTTATCCTTGATCCTAATGACCTAGGAATTTCAGGGTTATCTCTAGCAAATATTTCAAATTATATCTTAAAATATTTTTCCCATGAACCTGGCAATTTGTTATAGTACATATCTTGATATACTTCTTGATTTTCATTATTATAAAATTGGACATAATAGTAATCTTTAAATTCACAAGTATATTCTTTAAATTTACACATGTCACATATTGTTAAATTTATCAATCTGACCCTAGCATTATCCTTTTCTCTTATTGATTCTTGTTCGACATTACTTATCAAATTTTCTCCCATAAATTCCACTGCAATATATTCTGTTAACCTTTCTACACCTTCTCTATCTAATTTTATTATTTCTGTTTGAACATTTCTTCTTATTAATTCTTTTGCATCATTGTTAATTCATTTCCACCAATTTCTAACATTTCCATCAAATGATGAGACTAGGAAGTTTATTCTTCTTTCAGTACTTTTCCATGTATCATCTATGTTATATAAAAACAATAATATCATCGAATTCGCCCAAGTCAATAAGATTTTTTTGGTATCTATTTTACAATCTAGATCTAATTTTGTTCATCCATGATTGATAGGTTTATCATAATTATCATTTAGTTAAAATCTATCCTCATATTTATTTCTTTTAGGTGGTTGTCTAGCCTTGATTCTATTATAGTATTGTCTATGTGGTTTACTATACAAAGGTGCATAATTTTCATCTGGATTTGGTAATTTAGAAGTTCCTATTGGAGCTGGATTAGGTGTTCCTCTAGTATTCATTAGAACTCGGTATTCACTTGAATTATCTAGGCTTAATTGGTCAAAATTTTCTATTAGTAAGTTTAGTTCTTCATCCATCTTTATTCTGTTTTTCTTCAACTTTAAGTTTTTTCTATCGTTTTTCTATGAATTTTTGTAATTCTAAATCTTCTTCTAGTATCTTTGGTAATATATTTTTTTCTAAATTTCTCATTCATACTTTCTGCTTCTATTACAATTTTTTTTTTTTTTTGCTCAATGTGTTTCTTTCCTATTCTAGTCATTTCTTTTTTCTATAAGTTTTTTGTCTATCTTCTTATCCTTATTTTTATTATTTTCTTTTAACTTTATAATCTCAAGTTTTAGTATATTTATATCATTTTTTTACTTCTTTTCATTTATTTTTTACTTCTTAAACATCATTTATTAATGATTTTATTAATACTTTCATATCTTCAATATATTCACTTATCGACATTTTATACGCTTGGTTTAGTAGTTTGGGTTTTTTGTACCTTAAATAGTCTGTCATACATATCATCTATCTTTATTTCTATTTTTTTATTCTTTCTTCTATTGATATGATTTTTTCATTATCATTTTTTCTTATCTTTTCATTTAACTTTTCTATTTTTTCTATAATCATTCCAATTTTATCTTGATTAATTAATTCTCCTGATTTTCTTTGGAATTCCTTTAAAATCTCTACATCCATGTTTCTAACATCTCCTAGCATGTCTTTTAATTCTTTGAATTGTATTGTTTATTTTTTTTGGATAAGTAATTTTTCTTTGACATTCGTGTTTGGTATTGTTTAAAAAGAGTTTTTTTTTTAATAAATAGTGATTTTTTGGAGAATAGATGGTTGAAATTTGGTTGAAAAGTCAAATATTGTAAACTTGACTTTTAATAGATGGTTGAGATTTAGTATTATAGAAAAAGAGAAAATTTTAATGTAAACCAAACAAGGGTCTTGTATATTTAACTGTTGTAATTCTTCAATAACCATTTTATCTTGTAGATTTATGTTTTTATATGTTTACAATAAAAGGCACTAATCCAATTTAATTGCATGTTGAGAAATTCATCAAATTCTCCCCATGAGCTTAAAGGTTGAAATATAGTTGTATTAGCTCATTTTATTTGGTATGATCCTACAAAAAGTATAATATTTTATTTTACTTGTTTTTAAATTTTTATTTCTGGAAATTCTGTCATTAATAAGTTCTGTTTCATATTTTATTTCTTTATATATCATTATATTATATTCACAGAATTCTTCAATTGATCTTAGCATTAGTTTCCTTTGTTGTGCTCTATAATATTTTGCATAATCTTTCATTTGTCCCGTTTTATTATATTTCTCTTTATTAGTTCTTTCTTTGTTTTCAAAAATCATTTGTATTTTAGGTAATTGTTTTAAGATTCTATTATAATATAATCTTTCTTTTTCTCTAATGATTTTAATTTTAGCTTTTCTTGTATTTTTATATTTCTCTCTTCTGTTATTTGATCCATTAAATTTCTTCTTTGTTCAATTAATAAATCTAATTTTTCGTTTGTTTCTATGTCTAGATATTTAGTTAATATAGGATCTGCTCTATGATAATCCATATTCTTTTGTGATGTCATTCTCTATTAAATCTAATATTTCATTTATTACAAAATCTTCTTTTATTATATTGAAATTTATTAGATCATATATATCTCTTTTTATGTTTTCATTTAAATATTTTAAAGCTTTTAAGATTTCTACTTTATAATTATCAGGTAATATTAATGTTCGAGTGATTATATATTTTGGTGTATGTATAATATTTTTATTTTTATTTTTTGTCATATAATATTTATCGTTTTGATCTGCCATATGGCTCTATACCAAATCGAGGGGTGGGGGGATGCTACTATGAGCGGACAAAAATCAATTAAAATTATATAAACAAAATTATCTAAGAACTAAATTGGTGTTTTCCAAATCATGATGTCTATAGTTGAAATGTTATGTGCAAGAGTATTCTTGGCAGTTTCTAATGTTTAAGGCTATTTTCAAAAGTTATAAAATTGTATGGGTATTTTTAAGAATTGGTAAATTTAAAAGGCTATTTTCATGGTATTCCTCAGTGTAGCAGTTATGTCTCTAATTTTTTTCGTTACACTATTATCTTTAACCTTCTATTAATTAGTATTTGATATTAGATTTATGTCAAAATATTCGATTTTCATGCTTAAAAAAAAATTCCCCACTTTTTAATATATTTCTTAGTTAAAAGTATGATGAAAAATAAGTTGTTTTACGTCATTTCAATAGACTTTTGGGCATTAATTGTTTGGAAAATTACATGAAAATCTACATTTTAAGTTTCAATTTTCGAAAATGTTTTCTGTTTTTCATTTTCTGTGACTTTTTTCGAAATTGCTGAAAACGCGCTTGGTTTGTTATTTCTGAAAACTATTTTCAAAAATGAAAAGCTGGAAAACACGTTCTGTTTAAAATTTTGAAGAAAATTATTTCATATTGTTTGTGAATATAAATAAAATAAAGATATCATATTTTGAGTTACACAACAAAAATAAATGAAATAACCCTATCACACAATTTGGTTATACCAAAAAATTTCAAAAATTCATGTTGCTCTTCTAAAGTAATCGTTCCACATTTGAGTAGTAATTTTCCCTTCTAAAGTAATCGTTCCATTTAATACTTTATATAGATACATCCTTTTAGTAAGCACTCATAACGTTTAAAATTTAATAATTAAGCACATGATACATCATCAGAAAGATGGTTGAATTTGGAGTTCTACGCAAAAAACAGAGTGCAATTCGGAGTTGTACATCAAAAGTTATACATGTTTGAAGACAATGACCTATAAAGCAAACACGAAAATGACTAAATTGAAAGAAAAGTAAAATTTGTGAACTAATGTGCAACAAAATCTGAAGTTGAGAGAACTAAGTTGCAAATAAATTAGGATATTTTCGAAAGAAATTTCAAAATTTGAGGATTTAAATGACAAGTTTTGAAAATCAGGGACCAATAATATAATTAAAAATGATAAATTTTGACAAATTTCAAATTTTTTTGATTATTTTAATTTTTTTTTAAGTGGAAAACGCGTGATTTCCGCGTTTTCCACTTACAAGGCAAAAATTTCAAAAAACGCGAAATAACGTGATTTTCACGTTTTTTATTTTTTTTTTACAAATTTTGAAAACGTTTTCGAAATTTTTTTTCCGAAAACGGCGCAAAAGAACTATTTTCGAAAATGTAAGGACGCATCCTTACATTCTCCCTCCTCTCCTTTTACCCTCGTATTCTCTCATTTCCCATTTTCCAATTGAGTCTCCTTGTGATGGGTCGTTCTGCATCACAGCAGCCTGCTGTCAGAAGTCAAACTCTGACCTCATATCATTTTGCATCTCGTGCTCCTTCGTGTGCAGAGCAGGGGCGCACAATAATTAACTAGCAGCAGTGGCGCCAAGAGTGTCGCTGCTAAAGGTGAGTAGCGACAGCGGCAGTGCCTTTTGCCTGCAAGTCTTGGAGGCAGCAGGTGTCGCCATACAGCGCCGCTGCCTTTTTCCCTTGCTACGAATCTTTGATGTTTTGGTGAAATTGCAATGAAGTTCCCAAGTAATTGTAAAGAAGGAGAAGTTTAGTCCTTGAAGCAGAAATTGCAAGACATGTCCTCCGTTTAAAAATTGCAGACGACTCGCATTTGTGGTGGCAGTGTAAAGGTGTGATGGTGTGGTTTTTTGGTTGTTCACGGTGTGTGGGTGGTGTATGTCTGTGTCCTGGTGGTGGTGATGGTGGCGGCGACGGAGGTGTGGTTCTAGCGGGGTGTGTGGTGGCGTGTGGAATGTGGATCCGGAGGTGTGTTGTGTGGTCCTGATGGTGTGTGACTATGTGTGGTGGTGGTGATGAGGTGAGGTGGTGGAGGTGGCTTTCGGCGATGTGGTTATGCTGCTGTGTCGTGGAAGGGGTGATGCAAGTGTAGGGATGGGTGATCAGTTTTGGTGATTGTGATCGATTATGGTTGATTAGGACAAAATTGTTAGGTAATTTAAACTTTACGTGACTTGTCATGAGTACGGGACATGACCTTTTTCATTAAATTATTGATCACAAAATAAGATTTGCGATTAAATTTGTAATTGCGACTTACTATTTGTATAAACGGTGACTTTGTGTCACCTTAGACTAGTAGTGTATGTGAACTGTTTAATCAATTTATATGTTACAAAATTTTATAAGTCATAAATGTGATCAATTATTATATAAATTTGATCAAAATTTTGATTAATTGTGATAAAAAGAGTAACTTTTGACCAATAAATAATATGTGACTAAAGATGTTTGATTGTAACTATATTTGTAATTATAACCAAATTTTGTAGCAATTGTGATTTTGTGCGACCTGTGACAAGTATGAGATGTGGTCGATTTAACTAAATTATTCATCACAAATTTGATTTTCAACTAAATTTGTAATTGTAACCTACAATTTGTATCAATTGTGACTTAATGTGACATTTGACTAGTACGAGACGTGATCAATTTAATTAATTTATATGTTGAAAAATCTTATCAATCACAAATGTGACAAATTAGTATATAATTGTGACCAAAATATTGACTAATTGTGACTTTGTACGACTTGTAATGAGTACAGGATGTGACCAGTTTATCATGTAATTATGATCAAAATATTAACTAATTTTGAATTTGTACGACTTGTAACGAGTACGGAATGTGACCATTTGGTTTGTATTAACCGAGACTTTGTGTGTGATGCACTACCAATTTTCGCGGTATTTTTAAATTCTAACGATTACTTGTGGCACACAAGAATTTGAGAAAATACTTTTATCTTTCTTTTCATAAGTCAGTGATGTAAACGACGTCACTTAACTGAGATTTCAAAATCACTAAACTTTAAAATAAAATCCATTCATTTAAAAAATAACGATAAAATATTTAATATAAGCTATTGACTTTAAAATCTTTTATATAAACAATAACAATTGTTGACAGTTGAAATATTCCAAGTCAGCAAGAAAAATAGGTGAACGTCAGATATGCGATTAAAAAGATATATTGGAAGAGGTGAATCCCAGTTCAGAATAGGCGACCTGGACTTCACATATGTATTAATATCTTTATATGCGGCTTTCAATAGTTAAACTTGGGATCCCTTTGTGAGCTACCCTCTCCTATATTTATAGGGAGAATGGGATGAGCTGACTTATTACAATACCTGGCTATCTGACATTAAGACATAACTAACCTAACTGAATCCTTACATAATATCATGTAGTTGACTTTTGTGTCCTAACTAATAATATGTCAGAATAACTGCCTTAACTACCGTGTTAGAAGGTAGTTAGTCTTATTTAACCTACGTGAGTAATATCCAACCTTACTGGCGCACGTCGGAATAATCTTTCTTTGTCCGACCTTACTGGACCACATTGGAACCATGTTGTGGAGTCCCTCCATGGAACTCAAGATACGGTTTAATTAACGTCCGATATGATGATGTTAGGTCGGACGTACTGCAAGTCATTCCGACTTCTCTGGACCAAGATTGTAATCTAACGGCGTCGTTTCGTCACCCAGGTTGGGTTACCCATCAACAATTTCCCCTAGGAGTGGAATTGAAAGGATTTCTGATCCGCTCCTACAAATGTTTATTGATAAGTAGTATTAATACCCAAGTAATGATGACGTTGCCACGTGTTACTAGTCCCTGGTGCCTAGGTCTGAAAATGCCAGAAAAATGCCGTCAGCCGTCAATTCCCATTGATGGGCTCAATGTGTCTCTTCAAATTTTGTACTGATAGTTAATGATGTCTTTATATATAAGGGACCCTTGTACATTTTTCCTTCTCATAGCTTTGCACTACTCTGAAAACTTTCGATTCTTTTTCCGAAGTGAACCTCTGTTCGGCTAGCTTAACACACAAACTCACGTCCAGACCTATTCTATCCCCCAGGTATTTCTTTGTATTCTTGAAAAATCATGAGTAATTCCGGCAGCGATAGTGAGGCTACTAGGAATGAGTCTTGGGGGAGGGGCAACGAGGAGTCCAGTCCGGACTTAGACTCTAGATCTAGTGGGTCGGATGCAAGCGTATCGAACTTGAGAGATGTAGCTCGAGAGGTATAGCCACTCCGATCCGCTAAACCTTCCTTCGTTCCCCGTCCAATTCCACCTACTCAATTGAACTTTGATAGAGCGGGCCTGTCTAGTTCAACTTCGACGTTCTGGCAGGCCGGCTTTCATCCTTCCGTCGTTTTCGAGTCTGACCTAGATGAATGGCGTTATAGGTTTAGGATTCCGGACTCCGTACTATTTCTTCTGCCTAGGGCTGACGAGCGGGCTGTTGAACCTCCTGAGGGTTGTGTGGCGGTGAACAAGATGATGTTATAAGCGGATCTTAGGTTCCCTTTATCCCGTACTATAACCAACTACCTCCGATACTGGGGTCTGGCCCCTTCCCAAATTACTCCCAATGGGTGGAGAGTGGTAATAGGTTTTTTAGTTATCTGGAGTAAACTAGGGTTACCACCACCCCGTGCTAGCGAATTCGGCTCCGTTTACCAGCTCCGTTCTGATGGGAAAGACTCCGGCTGGTATTATATAATGGTCCGACCTCATACTGGTGGGAATTTAATAGAAGAGCTTCCGGACTCGATTAAGGGGTGGAAGGATCAGTGGTTCTACGTAGGTGGCGGGTGGCAGACCTTGGAGCGGACTGAAGACCTGGATTACATTGTTCCTACCCATTACAAACCTTACTGTATGTTTCAGACCTTGTTTACCACTTCAGATCTGCCTCTTCTAATATTAATTATCTCTTTTTTTATTTCAGGTCCGTCCAATCCTTCCAGATCCCTTTCCTTTGAAGAGCAATTACAAAAAGCGCGTAACATTGACCGGCGTGACAAGAACTTTAGGGAGTTAATCATTGAAGAGAACTTGTTCAAGGCGACGTTCTGGCAGGCCGGCTTTCATCCTTCCGTTGTTTCCGAGTCTGACCTAGATGAATGGCGTTATAGGTTTAGGATTCCGGACTCCGTACTATTTTTTCTGCCTAGGGCTGACGAGCGGGCTGATGAACCTCCTGAGGGTTGTGTGGCGGTGAACAGGATGATGTTAGAAGCAGATCTTAGGTTCCCTTTATCCCGTACTATAACCAACTACCTCCGATACTGGGGTCTGGCCCCTTCTCAAATTACTCCCAATGGGTGGAGAGTGGTAATAGGTTTTTTAGTTATCTGGAGTAAACTAGGGTTACCACCACCCCGTGCTAGCGAATTCGGCTCCGTTTACCAGCTCCATTCTGATGGGAAAGACTCCGGCTGGTATTATATAATGGTCCGACCTCGTACTGGTGGGAATTTAATAGAAGAGCTTCCGGACTCGATTAAGGGGTGGAAGGACCAGTGGTTCTACGTAGGTGGTGGGTGGCAGACCTTGGAGCGGACTGAAGACCTGGATTACATTGTTCCTACCCATTACAAACCTTACTGTATGTTTCAGACCTTGTTTACCACTTCAGAGCTGCCTCTTCTAATATTAATTATCTCTTTTTTATTTCAGGTCCGTCCAATCCTTCCAGATCCCTTGCCTTTGAAGAGAAATTACAAAAAGCGCGTAACCTTAACCGGCGTGACAAGAACTTTAGGGAGTTAATCATTGAAGAGAACTTGTTCAAGGCCGGCCTCACCACTGTACATCCTGCTACTACTTTCCTACCTCCTCCACGTCGTAAGTAGATGTCACCTCAGACTTACATCTTCTCTAAGTTTACTACTAATCATTCTTTCTTCACTTTGCAGAACCGACCAAGTCGAAGAGAAAAGCCATGCCTCCATTCGACCGGACTGCTTTCGTTGGCAACAAGAAGAAGAGGCCCACCACTGGTGGGAAAACCCTTCTTCCCAGCATGGGCTCAACCCCTAGATCCGGTCAGTCCAGCGGGGTTCCGACTAACGTTAAAAGTCCTTCCAAGTCTTCTCACGGAAAAAGGAAGCTCTTCGAAGAAGACCCAGTAGCTCTGCTGCCACCATCTTCTGATCTGATAATTCTTTCAGAAAACCAAGCCTCTTCGGAAAACACAGCTTAGTCAGGTCTGCCTCCTGCGTCAAATCTTTCAACCCATATTTCTCCAGCTGCTGACCCTACAGACGTCTCTTACTTTGGCATCCACAAGGTCCGGGCTATAGAGATGGCTAAATTGAAGGGCAAGCTCCCTAAAGCATTAAGGGATGTTCGGTCCCACAAATGCCCGGGGTCGAACTCTTTGAAGGTCCTTCCCAACTGCGTCCACAATTCTGTTGACATAGTGGTGCGGACCTGGGACAAAAAGAAGGAAGCTATGGGTACAGAGATGGACCTGCTGAATGCTGCCTTCTGATCCGATAATTCTTTCAGAAAACCAAGCCTCTTCGGAAAACACAGCTTAGTCAGGTCTGCCTCCTGCGTCAGATCTTTCGGCCCATATATCTCCAGTTGCTGACCCTACGGATGTCTCTTACTTTGGCATCCACAAGGTCCGGGCTATAGAGATTGCTAAATTGAAGGGCAAGCTCCCTAAAGCATTAAGGGATGTTCGGTCCCACAAATGCCCGGGGTCGAACTCTTTGAAGGTCCTTCCCAACTGCGTCCACAATTCTGTTGACATAGTGGTGCGGACCTGGGACAAAAAGAAGGAAGCTATGGGTACAGAGATGGACCTGCTGAATGCTGCCCACGCCACCTCTGCCTTCCTTGGGCTTCCACAGAACTACATGTCCCATGTCCGAGCTAAAGCCCATGAGCAGACGGAGCTGCATGATGAGCTGATGCGCCAAAGTATAGTGGTGAAAGATCAGAACCGTACGCTTGGGCTTGAGAAGGACAGACTGGCCGGGGCGAAGAAAGAGATCGAGCTGAAGTGTGAGAGCTTGGAATAGAGAAATGGCCTGCTGCTTTCCGAGATGGAAAAGATACAATTAGAGAATGTCGAACTAAGGGCTAAAGCAGCGGCTGACCAGAGGGCTAAAGAAGAGGCTGTTGCAGAGCTTGATCTGACCAAGAAGGACCTCGTACGAGCCAGAATGGACTTAACTTCTGCAGTTGCTGCTTACAAGGAGTCTAGAGAGTACGAGGTGGACCATACCGATACCTACATAATGGCATTGGAGGATACCATGAAAAGGTTTCAGGAGCTCCACCCTGAATTCAATCCGGACCAGTTGAACGCAAAACTGGAGAAGCTAAGGAAGTAGCACGCCGTGACTATGGCTGAACTGGATCGGGGCGAGGCTCCAGTGGCTGAGTGATAATAAATTTGTAATGTCTTGAAGTCCAGGTCATCTGTAGGGCTGGTCCGGCCCAACTTTTGATTAATTAAATGAAGTTAACTATGTTTCGTTGCCGAACTCTTTGGCCATAAGAGCTACATAATCGGATCTCATCGTATACCTTTAATTTGGTGCTGTAATGTAAATTTGTAGCATAACTGGAGTCTTCCATTTGGAACACTTAGGCCCTGTTCTCTTAACTGTTTTGAGGTCGTTTTCTGTTTTTATTTTTGAAAACGCTAAAAACGCGTTCTCTTTACCATTTTGGAAAACGCATTTTGGAAAACAAAAAAATAAATTGTACACAAAACGCAAAACGTCCAAAATCTCGTTTTGGGCGTTTTGTGTGTATTTCGACAAAAAATATCCAAAACTCGTTTTGAGATTATTTTTTTTTTTAAAAAAGAATTATCTTAACTTGGAACTAAGCTTAATAAAAAAATTTTATTTTTTAATTTTTTTATTATTTTTTTTAGAATTATCCTAACTTTGAACTAAGCTTAAATAAAGATTTTTTTTTTATTTTTTTATTTTTATTTTTTTATTTTTTATTTTTTTTTAGAATTATCCTAACTTGGAACTAAACTTAAATAAAGTTTTATTGAATTCAATTCAACATTAAAAAAAAAATTAAGTCAGAATTCTTGTTGTTATATTTCAAAAAATGTACTAATAAATGTACTCTTGTGGTTTTGAAAGAAATTGCTTTTCTAGATTTTAATAGAACTAGAGTTTTTCTCAAATCCCGAACATGACCAAGCTGTATTAATATTGACTATTAATGCTCACATTAGTGTGTTGCATGTAATCATGTTTTCAGTATATTGTGAAAGGAAATTTGAGTTTGAGTCAGTAGTATTCTGCAAGCAAATTAATTAAAAATAGTTTAAGCAGTATTCTAAAAAAATTTCAAACAGAACGTATTTTCCAGGTTTTCATTTTCAAAAACAGTTTTCAGAAATGACAAACCAAACGAGTTTTCAACAAATTTGAAAACAAAAATAAAAACAAAAAATACAAAACATTTTCGAAAATGAAAATACAAATAGAACGCCACCTTAACTTTTGGAATTTTGCTCTATTTTGACTAATCGGGACAGTCAAGTCGAAGTTCTTACGTAAACTTCATGAGATTTCTAACCCATTTCCGATCTAGAGCAGTTAGGTATGGTAGGTCCACAGAACGAACCTAAATTAAGCATATGTCCTAACTCTATCAGTCAGGTCGGTCCTAGTCTCATTTGGGGTCGTAAGGAATTCGTGAATTCTGTTGTGGCAGACCTGGTGATCTCGTAACTTTAGGTCCTAAAGAATTCATAAATTCCGTTATGACGGATGTTTTGATCATTTAGCTTGAGGCCCTAAGGAATTCGTAAATTCCGTTATGATGGACGTTTTGAGCATTTAGCTTGAGGTCTTAAGGAATTCGTAAATTCCGTTATGGCAGACCTGATGAGCACATAATTTGAGGTCCTAAGGAATTTCTAAATTCCGTTATGGCAGACCTGATGAGCATTTAGCTTGAAGTCCTAAGGAATTCGTAAATTCCGTTATGGCGGACCTGATGAGCATTTAGCTTGAGGTTCTAAGGAATTCGTAAATTCCGTTATGGCAGACCTTAAGAGCACATAGTTTATTTTATCAAGAACACTTGAAATTTTGTAAAAAATTTATTCAACGGAATATCTTTAAGGCACGCTGGTCATTACATATCTTCTAATGAAACAATTACTGATAGTACTTTTTCAGATGCTCTGCGTACCATGGATGTTGTAAAGTTTTTCCTTCTAAAGTTTCTAGTTCATATGCCCTGTTTTGCAAGGTTTCCCTAATCCTGTAAGGTCCTTCCCAAGATGGGGAAAGCAAGCCAGATTGAGCTTCCTTTGTGGCTAAAAACACTTTCCTCGGTACTAAATCTCCAGCATGGAGCTTCCGGCTCCTGACTTTGGAATTATAGTATCTTGCGCTTCTCTGCTTGTAGGATGCGTTCTTGAGATCTGAGTTTAACCTCTTTTCCTCAATCAAGTCCAGAGTGGATTGAAGCATTTCAGTATCTGTCCCTTCTTCAAAATATTGTACCCGACTGGAGGGGATTCCAACCTCAACAGGGATCACGGCTTCAGATCCAAATTCCAGGGTGAAAGGGGTTTCTCCCATTGCTGTTCTACCAGTAGTTCTGTAAGACCAAAGGACCGCTGGTAGTTCATCAGCCCGAGCTCCTTTCAGCTCATCCAATTTGGTTTTCAATGTGTGCTTGATAATTTTATTGATTGCTTCCACTTGTCCATTCGCTTGTGGGTGGCATGGGGTAGAGTAGTGATTCTCAATCTTCAGCTCTTCACAAAAATGATCTGAATCTTGGATTGTCAAATTGTCTCCCGTTGTCAGTAACTATTGAATGAGGAATGCCAAACCGGCAAATGATTGACTTCCATATGAAGTCGGTGGTTTTTTGTTCGGTGATCTTTGCCAAGGCCTCTGCTTCAACCCATTTTGTGAAATAACGGACTGCCACTATTGCATATTTAGTTGGTCCTCTTCCCGTTGGCAATGGTCCGATCAAATCGATGCCCCATTTCGCGAAAGGCCATGGTGCCATGATGGATGTCAGGTCTTCCGGAGGAGACCTAATCATTGGGGCAATTCTCTGAAATTTATCACATTTCCTAACAAATCCCATGGCATCTCTCTTTATGGAAGGCCAAAAATATCCTTGCCTTAGGATCTTAAATGCTAGGGATTGTCCTCCAGTATGGTTGCCACATATGCCTTCGTGTATTTCTCTCATGGCCCCTTGGGATTCTTCTTCACTCAGGCATCTGAGTAGTGGGAGAGAAAAACCTCGTTTGTATAACACGTCATCTATCAAAGTATATCTTGCTGATCTGATTTTTAGCCTCCGAGCGTCGTCCTTGCTCGGGGGCACTACTTCCTCCCTCAAGTGCTGGATGATCTCATCCATCCAGCTCCTGTTTGTGTCAATCGCCAGGGTTAGCGTCTCTGCTTCTGCTAGGGTTGAATTTTGCACCTTCCCGATGGGGACACTATCCATGGTCTCGGCTCCTTCACTAGTGGCGAGTCTAGCGAGGGGATCCGCCTGACTGTTTTGGGTTCTAAGTATCAGTTTGACATCCACATGGATGAACTAATCCAATTCCTGCTTGGACACCTTGTGATAAGATGCCATTTTCTCCTCTTTTATGTTGTAGGTTCCTTGGATTTGGTTCACGACCAACTGGGAATCACTGTGTACGGTCACTCTGGTTATGCCCATATTTCTTGCCATTTTTAGACCTGGAATGAAGGCTTCGTATTCCGCCTCATTTTTAGTTGCTGGGAATTCAAAGCGGAGGGATTGACAATATAGTAATTTCTGGGGACTGACCAGAACGATTCCAGCCCCTGCACAGTTCTCAGTGGAGGATCCATCCACATACAGGGACCAGAGTTCATCTTGATTAGGAAGGTTTACTTCCATGTGGAATTCTGCTATGAAGTTCGCCAATGCTTGCCCCTTGAGCACACTTCTTGGTTTATAGGTGATATCGAATTGTCCCAACTCCACTGCCCATTTCATCAATCTCTCCGAAGTATCCGGTTTCTGTAAGGTTTGACGGAGTGGATAGTTGGTTAGCACCTCCGGTGAATGCTCCAGGAAGTAAGGTCTTAACTTCCTCGAACTCATAATTAATGCCAGTGCTAATTTTTCCATTGGCGGATATCTTAGTTCTGCCTCTTTCAAGGCCTGACTGACATTGTAGACTGGGTGTTGGATACCATCTTCTATCCTAATTAGAACTAAGCTGACTAACCTCTCTGACACCGATAGGTATAATTCCAACACTTCTCTTGGTACTGGCTTGGAGAGTAGGGGAGGTGAGGCGAGCAATATTTTCAAATCTTCAAAAGCCCTCTAGCATTGCTCCGTCCAATGGAAGTTCTTCCCCATCTTGAGCGCTTCGAAGAAAGGTCTTCACTTATCAGTTGATTTTGAGACGAACCGGTTCAGAGCTGCTATTCTTCCAGTCAAACTTTGAATCTCCTTTATGTTGGTTGGGGCTTTCATGTCGATCAAGGCTTTGATTTTTTCCGGGTTGGCTTCAATCCCTCTTTGATGCACCATATATCCCAAAAATTTCCCCGATTTTACCCCAAAGGCACACTTTTGTGGATTCAACTTCATCTTGTATTGCCTAAGAATGGCGAACATTTCAGCTAGGTGCTGGACATGATCTACTGACTTGATGCTCTTCACCAGCATGTCATCCACATATACTTCCATAGTCCTACCAATTTGTTTTGCAAACATTCTGTTGACAAGTCTTTGGTAGGTTGCCCCCGCATTCTTTAATCCGAACGGCATCATCTTGTAACAATATAATCCCCTGTCTGTGATGAATGATGCGTGTTCTTCGTCTGGGCCATACATGGGAATCTGGTTATAGCCTGAGTACGCATCCATGAAGCTCAACAGCTCATGCCCCACCGTGGAATCTACCATTTGATCTATGCGTGGAAGTGGAAAGCTGTCTTTGGGGCAAGCCCTGTTTAGGTCCGTGAAATCTATACAGAGCCTCCAGGATTTATTGTTCTTTCGCACGAGAACTGGATTGGCCACCCACTTTGGATATTTTGCCTCCCGTATGAATCCATTCCCCAATAACTTCAGGATCTCATTTGCAAGGGCTTCATACCTCTCCCCATTTAAGGGACGGCGCTTCTGCCTTTTCGGTCTTGCTCCACAATCAATATTGAGCTTGTGACAGGCCGGGTGTGTAGGTATTCCTTCCATGTCAGCATGAGTCCAGGAAAAAACATCTCTATTCTCTTTCAAAAAGTCTATAAGTTCAGATATTACTGGCTCCTGAAGGTCTTTCCCAATTTTCAATTGCAACTCAGGCCTATCGGGGTCCAAAGTTACCAACGTCAGGTCATCCACTGGTCCGGTCCTGGTTTCGTTCTGATCCAGGTGTGGATCTAACATTTGAATCTCTTCAACCTGGTTTTCCATCTGGATCACCTTCACTTGTTGTGCCCGGCAAGGACATAAACTCAGGTTGCATTCTCGGGCCATCCTCTAATCTCCTTTCACTATTCCTACTCCCTGAGAAGTGGGAAATTTCATCACGTAGTGGTATATTGAGGTGGCCGCCTTCAATTCATGTAGAATAGGTCTTCCAAGGATTGTATTATAGTTGGATGGTATGTCAGCTATGAAAAAATCTCCTATCACTCGTCTGGTGCACGGAGGATTCCCGAGCTCTACAATGAGTGCAATTTGGCCTAGTAGTGTAACATAATCTCCAGTGAAGCCTTGTAACTTGGTGGAATAAGGGCTGAGGTGACGTTGTTCCACCCCCATTTGGAGGCAGGTCTTCCAATATAGGATGTTCACGACACTCCCGTTGTCTACCAAAGTGCGGTGGATTCTCACTCCTGAGACAGGCATGGTTATGATCAAAGCATCCGCGTGTGGTTGGAGTACCCCCTCAGCATCTCTTTCATCAAAATTGAAGGTCTCGTCTTCCCTTCTAGGGACTGGAGCCCTTGCCGACAGAACCTGATAACTGTTCCGGGCATCTCTAATGTGTTGACGCCTTTGCCTTTCAGATCCTTTCTGACTTTGACTTTCTCCCACCAGCATTCGAATCTCAGCTGGAGGTGTACCTCCAGTTTCAGTTTGGCCCTGCTTTTCTTGAGTCACCCGAGGTTCTCCTTCATATTCTTTTAAGTGTCCTGCCTTGATCAATTTTTCGAGTTCAATCCTCAGGTCTTTACAGTAGTCCGTGTCATGTCCCGCCGATCTGTGGTACCTACAGTTACTAGATTGATTCAATTCAGATGAGCCCATCCTCAATGGACGGGGCCGAGGCAACAAATTCCGGTCTTTGATGCCCATGAATATGGTCTTAGGCAGAGCTTTCAAAAGATCTACGTGCATTGAACTGGAGGAATGAGGTCGAAAACTTCTTGGTCCTTGAAAATCCCGCTTCTTTTCTTGGCTGAACCTATTACTCTTCTGTGTCTCTTTTTTCTTTCCCTTTAGATCAATCTTGACCTTTTGTCTCTCCTTTGTCTTCCATTCTACTGGACTTCGCTTCCTCAGCTCCAATGGCCCTATCAGCTCTCGTAAGAAAATCTCGAAAGGTTTTTTGCCCCTCTTCATGCACTGTCCACCAGAACCGGTATTCCGGCCATAGACCTGATGTTACCGCCGTTAGGAGTGCATCATCTGACACTTTGTCCGTATCCATAATTTTCTTGTTGAACCGATCTAGATAGCTCTTCAGTGACTCAGTTCTTCCTTGCTTGATAGTTACCAGTTGTTCCTTGGGGGTTGTCCTTGTTTTTGCAGCCATGAAATTATAGAGGAATTAAGAAGACAAGTCTTTCCAATTTGTTATCGAGTGGTCTGGTAGAGTACGTAACCACCTCTGAGCCCTGTCCCCTAGAGTCAGGGGAAAGGTCCTGCACATGATGGCATCACTAACACCTTGTGGCTCCATCCATGAAACATACCGGTCTATATGAGCTACGGGATCGGTTGTCCCATTATAACTAGGCACTTGAGGCACCTTGATCTTACTGGACAAAGTCTCGTTCAGAATTTCCTTCCAGATTGGGGAAGATCTGGAGGGGGCGTAATTGTCCGTCGGGTTGTCCTTCTTCTGCCTACCTTCTATATCGCTTAATTATTTCTTCAACGTGTTGAGTTCTTCCAAATTTCCTTTCCCCTCGTAAGGTGGATCACTAAGATCCAAGGTTGGCGTGTCCTCAACAGAAGCTTTGAAATTCCTACCTCGAGTCTGAGTGGGCTCATAATATGGACTTCGTGCAGATCTTTCCGAGCGGTATGAAATAGCAGGTTTTCTGTTCACCCCCGACTTCGGGTCATTCCTTATGGGGGCCGCGGGATCCGGACCTAACTTGCTAAACACTATATATGTCTTTTTAGGTGACCCCCTACGGGGGGAGCGGGAATTGCTTTCTCCGGTTGAGCTTTTAGACTTGCCATGTAAGTAGTTGAGTTTTCGGCGGGCTCGGTGGTTTCCAAGGGGGTGACGAGATGGTGCTGGTATAGCAGTGGGGGCTTGAGTGTTCTCGGGTGGTTGACGTTGCATCCTTTCAACTGCTTGTGTCAAACTCCTCAATTGACGCATTACCTCAACCATTTGGGGGGTCCGGACAAGGTCTGCCTTCCAGGTCGCCTCCCCTCCTCCCATGATCACTCCCCGAGCCTTGGTCATCCATGATATCCGAATCTTACTGATGGTGAAGTATATGAATGAATTGGTGGAATGGGCTGCTATTCTGTCACAAGCGAGCCTCATTCTAGCGCCAATTGTTGACGGTTGAAATATGAATTCCAAGTCAGCAAGAAGAATAGGTGAACGTCTGATATGCGATTAAAAAGATATATTGGAAGAGGTGAATCCCAGTTCGGAATAGGCGACCTGGACTTCACATATGTGTTAATATCTTTATATGCGGCTTTCAAAGTTGGGATCCCTTTGTGAGCTACCCTCTCCTATATTTATAAGGAGAATGGGATGAGCTGGCTTATTAGAATACCTGACTATCTGACATTAAGACATAACTAACCTAACTGAATCCTTACATAATATCATGTAGTTGACTTTTGTGTCCTAACTAATAATATGTCGGAATAATTGCCTTAACTACCGTGTTAGAAGGTAGTTAGTCTTGTTTAACCTACGTGAGTAATATCCAACCTTACTGGCGCACGTCGGAAAAATTTGTCTTCGTCTGACCTTACTGGTGCACGTCGGAATAATCTTTCTTTGTCCGACCTTACTGGACCACATCGGAACCATGTTGTGGAGTCCCTCCATGGAACTCAAGATACGGTTTAATTAACATCCGATATAATGATGTCAGGTCGGACGTACTGCAGGTCATTCCGACCTCTCTGGACCAAGATTGTAACCTGACGGCGTCGTTTCGTCACCTAGGTTGGGTTACCCATCAACAACAATAATAAAATAGCGAGTTTGGTAGTTCAAACACAAGACATTATTTAGTGTGTCCACAATTCACAGGTTGTCACCTAACGCAGTACTATCTATCTTGCCGTCTGAAGATCCGTCCAACCCTCTTTCGTTTCATTTCCATAATTACCTGAAAAGCTAGATGTCGTGGGGTGAGCATATACTTGCCCAGTGAGCAGAATATGGTGATGAGATTCGAAGCGCGGAAGAAACGCCGGAAAGTTCCGAACTCAGGTTGTGGTTGGACGGATGAATCATGACCCGATATTCACGACGCGATGGCTCGACGATGCGGAATAAAGAACCACGACTTTGAAAACGCCACAAGGATTTGCCCAATCTCCTTGATAAGTCTCTGATTTTGAATGCCACAAATATTCTAGCAAATATTTGATAAGTTCGATATTTGAACGCCACAAGAAATATTCTTGATAAGTTCGAAAACATAGGAATCCACCTATAACTTTTATTGAATCCTCAATAAAACTTTTTTTAATTAAATCAAATCTCAAGTCTCAATTACAATGAATGGAAAGGAATATAAATAAGTAAAATAACCTAGCCGCTAATTGACTCAAAATAGAATTCTAATTAGACTAAAATTCTAAAATAGGCAAACAAATAATTAAAAACAAAATTTAACCTAAAAATACGCAAAAACCCTAATTTCCGTCTGCATAATTGACTTGCTATTTTGAAGCCCCAAATGATGGAATTTGGCCATAAAATCAGTCGGCTCAAGGGTTTTCGCCCATGAGTTTTGCTTAGTGGCCCAATTCTACTCGAAAAACACATATTATGCATCTAATTCCGACATGGTTGATTGGATTGCACTTTTATTTGGCTTGAATATTTAACTTTTTCCGTCAAGCCTGCTATGACTCCGATTGTCGAGGGTCCGGAACACATCATACCCTCCTTCTTTAGGATGATTCGTCCCGAATCATAGCTTTGTTCCTGTTGTTTTACTTCACCTCCTGGATCAAACGGAAAATTATTGCTTCCATGCCAGTGGAATGACCAATAGTATCCTGTAACTTGGGTTACATGAATGGATTGAAGTAGAAACTCCTGTGGACATTGGTGGTGTTGCCCAAATTTCCAAGTACATTTAACCTGCAAGACAAAATTAAATAAAGCGGGGAGGGAAATGTTAGGTTCATGAGGTACAAGGTATGGATCCTTGTATCCATGATTAATCACCATCTCCAATTCTTCTTTAAGAACCACGAGGCCCTCCTCTTCACCTCGTTCTTCCTTTGCATCTTCAACCACCTTTTCAAAAATTTTACTTTCAAATTCAACCACATCTTCTACCTTCAATTTCACAATTTCTTGTTTAACCACCACTTCTAATTCTTCATTCTCATCTTCAACAATTGCATTCTCAATCACTTTCTCGCTACCCAACTCTTTTTCCTCATCAAGTTTTGGAATTTGTTTATTTGTTTTTAATTTCAACTCTCCCTCCTTCTTATCAATATCCTTATCTCCACGATGCCTCCTATTACACCACTTTTCACTCTCCTTCCTTACCCTCCGTGAATCTTCTAGTGCGTCCTCTAAGGTCAACCCATATAGTGCGCATATTTTCTCATTCTTAAGGAATTTGTATATGTGCATACTCTTACCATAAACAGCCTCCCCGATGTGATCCAGGACCCTCAACAATCGGAGTCATAGCAGACTTGACGAGAAAATTTAAATATTCAAGCCAAAATAAGAATTCAGCAGGTTTGACGAGCTTTGAAGATCAAACAGTGTCGAAAAGAATCGAAAATTATGCAGAAGAGCTATCACGGTCGTAACCAACATATGTCACGGCCGTAACCTCCCCTCGGGTTAAAATGCAGAATTTCAAGATTTTCGATTTACGACCGTAAATAAGGGATCACGGCCGTAACCTTAAACAGAAACACACTTACGACCGTAAGTGTCATCTTTACGGCCGTAACTGCTTAACGGATCAGATTTTTCCAGATTTCGCATTATTTTATTTCCTTATCAGTTTTAGTTATTTTAGTCTAATTAGAATTCTATTTTGAGTAGATTAGCGACTAAGGTTTTATTTTGCTTATTTATACGCTTTTTCCATTCATTGTAATTCAGACTTGAGACTTCGATTTTGATATAAACAGTTTTTATTGAGGATTCAATAAAAGTTATAGGTGGATTCCTATATTTTTCGAACTTATCAAGAATATTTCTTGTGGCGTTCAAATATCGAACTTATCAAGTATTTGCTAGAATATTTGTGGCGTTCAAATCAGAGACTTATCAAGGAGATTGGACAAATCCTTGTGGCGTTTCGAAAGTCGTGGTTCTTAATTCCGCATCGTCGAGTCATCGCGTCGTGAATATCGGGTCATGATTCATCTGTCCAACCACAACCTGAGTTCGGAGCTTTCCGGCGTTTCTTCCGCGCTTCGAACCTCATCATCTGGTATCAGAGCTGGATTCTGAATTCAGGTTTTTTTTTATTCTATCCAGTTTAATTCTTATGTTTATCATCGAGTCTGCCATAAGAATTATCCATATCTTGTTGTTGAGTCTTTCTTTTCTTGAGTATTCTTCGTACCAGTAAATTTTTTCTTTATTTGATTCATATAAAAATCCAACAAAATTCAAAAATATTTGTTTTGCTTAATTCTTATCCGAATTAAGTTCCGTTTATTCTGTCGTGTTCGTTGTCGAATTTTCGGATTTATAAAAAAAAATTATTTATTATTTTATTTATTCCGAAAATTCATCCTAAAATTCAAAAAAAAAAAAAAATCCATTCTAGAACCACTTTCTTGAATTTCTTGATCCTTTGTTTTCATTATTCTTTTTCTGTGTCCTTCCACACAAATTTCACAATGTCCAATTCCCATGAAAACGCCAAAGATCGTATGTGGAGATTTTTGAATGAAACTTTGATGATGTTGGATAAACTAGATGAAAGGGAAGGGAAATTGAAAAAGGGGCGATCTCAAGAAAATCGTAGTGATTATAGGCGTGATCCTAAACCTAGGGATGGAATCGGGGTTAAGAGAGGAGCTGAGATTGATCCAAAAGCAATTTTGAAAATTCAAAAAGAAATTTATGAGAAAATATTGAGGTGTGAACGGGAGGCAGAAAGAAAATATTTGGCTAAATTGCGAAAGAAGGAGGAGAAACGAAAGGCGGTAATTAGATGGTTAGAAGAGAGTGAAAATCATGTTGAGCCTCGAGATATGAAAGTTGAAAAGGAGGGAGGCTCGAGACATGAATTAGTTGAAGAGACCCCGAACTTTCTGGTAGGAGTTGAAAATGTGGAGTTAGGTGAACAAACTCCAAAATTTGATGAGGAATTAGAAGTTGGGGTAGAAGTTCAAATTTTGAGCTTTGAATTGGAAGATCCACATTTTGGTAGTGATGGGGTAGTACATGAACATGGTGATTCAAATGTGGAGGTCGGAGATGGGGTTAAGTTTGAAGATAAAAAAATTGAACAAGAAATTGCAAAGGAGGAAAGAGGCGAAGAGAAGAGCCTCGTGGTTCAAGAAGTGGAGTTGGTGGTGGTTTGTCATGAATACAAGGATCCATACCTTGTACCTCATGAAGCTAACATGTCCCTCCCCATTTTGTTTAAATCCTTTTTGCAGGTTAATTATGTTTGGAAGCTTCTGTTGACCTATGGTCAATTTGACCTTATTGTTTTGATCATAACAAACAAGAATTTATTGTGTTGCTAACAAGTGTGCTTCAAGTGTTTCATGTAATGATAAATATTCAAAGCACTCTATGTTCAAATCGTCTCTCAAAGATATAAATCAAAATTATGTGATCGAGCACATGAGACGCAAAGAAGATCATGCATGAATTGAAGATATTCAAAGATCAAAATTGAAGTTGAAAAGCATGATATGAAGATCAAGAATTCAAGCATACAAGATTAGAGTTCAAGTTCAAAAGTTGATTTAACCTATGTAAAGGTATAACACTCTCAATCTTTAGCGATGAAATTCAACGAGCTCGAAAATGATTTTTATGCATCAAGAAACTTATTTGAAAATTCATCAATTGCATAAAAATGATTTTTCAAATCATAACATGAAATAGTTTTTGGAAAAATAAACTTTTTAATATAAAAATAAAAATTCATGTTTTTATACTTTCGGTCGACCGAAAGTGTACTTGATCGACCGAAAGTCTGGTCGACCGAAATAGTCTGATCAACCGAAAGTTTAACGGCTATAATGCAACGGCTATATTCAAACTTTCGGTCGACCGAAACTCAAGAACCGGTCGACCGAAACTGGCTGAACTTGAATTTTTTCATCTATAAATAGCCATCACATTTGCATCCAATTTGAACAACTTAGAAAACATTTTATACAAACTTTCTTGTGAAAATTCATTGTTCTTGTTTATATTCATCTTTTATTTTCATAAAACTTTGATTGATCTAAACTTTGTTTTATCAATTTCATCAAAGTTTTTGGAAGAAAGTTTTGTGAAGATTTTTGGTTTTACATTGTTTAAACTTCTTCAACATCTTCACACTATATTGGAATTGAAGTGTAAGTCTCTCTTTGTTCTAAACTTGTTTTAATCTTTTAAAAGAGAGAAATTCCAATTGAGGAACTTTGATTATTTGTGCTACATTTTTCATTATCATTTGATTCATCAAAGTTCCATTGCCTAAACACTTTGAGCTTAACTTATTGTTAATTATTCAAGTGTGGCATCTCTTGGTACGTAATTTGATTCAATATTTTTTAACAAGAGATTATTTGAAAAACTTTGTTTGATTGCATCAAACTTTTCATTATCATTTGCATCAAAGTTTTTCTCTAACACTCGAGCTTAATTCATTGCTATCTATTGAAGTGTTAGCCTAACTCTCTCGGTACTTAATTTGAGTATTTGTCAAGAGAGTTATTTCAATTGTAAACTCAATTCATTATATTGATTGGTTTCGAGAGCCTTGTCAAAACTCGATTGTTGGTTTCGAGAGCCGTGTGAAAACTCGATTGTAAAAGGATAGGCGCTCCTTGTTGTAAGTCGCCTAAGGATTTGGTACTCCTTGTTGTAAGTTACCAAAATAGTGGATTTGGCCTTGCTCGTGACGGAGAGCTCGGTAACGGGGGACGTAGATCACGTTGGTTGATTGAACCTTCATAAATTGCGTTTGCACTCTCTCATCCCTTTTATTTACTTACATTGCACTTACTCTATTCTATCAATTTACATTGTGCAACGCTTTATCTTAGTGCTATACTTGCCTTATCAATTAAGTTTACACTTATATAGCACATTACATTGATAGTTTAGTTACTTGTAACACTAAGTGCTATTACTTGTACCTATTGGTTTTTAAGTTTGAGATTATTATCGAAAAAGTTTTATAAACCAATTCACCCCCCTCTTGGTTAGTTTACTCTTGGGCTAACAGCTTCAACCACACCGCAAATGGCAAAGGAAGTTCAAGCTCCATCTCTTCCATGTTTGCCAATCAAAGGATTCCAATTTATTGAACTCATGGCATGGAAGTAGAAATTTTCCGTTTGATCCAGGAGGTGAAGTGAAACAACAGGAACAAAGCTATGATTCGGGACGAATCATCCTAAAGAAGGAGGGTATGATGTGATCCAGGACCCTCAACAATCGGAGTCATAGCAGGCTTGACGAGAAAATTTAAATATTCAAGCCAAAATAAGAATTCAGCAGGTTCGACGAGCTTTGAAGATCAAACCGTGTCGAAAAGAATCGAAAATTATGCAGAAGAGCTATCACGGCCGTAACCAACATATGTCACAGCCGTAACCTCCCCTCGGGTTAAAATGCAGAATTTCAAGATTTTTGATTTACGACCGTAAATAAGGGATCACGGCCGTAACCTTAAACAGAAACACACTTACGACCGTAAGTGTCATCTTTACGGCCGTAACTGCTTAACGGATCAGATTTTTCCAGATTTCGCATTATTTTATTTCCTTATCAGTTTTAGTTATTTTAGTCTAATTAGAATTCTATTTTGAGTAGATTAGCGACTAGGGTTTTATTTTGCTTATTTATACTCTTTTTCCATTCATTGTAATTCAGACTTGAGACTTCGATTTTGATATAAACAGTTTTTATTGAGGATTCAATAAAAGTTATAGGTGGATTCCTATATTTTTCGAACTTATCAAGAATATTTCTTGTGGCGTTCAAATATCGAACTTATCAAATATTTGCTAGAATATTTGTGGCGTTCAAATCAGAGACTTATCAAGGAGATTGGACAAATCCTTGTGGCGTTTCGAAAGTCGTGGTTCTTAATTCCGCATCGTCGAGTCATCGCATCGTGAATATCGGGTCATGATTCATCTGTCCAACCACAACCTGAGTTCGGAACTTTCCGGCGTTTCTTCCGCGCTTCGAATCTCATCACTCCCTCCTACGTCTCCATGATTTTCCTAATAAAATATGATAAGATTTTAATGGCACTACATCAAATCATACATCCTCACTATACGTTCCATGGGTGATAGGCACTAGAACTTGTTTGGTTACTTTGAAATTCCCAAACTCCCTCATCCACATCATCCTATAAGGTTTATAGTGTGGTTCTAGGGGCAATTCTAATTTTTCAACCATGGTGCTACTAACGAAATTAGTAAAACACTTTCCATCAATCGCCAAACTGCACCCTTTATGATCCACATAACATCTAGTTTGAAATAAAGAGCCCGGATCATAATCCATTCCTTATGTGGCGTTTCAAAATTAAAATCCGAAATTTCGACACGAACGTAACAAAACAAACGGCACAGGATTTGGATAAGAATTAAATAAAATAAACACTTTTGAATTTGGTTGGATTTTTATGTGGATCAAAACTGGAAAAAATTTACTAGTACGAAGAACACTCAGGAAAAGAAAGACTCAACAACAAAATATGAATAATTCTTATGGTAGACTCGATGATAAACATAAGAATTAAACTGGATAGAATAAAAACCTGAATTCAGAGTCCATCTCTGATACCATATGATGAGGTTCGAAGCGTGGAAGAAACACCGGAAAAATCAAGAAAATCAAGAAACGCAAGAATCTGAAATAGATCCAAGCTCTGATATCAGATGATGAGATTCCCCGACCGGGATCTCATCATATGGTGCACATGTATTATTGCACATAAACACGTCAATCTCATATATTCAAGACCAGTGTAAATATATTCAAGATCAGTGCAAATATATATTCAAGATCAGTGCAAATATATTCAAGTCAAGTGCAAGATATTCAAGTATCCATGTTACGATATTCAAGTATTCTAGTCCAGTACAAAATATTCAAGACTAATGCCAATGCATGTATTTTCAAGAAAAGTGACTTTTAATGGGATTCACATTATAAATCAACTACTATCCCGAGCAGCATATAACAACCAGGCAGGCCCGATTTTGCTAGGAGGTAAGTGAGGCCCAAGACTCGGGCCCAATATTATTGGGGGCCTTTTATTTTATTTTTTTCTCTTTTTCTCTTTCTGTAAAATTCATATTTTCTCTTAGGCCCAATTAAAAAAAGGAACTTGAAAATCAGGCTACAACTTTACATACATACTACAACTTTTTGGGGGCCTATTTTATGACATTCGACTCAGGCATCGAAAATCACAGGACCGGCACTGCAACCAGGGAATTTAATTTCATGTATCAAGCATGAAAATCACTCCCAGATAAGAAGTAGTAAAATTAATCAGCGATAACAAGCGTAACCACATCGTGATCCAGTTACTGGACTCTGTGGCACGAGAAACAAGCGAGGTAGAGTATGAATGTAATATAATGCCAGAAAACCATTTCCATGTCATGCATATGAAAAAGATGAAAATCTTTTTAATGCAATGTAGTAACTTTAATATGTCACGAAGTATCATTTTAGATCACATAGTCAAGTACAAGTGTTACATCACATAAACGAGTACAAGTGTTATATCGAGTACAAGTATGCCTCATAATTTCTATAAAGATTACTCAAAATGTATCTTACTGTTCAAATAAGACTTTAAAACTTATCAAAAAAAAGGAAACTTCTTTAGTACTTCAATATATTGATACATAAGGAAATTTTACTATTCTTTTACTTCAGGAAATTATCATGAACTTACAATTATATCAACAAGAATAAGACTTATCCAATATATTGATTAGAGATGATAAGCTCTATTATTATCGTTTGATGTTAAACAAGCTATTAACGTAATATAACATTATCGATGATCAAGTATTTTACATTAAACAAGTGGATAATAATATTCAATAGCTATTAGTCTTTAAGACGAGATTATGTATATAAAAACCATATTAGGAAATGCTTATAACGAGATCAAATCAAACTTATATCAAGTAGCCAAATAAGTCTGTCCCACTCACGTAAATATTTCCAGCATATATCAAATAATCAAATAAACATATCCCGCTCACCTCGATCTAGAATTGTAGGAAAGAAATTCTTTACTATGCAGAGGTATGCATACATGTTGTCTCGGGTATTGATGCATGTCCTGAGGTATCGATACTTGGTCTGAAGGTATCGATAAATGTAGTCATTTCAGCACTTTAGATCCTAATTCCTGAGACTTTTCTTCAAGGTTTTTCACTAATTTTGGACCTGTAGAACTCTAGTTAAGGCACCAAGATCATGTTATTATATTAACATGCCTTGATCCTAACAAAAGATTAAATCCACGTTATAACTTTACAAACTAGAATTTTAGAGGAATATAGGGAACCATTAACTTTCTCTCACTCATGGTTTCATTGATAGATTTTTGTTGTGTAAATTACTTTCAATGGTCTGGCTATTTGTAGGTGGGAATGAATGGACCGAAAGAAGGAAGGAAATGGCCGCATGAAATTTTAATAGTTGCTCACGAATTAAATATTCTTAGTCACTTTATCTCCGAGCAAGAGGTGGAAGGTAACAAGTAGGGGGTGTTAAGTATAGGTAGGGTGAGTAATAAGGGCTATAAGTGCAGTCGTGTCCTTCATAGTGCCACCTCATGCTTTGATTCCTAAAAATTCAGTTTCGGATAGTGATGTTTGAGCTCAGTTTCGAAGTATCAAATGAAGTCGAAACTTTGTGTTCTTATTACCATTTTAAAATACTCACAGTGTACTTTCACGTACAATTTATGATGTGTGTAATGGGTAACCGAGAAGGAAGTTATGATCTTCCAAAGTAGGTCACTCAAACTATTTTTCAGGTTAACCGTTTTTACCGTCCTAACTTTAAAAAATCATCGAATGCTATCCATTGGTCAAAATGAAAAACCATTTCCATATGCTCGAGATTCACTCCAAGAACTTATCCGTACATATATCACATGTAATTAAATGAGGTAAAGAGTGATAGAAAAAGTCTCGAGAAAATAGATACTTTAAATTTGTTTTTGACATAACTTTTCTTTTATAAAAATTTCATTTTCCTTTCTTTTTGTTTCTCTAATTAAATAAACTTTAAAAATGCTTTTATTACGTCATAATGGATTATTAATGACATCAAAATATTTGGGTTGTTTACATTGTGTGACCCTTCTAGTCACAAATGTGACCAATTTATAAGGTAATTGTGATCTAAATATTGACTAATTGTGCTTTGAGCGACTTGTGATGAGTATGGAATGTGACAATTTGATATATGTCAATTGTGACTTCACGATACCCTTCTAGTCATAAATGTGATCAATTATATGGGTGATTGTGACCAACTGTAACTTTGTGTGACCATTGGATATGATCTATTTCACTGTTTATAAGTAACAAATCTTATTGGTCACAAATGTGACCAATTATTAGGTAATTTTGACCAAAATATCAACTAATTGTCGCTAGAAAAACAAGTAAGTTGTGACCAATAAATAATATATAATTAAAAATGTTTGGTTGCTACTATATTTGTAATTGTGACCAAAATTTGTGTTGATTGTGACATTGTGCGACTTATGACAATTATAGGATGTGACTTTGCGAGTTGGGTCAATTTATATTGGATAGGATAGGACGGGATGGGATGGGGTTTGGTGGGATGGGTTGGGTTGGGTTGGGTGGAGTAATTTTGGGGCTAATTTTTTTATAATTGTGATTGAATTGTGACTTTACATGACTAACTGTGACTTTGCGAGTGGAGTAGGGTGGGATGGGAAGGTTAAATTTTGCAACTAAATTTATAATTGTGATCGAGCTATGACTTTGTGTGACCGATTAAGACTTTGTGGTTCGGGTCGAGTAGGGTGGGGTGGGGTGGGGTGGGGTGGGGTGGGGTGAATTTTGCAAAGTACAAATTTATATAAATCAATTACTAGAAATATATTGTATTGTTGTTTTTTAAGAATGAATCATATTGTAACACAAAAATACCGAATTCTGATACCCAATGTGGAAGTCCAAAATATGAGAGCCCATCATAAATAACAAGGTGTTGAGGAGGAATCTAGGCGATTTGACGAATAGAGCTAGTTCGAGCAATTGGATGGATAGAGCGAGTCTGGGTGATTAGATGAAGCGTAGGCAAAGAGGTAGTTTCCACAACTCACACCACGATCTAATGAAAATCGTTTGAGCCATTGTGAGCGATTATAATTACATGGACAATTATCAAGATTATGGGCAGTTGATGCAACAATGGAAGTTGATGAGAACATGGGGGAAGCAAGTTGGATCATCATGGGAAGTCACTAAAAGAAGTTATACAATGCAAGGAAGTGAGCATTAGTTGCTTCAAGTTGGTTACAATGTAAAGAAGTAGTTTCCAATAATGATTGTATATATTTTAAAAACTTGGGCATTTAGAAGGACCAAAAAATTATAACTCTTAAATAGAGATGTAATTTTCTTATCATAAATTGTATTAGAACTTCCTTAGTTTAATTTGTGTGCTTGCATCCCTCAGATCATCTTGTAACTTAAGATTTTCTAGTACAAAACACCCATTTTTGGGATTTTGTCTCAAGATGCTTGTCACTTACACTTTCATTTGATCCCCTTTTAATTGTTAACATGAGAAAAACAACACCCGTGCAAAAAAAATTGGCACGCCAAGTAGGACAATTAGTATAAGAGATGTTTGAAGCAAAATGCCTCATAAAAATTCTAACAAGGAGCTAATTGCACATTGATTTCTTCCTTGTATAATCGAAGAACAAGAGGGTCAACACATCCCAGACACGGGAGGATCTCGTGGTCTTTATGAACCTATGACAGAGTTGAGCCCATGTACCATGCCTGCATTGCTGTGAGAACTCACTCAGGACATTGTTGAACAAGTTAGCATACAAAGCATTTATACTGTATGAACCTATGACAGAGTTGAGCCCATGTACCATGCCTGCATTGCTGTGAGAACTCACTCAGGACATTGTTGAACAAGTTAGCATACAAAGCATTTATACTGTAGAAAGACTTATTCAAAACGAAAACAAGTGTTATGACAACATGGCCAAACAATTGGATACATTGAATGAACTTATGAACAAGTTGGTAGGCCAGATATGTCAAACAAATCTATGAGAGTGGATAGTTACTTTCAAACCATGAGTATAATAGGTAATGACTCACTAATCACAAACACAAAAACTGGTTTACTAGCTCTAAATACGAGTCATAGCATAGAAATACCACATATTGGACCATCTAACGGGGGGGGGGGGGGTGTTGGACCTTCTAACGTGGGAGGTGTTGGAACATCCAATATGGGGTTCCCTTAATATGAGGAAAAATATTCAGAACATAGGACCAAATGCTATGCACGCTAATGAGGTAGTAAATCAACCATTTAATGATCATGTCCAAAACATAGGCCCAAATGTTGCACATACCAACGAGGGAGAAAATCCACCCTTTAACAGTAATATTAAGATAAACTATGGTCCAATTATGGCTAATGTAGGGATTAATCATGTTAGACCACATGCAATAACTTATGTTCCACAGTCATTAAGAGTTCCATTTAACCCTAATGCTATGTTAATGGAGCAAGTAACGGATATTTTACAAGATCAAATGACTTTTGGAACTCGATCAGTAACTCGTCCAATATACAGGAAACTTTATCTTGGCTGGGTATATCAACCATATTAACCAAGACAGAAATATCGAATAAATATGAACTAGCAAAAGAAGAAAATAAAAAAGTTAGGGTGTTTTCATTTTATGTGAGAGAGGCCAATGTAATATTTGATCAATTGTTAAGGAAAAGCAAATAAAATTGAGCGAAACATAAACTGTGAAATCCTGAATTTATTAAGGGTAAAAAATATCATAAATGACACAATAAATAGTCTCATATGACTAATAATTGACTAGTTTTTAGCAGTGTATTGTAGGAAGCTATTGAAATAGTACGAATTCAATCGATTCAAGATTTAACTGCCCCACCCTTCTTACTGCCTTAGGATCAGTTGCTCTCAGATTTGCATGCTTCACCTAGCACCTTGCTCGGTAAAAAAACCCTCGTCGTCTTGTTGAGTGGCAGCGAAAATGCGTTATTCTACCTGATCTCTTGCTCTAACATTTCACTTTTGAATTAAAAAAGAAGATGGCGATGGATGAAAATTCATTTCTACAACCAGTTGATTTTTACATAGTCTTTCCAAAGTTCAACAAAACAGGATCTATCAAAGTTCAAGTTTGTGGTGGATGAAAGGGAGGATGATCCACGCCCTAGTGCTTTCCAAAGATTAAAGGAAAAGTTATAGATGAAGGAAATGAAAATCTACGTGTTAGATGCCAAAAGGAAATTGGAAAAAAGTAGATGAAAAGAGGGCACACAGATAATCAGTTAATGGCTTAATACTACAAATCACCACTGTTTAGAGAACAAATGAGGTCACCTCATGGAAGATTATATTGCTTGTAGTTATATGTCGCAGGTTTGGGAAATAATCTAATATGTCATAGAATATTAAAACATTTAGGCCCAAACCATAGTGTTCAAATGTGTGGCATTCATACAATCACAGAGAAGGGAAGGTGCTCCCATTCAATGAGATAATAAGGACACAACAAAGACGCTATCAAAGGAATTATGGTTGAATGATAAGAAAACAACAAGGTATGGAAAAGTCTAAGCCTACAAAATTCATTCACGGGGAGGATCGGAACATTCTTATAATTAAGAAAAGTAGAAGTGTACAAAAGTCAGTAGAAAGGCATCAATAAGTGAACATGCTGGAAAATCAAAGTTTGAGCACAAGCAAAGAGATGAAGATGATGCTGGACAATCAAATAGCTCCAATTTGGCACCTTACCTCCAAACATGGCCAGTAACTAAATATTGGCCAATAAATTCAAGAATAAGGAGAATGTTAAAGAAGAGTCAGAAGAAGCAACCTTTGCGTTAGAATGTGAGGATAATACTTCTATTGATAAGTGCATTTTATACACTTATTTCTATCCTAAAAGTAGAATTTTAATTGTTTGCTCAAGAATATTTGCTATTTATTCCGTTGTTATTTGTTTATATTTCAAGAATAACCCAAAAGTCGAGAAAGTAAAGGAATTGAAGTCAAAATCAAGCAATAGGATGATAAAAGTGTCAAAGTGTGAAAATCAAGAGTTGATGAAGTAGATCAAAGGACCAATTAGAAGAAAATTGAAAGAAAGAATCAAATTGGGAGAAATCAAAAGTTTGGGGACTTAATTGTATCAATTGGAAGTTGATGGACTGAGGTGCAATAAAGATTTGCGGACCAAATTGTTGCAAATGAAAAAAGAAAATTGCATGGAAGATTTATAACCGTGCGGTCGCATAGTGTAAAATCCATGCTGTCACATGACCGCATAAAAAAGGAACAGATCCGAAATTGTTATAACCGTGCTGTCGCGCCAATTTGTACCGTGCGGTCGCATAGTTATCCAGCTGGGCCAACTGATGGGCTTTTTGCACGGTTTTCAAGGGATTTCTCTTATTTTTGACCTAGGCTTCGGGAGATTCTGTATATACCAGACTTGGGGCACGAAATTAGGGGTTCCTAATCTTCATAATTCATGCCAAAATACTGTCGAATTGCTGGGGGATCCATAGGAGGCCAAATTCAAGATTGAAGAACATGGGTCAAGGAGATGAATAGAGTGACATCTTTTCATACTTCTTGTGATTTATTTTCGATCATGTATTTAGGCTATGTTTTCATTGTTAGAATTGTGATGAAGCTTTAATTTATTGATTCCATGTTTTGACTGTACATTTATATTATGAAATTTATGAGATTGATGCAATTAATTATGTTTTTATTCTCATCTATGATTGTGGACGCATAATTATTGATGTTTGTGATAGAGTTCTATGTTCGAAAGAGTAGGAATCTATTAGATCTTGATTAATTGCCACGAAGTCCGATAGGGGATAGAAATATACCCCTATGCTTCGTGTTATCCTAAAAAGTGTTCATAATTCGTTAATGCTTTTCTACATGTTTGGATTGGTCATAGAAATATAGGCACGTCTCTTGTAGGAAAATGTGTTTATGCACGCTCGAAAGGGGACATAAATAAATATAGAAACACGGATTTTCAATACTCATACCTTGATATTAAATGTTTAAGTCAACTACATGGTTGATATGATTAATGTGGATTCATAATTCTAACATATTCATCTCATCGTTTTCACAAATCAAATTTTCTTTGTTTCTTTAGTTTAATCTTTATTTTAATTTTCAAAAACAAAAATTCCAAATCCATCAAATTTTTTCTAGTTTCGGTTAAGGTAGTGGTCTAAAATATGATTTAAAACAATCTCTGTGGGATCGATACTTGGACTCACGTCCACTTTATTACTTGCGCGACCCGTGCACTTGCGGAGCGAACATGGGTGATGCCTTAAGAGATAACTATGAGGAGTATAGCTAAGACCGTCGTTTTCTTCATAATAGATGGACCTATTGGTTACAATGTACTATTAGGAAGGGATTGGATATACGGTATTCAATGCATTCATTCGTCACTCCATCAATGTTTAGTATTTTGGAACGATAAAGATGAAGCTGAGGTCATGCAGACCGATCAAAGACCTTTTATGGAAGAAGCTAACTGGTAGAGTGATTCATGTACGAAGTTAATTATAGACTAGTAAGGGTGGTTCTAAGAGAAGAAGAAACACAAGTGATATCACAAAGTGAAGAGCCATACTTAGTGGAGGATCTTATTGAACTGTTGACTCAAATGAGGCCAAACACAGTGGCCTTCAAGAACCAATAGTTGGCAAGATAATAATCAAATAAGTGTAATGTAGAACCAATCACGAAGTGTTCTTGCCAAATTTGTGCCCTTAAAAGCAAACTAATGGTTTATAAGAAAGATTCTAAAATGAAAATGAAAAGAGAAGAATAGTTGACAATACTAAAAAACAAAATGGCTGTATTGAATCTGGTGGGTCTAGTGATGATGACTTTACTATTGACGGTGACAGTGGTGGTGAAGATGATGTACAAGAGGATGAAAAGGTGTCTGATAGTGATAATGATAGTAAAGCTGCTGATCATGCAGATTTAAAGAGAACTTATTAAACAGTTTATTAACCAAAAATAATTCGCAGATTGTAAGTAAAACAGTTTACTAAGTAAAATAAAATTTAAAATAAGCAGTAAAAAAAATGTGCTTGAACAGGAAATAAAATGAACGTGGGAGCTGGGGCCTGTGTTCAACACA
Source organism: Ligustrum vulgare (assembly GCA_963555705.1). Classification (NCBI taxonomy): domain Eukaryota; kingdom Viridiplantae; phylum Streptophyta; class Magnoliopsida; order Lamiales; family Oleaceae; genus Ligustrum; species Ligustrum vulgare. The sequence goes on along the minus strand of OY743173.1, from coordinate 14,345,578 downwards.
GTGTCCTTAAAGCAATATTCGCCCTCTCACTGAAGTAACTCGAGCTCTTGCTTCCCAGGATACAGCGGTCGGAACTGCAGCTGTGCAGGCGAACGGAAAATGTGCTTGAACAGAATCACCAAGACTGGAAGAAGGAAGGCAGGAAGCTGGACAGAAAATGCATGCAGAGAGATTTCGAGTTTTTTTTTTTTTTTTTTTTTTTTTTTTTTTTTTTTTTTTTTTTTGGTATTTTTGAATTGAGGAATTGGTTCAATATATATAGGCAAGGAGGTGCCTTTGCCTCTTAATGCTGTCATAATTCCTCCATTTGAATTCAGACGTTTTTTGAACGTTTTTGGAGTTACAAAATCCTGTCTTTACACTCCATTTGAATTCAGACGTTTTGGAACGTTTTTGGAGTTGCAAAATAAATTTTCAGGTTATGTTTTGAATGGAAACCGTAAAAGAAAATTAAAAAACGTGGCTTGCACTTTGTGGCCAATTTTTAACTCGTTCGATCCGACATTCGTGTACGCAGGTCGTGCCCGCACACAAGTTCAAGGCTCGAAGGCCAAGTCGGTCCAAGATTTGCACCCCCTGCGGGCGCGTAGGCCATGGAGGAGTCTCTATGCAACAAATGGTTACACCTTACAAATTGTTAACAATATATAAATTGGTCTACAAACTCGTTTCTATCCTATGTGGGATAACATTTAAGCATTCCCAATATTTTCACATTTTTTCCATTTTTCAATGTGGGATGGAACTATTATTTATAACCTCCACTTATTCCCACTTTTCCATTTCTAACCAATGTGAGATTGTAATCCCTTTTAATGATCCTCTTCAAATCCCAACTTTCAATCAATGTGGGATCAATTTCATATTCACACAAGTTAAAATCAATTGCCACCAATATATTTTCCAACAATCCCCCACATGAATGGAAATTGATAGAGACACGAAATACTTGGTGATAAAGTTCCACAATTGAAACCTGCATAGGATAGGTAGGGGTTTCCTTTGAACATTCCCTTGTGAAAATACATTTACTTTACTAGCTGATCAGTAGACGCGATGTCTTTGAACTGTTCTGCCTTCTGTCTAAACGATGATGTACTTCACACAGGATTCTTCTTAACACATTTTAGTTTTCATGGGTATGTTCGTTTGTGGCCATGAACATATGCCTGGTTCAGTGAGAGTTGTTAAGAATTAGCCTCATAATTCCCTTCGAAGCGGCCCCACTTCTCTCTCACATAGGTGATTTCTTAATGAAGAGTAACCCACATTACTCCACTCGGATTTCTGACGCATAAGAATCATTAAAAGCTTATTGCTTATCCTCTCCCCACGGGCATCACTGTTATTACAGGAATGGACAGGAGATAACCCCCACAGAGATCCTATTAAGTATTTGTAATTAGGTTTTCTCATTGAACCTAGATCTTAGGATGTCCATTCAGCTAGGTTGAGTTTCCATTACAATAACTTATTCTTTTAGAGGCTTAAGTCCCATTCCTCTCGATGGCTTTGCAACTAAATCTCTATTTAACCCTTTGGTTAGCGGATCCGCAATGTTATCTTTTGACTTTACATAGTCAATCGAGATAACTCCAGTTGAGAGTAATTGTCTTATGGTATTATGTCTACGACGTATGTGTCTAGACTTACCATTTTACATGTTGCTTTGTACCCTTCCAATCGCATATTGACTATCACAATGTATACAAATTGCTGGCACAGGTTTTGACCATCTTGGAATATCCTCTAAGAAATTGCGTAGCCATTCAGCCTCTTCACCACATTTATCTAGAGCTATAAACTCAGATTCCATGGTAGATCTTGCAATAACTGTTTGTTTAGAAGATTTTCATGATATAGCTGCACCTCCTAGTATGAACACGAATCCACTTGTAGACTTTAAGTCTTTAATATCAGATATCCAATTAGTATCAGTATATCCTTCAAAAACTGCAGGATATCTGGTATAGTGCAGTCCAAAATCACGAGTATATCTCAAGTATCTTAGTACTCTTACTATTCCTTTTCAGTGATCAGACCCTGGATTACTAGTATAACTACTCAGCTTACTAACTGCGTAAGCTATATCTGGTCTTGTACAACTCATTAGGTACATAAGACTTCCGATTATTCTAGAGTACTCTACTTGAAAAATACCATCGCTTCTATTTTCCGATAGATGTTGACTTGTATCTATTGGTGTTCTAGCCACCCCAGTATCATCATTATTGAATTTTTCCAAAATCTTGTCCACATAATGTGACTGACTTAGAACAAGTCCATTTGATGTTCTTGAAATTTTAACTCCAAGAATCACATCAGCTAAACCCATATCCTTCATGTCGAATCTTGAATTCAACATATTTTTAGTAGATTTAATCATCTTATCGTTGCTGCTAACGATGAGCATGTCGTCAACATAAAGGCATAAAATGACATAACCATCTTTTGTGTCTTTGATGTAAACGCATTTGTCACATTCATTGATTTTAAATTCACTTTCCATCATTGCTTTGTCAAATTTTTCATGCCATTGTTTTGGTGCTTGTTTCAAGCCATATAATGACTTTACCAATTTATACACCTTGTTTTCTTGTCCTGGTGCAGAAAACCCCTCAGGTTATTCCATGTAAATCTCTTCTTCTAAATCTCCATTTAGAAAAGCAGTTTTGACATCCATTTGATGTACTTCGAGATTGTACAAAGATGCAATCGCTAATATTAATCGAATGGAAGTTATTCTCGTTACCAGAGAATAAGTGTCAAAGTAGTCAAGGCCTTCTCGTTGCCGATATCCTTTAATTACAAGTCTCACCTTGTACTTATCAATAGTTCCATCCGCTTTCATTTTCCTTTTGAAAATCCATTTGTAGCCTAGTGGTTTGCTTCCCGGGGGAAGATCAACCAACTCCCATGTATGGTTTTGCAGAATGGAATATATTTCACTTTTAATTGCCTCTTTCCATTGAGGTCCTTCTGAAGAGTTTACAGCTTCTTTGAAGCTTTGAGGTTCAGTTTCTAGCATATAGGTCAGAAAATCAGGACCGTAAGATTTTTCTGTCCTTTCACGTTTGCTACGTCTTGGTTCAACCTCTTGATCCTGACTATTTTCAATCATGGTCTCATGCGTTCGTTTAGAAGAACTTGGTTCTTCTTTGGACTTGTATGGAAATACGTGTTCAAAGAACGATGCATTTCTCGATTCCATTATCGTGTTTTTGTGTATATCAGAAATTTTAGAATCAAACATAAGAAACCGATAAACACTACTATTACATGCATATCCAATAAATATGCAATCAATAGTTTTTGATCATATTTTCACCTTCTTTGGTGTAGGTACAGCCACTTTGGCAAGACACCCCCACACTCATAAGTATTTGTAGGAAGGCTTCCTTCCTTTCAATAACTCGTAAGGGCTCATTTCTTCTTTCTTTCGGGGTACCTTATTTAAAAGGTAATTAGCCGATAACACAGCTTCCCCCCACATGTTTTGAGGTAACCAGAACTTAATAACATTGCATTCATCATTTCTTTTAATGTTCTATTTTTTCGTTCAGCAACACCATTTTGTTGAGGTGAATAAGGTGTTGTTGTTTCGTGTTTAATTCTGTGTTGTGCAAAGAGTTCAGCAAATGGTGATTCATATTCACAACCTCTATCACTTCTCAACACTTTGATCTTTTTGTTGAGTTGATTTTCAATTTCATTCTTATAGAGAACAAATTTCTCTATAACTTCGTCTTTACTTTTAAGCAAATACACAAAACAATATTTTGTGCTATCTTCAATAAAAGTAATAAAATATTTGTTGCCTCCCCTTGTTTGCACAGATTTTAAATCACATGCATCGGTGTGAATTAAATCAAGCGGTTCAGTTTTTCTTTCAACATATTGAAATGATGACCTTGTCAATTTTGCCTCAACACAAGTTTCACACTTATGTTTATTATCAATTTGGAATGTAGGTATGCAATTCAGGTTAATTAGTCTACGTAAAGAGTCGTAATTAACATGTCCTAGTCTACCATGCCATAAATTGGAAGACTCAAGCAAGTAAACGGAAGAGTTATTCATTTTTGGCTTAATAGCCATAACATTGAGCTTAAAAAGCCCATCACTTACATAACCCTTTCCTACAAACATTCCAGACTTAGACAAAATAACTTTGTCTGACTCAAACACCATACGAAATCCATGCTTGTTCAACAGTGAGCCGGACACCAAATTCTTGCGAATCTCCTGCATATAGAGCACGTTGTTTAGAGTCAGCTCTTTCCCCGATGTCATCTTTAGAACCACCTTTCCATGGCCCTTGATTTCAGAAGTAGCTAAATTTCCCATATACAGCTTCTCCCCATCTGCTGCTTCAAAACTGCTAAACATCTCCTTGTCGGAGCAAACATGTCGGGTAGTACCGGTGTCTATCCACCATTCTCTCGGATTTGAACCCACCAGGTTCACTTCAGAAATGACAGCTACAAGGTTGATGTCAGATACGTCTTCAACCACATTTGCTTCCTTTTTCTTCTTCGGAAGGCGGCACTCCGCAGATTTGTGACCAATCTTGTCACAGTTGAAGCATTTTCCTTGAAACTTCTTCTTGGAAACTCCACCTTTTGGCCCCAACTTGGGCCCTTTGCCACTAGATGGCCCAGACTTGTTCTTGTTATTTTTGGAGCTTTGGCCATGCTCCACAACGTTGGCTTTGGCCATAACCGGATTGAACCCTCTTTCAGAACTTTTGTTGTCTTCTTCAATTCGAAGTCTAACAATTAGCTCCTCGACATTCATTTCCTTTTGCTTGTGTTTTAGGTAATTTTTGAAATCCTTCCATGCAGGAGGTAGCTTCTCAATCATGCAAGTCACTTGGAAAGATTCACTCACAACCATTCCCTCAGAATGAATTTCATACAAGATTACTTGTAGTTCTTGTACTTGACTGATTACAGATTTGGAGTCCACCATTTTGTATTCCAGAAAGCGGCCAACAAGAAATTTCTTGGCTTCGGTATCCTCGGTTTTATAATTTTTGTCTAAAGACTCCCACAATTCCTTAGCCGTTTTAATAGTGCAATACACGTTATATAATGAATCAGCCAAGCTGTTCATAACGTAATTCCGGCATAGGAAGTCAGAATGCTTCCAAGCATCCACTACACTGATTGCTTGAATGTCTCCTTCACCCTCTTTGAGCACTGGAGCATTCTCAGTCAAGAATCTCGCAAGATTCAAGGTCGTGAGGTAAAACAACATTTTTTGTTGCCACCTCTTGAAATTCGAACCACTGAATTTCTCCAGCTTTTCCCCGTGATTAACCGGGACTGTCACAGTTGGACCAGTAGCCAGACTTGGCATGTGGGCCACAATCTTAGTTCCACTCGGGCCAGCAGCTAGACTTGGCATATTAACCACGGCTTGTGTTACAGGAGCCGGTACTTGAGCCACCTCAGAAGTTGGCATAGCCATTGGAGGAACTGGTTCATTTTCGGATGCCACAACATTATTGGTAGGTGTATTTTCCATTTCTGAAACACAATCAGAATATTAGTATCAAACGATATAAATCAACTGCCCTTAAGAAATCTGCTTTTGAAAACGTTTTGTAAACTGTTTAACAAAATATTGCGGAACTACAGCTGTGCAGGCGAACGGAAAATGTGCTTGAACAGAATCACCAAGACTGGAAGAAGGAAGGCAGGAATGGAAACCGTAAAAGAAAATTTCAAAACGTGGCTTGCACTTTGTGGTCCGACATTCGTGCACGCAGGTCGCGCCCGCACACAAGTTCAAGGCTCGAAGGCCAAGTCGGTCCAAGATTTGCACCCCCCTGCGGGCACGTAAGCCATGGAGGAGTCTCTATGCAACAAATGGTTACACCTTACAAATTGTTAATCATATATAAATTGGTCTACAAACTCATTTCTATCCTATGTGGGATAACATTTAAGCATTCCCAATATTTTCACATTTTTTCCATTTTCCAATGTGGGATGAAACTATTATTTATAGCCTCCACTTATTTCCACTTTTCCATTTCTAACCAATGTGGGATTGTAATTCCTTTTAAGGCTCCTCTTCAAATCCCAACTTTCAATCAATGTGGAATCAATTTCACATTCACACAAGTGAAAATCAATTGCCACCAATATATTTTTCAACACGGATGACATTAGTGATGAATACAAGAGTGAAGAGGAGCTGAAGGAGGACTCTACTACTTTACCGGAATGTGATGATGGAACTGGAAAGTGCAAGAAATCGAAAGCACAGAAGAAGTTTTCTGATTTTGATGGAAAACTGAATGCTGCCACGAAAAGTCTTCATGCTTTAAAGAAATTCGCTGGAGAAAAGGTTAGGAATGCTGCCAAGTACACAAATGATGGTATTCTTTCCAACGAGGACGTCCAAAGAATAAAAGAGCTGAAGGTATGTTGCTTTTTTAGTGCTCATCAGTCTTGTATTTGCAGTTGAGTCTGAGTGTGGATCCTTCCATCTCATGTTAAGAATACAGTTATATATTTTTGTTGCCTTACATTTATATTTGATAGTACACCCTAATTAAGTATGGAACTTTAGTTGAGTTAAAAATATATATTGTTGTAATTTCCTCATTTTCTTTGATTACTGGACTAAGGACGAGGCAAAATTTCCTTGGAACAGCATGGATTTAAGATTCCAAACTCAAGCCAACTTAGTACCAAGAGAGTATATGCTGGCAAACTTGAGGTGAGTGATGTGCTAAATCGTAAATGTACGATATCGCATCCAAGTAATAAAATGAACTTTTTGAGTTCGAGTTATCGTTCCACAGATATTGTAATTAAGTATCAAAATTGTGTTAGTTCTCGTCTTATCTGAACGGTAGAATTTGGATGAATTATATAAACAAAAATCGAAAATTAAACTAAATAAAAGCAAAAGAAAATAAAAAACATTTAAATATTCTAAATTGATGTTTATAAGTGTTGGGACATCCAATTTCACATGGTCAATACTTTTATTCCATTCACCTAGCTTTACTCCTATTTATATGCTTGATCGAATTCACTTATGTATATGAAATTCCTCTCTCGTTTTTAAATCAACTTTAGCTAATTAGTCAACCGCATTTCTAGACAACAGGTTGTAATGAGTAGGTGCATGAAACACAAGAATTCATGTAACAATCGCAATAACAACAAACGTATATCTCTATCATTGTTGAATTACCAAAATTTATTCCTAGATTCACATCTCGGATTATGAAATCACTCATGAAATCAATGAATTAGTCGCGAATTAATTCATGCATCAAACACAAAATAAAATCAACTCATGCAATCAATAATGCAAAACTAGAATAGTAGAATTAAAAGTGTAAAATTAGGCTACATTGAATATTCCAACTTTGAAATTAATAGTTCATCAATAAAGAAATAAATATGCAGTAAAAATCTAAACTACGCATGTTGATTTTATCAAATTAACAAAGAAAAAGAAATCTTGCACCAAGTATTTCGCTCTTCGTTGATAATCTTCTATACACAAGCCTTTACCTTCAATTTCCTTCCAAGAATTTGATGTTAAGAACATGGAATTATGATGTTTAGAAGCTATGCAAAAGTCCCCAATTTCGTGCATAAGAAGCCCCTTTTATAGATGTAAAAGAAACCTATGTGAATAAGGAAAGAATTCAGGGCAAAAATTAGCACATGAACCTGACTTTCCGGGCCGATTTGTACTGGTGGCCACTTAGGCCAATTTTCGGTGACAGCGTGGTTATAAGTTTTGCAATCTGACTAATTGCATGTTGACCACACGACCACGCCCTCCGAAATGTAGTGACAGTGTGGTTATACTTTTAGATGCAATTTTCATTTTTGAATCCTTTTAAGTACGTCATCATTCTTTATTTGCACATCAAGTCCTCCATCTTCTAATTAGTGCAATTGAGTCCTCAAACTTCTTAATCTCTTCAATTTCATCTTTTCTACTCTCCACGTCTTCAATTAAGCTCATGATCTTTGGTTTCTCACACTTAGCTCCTCTTGTATCTCCCGGTTGACACCATTATCTTCCAAGTTGTCTAATTAAGTTCCAATTTTCATCCAAAAACTCATTTTTTCCATTAATTGCTTCATTCACGTGATTTTGAGATAATTTCTTAAATATAAACAAATAAACAACAATGAGGTAGAATTTATTCTAAAATGATAGCATATTTCCGAATTTAGACATACACTTATCAAATACTCACAAACTAGAATTATTGTCCGTCCTCGAACAAACTAAAACTAAACTAACAAATAAAAATAAAAATAGCAAATATTTTGTCATGTCAACTTGTTTACCATATGTCTCAAAAATTTAGATCACATTATATTTTAGTACAAAACTTTGAACAACACAATGAAATAAAATAAAATAGTTATCCCATGTTAGACCTTCAAGTGTGTGTGAGAATGGCTAAAGTCAAACACAAACTTATACCAAAACATGCTTAACACTATGTAGCTCATTTTGCAAAGTCAATCCCAACCCCATGTGGTCCATCTAATGATATTCCTTTCATTGTTCAGGATGATCAAAACTGTCTATTTTTCTCTCAAGTCCCATGTTTTCCTCTATTATGGTTTCTAAACATTTATATAGTTTGTATTTTTCACATAAGATAGTCAGAATCAGAAATATGTATGCACAACAAATCGAGTGGCAAGCAATCCCCAATTCTACACCCTCAATTTCCACAGTTTCAGTCAATAAGGTTTATACCATGCATTTTTTTTCTTTTTATGGACGGCTTTTTCTTTTTATTGTCCCCGTCTTTTATCATCTTTATGCAATACTTTTTTCATTTGCTTTCTAAGTGATCCCTTTAGCGAGTTTTGAGTCGGTAACTTCCAAGTCAGATGACTTTAGGGTATCAAGTTCAGAGTACCCCCTTAGACTTAATTACCCGAGTCAAAAAGACGACAAAGAAAAATTAAAGATGTTTGATTGTCTCATGGTTATAAATCGAGTTAAATTTGTCCTTTTTGTAAAAGCAAAAAATACTTATTTTTCCAAGGTTTAAATTATCAATACAAATTTTATTGCAAAAGGAAAAAAGGTAAATAAATAACATTATTCATAATTCCTTAGTAGAATACCTTTTTGGTACTTGCTCATTTTTCTAATCTATATTAATCTTCATTAGTTGATTTGCATAGGAAGACACTGACGTAAAAGGAATTTGTTCATAGTCTTCATTGCCAAAGCATTGAATTCGCTTGGGGAAGATCAAAATACAAAGGAGTAACCTTACAAAAATGTGGTCGATGGGAGTCTTGGATGTGTCTATACCTTGGGAAGAAGTACGAATAACATTAAAAAAAAAAAAAAAAAAAATTGAATCCTACAATAGCTAGAATTAACTAGCACTAACGCTTGATGACTCCATTCTACCTGTAAGGTAATAAGACTCGATTTCAGGTATATATATTTTAGTTTATTTACTACCAAAGGAGAATCTGAAAGATCCTTGCGATCATAGTTCTCACTCAAACCAAATATATTTAATTGGGATTCATCCAACAAAGTTTCTCTTCATGTTCTGACCTAGGTTCCTATATTTTGCAAGCTTTGGTGCATTTTTATGATTCAAAGACAGCTTTGTTGAGAAGAATGCCCTTGATGGAAGATGCATTTTCAAGTGATATGTATTTTATATTTTGGTTGTCACATATCCCCAAATTGTTATGGATCGTATGGTTCTAGATGTGGTCCATATACATTTGAACAGTACATCTTTTCATTAGTTTTTAAGAATTTACTGAAGGGGTATATGCATACTCCTTACCTCCAACATATTTCTAATTTGTATGGGACGGAAACAGTCCATTTTAGTATTGTAAAATGTCTCTAGGCAGAACATAGTACATAATTCCTTCCATTGATGTTACATTCACCAACTAACGTGCAACGCACGTTCCCCCACTGACGTTCCAAAAAAATTTCAATGGCATTTACGCTCTTCAGTGCATTTTAGCAAAAACCAAGTAAAAATCTTCATATTTTGAACTGAAAATTATGAAATTTTGTTTATGAAATAAGTTGGGAGTTTGATTTCCAAAACATAATGTATACATGACCACGTGATCACACTAGTTTCCAGTACCATACAAACTGGCTATCATTAAATTTTCATAAGCAAATTAAAGAATACTAATAGTAACTATGCTAGTAATGTAATGATCCCAAGAAATATTTTTCTTCGTCTGAATAAGTTTAATGTGTTTGAGAACTATTCAAAAAATAACTACTAGTTAGATAAAATAAAATTGATAGCTCTTATTTTGCATAGTATATAATTAGATTTAGAGTGACGGGAGTTGTGGTGTGTGTGTGGGGGGGGGGGGGGGGGGACAGAACACAATGCATTATTTTACTATGCCACAGTTTGGTAAATGTACTATATAAATCATACAATTTTCCAAACCACTTTTTAATCACACTTTTCTATCTTCAATTTTCAACAACTACTTTTTACCTCAAAATCGTAAATAAATCAATTTATAATCCAAACAGTGTTACCAAACGGTATCACCTTTGAGAAAGTAAAGAATAAAAAAAATATCAGTTTCTAAAAAGTGTGAGACATGAACACGATGCGTTATTTTACTATGCCACAGTTTGGTAAATGTACTATATAAATCACACAATTTCTCAAACTACTTTTTAATCAAACACTTTTCTCTATTCAATTTTCAACCACTACTTTTTACCTCAAAATCATAAATAAATCAATTTATAATCCAAACAGTGTTACCAAACGGTATCACCTTTGAGAAAGTAAAGAAAAAAAATATCAGTTTCTAAAAAGTGTGAGACATGAAGATCAAGTTTCAAGTTTTTATGAGTTTAGGAGTAAAAAATGTTTTCTTATTTTAATATTATTTTAATTTTTTTTATCATTCTAGAAATCATTTAATAATTACAATAAAACATATCAAACTTCTAAAATTATAAATTAAATTGTCAATTATACAATCTTCAAGTTTTTTTTTTTTTTTTTTAATTTTTTATTTGGCATCCGTTCTGCTTGAATAGGGCCGCTCTGTTGACGGAGCAATTTCGTCTTCTTGAAACTTTTTTACATGTTTTCACTTTTCATTTTTGAATTTTGTTAGATAAAAACATTTAAAATCTTGAAACTAAAGACAAATAAAAGGTTTTTAAAAAAAGAAAAATTAATAAATAATAATAATAAAGTTTACCTAGACGGCATTAACTAAGGTGAGACGCTTCACCCAAGCTTCGCGCCTACACGCCGCCTAGGCGACCCATTTAGAAAACTAATTTATATAGTGAAGAGGTTTTTTGTGATCGATAAGAAGGCATATCATTATGTGACTCGGAGTGAGTTGTAATAAAGGGTACTAACTTTTAAGCTGTGAATTTATTAGTTAATGGATTAATTATCCGGTGCTGCTACATGTACAATACATGTAACAAGCTGGATGACAACCACACTGTTATCGTGAGATTGTAGGAAGCAATTTATCGCGAGATTTTGGTAAGAATTATTTTGCGAGATTTTGCTTTAAAACACATTTGAATAAAGCTCTGTACACATTCAAAATACTTTATCTTGATTTTCTGAAAAATTTTCCTACCATCCCTCTCACCCACCAGTTCTGCCTGAACGCCGATAGTCATCACAAGCCGGCCGACCACACTCCATTGATCATATTTTCAACCTATTTTCATCTTTATTAAATTGAGGTTTTTGATTGTATGTGTAAACTTAATTTAATTTTTTTTTTCACTATGCTTGTACAAATAATCCAAAAAAATAAGCTTTTGAGGTTGAATAACCTGTGTAGTTCAGTGGATTATCACTTTCTGTTACCGAGGAATTAAGAAAATTTCTATAAGGGATTTTATAGCTTCTGGTAGAATTTTGTTGCCAATTTTGTAGCCACTGATTACTCTGCACAAGTAGCAAATATTGGATATTCACTGTATCTTTTGTTCTTCATCTTCACAGATTCACAGCTGCCAGAGGTGTTTCTTGACAAAGCCACAAAATTATTCAGAAGCTAGTTAGAATCTCCTCCTACAGCTTCTAGAACGATGATTGCGAGGTGATTCACAAAAATAATTTTAAAATGGCCAAGATCATGTAATTTTAAGATGAGAAATCATTCGGATTCACATCAAGAAAATAAATTAGTAAAAAAAAATTAACTCATGGGGATTTTCAGTGACAAATCATATTGTGTACATGAACTTCTTCGACTCAGTGCTTCGACCACCTGTATCGCAGATGGGATGTGGTCGGAAATCAGTGGATGGAAGTTGGGATGTAGCAAGAATTCAGTGGAAGGCTTGGATGTGGTCGAAAATCAGTGGGGGAGAATGGGCGCGATCTGAAAGGAAGCCCTAATTTCAAGAATTTGTGCGTTCCCTCATTTCAACAATCTGGTTTTTCAAATTGATTGGCAGCGAGTAATTTTCAGATCAAGTTAAGGGTATTGATGTCTTTTTGTATTGAAATTGTCAACCAGCTTGTGAGTTTTATTGTACATCTAACATTTTCCTTAATTATCAGTTCCTTAAAGTCCTGGAAAACAAATAAATATTTGTTTTGAGTAGGTTAAGGTAGAACTAATCCACATTAAGGTATGAATTAGAAAGTGCTGCGCCATTCGATCAAAAAATTGTTATTCGATAAAAAAAGAAAGAAAGTGCTGCGCCATATTTGTACGGACTATTGTGCATTATTTTGTTTCATGTCACACCTTTGAGTAGAATAAGCGTAAATACTATATCGAATTCACAAAAATTATGTTGTCAAACGTCTGACAACATCACATGCCAGATACAGACACAAAGGTGCAGGCCCTGTGTTGGTGGATCCCACCCCATGAGTCTGCGTCTGACACATTATGTTGTCAGAAGTCTGGTAGGAGAACAATTGTAATCGAATTCAATCTGTCTACACTATCTAACTATCATGACAAGAGTAAAATGCAAATGTCTCCTACTCTTGTTCGTCTGCCGAGAAAAATATTGCTATTAATATGTTTCTTACTCGAGGATAAACCCTCTTAGAATTATTTCAAAGTTCTCAATTCCCACCAACACACAAATTATTGAGACATAGGACTTCGTCATAGCATTAAAATAAAGCGAATAAGACGATAGCAAATTGAACACGTGTTTTAGCTTGTGTTAAATCGCACTTGAACATGGATTAGTACAATTAACCTCGAACTAACTCTACTAATTAAGTTGATTATTAAAATTTAGAGATTAATTTTCATCTTCTTTCTATCCCTAGCAACGTGTCACAAAATGTAGGTCATTAATAACTGTTTGATCTACTAGGCAATCTCGCCCATGTTATAATGAGCAACAAATATTACTTTTCTGCAAAAGTCAATTTCAACAAGTTATGTGGGCCATCATTAATAGCATTTCCAAGAAAAAGTGAGACCTTTGATTTGTGCATTTTAGGAGTTCAATAATTGAGCACTAACCTCCACCAAGAGTCAATTTTTCTAGAATTTGCTTTTTGTTTATGTTTTAAAGTCTTCTTTTTTTAATTTACTTAACCTAATTGCTAAACAAAACTTGTAGACAATTATGCACACACCGGTAATTACTTGTAAGAATTGTTCATCATTTTTTATAATATAATAATAAAAATATATGTCGATCTCAATGTTAAAAATGAACACGTGTTCATTCTTTTTAATCGAAAATTAATAATAAGGTCAAATACTGATATCGATGTATATAATTCTCGAAATTAATATACACTTGTCTCTCAATATTAAAAAGAACCAACAAATTATTGTGTATATACATTCTTCCGTTAAAGTCGAATCATCAACTGCCACGCCCATATATAGATAAACACAAACGCAATCATCTTTGAATGAGATCTAAAACACATAAATCACAGGGCTAGAATAAATATAGTTAAGGAAAATATATGCAACGATGTTTCAAACCTTTGAATATAATGCAGATTACATCCAAAATTTTATATCGTAACAGATAGTCCCTAATAAATCTTTTTAAAAAGTACACGGAAAAAACCTTTGGACAATTTTCGTCCAAAAAATCATTAATTGGCCAAAAGTCAACGTTTGACCATATTTTGATCAAATTTATAACTTTTCCAACTTTTCATGATTTTTGAACTTTTCTTTGTTTTTGTTGAATTTAGGGTGTGTTTGATTCGCGTAATTTTTCATGAAAAATATGATTTTTCATGTGAATTTTCAACTTTGCGCTGTTTAGTTACCTAAATTTTTCATGAAATTCATTTTTTCACTTGCCTCGAAATTCGATATTTTTCTTGTTTTGAATGAATTCATTTTCCAAGGGGGAGGATGTTTTATTTTCCATGAAAAATCTTATATCATTTTCGTTACATTTGATCATTTTTGTTATTGTTAATTGATTTATTTTTTTTTCTAAAAATTAACATTATTATTATCAAGTACAAATGTGTGAAAAAATTAAAAAAAATATATATTTTTTATTAAAATAAATCAATTTTACTTTATCTTTCATGGAAAAATAATGTCAATCAAACAACAAAATTTGAAAAATTCCCTACTTTTTCCACCTAGAAAATTAAACTAATCAAACACATTAAACTTCTAATTCCCAAGAATTCAATTCCTTAGAATTCAATTCCATGGAATTCATTTTCTTTCCACCTAAATTCCACCATCGCTATCAAACGCACCATTATTTTCTTGGCATTTTGATGAGAATTGATCTTCCGCCTTTTCACCTCGTTTGATCTTTATGTTATTGTTAATTAACTCATTTTTTCCTAGAAATTAACATTTTCAAGTATAGATGTGTGGAAAATTAAAAAAAAAAATGATTAAAATAGCAAAATTATGTTTTATTTTCCATGAAAAATGATTTCAATTAAGAGCTTGTTTGCTAATGGTAAAAATTTTACCTCAACTTTTCAAACTCAATCTCAACCATCAATTCTTAGTCAAGCCTACTATTTTTGACTTTTCAAACTTTTTTAAACCGCACATCCATAAAAAAAAAAAAAAAAAAAAAAAAAAAAAAAAAAAAAAAAAATCACAAAAATCAAAACTTTTGACATTACCAAACCGGCTCTAAACAACAAAACTTAAAAAATTCTAATTTTTTCACCTAGAAAATTAAATCAATCAAACACATTAAACTTTCAGTTCTTAGAAAAATAAATTCTTATGAATTCAATTTCTTGAAATTCGTTTTCTTTTCACTCAAATTCAACAATTGCAATTAAACGACCCTAAATGAATGCGTTGAAAGGACCTCAACGACACGTTGGTTTTCATCCAAAAATTTATCAGTAGACAAAAAATATGCTTCTTCCCGATCCAACTCCCAACCCCAACTTTATACATTGATTGAGATCTTAAACACATGAATCATAGGGGTAGAGTAAATAAATTAACTAACACGTCTTTGTCCATGCAGTACTAAATTAGATCCAATCATGCATTGCATTGTTAATTAACAACATATTTTGAATTATTGATTTTCAAAAAATTTAATTAGTTAATCATACTAAAGTGAAATAAGCAATGATTTGACTCTTGGGGTTCTCAAATTGTCTATTATGACTAATTTCTTGAGTGGGTAATACAGTACATTATTAATTTGGCTAACCTTAAACAATTTTAATTACTAATATCTATGTTTACTTGTATAAATAAGTTCATTCATTTTGTTTTTAATAATTTTTTACCATCAAAGTTGAAAACACTCGTCTCCCACTTTATTTTATGTAGTAAAAAATGTTACTTATTTTGAAAATAATCAGCGATTATATTTTGTCCTACCTAGTAATGACTAAAAATGCTCATAGTTACAATATAATTATCTATTTCAGTGCGAATATGTTATCAAATTTAGGAATGAAAAATTAAAAAAAAAAATCTTCTATACTTCATACCCGCAGCCCCCGTCCCAAATGGACAAAGAGTAGGGACGGTCTCAGGGTCTTTGCCCCAACATGAAGTAGTATGGATACGAGGAACACGGTCCCTGCATCCCGTTACCCATCTTGTTTAAAGTTTATTTCAAATACAAATTTTTTTTATCAAACAAAAATAAAAGAATCGTCGTCATTTCTAGAGAATATATATAAATTTTTCTATAATTTGAAAGAAAAAAAAATGATTTCCACCAACTAAGAATATTAAAAAAAATAAATGAGGAGGGGAATGTATCCACCCTGACTTAACCTAGTATAGGGATAAGGCACGCTCCAAACCCTCCCGTGCCTCCTTATTTGAGTTCGGGGATGAGAATGGCTGCTTCGAACCTGACCCTTTCATTTGTCATCCCTAATCAATCAAATTCCTATTAAAACGCATCTTATAATTATTTTCTTTCGAATGGCGATTCAAGCATGAGACAAATAATGACACAATTGATTTCTTTAGGTGAAAACATATACTAAAATTCGTGTGTATAATTTGTACGAACCAACTTTTTTCATTTTTTTCTTTATTGGAAATGAAGAGTTTGGATTGGATAACATGCATGAAAGAAATTTAACTTTTTTAAAAGTCTTCTTTTTCTACTGCTCCAATTGACTCTTGAAGTTGAATTATTTTATAAGCTCCTAAGTCTTGGAAATGTGGCTGTAATATCACATCATAATTTTATTTATTTATTATTTATTTTTTTGAAAAGTATCTCAACTCGAAAATTTAAGCATGAACAGAAAAAACGAAGACAACTGTGGTGACGGATCTACCACATGGCAAGCTAACGCAGTCGTTCGTGCTGGCTCCGTCGAAAAAAAAATAGTTAGATTTTTTTGCCATTTTTGAGCTGCGACTCGAAAAATACAGTTATTTGATATGTCCGCCCTAGTTGAATTTTTTTTTTATCAATGTCTGTCATAACTGAGCAAAATTTCTGAATCTGTCCCTGGACAAGCGTGGAGGGGAGCGTAAAGCCAAATCTCCAAAACAGTCACAATGCATTACAAATCACCTAACAAATTTAGGACAAAACTTAGTCATAAGCCTGTACATTCAGTAACTTCACGCTTTGTCTAATGTTGGCCACGCAATATTTATCGCATCATACTGCACCTTGGTTTTATTAGTATGTGCGCGAGTTTGTGATAGATTGATTTGTAGGTTAACGGACTATAACCTTAAATATGTCGATGGAATATACCCTCTCCATCCCATAAAAATAGTTTCCTACTTATTTTCACACAAATTAAGAAATGTCAGTTAATATTGTTTGAAAAAATAAGCTTTACAATCCCTTTTCCTAATATACCTCTAATAAATTTTGTAATTTTCCACAAAATTGAAAAAGTATAAATTCATTTAAACTATTAAAAATCACATTAAATAAGGCCAAAATGGGACATAAAATATTAATTTCACTCTCAAAAAAGAAAGTGGACTATCTTTTTTGGGACGGACAAAAAAAGAATAGTGGACTATCTTTGTAGGACGAATGGAGTATATGTTTGACATTTGCATGAAGTTGCATTAACTTGTCGAGTCTAATAGTTTATTCACCTCCGATGATAGTCGTTACACGGTGGATTTTGTATTTCGATTGATTAGTTTGAGATTATCAACAAAAAAGAAATAAAGATATATCTAACGTCACTTCGTTTCTTTTTGTCCAAATACAAGAGTTGCTCACACCTTGCTGGCCATCTCTGTCCAAATCTATTGAATTGAATCGATCTCCAATCTCTACTCTTCAATTCACTCTGCACAGATTGTGATTATGATTTTGTATATTGGAGTTGTATTAATTTTTCAAATAAT
Organism: Ligustrum vulgare; assembly: GCA_963555705.1. Classification (NCBI taxonomy): domain Eukaryota; kingdom Viridiplantae; phylum Streptophyta; class Magnoliopsida; order Lamiales; family Oleaceae; genus Ligustrum; species Ligustrum vulgare. The sequence continues at coordinate 14,327,771 of OY743173.1, read as the reverse complement.
AATAAAATAAATACAGAATATCAAAAGGTTTGTGCCGCTCTTCTTAATAGTCTTGAAATCACTACATTTATACATATCATCCGTGCCATATTTCAATTTTACACTTAAGTTAAATTTATATTCAAGTTATTTATTTGGTAAACATAATTTGAAGTTACTTTGTTTGATAAAATTAGTTTTTTAACCTACTCTATGGAAAAACAACTCTTGAATATGATCAAAATAGAGCTGTTTTCACAAAGAAAAAAGAGGTTGCTTTCTCAAAAGCCGCAATACATATGTTGTAATGGAACTAACACACAAACAAGCCAGTCCAAAGGTGTTAAAGAATGGAAAAGCAAGTTCAAAAAGTGACAAGTGTATTGCAATTTCCCCATTTTCATACTTCCACCTAACAAATTACCTAACCCTTCTTGGATTTTAATACTTCTTTGTTTCTTCATTGCACATACAAGTTGAATACTCGATCAAGGTCACGTTCGATTACATGCCATTTGTTTATCTATATAATTCTAAAACAATGATTAGTATGTTCTGTTTGGAAATATTAGAGAATCAATCGAAATGAAATCAAACCGAAGTCCCGTATTTACACGGTTTCCTTAAATCGAATTCGCCGCCTCATCGGGGTGCAAGAGGTTTTTTGATCGGTATTCGATTTTCAGGATAAAATCAGTTGTCAGTTCACGTTGCACTACGTTAACCGCCGCAAACTAGCTGTGTCTTTCTCTCAAGAAAATTTAGCGAAGGAAGAAACTAACAAAGGTGAAGTTTGCTGGAAAAATGAAAGAGAGGAGGAAGCTAAATATTGGTTTTCACTTGTCTGTTGCCTGTGTTTTTCTTCCAGCCGAGAATGAGTACTATTTATAGGTTAAAATCATCAAGCAGTTTTATATCCATTCAATTGTGAAACTGCTGAAATTTAAATTCTGAAAAATTGTAGCTTAATTTCCATTTAAGACAAAATGAAACTGAAGGAACTCAGGTGCACAAAATTGAAACTGAAGGCTGGCTTTCATAACTGATTGGAGATTTGGTTTTCATTCAGATTTTCAAAACTGATGGCTGGAGATTAGATTTTGGCTGGAGATTAGATTTTCATTCATTCCCAACATGTTCAACTTGACAAATTTGAACCTAATATTTTTGTCACGTATGAATTTTGCTTTTTAAGAACCTATATATGCCACTATTTGATGTAGATAAAAAAACGAATTTTTAGTAGATTTTGATAATAGTTGATGAAATGTGTTGTTGAACAATTATGAATCCAATAAAATGTGTGGTTAAAATTAAATATCGATTTTGACTTATATAAAAATCTAGATTTATAGTTGTACCATTCATGGACACATGTATGTTCAAAAATACAACAAGAAGTGATAGAACATTTGTAGCGACCCAGAATTTTTACGCGATTAATAATTATTTTAATAGAAAATCGTGTCGCTACTATTAAGTTAACGCCGCGACGTATTCGTATAGCCAAGTCAAGAAATAATCGAGATCGTTCGATTTTAAATTAAATTCCGAATTTCTAAAAAAAAAATATCTCCATTCTCTTGATTTAAAGTATATTAAGTCCAAGTACTTAATTCAATGTTATCCCAATATTTATTTATACAAAAATTACTTTTATTATTGAAATTAAGAAAATATATGCAAGCATGGGAGGTTCCATTATATGTAATCATGAAGAGCATAATATTTGTATAAATATGGAAAAGTATATGAATGATTTATATACTCCATTATATATAATCATGAAGAGCATAATATTTGTATAAATATGGAAAAGTATATGAATGATTGATAAGACTCCATTATATGTAATCATGAAGAGCATAATATTTGTATAAATATGGAAAAGTATATGAATGATTTATATACTCCATTATATATAATCATGAAGAGCATAATATTTGTATAAATATGGAAAAGTATATGAATGATTGATAAGACTCCATTATATATAATCATGAAGAGCATAATATTTGTATAAATATGGAAAAGTATATGAATGATTGATAAGACTCCATTATATATAATCATGAAGAGCATATTATTTGTATAAATATGGAAAAGTATATGAATGGTGCTTTACTTTAAGAAAAGGATGTGTTAAAATTAATAGAATTGAATGATTATGTTTACAATATGCCAACTTTATACATCTATTTAAACCCATCTCTTTTACACACAACTCTACACATATACACTTATTTCCAATCTCTTGACAAAATCCACAAGTAAGAGAAATTCAAGGTGGTCAAGAAAGTTTTGGTCCATTTACTACTACACTTCATTTTAATCTTTTAAAAGGTAAGTATATCTTATGTTTTTATGAAAAGTAAGTATGTTTTTATGAAAGGTAAATACACCTTATGTTTTTATGAAAAGTAAGTATGTTTTTATGACAAGTAAGTATATCTTATATTTTTATGAAAAGTAAGTATGTTTTTATGAAAGGTAAATACACCTTATGTTTTTATGAAAAGTAAGTATGTTTTTATGACAAGTAAGTATATCTTATATTTTTATGAAAAGTAAGTATGTTTTTATGAAAGGTAAATACACCTTATGTTTTTATGAAAAGTAAGTATGTTTTTATGACAAGTAAGTATATCTTATATTTTTATGAAAAGTAAGTATGTTTTTATGAAAGGTAAATACACCTTATGTTTTTATGAAAAGTAAGTATGTTTTTATGACAAGTAAGTATATCTTATGTTTTTGTGAAAATGTTTGGATCATTGCTATGAAATCAATCTCACAAGATTGTTATGGGTTCCATATGATATGTTTATGATTATGCTAAGGGGACCGGAGTTTAGTAGCGCTACACATAAGAATTCTTGCCATTTAAGTTCGGTAAAATTCTTGTGTCTCCCTATGTTTATGAGTATTTCGATCCTATCCTATGTTATGATGAAAATGATCCATATGCTTTCAAAAGAAAATTTATGCTTGGTATACTTACTGGGATTTTATAAATCTCACTCCACGATATTTACCATTTTCAGATAATTGAAGGTTCGAGGCGGTCAACATGGAAGTGGCAAAAGTGGTTAAGATTGATGAGATAATTATGTTGAACTTTATGTAAGAAAATTATGTTCTATTTTTATTCACAAATAAAATTATGGGATTCTAATTATTCTTTTGAATAATTTTACATTACTATTTAAGTCTCGATAATATGATATGAGTCACTTTTAGTGGCACTCGAATGGTCGAGAATTCGGGTCGTCACAACATTAGAAAAAAAAATAGAAATAAAACATAGAATTCTCTAAACCTTTTTTTTTTTTTTTTTATAAGTTGTTAACCAAGTCGCCACCAGCATAGAAAGAAGTGAAGTTACCCATGGAACATAATTCAATTGGCAAAGGCTGATGTGACGTAATGTTCATTGGGCTAGCCACACAGTGGGGGGTTCAAATCATGGCAAATGCTTTTGATTTGACCTCATTGTAGTATGAAACCCGTTGATAAGCTTCAAACACTAAGTGAGGCACATCTCGCAATTTACTTCGTTCATAAGGCTATAGGGACGGCAGTGAGACAGTCAAGGTCGTTGTTCAACTTTTTTAGAAAGAAGTGAAGTTGCTTTACCGAACTTCTTATAAAATAAAAGGAAAAAGAAAAGAAAAATAAAAAGTGAACAAATTAAAATAATTTAATTTACTTTATATAAAATAGTTAAATATGACTGTTAAAATCAAACCATATCTCAATTTCAGCTTTCCCATATTGGAATCTGGCCCGGTCAATTAGTGCCTTTGTCCAATGGCAGTATTAATTTGTGAGTTAATTAATTTTCTCTATATTCAAATAACAAACAATAGAAAATATAAAGTTAAAGTTAAAGAAAAATTTTGAAATAGTATCATATGGTATTAAATAAAAATAAAATAAAGAAGTACTGAAGAAACTAACTTAGGACACATTTCAATTGTCTTGTTACCATGAATCGAGGTAATACATTTATAGTCTATTTCATACTCTTAAAGTACTGCATGTTGAGGTAAGATTTCACTAGGCACATTTTGTCGAAATTGCAAACTTGGAAAAATATAAAACATTTACAAAAAAGGGATTGCTTAGCTAAGCATCCTCGTCAGTTGTGTTGGCTTTGTCAATCTGGTCTCTAACACAAAATATCGAAGGATTTGTCAACTTAGACATTCTAGTACTATATTAGCTAGGTTCTTTCTTGGAACACGTTGAGCTTGTAGCCTTACTCATAATGAAAAATACTTGTTGTACTCCCGCTGTACCGCGGGGGTACTTGGGGCGGTACCCCCCGCTGTCTGGGACGGTACTTCTCGCGGTACAACGGGGTACAACAAGCCCTGCCCTACTCATTATAGTTCTCACTCGATTATTGTGTAACATGAGACGGGGCTTTATAGTTCAAGAACTCTATTACTTTATTCAATCATGAAAGGTATAAGCTCAATAATAACATCATCTGTCCGAACTGTTGGAGGTCTAGGCCTTACCCTGGATTTCAACTCGGTCAACTTCTTTCTTTTTATTTACCACATGGGCTGGGTGGCTCTTTGAGTAAAAAGGTTAGAGTATGTTTGGTGATGTGAAAAATTTTTATTTTTGATTTTTGTGATTTGTTTTTTTTTATTTACTTTTGGATGAATGTGTGGTTTAAAAAAGTTTGAAAAGTAAAAAATGATAGATTTGACTAAGAATGAATGGTTGAGATTGAGTTTAAACAGTTGAAGTGAAATTTTTCTAGTTACCAAGCGGCTCTAAAACTACCACTTGTTGAGTCCTTATTTTTTTAAAAAAAGTAATAATAATAAGGACAAAAATTTTAAAGATGTCTCTTATCTTTTGTAGCATAGGAATATTCATGGCATTCATCACATTATTTTTCTCATAAAATTTCTTGAATACAGCATTCACATTCATAATTATTGGATAGATTTCACAGATTCTCATGCTCATCAATGGACTGGATTTATCATTTCTGCATGGCCTCAGCTCAAATGCATGAGATTTTGGCAATTCCAGATTAAATTTAATCTGAAACCAACTTATAATCAAATTCACTTCATCAATATTAATTCAAGATGATCAAAAATAAGTCATTGCATTTTCCTTTTTCAAATCCTTATAGAACTTCATAATGAACTTCTCAGCAGCTTCATCTACATGACTATCCTCTTCAGAATCCCTTAATGGAAATGGAGAGTCTGTAATCCTCAGTTGCCTCACCATAGGGCTCTTCCCGAACCCCGGCAAGGCCGGTGACGCCGCCTCGCTGTGCAGCATCTCCAAGGCTTTCACCATCGCAAAATCGTCGGCCGTGGGTGGCGTGCGGTGGTGGCTGCAGTGCTTAAGCTTGTTGAGACTAAAGGGAATATGAAAATCAGGATAAGCTGGGCTGTTACTGCAACTGAACTCATATTCATTGAATGACATAGGGAACGACAGATTGCGGTGGTGCGGGCGGCGGGCGGAGGCAGCAGACCATGGATGGAACATGAGATTTTGGATTGCCTTGCCGGCAATCTTGCCACGTTTCATCATCATGTTAAGATCAGCTAATAACTTTCCCTTTGATATGCCTTTTCTGAACATGAAAAACATCACACGTACTATGTTCCATACTTTCTTGGCTATAATTGGTAGATTTTGCTCCATTTTTTGATATATTTTGATGTTTTTAGAGAGAGAAAGGGCCGTATATTTGATTTTTAGAGAGAAGGGGTTTGGGAGTGTTATGAAAATGTTGTTCAAATATATATATAAAAGTTGAAAAGTACAAGAACCGGTCCAATATATAAGGAACCGGTCCAAAAAGTGCAAAAATCGGACCAAATACAAATGGACGGACCAAATGGTCCGGACCGGACCTAAAGGTCCAGCCAAATGGTCCGAACCAGACCTAAAGGTCCGGCCAGAATGAAGAACCACGCGATCGCGTGGTTTATGGTCCGGCGATCGCGTGGTTAAGTGATTTATTCACTGCAGAAAATTTCGAGGCATCGCGCGAGATTCATACCGGCGATCGCGTGGAGTTAAAATTTGACCGTTGGAGAAATTTTTCAGAATTTCTCAAGCACCTTTTCAACCAATTTTGGCACTCTTTCGTGAAGAGTTGCATGAACAACGAATAGGGATGATAGAATTCTATAAATAGATATAGAATTCATGTTTTGAACAAGCTTTGATCAATATACTTTCAATAGTGATTATCATCCAAAAATTTTATACTTAGAATCTTCAAAAAATTGCTCTTCTTGTTCCTATTCTCCAAGTTTATCAATTGTGTTATTTGATACTTGGTTTGAGGCTTGAAATCCGCTAAAGCAATTTGCTTGGAGGTCCTTTAGCATTCTCATTCCGAGAGGGCGCAAATTTCGCTTTTAGGACAGCATTCTTTGCGATTCAAGTCACTTTGCAATTTGTGATTTCTTCTTGATTCTTTGTTTCCAATTTTGTGTTAACTTCGTTATAGCACATATTTTATTTGAGAAAGGAAATTTTTCTCAACAATCTAAAAGCGAAATCTGCAATGGCAACCGAAGGAGACACAACCATGGCTACAATCAAATTGATGAATCAAGACTTGGTTCGCTTGGATCGTTTTGATGGTACCAACTTCACAAGGTGGCAAGACAAAATTAAGTTCCTATTAACGGAGCTGAAAATCTTCTACATCCTTGATCCCAATTTGGAAGACTTGCCCGAATCGTCCGATAAAGATACCGAACAAGCAAGGATTGATCGAAAGAAGCGAGAAGAAGACGAACTTATTTGTCGTGGCCATATCTTGAATATACTTTAGGATCATCTCTACGACTTGTACACCAACACTAAATCTGCAAAAGAGATTTGGAATGCACTTGAAAACAAGTACAAAGCCGAAGAGGAAGGAACTACAAAATTCCTTATAACAAGGTACTTCGATTTTAAATTTTTGAAAAATGTTCCCCTATTACCCCAAGTTCATGAATTGCAAGTAATTGTCAATAAATTAAAAGCGGTGAAGATAGAACTTCCGGAATCATTTCAAGTATGAGCAATTATTGCAAAATTGCCTTCTACTACTTGGAGAGGATATAGGAAGAAAATCCTTCACAACTCCGAAGACTTTTCAATGGAGCAAATTCAAAAACATCTCCGAATTGAGGAAGAGTCGAGGGCAAGAGATGGGATTGAACATTCCCATGTTGGTACTTCTAAAACCAATGCCTTGGAGAACAACAAAGTGACCAAAGTAAACAAAAGGAAGTTTACTAGCAACAACAACAACAAATTCAAAAAGAAGCCCAAGGGAGAATGCTTTGTACGTGGAAAATTCGGCCACTTTGCGAAAGATTGCCGACATAAAAAACAAAGCAGTTTTGGAGGCAAGGTTAATTCCATTGACAAGAATGAAATTATTGCTACTATAAGCGAAGTGAATTCTGTCAAAGGAAAAATTCCGGGATGGTGGTATGATACATGCGCCACCGTTCATGTTTGCTATGACAAATCCCTATACAAGACCTATCAAGAGATTGATGATGGTCAACAAATTCAAATGGGAAATGAACATTGTTCAAAAGTCATAGGCAAAGGGAATGTTGATCTTCAATTCACATCCGGAAAGGTTGTAACTCTTACAAATGTTTTGCATGTGCCGGATATGAATAGAAACCTTGTAAGTGGTGATTTGTTAGGAAAACCGGGCGTGAAATGTATTTTTGAGTCGGGAAAACTTGTATTGTCCCGAAATGGTTTCTTTGTTGGTAAAGGCTATTCCACTAATGGAATGGTCAAATTGTGTACTATTGACAATGCAATCAATAAAATAAATTCTTCTTACTTTGTGTGTTCTTTAAATTTATGGCATGATAGATTAGGACATGTTGGATATTCTACTTTGCATAGAATGATTAGAAATGGCATGCTATCTTGTGATTTTACAAAGAATGAAAAATGTGAAATTTGCACTAAGTCTAAAATGATTAAGAAACCTTTTCAAAGTGTAGAAAGGACATCCAATATTCTTGACTTAGTTCATACTGACATTTGTGAACTTAATGGCATGTTAACAAGGGGTGGTAATAAATATTTTATCACTTTCATTGATGATTATTCTAGATTTTGTTATGTTTATCTAATGAAACATAAAAATGAGGCTTTTCATATGTTTAAAGCATATAAAAGTGAAGTAGAAAATCAAAAGGATAAAAGGATTAAAATTCTTAGAAGTGATAGAGGTGGTGAATATTTTTCTAAAGAATTTGATATCTTTTGTGAAGAATATGGTATTTTACACCAATGTAGTGCACCTAGAACACCGGAACAAAATGGCTTGGCGGAAAGGAAAAATAGAACCTTAGTTGAGATGATAAATGCTATGCTAACAAGGTCTAAATTGCCTAATAACTTATGGGGTGAGGCATTACTTACCGCGTGTCATATACATAATAGAATCCCTTCTAAGAAACTTAAAATTTCACCTTACGAATTGTGGAAAGGTCGGAAGCCTAACATTGGATATTTTAAAGTGTGGGGGTGTTTGGCTTATTATAAAAACACCAATCCTAGTAGGAAAAAACTAGGACCAAGAGGGATCAAGAGTGCCTTTGTTGGATATGCTATAAATAGTAAAGCATATAGGCTACTTGATCTAATATCCAATGTGATTATAGAATCACGAGATGTGGAATTTTTTGAGAATTCATTAAGCGTTGATGATATTCCTCAAAATTCAATAGAAATTCAAAATGAATTTCCAGCTTCTAAATCACTAGAAACATCTACCCAAGATGTAATTGAGACTAGTGAAACTCGAAGAAGCAAGCGTTCTCGTAAAGAGAAGGTATTAGGACATGATGAGATTGATTCTCAAAGGATCTCCTTTTACTTGGTTGAAGCAAGTAAGGAAGATATAGTAAGAACAATTCCATATGTTCTTCAAATTGATAGTGATCCTAAAACCTATAAAGAAGCAATGACTTCTAGAGATAGCACATTTTGGAAGGATGCTATCAATGATGAAATGGATTCTATAACGTCCAACAATACTTGGAAGATTGTTGATTTACTGGCTGGATCAAAAGCCATTGGTTGCAAGTGGGTATTTCGAAGGAAATACAATACCGATGGTTCGATCCAAACCTATAAAGCAAGATTAGTTGCTAAAGGTTTTCGACAAAAGGAATGAATTGATTATTTTGACACTTATGCACCGGTGGCTAGGATCACTACTATTAGAATACTATTTGCACTATCTTCTATATTTGATTTGCATGTGCATCAAATGGATGTGAAGACTGCATTTTTAAATGGAGAATTAGATGAAGAAGTTTCCATGGAACAACCGGAAGGTTTTGTTCTTCCGGGTAATGAAAATAAAGTTTGTAAACTTATTAAATCGCTATATGGTTTAAAACAAGCTCCTAAAAAATGGCATGAGAAATTTGATAATGCAATTATGTCTTTTGATTTTTCACATAATGTGGTAGATAAATGTTTATATATTAAAAGTTGTGATAAACTTGTTACATTTGTGTGTTTGTATGTGGATGACATGTTGATTATAAGTAATCACATGAATGGCATAAAAGAAACGAAGATGTTTCTATCGTCAACATTCAATATGAAAGATCTTGGTCAAGTGGATACCATATTGGGTATAAAAGTGATCAAGAATGAGTTGGGGTATGCATTAACCCAATCACATTAAATTGAGAATGTGATTGAAAATTTCAAACATTTGAACATTAAAGAGGCAAATACTCCATTTGATTCAAGTATTAAACTTTTAAAGAATGTTGAAAGGGCTATTGGACAACTCGAATATGCGAGTGCAATTGGAAGTCTAATGTATGCAGTTCAATGCACGAGACCGGATATTGCATTTTCCGTGAGTAAACTTAGTAGGTTTACTAGCAATCCAAATATTGAACATTGGAAAGCGATTGAAAGAGTTCTTGGTTATCTAAAGAGAACCAAAAACCTTGGACTTCAATATTCCAAGTTTCCAGCAATATTAGAAGGATATACCGACGCAAGTTGGATATCAAATGCTGGAGAAAATAAATCAACCTCGGGATGGTTGTTTACACTTGGAGGTGGTGCTATTTCTTGGAGATCAAAGAAACAAACAATTATAACACATTCCACTATGGAATTCGAGTTTGTTGCATTAGCCGAAACTGGAAAAGAAGCAGAATGGCTTAAGGATCTTCTTTATGAAGTTCCATTGGATACAAAGAAGGAATCTTCAATATCTATACTATGTGATAGTCAAGCTACTCTAGCAAGGGCTTATAATGAAGTCTACAATGGAAAGTCAAGACATATGAGTCTTAGACATGATTATATAAGAAAAATAATAAAGGATGGAATAATATCACTTACCTATGTGAGGTCAAGTGAAAATTTGGCTGATCCATTCACAAAACCACTTACTAAAGAGTTGGTAAGACAAACATCGAGTAGGATGGGGCTAAAACTCCTATCATAAATTCACCAATGACGGCAACCCTACCTGTCATTACGAAATGAGTAATTTACGGGTTCAAAGGGTAACAACAAGTCATTCGATAAGTGAATTGTTGCAGTACTTAAAAAATTATTTTCAAAGCCAAGGCTACCTGGGATCTCGATATTACTTTGCAATATTAGCACTAATATAAGGTTAAAATCGAAAGATACCTTATTTTATGCGTGGCATCGTTTATAATTCTAAGTTGTGTTCATATATTTGAACAAGTGGGGGATTGTTATGAAAATGTTGTTCAAATATATATATATATATAAAAGTTGAAAAGTGCAAGAACCGGTCCAATATATAAGGAATCGGTCCAAAAAGTGCAAAAATCGGACCAAATACAAATGGACGGACCAAATGGTCCGGACCGGACCTAAAGGTCCGGCCAGAATGAAGAACCACGCGATCGCGTGGTTTATGGTCCGGCGATCGAGTGGTTAAGTGATTTATTCACTGCAGAAATTTTCGAGGCATCGCGCGATCGCACGAGATTCATACCGGCGATCGCGTGGAGTTAAAATTTGACCGTTGGAGAAATTTTTCAGAATTTCTCAAGCACCTTTTCAACCAATTTTGGCACTCTTTCGTGAAGAGTTGCATGAACAACGAATAGGGATGATAGAATTCTGTAAATAGATATAGAATTCATGTTTTGAACAACCTTTGATCAATATACTTTCAATAGTGATTATCATCCAAAAATTTTATACTTAGAATCTTCAAAAAATTGCTCTTCTTGTTCATATTCTCCAAGTTTATCAATTGTGCTATTTGATACTTGGTTTGAGGCTTGAAATCCGCTAAAGCAATTTGCTTGGAGGCCCTTTTGCATTCTCATTCTGAGAGGGCGCAAATTTCGCTTTTAGGACGGCATTCTTTGCGATTCAAGTCACTTTGCAATTTGTGATTTCTTCTTGATTCTTTGTTTCCAATTTTGTGTTAACTTCGTTATAGCACATATTTTATTTGAGAAATGAAATTTTTCTCAACAGGGAGAAAATATTGGAAGGAGATTGTTTTGTATATTGAGTTAGGGGAGGCATTTGAGAATGGTATATATAAAGGCGGAAAGGCCTCCAAAGAGGAGATAAGACTCTCCAAAATTGCACGTTGATCAACTTTTTAAAACTGAAACAACCTCATGCTGCACGGAATCTTGAAGCTATTTTTACCCCATGTTTGCTTGATGTAGATAAAAGTTAAATTTTCAGCCTATTTTGATCAAAATTGATTAAATATGTAGTTTAAAAGTTGTGAATCTCATAAAATATGTTGTTAAAATTAACTATTAATTTTAACTTAGCACAACCAAATATGGGCTTAGTTAATTAATGGGAAAAATCTAGATATATATTAGTCTCAAAAAAAAAAATAAGAAATTGGACTACATGTCAACATGTTTTATTAGAAACTAGTTGTCTACCCGTGCGATGCACGAAATATATAATTTTTAAATCATAATTTTGAAAATATCTTGATTCAATCATATTAAATAAAAAAACATAATTTCAATAAAATTTCAATACAAAATGTTATTGAATTTGAAACTTTAAAAAAGACAAAACTATTTAAAATAAAAAATGTTACATGTACACTGAGTGTACTATGTCACTTAAAATTTGGCACTTGTTTAAATTTTTTATATAATTTTTTTTTTGACTTTTATTTACGTTTTTCTCTGAAAATTTGCCTACCTCATCATCTATTTCCCTTTTAATATGTTATAATTTTTTATTAACTATATTTTTTAATGTGTTTCTTACATATATTTTATTTGAAATCAAATATATTAATTAATATTTCCTTGTTTTTTAAACATGTCAATTTTTTCAAAATGATGAAATGATTAAGCCTCAGTTTGATAATAATGTTTGGTTTATAAATATGTTTATTTATGATTTTGGGGTACAACGTAGTGGCGGAAAATTGGAGAGTGAAAATACATGTGGTTAAAAAGTTGATAGAAAATAATTAATTGTTTTTGTAATATGCGTATTGAAGAGTATACTCATTTATTGACATATTAGGAAGTAAAATTTCAATAGTTCTATATATTTATTTTCAAAATATATTAATTCAATTTTTTCATTTCTAACTTAAACAAATTTATATAGCATATATTTATTTATTTTAAAATATAATAATCCAAAATTTTCATTTTCAATGTAACACATTTACATAGATATGATATGACATTTATTTATATTCAAATAAATTAATCCAATTTTTTCATTTCCTACATAACACATGTTATTGAATTTGAAACTTTTAAAAAAAAAAAAAAAAATACAAATCAAATTACGTTTTAACTTTTATTTACGTTTTTTTTTTCATTTCTTTTGACTTTTATTTACATTTTTCTATAAAAATTTGCCCACTTTATCACATATTTTCCTTTTAATATGTTATAATTTTTAATTAACTTTATTTTTTAATATATTGTTTACATATATTTTATTCGAAATCCAATATATTAATTAATATATTTTCTTTTTCTTTTTTTTTAAAACATACAATTTTTTGTCAAAATGATGAAATTATTAAATTTTCTACCAATTTATCATCGGTGGTAAAAAGTTGATAGCAAATAATTAATTATTTTTGTAATATGCTTATTGAAGAACCAACTCATTTATTGATATATTAGGAAGTAAAACTTCAATGATTTTATTTATTTATTTTCAAAATATATTGATTCAAAATTTTTATTTCTAATTTAACAAATTTATATTATATAGCATGTATTTATTTATTTTCAAATATATTAATCCAAGATTTTCATTTTCAATGTAACACATTTACATAGATATGACATTTATTTTTGTTCAAATATATTAAGACAAGTTTTTAATTTCCTATGTAACCCATTTACATAGATATCACATTTATTTATGCTCATATGTATTAATCCAATTTTTTTCATTTCCTACATAATACATTTTATAGATATCACATTATATATGTTCAAATATATTAATCTATTTTTTTCATTTTCAATGTGATACATTTACACATAATACGTTTATTATAACTCTTACTAAATATGTAATAAATAATAATTTTTCCTACAAAAATCTTTATCTTTTATTTATTTATTATATATGAGCTTGTTTACTATCAAAACTTTTCAAATTCAATCACAACCATTAATCTTTAGTCAAGTCCACAATTTTTTACTTTTCAAATCAATCTAAACCACGCATTCATTAACAAATACAAAAAAAATCACAAAAAAAAAATCATGGACCAAACGGGTCTATATATATAAAAGTAGAAGTGATGAGAGAGAGAGAGAGTCATTAAATGCATTTTTCCTTTCAAAATGACTATCTCTCTCCTCACTTCTACTTATATATATATAATAATAAAGATAAAGATGAGATAAAATAAAATAAAACACAGATAAAGAGGGAACACTCACTACTAAAATTGAGATTATTAGGGGCATTTAGAAAGTGCCTCAATTAATGTCATTAGGGACGAAAAACAAGTTAAAATGCCCCTAAGAGAAGAAGATACTAATTAGTAAATGTCCATATAAATGGTGTTCCTAATAATAAATAGAGGCAGATTGAACATTAAAAATACCCCTAACAATATGTATGCCACGTAGGATTATTATTTTCCGTAATTTTAGTAGGGACACTTAATTAAACGCTCCAATTAATTTAAAATAATAAGGGCACTTATAAATGTCCATATCATTAAGTAGACAATAAATTAATATTAATTATAGAGACACGTCCATGTGCCCCTAATACATTTAAATTTAATAAAAATAAATAATAAATTTAGCACCTATAATTTATTGTAAATATAAATATTCAACATAATTAAATATTTCCAATGAAATAAAAATTGAAGAGTACATAAAATTTTTAATATAAAAAATATGGAATTTCTAATCAGGTGCTAATTTGTCTTTAAGAGTACACATAATTAAACATCACACTAAATAAAAATGTAGATAACAATTAAAATATGGCAATTAATTAATAGCGTTGAATTCTCTCCTTAAAAGTGCATAACAAGAACACTATTATGAACACTATATGTAAGGATTTTTAATCAATCGTGTGGGCTTATATGTGAATTATTGTGTATTGAATAAAAGACTATCAAATTTGGTTAAGCCCGTTTAAAGTGATCTAATAAGGATTTGGTAAATTGGGCTTTAATGCATCTAATTAAATGTATGGGCTTTTATGTGTAGATACCAGGCCATTACCTAATTCATGATGGGCCGGATTAGGTTAATTGGCAATTCAGTATATAAAGTCGGTTATGGTCCCTGAATCCTACGTACTGTTCATCTTGTCTGACATCCCATCATCAGAGAGAAAATACGGACTACGTATCGATTTAGAAGATCCAACCAACCGAATCGTTCATCGTGAATCACGTTTGATTAAGGTACGCTTCCGCTTCAGTTATTTAATTCTTGATAATTTCAACATGATGATTATTTAGATTATAGATAAATTATTATCTGTAATAAAATTTTCTAACAAGTGGTATCAGAGACAACATCGTGTTGAATTATCAGATCTATGTTCGTATGAATATGATATATAATGTATACATCTTCTCACTGCCTTATACATGGATTAAAACGCTAATGCCTGCATATGTGTATATGGTTTTTGGAATAATGGATTCGGCGAGATCATTAAGACACAAATTGAAGTTCTGTTTGTACGTATATATTTCAGATTCGGGTTCATAATATGATATATATTGAAATTTTGATTTTGAAAGGATTAAGGTTTGGAAAGCAATGAACTCACTGCCGATTTTGATGTATATATATATATATATATATATATATATATATATATATATATATGATTTCGGATTTGTATGTATGTGTATAGTTTCAAAATCATGTATATATTTTCGAGATTAAGGTGTGAATCTGTGAAAATCGAGTTTGGGATGTTGAATTTTTGGTTTTGGTGTGGTTCGGTTATGTTTGAATCGAATGTGGCCGGTGGATGGAGATCAATTAAGGGTTCGATTAAGGTCGGAGAAGGGGTTGCAGTGGCTCTGCGTTGCGATGGAGTTCGCCGGAATCGTGGTGCGCAGCGCGCGGCGCTGCAGGCGAGCAGCGCCGGGGTTGGCGCTGCGCGCGATGCCCTACCGGTGATACAGGCGAGCAGCGCCGGTGATGGCGCTGCACGTACAGGGCTGCGGCGGCAGCAAGGGTGATAAACCCTAGCTGCTGTGATTTGATTTTGGAGGCGGGGGCTGTCACCGGAAATTAGAAGTTTGTAAGGGCTGTTTTGCAATTTTGGGAAATTATATGAAATTGCACCTCCGGTCCTCTCTTTTGTTTTGGATTAAATGTTTGATCCTAATGTTATGAAACCTTTTAAGTTGGCCCTAAAGTTCTGGAATTATATGATTCAGCCCCTGAAGTTTGAGAATTTTCCAATCCAGCCCCTAATGTTTGAGAATTTTCAAAATTTGTCCCTAAAGCTTGAAAATTCTCTAATTTTGTCCCTTAAAGTTTGAAAATTTTCAAATTCAGTCCCTTAAGGTTTGAAAATTTTCTAATACAACACCTAAAGTTCTGAAATTCTTTAATTTGGTCCTTAAAGTTTGAAAATTTTCATTTCAGTCCTCTAAAGTTTGAAAATTTTCATTTTCAGTCCCTAAAGTTTGAAAATTTTCTAATTCAGTCACTAAAGTTTGGAAATTTTCAAAATTGGTCCTTAAAGTTTGAATTTTTTTTTAAAATTAAGTCCCTAAAGTTTGGGAATTTTCTAAATTGGCTCCTAAAGTTTGAAATTTTTCAAAATCAACCTTTAAAGATTGAAAATTTCCTATTTTGGACCCCTAAAGTTTAATTTTCTTTCAAATTGGGACCTAAAGTTTAGAATTTCTCTAAATTGGCCAATAAGGTTTTGGGAAAATTGTAATTTAAGCCCTTCAAGCTTAAGATTTTACATAATTGGCCACCTAAAGTTTAAGAATATTGCAATTGACTCTCCTAACTTAAGGATTGCTTTATTCTAAAGTTTTGAATTTTATAATTCAAATCATAAAGTCAAATATAGATGCAAATCAATGGATTTCAGTTTCAAATCTTGGTACATCGGAATCTTTTGAGAGATATAATATTCGAAAGTAAATTAATTGAAGCAACATGTCGCCAAAGCAACCTCTCTTGTGGATATTAATTAACTTTGAATATTAGAAGGCATTTGTGTGTGTGTTATTCATTGCGGATATTGATCGGCCCAAAGGAAGGTCAATATTTGGCTCGAATTTCATATGCACCTGTTGTGATAAACACGTGGCAATTATTTGGTTTAACGTGTGACCAGTAAATCGGTCCAAAGAAAGGTTTATTGGTTAACATGTCTTATTTCCAGTGTTTGATCACTACACTAAGGGAAAATTAGGTGTTTGTGTGTTATTTCATGCGGATATTGATCGGCCCAAAGGAAGGTCAATATTTGGCCCGAATTTCACATGAACTTGTGGTGATAAATACGTGACGGTTATTTGGTTTTACGTGTGATCAATAAATCGGTCCAAAGAAAGGTTTGTTGGTTGACATGTTTTACTGTCAGTGTTTGATTACTACGCCAAGAGTACCACTTACAAGTCAATATTTCTGTCCAAAGACTAAATATTGATGTTGTGCTAGGTATCTTGTGATGGGCCCTACCATTATTTGAAAATATGATTTGCATAATAAGGTATTCACGTGAGCTATTTCATTTAAGTGTTCTCTATTCGGTTTCAAATTCTGCTAGTAGTGTATCTACAAGCTCAAATTTAATCCCTGTATTTATGGAATAAACTTCAAGGATCAAAACAAGAACATTAACTTTTCGTTGGCTGCATCGATCTAGACCGTGTACTAAGGATTGAGCAACCTGCTCCTCTTACGGATGAAAGTTCATCTAATCAAATGAGGAACTTTGAGAAGTGGGATTGCTTAAATTACGTGAGTCACATGATCATTAAGTGCGGCATTCCGGAAGCCTTTAGTGGCATAGTATCTAAGGAGGTAAATGATGCCAATGAATTCCTTGCCGAAATTAAGAAATGTTTTGTGAAAAACGATAAGGCTGAAACAAGCACGCTTATGTAAAGCTTGATTTCAATAAAGTATAAAGGCAATGGGAAAATAAGGGAGTACATCATATAGATGTCTCACACTGCTTCAAAACGTAAGGAACTAAAACTCGACTTGTCTAATGACTTGCTCGTGAATTTGATATTGATATCGCTTCCTGCACAATATAGTTAATTTAAGGTTAGTTATAACTGTCAAAGTAGAAATGGACTCTCAATGAGCTCATTTCATAGTGTGCAAGCTTCTTGCACAATTCAGTCAATTTAAGGTCAGTTGTAACTATCAAAGGGAGAAATGAACTCTAAATGAGCTCATTCTATTTTGTGTGCAAGAGGAAGAAAAGTTGAAGCAGGATAGAACTGAAAGTGTTCACTTGGCAAAAACCTCTAAAGATAAGGGCAAGAAAACAAATAAAGAAAATAAAGTCGTTTAAGGGGCTAATAATTTTATGATCCCACACTTAAGTCAATTTTTGAAACGGGAACTGCAACTTTTTTGAGGAAGTTGAGTTTGGGGGAGAAATAAGGTTAAAGATATTGTCTTTAAGGAATAAGTTGAGGAAGGATCGGTTTCGATTCCTACTATTGCTTTTGACAACGTGCAAGTTTTTATGTATGTCATTGATCAAGAAGCATATTCGGAACCTCAACTAGACAATGTTGAAGAACCTCCCATCCAAAATAAGGTAAATTTCAGAAGTACCAACTCAACAACCTCAAAAACTAAAGCCATTAAGGAGATCCACGAGAGAAAGGGAAAAATGCTATTCCGGATAATTTAAATAGTATTTTTCCAAGAACATAAGGAAATAATGGAATGGTGGAAGATGGTACAATCAATTCCATCAGGCCATGCAGGGTTCTAACTCTCGGAAGTGGATTGATGTCTTAAATAAAGAGTATAAGCATATGCAAGACAATAAAGTTTGGGATCTTGTCCCATTACCAGAAGGTGCGAAGCCCATTGGTCTTAAATGAATTTTTAAACCAAGAGGGATTTGAAAGGTAATGTGAAAAGATATAAGGTTCGTCTTGTATCTAAGGGCTTTACACAGAATGATGGCATTAATTATAAAGAGAATTTCTCTTCGGTTTCAATGAAAGACTCTTTCAGGAAAGTTAGGTTGTTGCACATTTTGACCTCGAGTTACATCAAATGGATACTAAGGTGGCGTTTCTCAATGGCGACATTGATGGGACGATCTATTTGGTGCAATCAGAAAACTTTGTGTCAGTAGACCCAAAGCAAATGATTTGCAAATTAAAGAAATCCATTTATGTACTCAAGCCAGCTTCCCGTTAAGGGTAATACAAATTTCATCAAGTAATTATCTCATTTGGTCTTGAGATTAATATTGTTGATGGTTGTTTGTATTACAAGTTCAGTGGGAGTAAGTATATTGTCCTGGTTTTATATGTTGATTATTGCTTGCCACTAATGATATAGGCATGTCACATAAAATTTTGAGACTAAAAATCTTGGTGACGTCTCTTTTGTATTAGGAATTCAGATACACAGGGATTGTTCTCGGGGTATTCTTGAATTGTCACAAAAGGACTATATCGATAAAGTACTTAAGAGGTTTGGCTGCAAGACAGTAAATCAGGGGACAGCCCTATCGCTAAGGGAGAAAATTTAGTCTCAACTGATGCCCGAAAAGTTATCTTGAAATTAAAGAAATGCAGAGGATCCTATATAGTTAAGCTATAGAAAGTCTGATGTATGCTCAAATTTGTATGCGTTCGTATATTGCATACGTTATTGGGATACTAAGGAGATATTTAAGTAACTCTGTGATGGATCATTTGGAAAGCAGCCAAACATGGGTTATAAAGTATTTAAAGAGAACAAAAGATTACATGCTCACATACAGAAAATCGGATCAGTTGGAGATCATATGGTATTATGATTCCGATTTTTTCTAGATGCCAAGAAAGTAAAAGATCCACATAAGGCTACATTTATCTGCTGGTTGGAGGAGCTATTTCCGGATGGAGTGCTTAACAGACACTTTAACTTCTTTCACTTGGCAGCACAGTTTGTAGCAATTTTGGGGGCATCTAATTATGGAATATAACTGCGAAATTTTGTCACTGGGCTGCGTATTCTGTACGGTAAAGAAAGACCACTAAAGTTATATTGTGACAATAACTCAGCAGATTTATATTCCAGTAACAACAGGAACTCAACTAAGTCAAAATTCATTGACATAAGTTCCTGGTTGTGAAGGATACAGTTCAGAGTGGACACGTGTCAATAAGAGCACATTGGGACAAACTCCATAATTGCGGATCCGCTTACTAAAGTATTACAACACAAGGTCTTTCATGAGCACAATACTCATATGGGTGTTGTATTTCTTAAGGATATTCGGTTTCAGTGGGAGTTTGTATTTTGGGTGCATAAGACACATTTACTGTCCTTTTGGATACAGTTTAAAGTTAAAGTTATTTACAGCTGTAAGGTTTCAGGTTTATTATCTCTGAACTCGTTTGAGGATGATCTCACTAAAGTTGGACCAGTTGGAAATAGGCATGTTGAAGATCACATTACATGTAATTTCCATGCTACACATCCATACTTGATTCATGTCATTCAGTTATGTCGATATACGTGACCATTGAAGGTTTAGTTACGATTAATGTAGCGAAAGCCGCTTTGATCCTATGTTGATATAATTGATGGACCGGATTGTTTGGGGATGCATTCAGTAATGATAGCAAAATTCTGAGTACTCATAAGGTTATGATTGATACACAATTGTAAGGTTACACATATAGCCCAAGTGGGAGATTGTAAGGATTTTTAATCAATCGTGTGGGCTTATATGTGAATTATTGTGTATTGAATAAAAGACTATCAAATTTGGTTAAGCCCGTTTAAAGTGATCTAATAAGGATTTGGTAAATTGGGCTTTAATGCATCTAATTAAATGTATGGGCTTTTATGTGTAGATACCAGGCCATTACCTAATTCATGATGGGCCGGATTAGGTTAATTGGCAATTCAGTATATAAAGTCGGTTATGGTCCCTGAATCCTACGTACTGTTCATCTTGTCTGACATCCCATCATCAGAGAGAAAATACGGACTACGTATCGATTTAGAAGATCCAACCAACCGAATCGTTCATCGTGAATCACGTTTGATTAAGGTACGCTTCCGCTTCAGTTATTTAATTCTTGATAATTTCAACATGATGATTATTTAGATTATAGATAAATTATTATCTGTAATAAAATTTTCTAACACTATATGCTAACTATTATTAAGTTGACTATTCCTCTGAATCGGAGGCTTGAACTGTTGTATGATGTCTGGGTCATTAAGCATCCGTGAACTCTCCATGAGGTTAAGGCACTGACATGTACAAAGTAGTTTGTCTCCAGTAACCTCCTTGAAGTTGCTGTACTTGCACGATTGTACTACACCTTGAGTAATCACAAGTTTCGCTCGAATCTGCATAGAAAACTGAATCATTTCTTTGATATTTCTCCTTTGCGAAATAGTTAAGAATTTAGCACAAAATTTCTTCAGATTTTTACCCAGTGGAATGCTGAAATCATCGTCACGATCTCCAATCAATTTGGCAAGTTAGTCCTTTAGAACTACCGTCCCTCATCGCCTGTTGAGAAACAACCAAAATTATCTATCGAAGGTCATGTTTGACAGAAGTAGCATATCTTCCTAAGGGGAAAAGGAAAATAAAAGGAAAACCTGAATTTTATATGCTGTAATAAAAATCGAGCAAAATCATTAAAAGAGAAGCCACCAGAAATTAGTTGCTCCAACAGATCCACTTGCACCGGAGCAAAAGATAACGATCCTACAAACGAAAGGGTATTAGAAAGATATTACCCAAATAAATCAAATACACTATAAGAAAGGGATTGAGTATATTGAGAACTGAAAACACAACTTTTATTGGTTTGATAATTGATTTGTTCCCAAGGAGGCATCTACGAGATAGCAAGGGGGCATCTACGATCCAAGGTTGAGCTAAAAGTTATTGTATGGGTTTGAGGCCTATCTCATGCTCAATAGGGCCACTGCACTTACAATGTGACAGTATGTGTCTATCTTAACATGGAAAGCCCTAAACTACATGAATACTTTGTTATAAATCTTACCTTGACATCAATACCATTAGCTCCCTATGCATAAAGGAGTTCCATTAAGTGGACAACAAATCAATACTAGAACTCTTCCGACAATAAAAAAACGTATGTATCGGCTGCTAGTCTTTCTCTGCATGTTAACCAAGTTGAAAAATATCACAAAGCTGCAATTATAGAAATTTGAAAGAAATATGAACAAATCTTGCCTGTTTGTTCCTTTTAGCAAAGAGATAGAATGATATTAAAGTCTTGTGTTTGATTTAAGCTTGCGTTCGGCAACTGTTATAACAGGTAATGATTGATGTTATTTGTGTTTTCTAGGTAAGATGTGTTGTTAAGATGCGTGGTTAAAAAATGGTATTGAAAATTGTGTTGATTATAACACAATTTTACCTGACACATACTAAATTAAGAACTAAAAGCAAATTTATAAAGTGTGAAGCAAAAATTGTCAGCGACATGATGTTTGAGCATCTAAGAAAAGAAGATTTTGTTTATTAGCATTCTGAACATAGCACCTAACTTTCTCCGAACTAAGGAAAAGAGTCTATTAGAGTAATATGTATACATCTAGAGACAAATGCAAAATGAACTTAAGTTTGAAAAAATACAACCCAAGAGGTTGACGTGCTAACAAATGCAGATCTCTATATCCATGAATTAAGCCACAAAATGCCTTTGCTTGCCTCATTTACCGTCAAGATCATATATTGTATTTTATGGGTGCCCTGTTAATTTGCCCAATAGATGTATGTCAGCACAAATAGATAAATACACTCTCAGCGCTGATTTCTACTATAATGTACCCTTCTCTGTTCTTCACCAACAGACAAATATAATGCCTTCTCAGTAAATTTGCTTGTTCTTCACCAACTGCTACTCACCCAATAACAAAAACACCAAAATAGTTTTGGTGGAACCTTTACCCTCTTTATTTTGACAATTTCGGAAACTGGATTTACCACGACATACATAAATTTCTTACCCTTAATGCACTATTATGAAAAAAATACATCTCAAATGCATAAATTTCAAAAGCCCTAGATTTTTCATTTGAACAAAATATGTGTAATTCTGGTCGTATTAGAGTCAAAGATACTAATTTTGCTAAATTGTTCTCCCCCTATTTCATAAATCATACCTGATTTGGTCGAAGTAATTTCGTTCCTCTGAGACTGAAATCCACACCCATAAAGCTGCTGCTGCTTTTAGTCGAACGAGTTTAAACCGGGAGATTTGTTCCTCTCGCATTACCTCCCTCTCACGTGGAGGACGGTGGGCCACTCCAAAAAAGTGATCCCACTGCCCTTTATGTGAGGGGACGGTCAAGCATGAGGTAGTGTATCAAATATGTGGTTTTTCAAAATGTCCATGTTTTGCAAATTGTATTTATTATTTTTAATGAAGTGAATTATTTTCTTTGCAAAGTATATTCTTTAATTTAGTTATGTTCATTTAATTTAGCACTTTTGATTATATTTATATTTTTTTAACCTTTTAAGTTCTTCTAAAAATATTTTATATTGTAATAATTTTTCAAAAGATTTAAGATGGTCTTTTTTAGTTATATATATCCTAACGTTATTCCTTCTGAAACTTCTTCTTCTATATCTTCGTACTCTTCTATAATTTTATGGACTGTATTTATATTTTTGCTGTTCCATAATTTTTTGGGACTAAACTTATTTTTTTATTTGGTTCCACGGATTTACCAATATCATTGCATTCTTTATGAATTTCAATATATGATTTTTTAGAATAAATATTTCTATAATTAGAATTAGTAAATGTGTATAATGCTCTATATTCTATAGTCATAATTTTATCTCCTGGTTCCATTATATTATCTTTATATAATTTGAAATGTAGTCCTAAAACTTCATTAAAGTTTTTGTCTTTTAATTATATACAATATTTTGGGTAACATGTAAATATTAGTTTCTTATATGCTAGATTTCTTTCTATTGTTTCCAAATTACTGTCTCTTAAATTTATTATTCTTCTATCATGTAAACTTAGAGTCAAAGGTGAATCAAATTTTTATCTAAATGATTTAAACATTATTTGGATACTTGCTAAATAAACATATTGGATCTTTTCACTTTTTTTTCTATTAATCTTTGTTAATAATTATGTAACCGTATTTTTTTGTTAAAAAATTTAACTTATGTGTTCCTTAAGTAGTTCTAACATCTATTGCCTTTTCAATTTTATGATATTCATTTATTGCTGCTCTTTCTTTTCTCCATATTCTGTCTAATATTTCTCATTTTCCTATTTTCAAATCTAAAGATAATTTTTGTATTTTTTTGAACTTATTATTATCAAAAATTACTTTTAATCCATAACCTTCTATTCCTTCATATTCTTGTATATCTGTGCTATTTTTTTCTATTTCTCCTATTTCTCTATTCTGATTCTGATTCATTGCTTTATGAATCTGTTTCACTTATATGCCCCACATTTCTCCACAATTCCAACATTTGTATTGATTTTTGTCTTTCTTATAAGTTTTATTTTTTCTATTTTTCTATTTGGATTATATCTTCTTTTGTAATATCTTCTCTTAAATTTTATATATTTTTTCCTAAAGTTTCTAAATTTTTTAAACTTTCTATTTTTATATTTTCTTTTAATATTTTTTCTTCTTTCAAGGTTACATCCCCATTGGGTAGGTTTTTCCATATCTTCACAACATATTCTAGTTAATTTTCCTGATTTCTTTAATAATTGTCTTTGTTGACATATATATGCTAAATCTTTCAAATAGAAATTTTATCCTTGATCCTAATTTTCTAAGTATTAGAGGGTTATCTCTGATAAATTTTTCAAACTCTATTTTAAATTCTATTCCTCATGAACCTGGTAATTTATTGTAATACATATCTCTGTATACTTCTTGATTTTTATTACTATAGAATTGGACATAATAATATTCTTTGAATTCACAAGTGTATTATTTGATTTTACGCATATCACATATTTTTAAATTTATTAATATCATTCTTACATTATCTTTTTCTCTAATTGATTTTGTTTCAACCTTACTTATCCAATTTTCTCATAAAAATTCATCCGCAATATAATCTACTAACTTTTCTATACATTTTCTATCTGATTTTATCAGTTATGTTTGTACATTTCTTCTTATTAATGTTTTCGTATCACTATTTATTCATTCTCACCAATTTCTAACATGTCCTTCAAAAGATGTTACTAAAAAATATATCATTCTTTCAGTATTTTCTTTACTGTACAAAAAGAACAATATTATTGAATCTACCCAAGTTAATAAGGTTTTTTTAGTATCTATTTTACAATCCAAATCTAGTTTTGTTCCTCCATAATTAATGGGTTTATCATAATTATTATTTGGTTCAAATCTATCTTTATACTTATTCCCTTTAGGTGGTTTTTTATCTCTGATTCTATCATAATATTGTCGGTGTGGTTTACTATATAAATATGCATAACTTTCATCTGAATCAGGTAATTTTTGTTTGGAAGTTCCTATTGGAGTTGGGCTAGGTGCTCCTCTAGTATTCATTAAAACTTAGTATTCATTAAAATTGTCTAAGCTTAATTAGTCAAAATTTTCTATAATCAAATCTAATTCTTCATTCATTTTTATCTTGTTCTTGTTTAGTTTTTTCTTCAACTTTTAGTTTCCCTAAAGTTTTTTCTATGGATTTTTGTAATTCTAATTCTTCTTCTAGTATTTTTAGTAATATATTTTTTCTAAATTCATCATCCATATTTCATGCTTCTATTATAATTTTTTCTTGCTCAAAGTGTTTCTTTCCTATTATAAGTATTTCTTTTTCTATGAGTTTTTTGTCTATTTTCTTATCTTTGTTTTTATTATTTTATTTAAATTCTCTAATTTCTAGTTTTATTATATTTATATAATTTCTTACTTCTTTTAATTCATTTTTTACTTCTTGAACATCACTTATTAATGATTTTATTAATATCTTCAGATCTTCAATATATTCACTTATTGACATTTTTTACTCTTGATTTAGTAGTTTGGGCTTTTTGTACCTTAAATAATCTGTCATACATATCATCTATTTTCATTTCTAATTTTCTTATTCTTTCTTCTATTGATATTATTCTTTCATTATCATTTTTCCTTATTGATTTTTTCTTTGTTATTTAGAATCATAAGTATATTAAGTAATTGCTTTAAAATTATATTAAAGTATTTTTTTTTTTAATGATTTTAATCTTAGGAATCCCTTTCTCTTTATATTTCTTTCTTCTATCATTTGATCTAATAGATTTCCTCTTTGTTATATTATTGAATCTAATTTTTCATTTGTTTTCATATCTAGATATTTGATTAATAAAGGATCTCCTCTATGATAATCAATTTCTATAATCTTTATATAATTCTTCTAATATGTCTTTGTGGATTAAATCTAATATTTCATTTATGATAAAATCTTTCTTTATTTTATTGAAATTTGTTAGATCATATATAACTCTTCTTATATCTTTGTCTAAATATTTTAGACTTCTCAAGATTTCTACTTTATAATCATCATGTAGTATTAATGTATGCATAATCATAAACCTTGGTATATATATTATGTATTTATTTTTATTTTTTGTCATTTGATATTTATCTTTTTGATCTGTCATATGGCCCTGATACCAAATTGAGGGGTGCTACTATGAGCGAACAAAAATCAATTAAAAATATTTAAATCATGTATTAAAAATATAACGACTTAATTGTAGTTTTTTAAATCTTGATGCCTATAGTTGAAGTGTTATGTGCAAGGATATTCTTGGTAGTTTCTAATGTTTAAGGCTATTTTTAAAAGGTATAAAGTTGTTTAGGTATTTTTAAAAATTGGTAAGTTTATAAGGGTATTTTCCCTGTATTCCTCGTTTAAATCACAGATTCTGGCTTCCAACGGTTACAAACACTCTCCATCACCGCTGGTTTATGTGCAAAGTCGAATAAAGAGTAGAGGACAAATAGATGGAAGACGGGAATTGCACTATCTTCCTCCCATCTCTCTCCCCGCCTTGAATTGGTTTCTGAAATTTTTACAAGCAGATGAAGTGGGCGGCTGAAGTGGTAGAGAGATTGCGACTGGCCACAGTATTAATTTTTTGGTCGTGGTAGAGAGATTGTGGCTGAAGTGGTAGGGAGATTGTATTAGGGTGACTAGCCATAGTTTCTTAGGTTTTGGAGTTAAAAATTAAAATATAAGAATTAGAGTTGATTTTAAAGATTTACATTTAGATGCAATTTTTTTTAAAAACAAAACAAAATAAAAAATTATATTTTTTCCCCTTAATTACAAGAATTCTTAAGTTGACAAATATTTGGCGCCAATCTATTTAATATATGAAAGTAAGAAGTCCTCACCAATTCTCCTGCCTACGAAATCCCACTAGCTTCCTCGGGAAGCTTGAGAAGCCACCTACGAAATGCTTGAGAAGCTAAAAATGAAATGAAAATCTCTCATCCTCATATCTGAGCTATTTTCCCTTCGCTCTTCTCTCTTCGTGAATAAGATATGGGGAACGATGGAATACAAAGAAGTAGATAGACACTTTGCACCAGTACGAGACCAACTCCCAACAACCCATTGAAAGCTTTCTTGAATCTTTAAGTAAGTCCTTTGCAATTTTCTTTTCTCCTGTTCAGGCATATAATCTTTCACTCAATTCCCTTTAATCTTGGGTTTTCTTGATTCTTAGTATAATTCCGCTTCATTTTCTTTGTTCTTTGATATGTTTCTCTTGAATTAAAATATGATCATAATCCTGCTTAATCTTGGGCAGAGGACTTTATGGAGAGTGTTTGGTAAAATGCTTTTACCATCTTTCAACAATTTAAGTATTGGCCCCTTAATGTTTCAATGCTGAAATCGATTGGGAATATTGATATTGTTGTTTGTCCCTTCTATTGTTTAGGGAGTTAGAGTTGATGGGAATTCATATTTAAGTGATGAAATGGGCAAGGAACTCAGTCGAAGGAGTGCTACAACTCGATTAAGGTGGTTTGCTTTCATTGTTGTCGTTTTTGGGTTAATTTTTCATATGCCTCTATATTAATTTTTTCTATCATGATCGCTCCATAGCATAAAATATTATCTTTGCTGATTGTTGGGACTTAGATTGATTTTTAGAGTCCATGACTCAATTTCTAGTTGTTGACCCGAGCATTACAACTTTTACCAATCTTTCAACAATTTAAGTACTGGCCCCTTAATGTTTCAATGCTAAAATCCATTGGGAATATTGATATTGTTGTTTGTCCCTTATATTGTTTAGGGAGTTAGAGTTGATGGGAATTCAGAAATTGAGTTTCAACACAGAAATTGGGCACTAACTAATTTGGTATATTGTCTCTTTTGAATGATCAATAGTGTATAGGGTAAATTTGAACAATTTTCATCCAATTTATCCAGATTATATATATATATATATATATATCAATAATTATAATAATAATAACGTCACACCGACGTTACAATATCACGTGCAACGCACGTGTTACGTACTAAATCTTAAAAATGTGGATGAGTGGGAATATTTTGATTTCTCATTTATCATCACATTTTTTTCTTTTTCTCAATAATATCATTAGTTCATTTATTGAAGTTTATTTTACATTTATTTTAATTATTATTTCAAAAAAAAAAAAAATTAATTTATCAACGATGACTAAATCAAAATTGGTTATTCAATTAATATTAATTTAACATCGTTACTTTTTAATTGAGTTTTAGAATATTGTCCCATCAAATTTCATTGAACAATTCAAATAATGCGTTTATGCGTTTAATGATTTTTTTGTCTATTTTTAATTCAAAAATGATGTTTAAGTTACCGATAAAAATAAATTTTTTTTTTTCAAAGTAGAGTGTGAAACTTTTTTATCTTTAAACTAACTTAAATTCTTATCAAAACCATCAATTAATTTATATAAACAGAAAAATATATATTTTAATTATTTTCTAATTAAGAATATAAAATAAATAATTTCAAAACTCTTGGGAAATGGAAAAAAATCAAAACTGAAATTTTAGTTTAAATTTATATAGTCATTGTTGGTGATGATTAAAATCAGATTTTTAATAAATTTTGATAGAATTTAACAAAAATGTGATTGAAAAGTTGTGGGTCTGATGAAATTGTAGTTAAAATTAATTGTTAATTTTAACTTGAATTAAAATCTTCTTTTAATTTCTTCAAACCAGAGTATAATATTGAACTTTTTTTGTTATAAAAATATGTTCATAAATTATTTTAATTTATCTATACACAGTTTTTTTTCATATTTTTTCTCGGCTTATCATAAATATTTTATAAAAAAATTATTGATTTGCCTAATATTTTATGACGTCGGATTACTTCTTAATATATCACACGAGATTTTTTTATTAAGCTGACATTTTAAATAATTGTCTAATATATATTTCGAAGAAATGGACGAAAATTTAAATAAAATATTAATATTCTAAGAATTTGAGTCAATTTAACATTTACAATTTTTCTATAATTACATCAACTATTTTAAAAAACAGTATTTGTACTTAAAAAATGTTATTTTGACATTCATCATATACATAAGATGTGCAAAACACGTTCTTGCTACTAGTAGTATAAAAAACATGTAATATAATCTAAATACAATAGTCTTACATGAATTCATTATTCGTTCAAAATTAAAATGTCCAGATAAAAATGATACAAAATACAAACAATGGTCATGTAGAATATAAAAAGATCAAATATAAAATTTAAGTGAAAATGTTTTTAGTTAAAATAAGATAAAGATTTAATCAATTATATAATAAGTTTGGAAATATTTTTTTTTGTATTTATAAAACGAGAAAATAAAATTAAAAATAAACATCCAGAAAACTGATGCAATAAAAAATTGAAAAACGTAAAAATTTAATAAACCGAAGTAAATATAATAATGGTTTTAATATAATCCAAATGTAAACTTAAATAGTCAAACATGCATTAATCAAATAAATATTAATTGTTGTAAATATTATATTGTATTTGTAAATGATAGTTTTACCCTTGTAACCTAGGCATTATTACTTTGTGTATCCCTTTTTCCCCTATATATATGGGGATTTGGTTCATAATAATACACACAAGTTCATTGACTCTTTATTTTTTCTCTCTAGTTTATAACATGTTATCAGTACGAGTATATACCAAATTGAATTAGAAGTTAATAATTTTTATAAGCATAATCAACCTCAAATGTACTCAAATTTTAAATAATTGCATATCTATGATCATTCAACACTTTCAACAACATATTTTCCTGATCACAAGTAAGAGTAGAAGAGATTACCACAGGGTATGATTCATTAGGTCCCAAGAATGCATACTTTAGTTCCGATGGAAGAGGTTTAAGCTCCAGAGTTGGCATCTTTTCTGCTGATGTTTGCATGGGTGTCTGGCTAACATTTAGAGGCTCAATGTTTGGCTGTCACGCTCTTACAACTGCTGTTGTGACACCTTTTGAAGGGTCTTGAATGCTGTCCAATTCGAGATTTTGCTCAAGTTGCTCATCAGGATCTTCTAACTCAATTAGCAGCTCTTCCAACATATTGACTTCCTGCACTTCATCAAAGTCTTTTGGTTGCCTACAAGCATTGAAAATGTTAAGCTCCAAAGACATATTTCCAAAAGTCAATTTTAAAATACCACTCCTACAATTTATTAAAGCATTTGAAGTTGCAAGAAATGGTCTGCCAAGAATAACAGGGATTTGAGGAGAAGTTTTAGGTGTACTTTGAACATCAATAACAACAAAATCAACTGGATAATAGAATTTATCGACCTGAACCAAAACATCCTCAATTATCCCTCTAGGCATCTTAACAGATCTATCTGCTAATTGTAAAATCATGGGGGTAGGCTTAAGTTCACCTAGACCAAGTTGTGTATACACACTAAAGGGCAAAAGATTCACACTCGAACCTAAATCTAGCAATGCATGACCAATACGAGTGGTTCCTATCATACAAGCAATGGTTGGAGAACCAGGATCTTTAAATTTTTGAGGAGTTTGGCATTGTATGATAGAACTCACTTGTTCAGTTAAAAATGCTTTGTTCTTAACAGCTAGCTTCCTTTTCACTGTACACAAATCCTTAAGAAATTTAGCATAGGCAGGGACTTGTTGAATTGCATCTAACAGAGGAATATTTACCCTAACTTGTTTAAAAATCTCATGAATTTCTGTTTGATTTTTGGTCTTATTACCAGGTTGTAATCTTTGAGGAAAAGGGGCAGGGAGTGCACCTACTATTGGCCTAGGTGGTTCCTGAACATCAGATAGAGATTTTAATACAGTATCATCAACAGAAGGTTTAGCTTGCTTACCCACCAAGTCCTCTTTAGGTTCAGGAACTTGGATTTGCTTACCACTTCTCAAGGTAGTTACTGCTTTCACATGTCTCAGATTGGGCTCATCGACCCCATTGTATTGAGTTTGAGGATTAGGCATTGGTTGAGCTGGAAACTTACCTTTTTCTGCTGCACTTGCCTGAGTAGTCAGCTTTGTAAGCTGAGACCGGATGTCATTAATGGCCTGAGAGTTTTGATTGTTGATGGCAGCTTGGCTTTGCATGAATTGTTGGATTTGGTCTTCCAGACTTCTCTTTTGCGGTGGCATATAAGGTGTTGGTTGTGAAGGTCCAGCATTGTTGCCAACATTATTGCTTCCTCCTTGATCATTCCTCCAACTGAAATTTGGATGATTTCTCCAACCTGGATTATAAGTACTCGAATATGGATTAGAATAAGGTTTGGAAATCATATTAACAGCAACAGATTGATCAAAATACATCTCTTTTAGTTGGGGAAGTGCAGGACAATCAGAGGTTAAATGCTGTGCATCATCACAAATTGAACATTTTTCTAAAATAGTGGAAGAGGAATTGACTTCATTCACTTTTTGAGTTTCCAAATTTTCAAGTTTTTGAGGTTAGATGCAATTTTTTGAAATTCAGTTTTTATTGCAACACCCCTATCAAACTCATCAATGTTATCCCAGGATTGGACATTTTCAGCTAAATCATCAAAAAATGTAAAAACTTCATTCGGGTCTTTTGCAAAGAAATCACCATTACTCATGGTTTGCACAAATTGTCTCATTTCTGGTCTGAGCCCTTCATAAAAAAATTTAGTTAACATCCATTGCTCATAACCATGATGGGGACAAGATAACAACAAATCTTTGAATCTTTCCCAACTAGTGTAAAAATTTTCATTATTCTTTTGGGAAAAATTCATGATTTGTCTTTGAATAGCGGTGGTTCTTTGTGGTGGAAAAAAAATTTTAATGAACTCTTTCGGCATATTTGCCCAATTTGTAATTGAATTAGGCCTTAAAGAGTTAAGCCATGACTTAGCTTTATCCTTTAGTGAAAAAGGGAAAAGCTTGAGTCGAATGACTTCCTCAGCAAACCCCTTCGAATTCCTGGATGTGGTGATATGGACTCTCTGATGGCATCCCATGGAAGCGTGGTAGATGATCAATCATTCCCGGTTTGAAGTTGAAGA
The DNA here is from genome assembly GCA_963555705.1 of Ligustrum vulgare. Classification (NCBI taxonomy): domain Eukaryota; kingdom Viridiplantae; phylum Streptophyta; class Magnoliopsida; order Lamiales; family Oleaceae; genus Ligustrum; species Ligustrum vulgare. The sequence goes on along the minus strand of OY743173.1, from coordinate 14,295,484 downwards.
CCGCTGCATTTGCAGGAACTACAATGCATGATGGAGTGCTTGCCATCGTTGGAAAAATGTAGTCTCTAAGACTTCGAACGACTGGCGCCTCATTTGGATCTGCATTATTTGCCATTACTACCTGCTGATTTTCAAGAATTAAAAATTGGTTAGTGGGTTCCGATCTTACTAATCGCTTAGAATTATCTCGGAACCAAACGGATATAAACAAAGAACAATATCAAGAATAGTAGTCGAGAGAAAAAAATAACAATAAAATAAAAAGAATTCAGCAAAGATCAATTAACACCAAAATAATCCCCGAAAACGGCGCCAAAAACTTGACTCGATGTTAAATCTACCCTCCAAGTATAAAGAGGTCAAGTTATAGCCTAGCAATAATCCAGGGTCATTCTTCCTAGGGATTTTATTGGTATCGTAATATTTGCTAAATTCGAAACTTAAACTATGATTTCAATTGTGTTAAAACGAATTTGAAGAGACTATAATTAAATTGCAATGAAAGGGAAATTTGAGTGGGGTTATTCTTTCGCTATCAATTGGGCTTTGCAAATAAATTTAACATGAATTTCTTAAGATTTATAAAATTTGGAAATATTAGTACGAAAATTAATCAATTTATTTTACGGCATTTAGTCGAGCATGTTATGTGCATATTCAATACATATCACATCAGCGACATTAATCCAAGTAAAATACCTTGAAAATTTAAAACACTCGTTAATTATTGTCAATCACAAGAATTCATCTATAACGAATTAAAAGATTCACCCATTGACGCTAAGAATAACTCCTCTCAAATATAATCTAGCCGGACATAATTAAATTAAAAGAATTAGAATTCAAACAAACAATAACCATTACTAAAAATTAAATTCAAGTTTATAAATTAAAAATTCAATAACCGAAATATATATCTAAAAATCAACTAACATCAATAATATAAAATTATTTAAACCAATGATAAAAACAACTAGAAGACTAAACAAAATAGGAATAAAACTAGAACCAATAACCCAAAACCGAGGCCCCCTGTATGATGTGAAAGAAGTTGCTGCCGATAGTTGGAGGTTACTGTCCGAATGGTGGAGCTGCTCTACTGGTGTACTGAGAGAAGTATGGGCTGCTGCAGCGTGAGAGGAAGTGTCGTTTGTTGTGAGGTGGTTCACGGTGGAGGCTGGTTTCGGTGGTAGAGGGCTGTGTGGTCTGGTTGGCCGAGAGTTCTGCGTGAAGGAGAGGAGGCTGGGGCTCTTGGTGAGGGAGATGAAGGAAGACAGAGGAGAGCTGCGGCTGGAGTCCTGAGAGAAGAACGACTGATTTGCTGCTGGTTTGCTGGTTCGGATTAAGGGGCTGAGAGGGAGCACCGGTTGAGAGGCAGAGAGTTGAAAGGGATGAAGGTGAAGGTGCTGCTGGTGAGTGTGGCAGTTGAGGAAGATGCGAGAAGACAGAGGCAGAGAAGTAGGCAGCGAGAGAGAGAAGAGAAGGCAGAGGAGGGCTGCAACTGGAACTGATGGCTGAGGGAGAGGACTTGCAGCTGGTTGTGAACAGGTTGGTGAAGACAGACCTGCGTGAGAGAGAGAATGGAGAGGCTGAGGTGAAGAAGAATGCTGGAAGAAACAAGTTGTTGGTTTGCTGTGAATTTTTTTTACAGAGAATGGAGATAGACAGAGAGTGGTATGGCGTGTAGGTTTTTGTGGATGTGTTGGACTTGGAGTATAAGATGGCTTTATGGGCTTTTTCGGTCCATTAAATTATGGATCTTTGGGTTAAATTTGTCCAAAATATACCTGAAATCAAATAAATGAAATTTTTAGCAATTAAAGTTAATTTAGAGTTAAACAAATAAAATTGAATCTTTAATAATTTTTACTCTAAATGACAAAATTTATATCCCAAAATTGTATATTTTCATTTATTTATTTCTTTAAAATACGTAAAATTGGACAATAATCAATGTGTAACCGTTGTGAAGGTTGAAGTGTGAACTTTACAATGATAGAAAGATTGGCCAAAATGGATCTTGTCTTGACCTTCAAATATTGACTCGAATGAGGCACCTTTAAAAGGAAAATATGGAAATTTTTGTAATAAAATAATAGAAAAAAGAGACACTTGTCATACTACCCTAAGGGCATGTTTGGAAATAACTTATTTTGGTTAGAAGCAATTATTTATCATAAGTTATGGGATTTAAATGATAGATAGTGAGGTTTGAAGGACTTAGTTTCAATTATTTTAAGGACTAAACTTATATTTCATGAAATCGTAAGGGCTTATTTGTATTTATAATATACATATTAAGCCCTAGTTCTGTTTGAAGTCGGTGGAAAAAAGAAAGAACCGAGAGGCAAAGACGAGATAGAGAGAAAAAGAGGAGAAGAGGGAGGATTTTCATCGATTCATTGTTGTGGAAAGAAGGTTTCAAGCTTGGGTTTTGAACATTCTTTTCAATTCTTAAGACCAAGAGAGAAATCGAGAGTCAACAACTTGTGGCCGAAAATGGAAGGAAAAAGGAGAAGGAAAAAGAGGAGGGAAAGAGAAGGGAAAGGAAGGGAAGAAGTACGAGAAGCTTTGTTTGAGACTTGAGCTATCAAGTATGATTTTTCTTTTAGAATTCAAGAGGTGAGTAAAACTTGATTTATGTTTTAATTGTGTTAATGCTTATATGGTGTTGAAGGCTTTTACATGATCTATATGCCAACTTTAAGGCTAAAAGCAAAAGTGTCTCCTAAGTGTTTGATGAAAAGTGAGTAAAGAAGGTGTGTCTTAATGACTTATTTCAAAGTTTGTTTGAAACTAAGTTGTTGTCTTCATGATAAATGAGCCTAAAATACCACTTTAAATTGGAGTTAATCATACCTTAAAGCTAATTTTTAAGTGGGGGTGTTGATTTAGGATTGATGGTGAACTCTTTGATGTAATTTATGTTATTTTGGTTGGTTTTGATGATGGGTATTGATTTAATGAATGTTATGCCAAGATTAAGGTTTGAAATGCAAGTGATCTCTAAGTGTTTGGTTAAATGTATAAATGAAGTATGTTTTGACAAGTTCTTATGGAATTCTATCGATAAGTTGGATGTTTGATGTGAAGATGTAAAGATGAGAATTAGCATGAAGTTTTAGTTTGCTAATTTTGTGTAAATGATCATGGAATTTTAGTTTGTGTTAAGTATATTAGCTTGTTAAATCCAATTTTAAGTTAGTATGTTGGTATAGTAAAGAAATTGAGGTTTTGCGATATTAGATTTTGATATGTTAAGGTTGAAACGTACTTTTGAGGTTGAATGAAAAAGAAATTTAGAATTGGAGATGATAGTTATGGCGATAAGAGTCTGAAATTATGAAAGTATATTAAGATGAAACTTTATAGAAGTTTTAATTGAGTTTTTAAGGTAAATATGGTGGAATGTTATGTCTAAAGTTGGTTATTAGATTAAGTTGTATTCTATGTTCACCATACATGAATTGAAGTGTGATAAAGGACATTAAACATGATGATAAAAATCTATTGGGACACTTCATTTAAAGTTATAATTTTATATGTGTCTAAAGCTAGATTTTGAGATTAAATGAGGTTGGACATTATGTCTAAAACATGTTATTAGTTTTAAGTAACATTCTAAGTTCAATATATAAGATTAGAAGTGTGTTAAGAGGTATTTAACGTGGTTTGAAAATTTGCTGAAAGTCCTCATGTAAAGTTACCACTTTGCAAGTGTTTAAAATTAGATTTTGAGATTTAAGGATGATGAATTTTATATCTAAAATTTGTTATTAGCTTAAGTGATAATATATGTTTAATACACATGATTAGAAATGTGTTAATAATCACTAATTGTAGCTTACAAGGTTGCTGGAATTACTCAGCTAAAATGTTCACTTGTATATGTTTAAAAAGGAAATTTGAGACTAAACGATGTTGGACTTGACAACTAAATGTTGTTATAAGTTTAAGATATGTTATATGTCTAACATATATTAGGAAGAAGTATGTTAACATGAGGTTAACACGATTTGTTGAAATTGTGTACGTAGACATATCACGTTGGTGCTATGGTTATGTGAAGAATTTTCATGTGATGATAATATGATATTGAATTATTGATACCTTAAATAGAGATCATGTGCAAATTGTTATGTCATACTTGAATAAATGATTATGTGCAAATTTTTATGCCATATATGAATAAGTAATTATGTGCATGACCGTTCAACCAAGATTTGCATGATTATTGGTGTCTCGTGTGCATCATGACATCATAAGTATTTGTGATCATTTAAACATTAAGGAGAAAGATGATGTTTTCAAAAAATGGTCATGAATATTAAGAATGTCCATATTTAGGTCGTTGCTTCTAGGAAAAAAGACTTTCTAATTGATCACGGGCTGTGAGGCACCATTCTGAGATAAGTATCTCCCTAATTGTCTTGCACATTGACTCTTTATTTTCCATTTTTGTTTCTTTTTAGAAACAAAAGACATGGTCTTTTTGTTTCCAAAAAAAAAAAAAAAAGACATTGTCTTTAAATCAGACCCATTTCTTTAGGATTTTCTTGTTGCTCAACATATCTGTCTTTTCACCTTTATATTTTTGATATCTTTTATAAACATGCCACTAAAGTTTGTCATTTATCATGTCAAACAAAGATTTATCAGGTACAAGAAGAGCCCATTTGGTGTAGGAGAAATTAGAGAAAACTTGAATCTTTGAAAAATGTATAGCTGAAAAAAGGTTGAAAAGTGTTGGTGGATCCTACAAAAATGTAGTTGAAATGAGTTTTAGAGAAAAGTCGTGTAAAAACTCTTGAACCAAACAAAGGCTAAGGTCAAACAAAATTAACAGCAAATAGAGAAGCAAGTACAACAGCCAAGAGAGTATGATCATTAAGGACCCAAACTAAGCAAGATGTTTTATGGTTCTATGCCAAGAAAAGCAAAGTTTGACGAAATGGCAAATCCTTTTTTGAGTACTTTGTTGTTCTGGTTCCTCTAATCCATAACCATAACTTTACACGAATGACCAGTTTACAAACATAAAGCAGATGCAATGGGCATTGTCGTCTTCATTCAGAACTTTCCAAGCTATTGCGCGTTCATAAGAGACGGGCCTCCCCATGCTCGAAAGGCAGATACCACTTTGAAGACACGCAAAACCCTGTCAACAGAAAGTGCCAAGAAGACAAATAAGCTCCTGACATTCGCTAAAAAGTATAAGGCAAATAGACAAGACTGTTCCTATGTGATTTCTCAATTCAATTACGGATCAAGGCCAATCCCAAAACTGAGAGCAATAAAGAATGAACTAAAGAAGAGAACCTGCACAGAAACAGATACCATGGTTCACTCTCAATGTGAGAGCTACATCTACTTTCCACTGCAGAAGATATCTACTATAGAGATCTCACCTCTCCTTTTCTCACGTGCACAGAAAAACAGCACCTTTAAATTTCTTAATAGAGAGTAAGAAGCTAGGTCTACCTAGTACAAAGCGACGAATTCACAATATATTATTGTAATAGAAAAAGAATTGCTTGGGGCTCGCAACCCACTGTACATCAGCAGTAGGGGCCACTTACCCTGAGATATCGTGAAATAACATAAAAAGGGTAATGACTGCGGGAAGGAAAAAAGCACATTTACGTCTTTTTCTCTTTACAATTGACGAAGTGATCATTATATCAGGGCAATTGTAAGATGAGAAACATGGACATGTAAGTTTATTGGTTTTAATTGCTAAAAAGTCATATATTCTACCACTTCCTGCAAAATCACCCGTTTCATCTTATATTTGGCATGTATTTGTTAAATCGGGGAATAACTGACCTGCTGCATTATTTGAGGGAATTCTGAACAGAGATTTTTCCTTCCATGATCATCAAATATCTTTTCCAGAGATATGTCTTGAAGTGCAACTAAGGTTGTCTCAAGCATGTCAAGACCAGCCTGGTTTGCAAATGTAAAAACCGGCATTGCCTGCATTTTTTTGAAGTCAGATAAAATGGAAAACCATGAAGCTATGCAGCTATGCTACCCACTAGCATCTATTAGCATGTTAGGATAGGAGGGATGGCACTAGACACTATCAAGAAAGAAAAAATGAGCTAAAATCTCGTTCATGGTATAGTCCAATCCTCTATCAAATTCTACATACCCAAACATGCAAGTTCAAGTAAGGGAACAAAGTAGCTGAGTTGCTCACTTATAATGGGTACAAATAGAAATCCTTCAAGATGCTACAAGCAAGGGACTTCAATGGAATACATATGGGGTTGATTGGATAAAAGGGCATTTCCATATTTGGGTTAAATAAATAGATCCTTATGTCCTCGTTTTTACAATTCCTTGTCTTCAACTGTATAAATGGTAAGATGTTTGTGCGCAATTCCTCGGAATTAAGGTTGTTCAATGTCCCCCTCTGCTTCAAAAATGTACATAACAATATACCCTCCATTCACCCTTAGATGAATGGAATAAAACCCTCGCCTAAGTCTGAATGGCCTTGGCAAAAAAAAAAAAGAAATTTTCATGCAAGTTCAACTTTATAAATCCAACTTGCATCTTGCAATAAAATGCTTTTATACAGAACATGAAGGGTAACTCAAAAAATTACAACTGCTACTAAATTGCTCAAACAATAAATTGATAAATTAAGAGTGGCATCAACAAATATTTCAAGCTTCTGATAATTATTTTGCTTACACAAGTATTGGAAGGAAAATAAAGGAAGGAATCCTGGAATCAGAAACATACCTTAATGGAGCAGCATATAATAGCATCAGAGTGATTCCACAGAGCTTTGAGGATCAATTCACTACCTTCACCAGCAGATTTGAGAAGATCGACGCCCATATAGTTCCTATTAAGAAGGAGAGGGAAGAAACTAAATGAATAAAAATGTCACAAAATTCTTAAAAGTATTCCTTTATGTTTGTCTAGGCCAGTTGCATTCTCAACACAATCTTGTTCTTGGATGTCGCCCAGAACATCTTCATTGTGAAATCATGTACTGCAAAATAAAACTGACAAACATGAATGATGTTATTAAGAGTTACCTGTAACTTTGGCAGACCCAACGAGCAAGAGTATGTGCTTCAGGAGTTCCAAGTGGTGAACGAAGATTAGCTTGCAGACCCAGGTGAGATGGAGAAAGAGCTAATGCAACCCGTTGAACTGATGATATGATGCTGCGTACATATTGACGGGCGATCGAAGCAACGTGATCTTGCATGTGGCTTTCAAATGCGAACTCAAATGCAATTGTCATGACAGATCTTGTAGCACCATTAGTAACAGCAAGGTCATTTGGCACTTTATTTCCTGCAGTTCCAATTTCAAGAGCAGATGCGAGATCCAAGGTGCGGTTTGGACTCGAAGCTTCCTATGTAACATTGTAGAATCATATAAATCGAGTTTCTAATGGGATTTGGGAAGTTATTAATGGAATTAATCAAGATCATTCCATGATCAATCAAATGAAACCAGGCATAAGTTCGAGAGAGAAGGAATAGTTCAAATCTGGGTCAATAATAATCAAAATCCATTTTCAGATGTATGTTTGCTTGTATATAACTTTATAGTTGTCCACCTACCCATTCTTGAACGGAATTGTAGCTAACGTCTTTAATCAGTAGATCCCAGATTATTCCTCAAGATACCATTATTGTATCAAATTCTTTTCAGAAGAAATTTACTTGTCATAATATTCTAGATCTGAACAATTCTATTTTTTTGTCACTCGCTTTTAGAAATTCTCACTTACCGATGCAACTACACAAAGCAATGGTCAATCAAGCAAAAAGTTAAAAGCATTACTTTGAGATTTACTTTAATTTTTTTTATCTACATTATTCTACTCCACCTATTCAATAAGATATAGATGCAACAGTCATTCATCAATAGAATTCAGTTCTCTTTTAGTGAAGAGTAAGAAATACAAAATAGGGAAATTGTACATGAACACACCTTTCCAGAATCAAGAGGAATGATGCGGAAACCAGATGGCAGGAGAGGAGCATCATCAGCAAAAGAGGCATCAATAGGGGCAAATATGAGTTCAGCACATGTGCCGACCGCATTTTCATCTATCCCACTGCACAGCTGCAAAATTGCAAAGAGACAGACACTGAACAGAAATACTTGAAGGCTAGAAATAAACTACATAACATATAATCAGTGTTTTAAAATGCAAACTCAGGACTCGTTTGAGTAGGGACTGCTCCAGATTGAGACATGGGAAAGTAAGAATCATTGCGAGAGGCAAGCACCCAGAGTTCTTGGGGTGCACTTTTTGCACTCTTTCCTTGAGCACATGCCCAGTAGGCTCTCATTTTCAGAAAGAATGCTACGACTTTAGAAGTTCCAACATAATGCTCTTCCCTTGGTCTAAGGTAAGCAAGCGTAGTGTCACGGACTTGCAAATTTCCTCCAAGAACCGTGCGACCTTAGTGTCTTCAACTTCCGCCCCCGCGGTTATCACACTAAGTCAGCCTCCCGATTGGCGTTGATGTATTAGAAAGGCACTAAGTAGAACACTTTAAGAAAGGGACAAATGAAGGAACACAAGAACTTACAAAGAAAACTTTGTATTGAATAAGAACGCTCTTACAACACTCTTTACAAGTTCACTCTCTTGATCCTTACAAATGAATCCTACCAAGCTATTTATAGTAGTAGCCTCCTCAAATGGATGGCTAGGATCATTCCTATCCAATGGTCTAGATTACACATCTAGAATTTTCTATACAAATATCTACATTAAAATATTTATGGACTAAACTAGGAAGATCTAGAATAATCCATCAAGTGAGGAGCTTGTAGGCTTCTAGAATGTCTCACCATATTCTAGCAATCTTTATGCACTTGTGGGATTCTAGAATATTCCGGTTAGCCTCAAGTTGTCACTATTTTAAGTTTCTCGATATTCTTGTGCCAAAATTGCGCGAGTCGTGACATTCTCCCCCGCCTATTTGGGCGACGCCCTCGTCGCCGCGTAATGCTTTAGCTGGTCTTCGAACTGCCACAAGTCTTCTTGACTTTCCCATGTTGCTTCGGACTCGGGCAATCCCTTCCACTTTATCAAAAATTGTTGGCAAGGAGGCACTCCACGCCTTCGAACAATGCGATCTGCTAGAACCTCATCAACCTCCTTGTCAAATGACTTAGTCACAATCGGAGGTGCCCGTTGTGACTCTCCTCGGCTAGGGTCTTCCATGTCTTCATGATATGGCTTCAACATGCTCACATGGAAGACATGATGAATCTTTAAAGTGCTAGGTAGGTCAAGGCAATAAGATACCTTGCCAACCTTAGCTACTACTGAGAATGGCCCTTCGTATCTCCGCACCAAGCCTTTGTGCACACTTCGGTACGCCTTGAATTGTTGAGGTAAAATTTTCACAAGGACTTGGTCGCCAACTTTAAATTCCAAAGGCCGTCTCTTCTTATCGGCCCACTTCTTCATGCGCCTCCGTGCTTTGTTTAAACAAGATCGTGCTAAGTCGGCATGCTCCTCCCATGACTTAGCCATTTTGTATGCTCCGGGGCTTTTCCCTCCTTCAATAGAAGTGGACAAAGTGTGGGGTGTTAGTGGTTGTTGTCCTGTCGCCAACTCGAATGGACTCCGCCCCGTGGCTTCACTCCTTTGTAAATTGTAGGAAAATTGTGCAATATCTAGGAGCTTGGCCCAATCCCTCTGATTGGCACTTACAAAGTGCCGGAGATAGCACTCCAACAAAGCATTCACCCTTTCTGTTTGTCCATCCGTCTGAGGGTGGAAGCTTGTAGAGAAGTGTAGGTCCGAGCCTAGGAGTTTGAACAACTCCGTCCACAGCCGACCCGTGAATCGGGGATCACGATCACTTATTATGCTCCGCGGTAACCCCCAATACTTCACAACATTCTTAAAGAATAGCCTTGCTGCTTCCTCTGCTGTGCAATCCTTGGTGGCAGGAATGAAGGTGCCATACTTAGAGAATCGATCAACCACCACCATTATTGACCCGAACCCTTCGGATTTAGGCAAGGCACTAATGAAGTCCATGGTGATAGAGTCCCATGGACGCTCCGGGACTGGTAGAGGCTCCAACAAACCCGCTGGTGACCTTGTTTCCACCTTGTCTTGTTGGCACACAAGACAAGTCTTTACATAGAGTTCTACCATGTCTTTCATTTGCGGCCAATAGTAAGCTCGTTCAAGTAGTTCCAATGTGCGTTTGTGCCCGGGATGACCAGCCCACTTGGTGTCATGGAACTCCTTGATGATATCTCGCCGCAAGTTGTTCCATTTAGGAACATAGATACGCTGCCCCGTAGTATAGAGTAGGACGTCCTCGACCCAAAATCGTCGCGTCTTTCCTTCTTGGGCAACTTTTACCAACTCCTTAGCCAAGGGATCATGATCCATGCCTTCCCGAATCAAATCAAGCAACGTCCCTTTGGCTTGGCTTATGGCTGCAAGCTCCGCCTTCCTGCTTAACGCATCGGCTACAACATTCGCCTTCCCCGGCTTGTATTCCATCACATAGTCAAACTCCGCTAAGAAATCTTGCCATCGTGCTTGCTTGGGAGTTAGCTTCTTTTGTGATTGGAAATAACTAGTAGCGACATTATCCGTCTTGATGATGAATTTTGAGCCCAACAAGTAATGACGCCACACTCGTAGGCAATGAACAATAGCTGTCATCTCCTTTTCTTGCACCGTATACCGACGCTCGGTGTCGTTGAGCTTGCGGCTTTCAAAAGCAATAGGATGCCCATCTTGCATTAAGACTCCCCCGATAGCAAAATCCGAGGCATCCGTTTGTACTTCAAAGGTCTTGGTGAAATCCGGCAATGCCAAGACCGGCTCCTCCATCACGGCCACCTTCAAATCATCAAAGGCCGTTTGACATCTCTCGGACCAATCCCATGTCTTATTCTTCTTTAATAGGTCCGTTAAGGGGGCTGCCCTCGCTGAGTAGCCCTGGATGAACCGCCGATAATAATTAACTAGACCAAGGAAAGAACGAAGTTCGGTTACCTTAGTTGGTGCTTCCCATTCCTTGATTGCTTTTACTTTTGCCTCATCCATCTTCAAGCGCCCGTGGCCAATGATATGTCCAAGGAAGTGTACCTCCTCCTTGGCAAAGGAACATTTCTCCCTTTTGATGTATAGCTCATTCTCCCGCAATGCTTGGAACACCGTTCGGAGATGTTTTGCATGATCCTCCAAGTTGTCGCTATAGATGACAATGTCATCCAAGTATACCACCACGAACTTGTCCAAGTAAGGTTGGAAAATCCTATTCATCAATGTACAAAATGTGGCCGGGGCGTTGGTTAAGCCAAAAGGCATTACCAACCATTCGAATGAGCCATATCTAGTGATGCATGCTGTCTTAGGCTCATCCCCTTCTGCAATCCGTACTTGGTAATATCCCTTTTGTAGATCCACCTTTGTGTAATATTTTGCACTACCAAATCTATCAAATAAATCAGCAATCAAAGGAATAGGATACTTGTTTTTAATCGTTACCTTGTTGAGCGCCCGGTAATCTACACACATGCGTAACGATCCATCATGCTTCTTTTGGAATAAGACCGGAGCGCCATAAGGTGCCTTCGAAGGTCGTATCCTCCCCGTGTCAAGCAACTCCGTCAATTGCCTTCGAAGTTCTTCCAGTTCCGGCGGTGCCATCCGATAGGGTGCCATGGATGGTGGTTTGGCACCCGGTTCCAGCTCAATCTTATGATCCACCTCCCTCCTAGGTGGTAATTTCTTGGGTAACTCCAGCGACATCACGTCCTTATTTTCTTCAAGGACATTCTTGATGACTTCGGGCACCTTATCGTCACCCGCAACTTCCTCAACTTGGTCCTCCATTTTTAATGCTGCCAAATACGTCGCCTCTCCTTTCTTTAGCCCTTTTGCTAGTTGCATGGCCGAAAGCTGCCCCATTGCTTTCGTCCTAGCTACCGTAGGGACCATGCATGGAGAACCCCTCTCCAAGATGCAAACTGAGCCAAAGGAAGGCATAGGAATAGCATTGACCTTCCTCATGAAGTCCAACCCGAGAACCAAGCGAAAATCATCCATCGTAGCCACCGAAAAATCCACTTGGCCATGCCAAGTGCCTAATCGAATTTCCACTCCTCGAACTATGCCACCAAGAGGCGTGGATGGAGAATTCACAGCTTTCATGAGACCACCACCTTTAGTGATTGTGAGGCCCAACCTTCTAGCCTCGTCTTCAGTAATGAAGTTATTGGTAGCTCCCGTATCCACCATTGCTAGTGCGGGCCGACTATTTACTTGAGCTTCCACATACATTAATCCTCGTTCATTATTGGAAGCCGGAACGACCTTAGCATTGAGAGCGTTAAGAAGTTGCAATGAACTAAAATGTTCAGCCCTTTGATCTTGGCAAGAGGATGAATCCCGTTCCTCCGCCATAGCCGCCAATGTGCCAAGTTTAGGGCAATCACGCATTAAATGTGGCCCCTTGCACACGAAGCATCCACTTTGAGAACCCGTCGAGGCCTTCTTCTTTTCCTCATAATTTTTTCGTGAGGGGGAAGGTTTGTAAGTGTTACCACCTTTGAAGAATGATGGCTTATGGTAATCTTTCTTCTCTCCCCCGCCTTTAGCCGAGTTACTCTTGAAGCTCTTAGGAGATTTTGATGAATCCGTGCTCTTTTGGAACTCGGTTAAAGATTCGGCCACCACAATAGCCTCGTCTACTGTCTTCACTCCCCGACGTTGAAGTTCTTGCTTTGCCCAATTTTGCAACCCGTCGGTAAAGTGAAACAATAGATCTTCATCTGACATGCTTGGGATTTGAAGCACAAGGGTAGTAAACTCTTTGACATAGTCGCGAATAGTGCCCTTATGTTTCAACTCCCTAAGCTTTTTACGGGCCTCATATACTACATTTTCGGGATAAAATTGGCGTTTCAATTCCTTTTTGAAATCATCCAACCTATCTATCCTACAAGCACCCTTTTCTATGTCGGCGTGCTTACGTCGCCACCATAGAGCCGCAGTGTCCGTAAGATACATAGTCGAAGTACGTACCTTAATAGCTTCATCCACAATGTTCACGCCCTCAAAATATATCTCCAATCGCCATAGGAAATCATCTAGCTCTTTTGCATCTCGCTTTCCATCGAACTCCCTAGGCTTTGGATAGTCGATCCTTGGAGCCGCTAGAATCGTGCTAGTACCCGCACTAGTTGACGCCTTCTTACAAGCGTCTAGCTTTGCATATCCGCGCAAAGCTTGTTCACTTGATTTTGGATCGCTTTGACAGCATCCATGACCTTAGCCTCCAACCTCGTATATTCTTCCCTTAAAGCGCCTTGGTCTTCCTTGAGATCATCAAGTTGTTCCAAGGTGTGAGCTTCAAGGGTTGAGAGTGAATTCTCCACTACTTCGATGCGTTCCCCCATATTGAGAAATACTTCCTCAAGAGATCCACCGGTAGGGGCCGGTGGTCGGCTCTTGCTTCGAGTTTGTCGAGTTTTCTTACTTGTGGTTTGGGGTTCGACCTCTCGACCCCGGTCCTCATGTTCTACCTCCGAAATGCCGGAACCCACAACATCTTTTTCCGCCATGCCAACGATAGTAAGTGAGCAAACCTAGGCTCTGATACCAACTGTCACGGACTTGCTAATTTCCTCCAAGAACCGTGCGGCCTTAGTGTCTTCAACTTCCGCCCCCGCGGTTATCACACTAAGTCAGCCTCCCGATTGGCGTTGATGTATTAGAAAGGCACTAAGTAGAACACTTTAAGAAAGGGACAAATGAAGGAACACAAGAACTTACAAAGAAGACTTTGTATTGAATAAGAACGCTCTTACAACACTCTTTACAAGTTCACTCTCTTGATCCTTACAAATGAATCCTACCAAGCTATTTATAGTAGTAACCTCCTCAAATGGATGGCTAGGATCATTCCTATCCAATGGTCTAGATTACACATCTAGAATTTTCTATACAAATATCTACATTAAAATATTTATGGACTAAACTAGGAAGATCTAGAATAATCCATCAAGTGAGGAGCTTGTAGGCTTCTAGAATGTCTCACCATATTCTAGCAATCTTTATGCACTTGTGGGATTCTAGAATATTCCGGTTAGCCTCAAGTTGTCACTATTTTAAGTTTCTCGATATTCTTGTGCCAAAATTGCGCGAGTCGTGACATTCTCCCCCGCCTATTTGGGCGACGCCCTCGTCGCCGCGTAATGCTTTAGCTGGTCTTCGAACTGCCACAAGTCTTCTTGACTTTCCCATGTTGCTTCGGACTCGGGCAATCCCTTCCACTTTATCAAAAATTGTTGGCAAGGAGGCACTCCACGCCTTCGAACAATGCGATCTGCTAGAACCTCATCAACCTCCTTGTCAAATGACTTAGTCACAATCGGAGGTGCCCGTTGTGACTCTCCTCGGCTAGGGTCTTCCATGTCTTCATGATATGGCTTCAACATGCTCACATGGAAGACATGATGAATCTTTAAAGTGCTAGGTAGGTCAAGGCAATAAGATACCTTGCCAACCTTAGCTACTACTGAGAATGGCCCTTCGTATCTCCGCACCAAGCCTTTGTGCACACTTCGGTACGCCTTGAATTGTTGAGGTAAAATTTTCACAAGGACTTGGTCGCCAACTTTAAATTCCAAAGGCCGTCTCTTCTTATCGGCCCACTTCTTCATGCGCCTCCGTGCTTTGTTTAAACAAGATCGTGCTAAGTCGGCATGCTCCTCCCATGACTTAGCCATTTTGTATGCTCCGGGGCTTTTCCCTCTTTCAATAGAAGTGGACAAAGTGTGGGGTGTTAGTGGTTGTTGTCCTGTCGCCAACTCGAATGGACTCCGCCCCGTGGCTTCACTCCTTTGTAAATTGTAGGAAAATTGTGCAATATCTAGGAGCTTGGCCCAATCCCTCTGATTGGCACTTACAAAGTGCCGGAGATAGCACTCCAACAAAGCATTCACCCTTTCTGTTTGTCCATCCGTCTGAGGGTGGAAGCTTGTAGAGAAGTGTAGGTCCGAGCCTAGGAGTTTGAACAACTCCGTCCACAGCCGACCCGTGAATCGGGGATCACGATCACTTATTATGCTCCGCGGTAACCCCCAATACTTCACAACATTCTTAAAGAATAGCCTTGCTGCTTCCTCTGCTGTGCAATCCTTGGTGGCAGGAATGAAGGTGCCATACTTAGAGAATCGATCAACCACCACCATTATTGACCCGAACCCTTCGGATTTAGGCAAGGCACTAATGAAGTCCATGGTGATAGAGTCCCATGGACGCTCCGGGACTGGTAGAGGCTCCAACAAACCCGCTGGTGACCTTGTTTCCACCTTGTCTTGTTGGCACACAAGACAAGTCTTTACATAGAGTTCTACCATGTCTTTCATTTGCGGCCAATAGTAAGCTCGTTCAAGTAGTTCCAATGTGCGTTTCTGCCCGGGATGACCAGCCCACTTGGTGTCATGGAACTCCTTGATGATATCTCGCCGCAAGTTGTTCCATTTAGGAACATAGATACGCTGCCCCGTAGTATAGAGTAGGACGTCCTCGACCCAAAATCGTCGCGTCTTTCCTTCTTGGGCAACTTTTACCAACTCCTTAGCCAAGGGATCATGATCCATGCCTTCCCGAATCAAATCAAGCAACGTCCCTTTGGCTTGGCTTATGGCTGCAAGCTCCGCCTTCCTGCTTAACGCATCGGCTACAACATTCGCCTTCCCCGGCTTGTATTCCATCACATAGTCAAACTCCGCTAAGAAATCTTGCCATCGTGCTTGCTTGGGAGTTAGCTTCTTTTGTGATTGGAAATAACTAGTAGCGACATTATCCGTCTTGATGATGAATTTTGAGCCCAACAAGTAATGACGCCACACTCGTAGGCAATGAACAATAGCTGTCATCTCCTTTTCTTGCACCGTATACCGACGCTCGGTGTCGTTGAGCTTGCGGCTTTCAAAAGCAATAGGATGCCCATCTTGCATTAAGACTCCCCCGATAGCAAAATCCGAGGCATCCGTTTGTACTTCAAAGGTCTTGGTGAAATCCGGCAATGCCAAGACCGGCTCCTCCATCACGGCCACCTTCAAATCATCAAAGGCCGTTTGACATCTCTCGGACCAATCCCATGTCTTATTCTTCTTTAATAGGTCCGTTAAGGGGGTTGCCCTCGCTGAGTAGCCCTGGATGAACCGCCGATAATAATTAACTAGACCAAGGAAAGAACGAAGTTCGGTTACCTTAGTTGGTGCTTCCCATTCCTTGATTGCTTTTACTTTTGCCTCATCCATCTTCAAGCGCCCGTGGCCAATGATATGTCCAAGGAAGTGTACCTCCTCCTTGGCAAAGGAACATTTCTCCCTTTTGATGTATAGCTCATTCTCCCGCAATGCTTGGAACACCGTTCGGAGATGTTTTGCATGATCCTCCAAGTTGTCGCTATAGATGACAATGTCATCCAAGTATACCACCACGAACTTGTCCAAGTAAGGTTGGAAAATCCTATTCATCAATGTACAAAATGTGGCCGGGGCGTTGGTTAAGCCAAAAGGCATTACCAACCATTCGAATGAGCCATATCTAGTGATGCATGCTGTCTTAGGCTCATCCCCTTCTGCAATCCGTACTTGGTAATATCCCTTTTGTAGATCCACCTTTGTGTAATATTTTGCACTACCAAGTCTATCAAATAAATCAGCAATCAAAGGAATAGGATACTTGTTTTTAATCGTTACCTTGTTGAGCGCCCGGTAATCTACACACATGCGTAACGATCCATCATGCTTCTTTTGGAATAAGACCGGAGCGCCATAAGGTGCCTTCGAAGGTCGTATCCTCCCCGTGTCAAGCAACTCCGTCAATTGCCTTCGAAGTTCTTCCAGTTCCGGCGGTGCCATCCGATAGGGTGCCATGGATGGTGGTTTGGCACCCGGTTCCAGCTCAATCTTATGATCCACCTCCCTCCTAGGTGGTAATTTCTTGGGTAACTCCAGCGGCATCACGTCCTTATTTTCTTCAAGGACATTCTTGATGACTTCGGGCACCTTATCGTCACCCGCAACTTCCTCAACTTGGTCCTCCATTTTTAATGCTGCCAAATACGTCGCCTCTCCTTTCTTTAGCCCTTTTGCTAGTTGCATGGCCGAAAGCTGCCCCATTGCTTTCGTCCTAGCTACCGTAGGGACCATGCATGGAGAACCCCTCTCCAAGATGCAAACTGAGCCAAAGGAAGGCATAGGAATAGCATTGACCTTCCTCATGAAGTCCAACCCGAGAACCAAGCGAAAATCATCCATCGTAGCCACCGAAAAATCCACTTGGCCATGCCAAGTGCCTAATCGAATTTCCACTCCTCGAACTATGCCACCAAGAGGCGTGGATGGAGAATTCACAGCTTTCATGAGACCACCACCTTTAGTGATTGTGAGGCCCAACCTTCTAGCCTCGTCTTCAGTAATGAAGTTATTGGTAGCTCCCGTATCCACCATTGCTAGTGCGGGCCGACTATTTACTTGAGCTTCCACATACATTAATCCTCGTTCATTATTGGAAGCCGGAACGACCTTAGCATTGAGAGCGTTAAGAAGTTGCAATGAACTAAAATGTTCAGCCCTTTGATCTTGGCAAGAGGATGAATCCCGTTCCTCCGCCATAGCCGCCAATGTGCCAAGTTTAGGGCAATCACGCATTAAATGTGGCCCCTTGCACACGAAGCATCCACTTTGAGAACCCGTCGAGGCCTTCTTCTTTTCCTCATAATTTTTTCGTGAGGGGGAAGGTTTGTAAGTGTTACCACCTTTGAAGAATGATGGCTTATGGTAATCTTTCTTCTCTCCCCCGCCTTTAGCCGAGTTACTCTTGAAGCTCTTAGGAGATTTTGATGAATCCGTGCTCTTTTGGAACTCGGTTAAAGATTCGGCCACCACAATAGCCTCGTCTACTGTCTTCACTCCCCGACGTTGAAGTTCTTGCTTTGCCCAATTTTGCAACCCGTCGGTAAAGTGAAACAATAGATCTTCATCTGACATGCTTGGGATTTGAAGCACAAGGGTAGTAAACTCTTTGACATAGTCGCGAATAGTGCCCTTATGTTTCAACTCCCTAAGCTTTTTACGGGCCTCATATACTACATTTTCGGGATAAAATTGGCGTTTCAATTCCTTTTTGAAATCATCCAACCTATCTATCCTACAAGCACCCTTTTCTATGTCGGCGTGCTTACGTCGCCACCATAGAGCCGCAGTGTCCGTAAGATACATAGTCGAAGTACGTACCTTAATAGCTTCATCCACAATGTTCACGCCCTCAAAATATATCTCCAATCGCCATAGGAAATCATCTAGCTCTTTTGCATCTCGCTTTCCATCGAACTCCCTAGGCTTTGGATAGTCGATCCTTGGAGCCGCTAGAATCGTGCTAGTACCCGCACTAGTTGACGCCTTCTTACAAGCGTCTAGCTTTGCATATCCGCGCAAAGCTTGTTCACTTGATTTTGGATCGCTTTGACAGCATCCATGACCTTAGCCTCCAACCTCGTATATTCTTCCCTTAAAGCGCCTTGGTCTTCCTTGAGATCATCAAGTTGTTCCAAGGTGTGAGCTTCAAGGGTTGAGAGTGAATTCTCCACTACTTCGATGCGTTCCCCCATATTGAGAAATACTTCCTCAAGAGATCCACCGGTAGGGGCCGGTGGTCGGCTCTTGCTTCGAGTTTGTCGAGTTTTCTTACTTGTGGTTTGGGGTTCGACCTCTCGACCCCGGTCCTCATGTTCTACCTCCGAAATGCCGGAACCCACAACATCTTTTTCCGCCATGCCAACGATAGTAAGTGAGCAAACCTAGGCTCTGATACCAACTGTCACGGACTTGCTAATTTCCTCCAAGAACCGTGCGGCCTTAGTGTCTTCAACTTCCGCCCCCGCGGTTATCACACTAAGTCAGCCTCCCGATTGGCGTTGATGTATTAGAAAGGCACTAAGTAGAACACTTTAAGAAAGGGACAAATGAAGGAACACAAGAACTTACAAAGAAGACTTTGTATTGAATAAGAACGCTCTTACAACACTCTTTACAAGTTCACTCTCTTGATCCTTACAAATGAATCCTACCAAGCTATTTATAGTAGTAACCTCCTCAAATGGATGGCTAGGATCATTCCTATCCAATGGTCTAGATTACACATCTAGAATTTTCTATACAAATATCTACATTAAAATATTTATGGACTAAACTAGGAAGATCTAGAATAATCCATCAAGTGAGGAGCTTGTAGGCTTCTAGAATGTCCCACCATATTCTAGCAATCTTCATGCACTTGTGGGATTCTAGAATATTCCGGTTAGCCTCAAGTTGTCACTATTTTAAGTTTCTCGATATTCTTGTGCCAAAATTGCGCGAGTCGTGACAGTAGGCTTCGGTCATGAATAAGATACCTTTTCAACCTAAAGTCAAAATCACTTGCTAGATTTCACAAAAGAAAAAACCTGAGCAACCACAAGACCTATAAAAGAAAGAATGTGCTAGCAAATAGTCACTCTAAAATATTTGAAGGCCTAAAATTTTACCATGTTAGTAGTTACTATTTTCAAACATTGTTGGACTTGTCTTTTACCATAACTCAGGTTAAATAAATGATATTGAACGCTGACCCTTGAGAATAATGTTATTTCCTAAAATAGAAAGACTTCGCTAATATAATAAATCTAGCTGGCTCCACTAACCATTCATTGAACTTTATCTTCGCCTAAATTGTTAAAAGAAAAGCACGAAGCAACAACTTATGCCCCAGCTTTTGTTTGAATGCTACTTCCTTACAATTCTTGGGCAATTAATCATGCTGAGTGAAAAAAAAATACATTCTATGAGAATCTAAAAATTGATGACCTCCTTGTGGAACATTGGTCATGCCAAACATTTGACTCTTCACGTGGAAATAGAGTATTTGTGTCCCTGTTTAATATGCTTCATTGGAGCAACACAAATAATATCAGCACGGATGGACATAAGACGTAGATGAGGGAACAATATTTACCTGTAAGAGGAACACATCTCTTGGAAGCATTGCATCTTCAGGAGAATGGCCAACACCTTCCAGCTTGATGACCTCCAGCAGCTATTAAGCATAAACGAAATAAATAACTTAGAGAATGGAGGATCGTATTCTAAAAACAATACATTAATATAAAGAATATTACAAATTGATTATATTGAAAACAAAATTCAAATTACTTGCCTCTCCATGCTCAATAGTCTGAGCCAGCGGAAGAATAACTTGACCCCCAAAAGAACCAACTTGGGACCCTAAAAAGGTACAAGGACCAACTTTGACAGCAGTGGCTGAGTAAGCATCAACATTGTTGTCTGCCCATTCTGACCTGTGCTCCCTCAAAAATCTGAGTAGTATCGCCGGAGGCACATTCTGAAACCAAAAAGGAGAGAATGAATGACAAAACTATAGCACAATACAAAATGTGAACAAATACTAATTCACAAATTCTTGACTCTGGAGACCAAAAATTAAGGAGAAACTGCAAGAAGCATCTATTTCAAGAACAAAAGCAGGTAGCCAGGTACTAGTCACCAGAAATATCAAACTCAGTTCACATGCTTGTGACTAGTAAGATTCATAACATATTACTAGCCAACAAAGAATGCATCTGCTATCTTTTCTGTCGGTCAAAGATTTACTGATGCCGAGGAGAGGATGTATTGTTAACTTCATATGCTAAAACAATTATTAGAGAGATTTCATGCATGGAATCCAGTGGTGAAATAAATTTCTTACTATAAATGGCATGGAAAATTTCAAACCTCCTATCAGTTGAAAACCAATTTCACTTGTTTGACATCATTTTCTTAGCAGTAAAGATAATGCAGATAGTTTCCAAATGCCCATTTTCTCCAGACTGGAAGTAGCTTCTTACATGTAATTTTCACAACTATCATACGCTAAAGAACGACTTGCAATTCAACTCAATATAAACATCCTATCAAAACTAGTATATGCATGGCAGTAAATTGAATATCCTTTAGTAAAAATATCATATTGAATTGATTGCATAATCTTAAAAATTCATTACAAACCATGTAGGGCATGTTTGATATGCAATATTGGACAGCATAATGAACAAGAGACTTCTTATTCTTTCACGACACTGCCCAATACCCCTTACCAAACAAGCTAATCATGTGAACATATGTTTATATACCATAGTCACAAACTTTATCATATTCACATATTGTATGCGTGTATAGATCACACAGGTACTATTATTCTTGCTAATCGTTGTTATCGCTAAATGATGTTGTCTTTTGTGTTCCAGCAAATTGGTACATGTTTGGTAATATGTGGCAAGTTTCTTGCATTGTAAACTATTTTGCATCAAGTGGTTGTGATATGAATGCTCTTAGGAATTATTTTTCATTGAACTTATTTGAAGAAATGGAAAGTTTCAACACCTGGTGAACTACTAATCAAATTTAGAAATAGCATAATAACAATTCTTATGATGTAGATCCCACGAGTACCAAAGTTAAAAACAACAATACTAACCATCATTTATATATGAAAAACGACTCAACAAAAGTAACATGTGGAGAATGCTGACCTGTAAAAGCATAGATGCTTTAGCACACAAGACTGCATTGCAAACGGATGGATATCCATTCGTGAAAGAGAGATTTAAGCCCATTAATTTTTCAGGATTAGAATTCACAACTATAGTGACATCATCCATGCTATCATTACCCATCAATGACCAACCCTCATCACTAAACCCATTGAGAGCCTCGTTAAATCCCCTATCAAATGGATTATTATAGTCAATACCAATTACCTAAAAGTATTCACCAAAAGAAGCAGAATATCCTACCTGCTTAACCTGTGGCTAAGTGCTCGTAGAGCTGCAGGTCGTCTTCCCCAGTTGGTCACGCTAGACTGGGAAACATCCTGAGCAATCTGCCTAAGTTGGCGTAGTGCCTGCATTAGGAAGTAACAAAATACACCATTAGAAACATCAGCCTTATTGTTATCCAAGTCCTGTAAAGTGCCATAAAATGTAGAACAAAAATTGTACCGCAATTGTGGTCTTTTGAGCGAGCATTGTTGAAGATTCATAGAGAGGCCGTAATACCTCGGGTACACTCCATGGCTTGTAAACAAAATGGGAAAGCCCGCATCAAAATAAAAAAGTACATATTGAAAATAAGCATATGCAATCAGATGTTATAATCTATTACAGAAAGTTCATCACTTTCATTTTCTAGCCATATTTCTATGATCTGTAAAGGCTTCAAAATTTTTTAGCTAAGCAGTCAATATTATATTTCCATCTGTTTCAAATTGCAATTTCCAAACGGCGTAACTTTTCGAAAACTTATGTCATTTTAGAATCTCCTACAAAATGAATTTGTTAACAACATATTGTTTTAGAAGAAGTGGAAAGTTGAAGGAACGGTTAAATCAAGGATAAGTTTGTAAAATGTTAGACAAGGCAGAAATAACTTTACCTCCAAATTCATGTGATCAACAATGTGGATAATTGAACCTCCACCCTCACAAGGTCTAATTAGATAACCACTAGGAAACATTTCAGCTCTCACAAAGTTCTGCACAGGTGGCATGCTTGGACCATTTTGAGTATTGTTGAGTGATCTTTCGCAGACCTAAGTATTCGGTTGGAGAAAAGAATAGCTTATGGAAACAATTGATAAAAGAGAGAATTTAAAGATCAGACCATCAAATGTAGAGCATCTTCAGCTAGACTTAAAACATTTACATTTTTAAGTAAAAGTAATTTTTTAATGATCATAATAAAAAATAAAGAAGTTGATTTGACATTTAGGTAAGAGTTACTTTCAAGATGAGGTTATAAACAATTCTTATGTTTACATACTGTGAGAAAAACTTGGCTTATTTAAACATGTTTGGAAACTGGTACTTTAATTTATTTTTAAGCTTAACCAAACATTGGTCACTGGTTATAAATGTTCACATACCACTAGACTGCCATCATCCATAACAGAAGTATAGCGTAACAGCCAAAAGTCACGACCTGGCGCCAAAGTTGTAGGTGCGTATAACTGAATCAACAAATTTAGTAAGCCCATAATTCAAAAGAGGGGAAAGAAGGTGAACCAGCTCGATACACCAACAATGAAAATGGCCCACCTGCATGTATAAAAGTTCAATGGTTCCACCATTAGCAGTAGGCAGCACATTGAGAACATCCACAGCCCGGCAATCGCAAAACCATGAAGGACGCTCCTTCAGGATTTCTGCCACCTGGAAAAAAAAAAAAAACATCAGTAATCAATTCTTCCTATTACTCCAATGTATAATAGTATAGCGTGAAAGAAATAGAAACAAAACTAGGTGAACTAACCCTTGTTGGCTCTAGACCAACCAGGCCGCAAGCTCTTGCTGCCACGCCAGTGCAACCATGAGAAATAGCAACGATTCCAATGGAATCCGGACCAGGCTACTCCAAATAACAAAAGCTTCGATTGATGAAAATTGCAATATCCAGTTCGATTGTACCAAACAATAATAAAATCTTCACAATAACATTGTCTGGGCTAACGGTGTTCCACCATATCCCCAATATTAAGCCCAACCATTTATTTTTGCGCTTATTAATGTTCTTTAATTTTAAAACTAGATCGATTATCTAGAACCATATTACGAAGTAACATGGAGAGACCTAGTATGCTTTTAATTTTATTATTATCTTATCATGGAAAAACAAATAATTGATTGTCACAGAATTCAATAGACACTGTACCTTCATTCCAGGCATTTGGACCCACTCAACAGCAGTTCCAGTGGCCTTTGAAAGAAACTCTGTTAAAGTCTCTTCTGCAATGGACAAAAGCCTGGGAAATATACAAAAGGCAAACAGAATTTCATAAGCAACCCACAACAAAGCAATGAGTCAAAAGAGCACAAAGTACATTTATATTATTATCTAGATAAGTATCCAACAACCATGAACACTCACCCTGCAGGACTTGCATCCCTTGGCGGATGCTGAGGCGTCAAGCGCTGTTGTTGACCGCTCATCACAGCTGATTCACAGCTGGTGTCTTTAGTAGCAAGTGCATTCTGTTGTAGAACAAATGACAAAACCTGTTAATGTCCTTTAAATTTTAAAACTCTATTAATTTCACTCAAGAAGTGTTTGGTACAGATGAGTTGATAAACCTCAGAAAGACATGGCAAGATTTTAATTTCTTTTTCTTTCTTAATACCACACGGTCAAGTTCATTTTACTGGGCATGCTGTCGACATTGACATTTACCGTGCTAAGATTACAAGAGTGAGAAATTACCAAGGGGGAGTTTTAGGATTCTTACATTCTGAGTATGCTGGCGAAAGTAACCATTTTCATAAACCAGTTGTGACACTTGCTTCTGTAATCTATCATTCTCTTCCATTAGGAGTTTGTTCATAGCTGTTAGCTTCCTATTCACTGATTGAAGCCTAGATGCCTCTTTCCTCTGTTTTTCTCTGCATCTGCATTTCCACAAAATTCAAAATGTGGTCCTTATGTTATAACCCAACACAACATGAACCCAACATGAATTCCACCATATCAATCCACTCTTAATAACAAAGAACATGAAATTAAATTAAAGAGATTATATCCCATTTGTTGATTACATCTCATAATCCAAGAACCGCTAAATTGGAAAACTTAAGATTATTCATATTCCATAGTTTCCTTATATAATCGCAACTCATCACTTGTATTCTCAATAAATTAATTGCAGTGAAAACAAGAATTTAACACAAGAACTAAGTCAAACGGAATGTACCTACGATTCTGGAACCAGACTTTGATTTGCTTTGGCTCAATGTGGGAGAGAATTGGGCATTCGCGAATGAGCTGCTGGCGGCGAATGGAGCTGGGCTTAGGACACTCATGATAGAGCCTCTCCAGTGCTTCAACCTGCTCCGGCGTGTATCTGACATACTTTCCATTATCCATACTCTCAGCTGCAGCCGCCTTGTTAGCATCTTTGCAAGACATTGCCATCTCCCAAAATTATACTCTCAATACACAATTAACTAATTGATCAGAAAGGAAAAAAAAAAAAAAAAACCCAATATGCCTTCTCTTTACTTCACAACAGTTCAAATACTTGAAGCTATTACATAAAAATCCATCACTAGCGTTCTCTCAATCCAAGAGCAGACAACCCAGAATTTTCTTCATTTATTGACTACTATTGAGCACGAAAACAAAAAAGCAAGAATGTTTCAGAACTCTGAATCTTATGGAGGGTTTTTAGTGTTGTAGAATTGACTGATCATGAAAAACAACAAATTTGCACGTGTAACGGACAACAGAATACTGAAACTGAAACGGTGGTATTCTCATCACCAAACGCAAGAACATAAAGCTCCAAAAATCACCACCAGAAAACAAGAAGATTTAATCAAACCAGCCAAATAAGCGATTTCTCTCACATCTGTTGTTGGATATGCATGCCTCCATTCCCACAAGTTTTCCTTCATAATTATAAAAAAAAAAATTAAAAAATAAAAAATCAGAAACAAATATTTTAAACTCACGAAACGAAACCTGAGAAAAATTAATTAAAAATCTCAAAAACCTTCAGTCCATGAATTTTCATCTTGGATTTCACATATGATACTGTGCAGCAGCATATATACCTATACTATATTACTAATACATACATGTATGTACGTATGTATGTATGGATCTGGAATTATTAATGAAATGGAAAGAGGAGTTGGTAAAGATGATTGAAGGAAAGGGCAAAAGGGGAGTGCGTGGTGGTGGCTTTATTTGTTTGGATTGGTTTTGTTCTTGTCAGTTTGCTACTGTATATTTTCCATTAGTTTGGTGCTTTTACTGTGTAGGTAAGGTATTAAGATATCCCTTTCCATTCACACTCTCTGTCACTGTGGATTTGGAATATTTTTTGAATGGACTGCAATGCATGGGGCCATGGTAATTACCGAGAAAAGGTTTATCGAATTGCAAACTTGCCATCTTCAATACAATACTCAATCAAGTATTCCCCCATGCACATTTCAGTTGGCAATTGGCAATTGGCAGGGGCTGAAATGACATAAAAAATTTGCGATAAGTCACAGGATGGAGGTTCGAATCCTGACCATTGCTTTAAATTTGACATCTTTGTGGTCTAAGAATTTTAGTTGGTAAGTTTCAGACCATAACTAACTGAGTCATATCTCGTAATTTATCTCCTCCACGAGACTCTGAGGTTGGAACAGTCCAGAGCTGTTAGGGTTGCGGTTCAAACTTTTTTTTCTTCAATCAAGTATTCTGTCATGCTTGCGATCTGATTCATTTTATCGAATTTTTATTTTATCGCCACCCTTCATAAAAATAAATAAATGTGTATGATTTAGCCTCCGTTTGACAGCTGTGTAGCCGCCATTTTTTTTAATTATTTTGATTATCAATGTAGAATTTGTGATTAAAAATAATTTCGAAAAATATGTGATTAAAAAGCAATATTGAAAATTACGTCGATTATAATTGTGTGTTATAACACAATTGTCGAACACAGGCTTAGCCCATGTTTGATAACACTAAAAGTTTAGATTTTAATCAAATTCAAAATTAAGATTTAATTTTAATCAAATCTTTTATGGGATTCACAATTTTTTAATTACTCATCTCATCAACTTTTATTAAAATCTACTAAAAACTGATTTTTCTCAATACCAAACATAGGCTTAAAGATTTGACTAAAAATTAAGAAAATAGTAATTGAATTAAATTAGTCCAGGTACATGATGATACACATTAAATTTAGTAACCTAGTTACAACTGGATTGAAAGTTGTGTCAAACTTAAGTGATTTATTCAATGTAAATTTTGAAAGATTTTTACAAATTTTAAAGGATTTGAAAAGTTTGGGTGTATTGAATTTAGGTTTTAGGGATTTCATAAAAATCTTAAGGTATTTAATATAAATTTTGATGAATTTTTTAAAAGACCATAAAAGTCATGGTGTATTATATAAATACTTTCAAAAATTTTGTGTTATTCAAAATGTCAATGACCTTAAAAGAATCCTATGAAATTTTTTATATACTAACTTCTAAATAGAAAGTAAAATCACAAAAAATTTTTATTTGTCTCTCTTTAATCGCCAAGATTTTGAAAGACTTTCGGGAAAAAAAATCTTTTATTGTAATTTTATTTCTTATATATTTTTCTTCATTCTTTCATGGTATTTTTAGACGAAAATGTTCTGTTCTCCACCGTGGGGCAACAGAAAAACTACCAACTTCCAATGTAAAATAATCAAGTGTCTCTAATATTTAAAATTCGACAATTGGCTGTTTCTCATTGGATGTGGGCAATTGTTATATTGACCACGGTGGGCAACAAAGCGGGACTGTATTTTTAGAAACTCGAAACCTAAGACTAAACAAATCATTATGTTTCTTCTTTTCAACTTGTTATATTTTTTTCTTTTTTAATATTATTTCTTTATATTTTGGCTTTTTCTCGGACTTTTTTTTCAATTTTTCTACGAAAATAGATCCAACTAAAATTTTATAAAATCTTATAGAAAAATAATAATTAAATTATATCAAAACAAATAATAATTAAGCAAAGTAATTCTAAAATTTTCTCCAGAAAGATTTGTATATTCAAAAATATTAATTAAAAATCAATCGAAATCTATAAAAATTGTATATTCAAAGAATTTTATGAACATAATACAATTTTTATGTAGATATCAAACGTGATTTTATTTTTTTCCCATTTTTTATCACAAATGTTTATCTGTACCTTTACAGACTTTTATTTTTTCAATTGAAAAACTTGAATATTAATAAATTAATTTTCCTATGACATGAATATTAATTGTTAATAATAATCATATGTTAAGTGAATCAAAGAGATAAATATTTTTGTTTTTCAAACTCTATGAAAGTCTTTTAAATAAAAATTTACAAAAGTCTTTGAAAATATATGAAAGTCTTTTGAGTAAAAGTCTGCAGAAATCTTTAAAAGTATATACAAATTCATAAAACTCAATAAAATTCAATAAAATTTATTAAAAAAAAGTCTTTAAATATCTTTAAAAATCTACATTAAGTAAATCCTTCTTAGGCAATAAAACACACCTAAAAGTAGAAAATGAAAATACTTTTCACCTTTCCAGGCAAATATTGGCGTGTTAAATACAACCTTAGTATAGTCAACCCTTCAGAAAATTAATTCGGTTCACACACAAGATTTTAACAAGTATACAGGATCCATCTCCAACTTTTTTAACATTTAGTGTATGTTTGGTATTTTTTAAAAAGATTTTTTTTTTTAAATAAATAGTGATTGTTTTGAAGAATTGATGATTGAGATTTGTTTGAAAAGTAAAATATTGTGGGCTTGATTTTTAATGGATGGTTGAGATTGAGTACTGTAGAAAAAAGAGTAAAGTTTAAAGAAAATCAAACAAGGGCTTAGATAAGACGGATAACGATGAATATATCGTGCTTAAAATTTTTAATTTTTTCCAAGTTTGGTGGGTATTAAAATCAATTTTTTTAATATATAGTACTATAGTTAAAAAGTTATAGAACCCATTAAATATGTATTTAAAATTAATTGTTAATTTAAATTTAAATTAAAATAACTATCAAACATATGCTTATCTTCGAGAAAAGAACGCGATTGCCTTTCTTTGGGGGGGGGGGGGGGGGGGGGGATCCGGATCATGTGAACTTTAAATAAAATGAGAAAAAAAGGGATTGGCAAGGAATGAAGACTCCAAATGGGAAAGAAGAGTGAGTGGCAAGATTGTAAAATGGTGGAAGCGTGGAGGGAAGATAGTGGGGAGGGAAAAAAAAATAGAAGGCATGGAGAAGATTTGCGTGGGACACAGAGGACACTATGATTAGGGTTTTTGCATGCGCCTTCCTCGATTCCCTCTATTCAGTGTTTTTTTTTTTTTTTCTTTCAACTTTCAAATATTACGTGTTCAACGGTCAAGATTCAATTTATAAATAGAATACAATTGTTTTCGAAATAATATATGTGATTAAAACATGATTTAAAAAAATGTATAATTAATAAATGATTAGAAAAATTGTGTTGTTTATAAATGATTTAAAAACGCACGATAAACTCTTTTCATATCCCTTTCAACATTCTTCTAGATTAAAAGTTCATGTTTAGAATTTCTATTTGACACGTATTCTTTAAAATTCATTATTATTTGTCAAACTCAATTAGTTTTACATTATTTCAAAATATAAAATTTGCACTTGAATTTATAATTCTTTTTTAACATTTTAATCATTCAAAAAATGTATCTTAATTTATATATCATATATGACCTAAATAGAAGTATAACGAAGGGTTCGAGTGAGTTGTTAATGCACCTTGCATTTTTGCACGAGCCGGCACGATTTGCCTAAATATATGAGTTGCTAGCATAGTCGTTCAAAATATATGAACTGTTCTAACTTATGTGAAGTTAAATCGAGTCAAATTATTTGACACATATTATTTCTTAATAGAGACACACTCTACATATTATACAGGCATTTCAGTTCATTTTAGAGGAGGGGCGTGCTATTTTTTTTTTTTACACCTATTAGTTTATAAGGGATTTAATGTAGATTTTGATGGGGATCAAATGGTTGTTTATGTACCTTTATCTTTGGAGACTCAAGCGAAGGTCTGTTTATTTATGTTTTCTCATATGAATCTTTTGTCTCCAACTATTGGGGATCCCATTTCCATAATTTGGATTTCGATGAACCAATCCAACCGGTCTATTACAAGTAACAAACAATAATGAAGAAATAAACATTATACAATTTATATTTGAATTTTCATTCTATAGGGCTCTAGGGCTATATGGACTCAAACCATAGACCTTCTCTGTAAAATAGATCAAACTTATTATTATCAAATTGATATGAATTGTTTCAAAGACCCAACATGCATTTTTTAGATCAACCTAAGTTAAATGAAGTCTCTATCATTCGGCTTGAAAAAGAAAATATAGAACATTTTAATGTTCATAGGACGGAAAGAAATTTTTTGAGCACCTTATACTCATTATGCCTAGCAATGAATGTTCTGGTATAATTAGATCGTGAAATTATTCAAATTTAATAATAGAAGCTGATTGCTTTTTCTTTCCCATAATTAATTGAAGCCATGTGGCCTATCCATTTATTCATTCGGCCTAACTTTTTTTGTTCCGTTCCAAGAATTCGAATAGGGTTTTGTACCAATTCGATAAAAATGAAATAGACTCAACTCTCCGTTGATACGACATGCTATTTTTTCCATTCATTTCCTTTCAGGATCAGTCGCAATCTTCCAAACTTTACCAATAATGTGGATGAATTCCTCACTTCATCCAAATGTATAAAAGGTTCTAGCCGCACTTAAAAGTCGAGTACTCTACCGTTGAGTTAGAAACTCGAAGAAAATATAAAAAAAATTAAACATAATTTAAATATTAAAATTAAAGGGTGTGTAGATACAATCTAAATCAATTATCAATTAAATAAAGATAAAATAAATTAGATGAGGTAATCAAACAATTGAGCTAAGAAATCTAAAAGAAGAAAAAAAAAAGATTTTCTAATGGATTAGAAACTTAAAAATGAATACATTAGATCAAAATACAATAAATTATTAGATAAAAGAGAGCATCTCTTATGTTATCTACTTTTTTTTTTTTTTCCAATCAAAAAACCTCTTGTATCAAAGAAATGAATGAGGTAAAGTAAAAAAAACAAACCTATGGTATGGAAATAAATAGATCCACTTCACTGTCATTTGTTCCTGAATAGCTTCTTCCAAAAAGACTTCTACTTCCCCGTTAACACCAAAGATCCTTTTTTTTTTTGGCTCTCTCTTTTAGCCCTATGTCTCTTATCCCGAGGAGGTCTTCCTCCACTAGCAGGTTTTTTCGGAAAACTCTATTTATTCTGGTGTGAATAGTAGGCGAGCATATATTCCTTGGTTATTAATAACTGAACGAAACTAAGAAATCACCGCTCACGTGCAAAATTATAGAAGAACTCCTTTAAGATCAAACAATTTCATCGAATTGAGTATGATTATATATGTGATAGCATCTATTATACCAAGAATATCAATGAACCCGATGTAAGGATTTTAATCAATCGTGTGGACTTATATGTGAATTATTGTGTATTGAATAAAAGGCTATCAAATTTGGTTAAGCCCGTTTAAAGTGATCTAATAAGGATTTGGTAAATTGGGTTTTAATGCATCTAATTAATGTATGGGCTTTTATGTGTAGATACCAGGCCATTACCTAATTCATGATGGGCCGAATTAGGTTAACAGGCAATTCAGTATATAAACACGGTTATGGTCCCTGAATCAGACGTACTGTTCATTATATCTGACATCCCATCATCATAGAGAAAATAAGGACTACATATTGATTTGGAAGATCCAACCGTCGAATCGTTCATCGTGAATCATGTTTGATTAAGGTACGCTTCCGCTTCAGTTATTTAATTATTGATAATTCAGTATGATGATTTTGGATTATAGATAAACAATTATCTGTAATGAATTTTCTAACAAGTGGTATCAGAGCCAACTTCATGTTGGATTATCAGATCTACATTTAATATTACGGTATGATTCTAGAAATTCAAGTTTTAATTAAGAGTGGGATATATCATATATGCATATTTAAATCTGGTTTAGAAACGTAGCTTACTGCCTCATAAATTTCAGTTGGATTTTGTATATATGGATGTTAAAATTCTGATTTCGAAATAGAACATAATGGATTAAAATCTGGATTACACATATGTTTGTAACACATGAAATATAGTTTGGGTTTGAGTTTGGTGATGAGTCATGGATTTAGATTCTCGGTGGAAAGGGGTTGTATTTGAATCTGTTTTTGGTTCAAAATCGGTTGTTTATTATTGTGGATTTGTACAATTTTTCGAAACTGACACTGAATCTGGGTTTTCAACTTCTGTGATTTGGGTTTTGTATATGGTTTTCGATCAAGGTTTGATTTCTATTTTTGGATTCACTGAAAACTGGGTTTTGATTTTGGTTTGAAATGTATAATCTGTTCGAATCGAGGGGTGGCGGCGGCGGCACAACTGCTGTCAGAATGCGCGCAGCGCCACAACTTCACTGTGTGCGGTGGTCGCGCGACGCTGTGCTTCTGGATTGCAGCGCCGGGAATGGCGCTGCAAGCGGAGGAACGCCGGTTGTGGCGCTGCAATCTCTGGTCATGAATAGCAGCGGCAGCTAGGGTTTCAAAACTCAGCCCAGGGGCGTCGATTGAAAATTTGAAGTTTTGAAGGGCCTCTTTTGCAATTTTGGATAATTATGTTTAATTGCACCTCCGGTCCTCTCTTTTGTTTTGGATTAAATGTTTAAACCTAAAGTTATAAAACCATTTAAGTTGGCCCTTAAATTTCTGAAATTTATAAATTGAGCCCCTAAAGTTATAATTTATTTAAGTCAAGACTTCTCAAGTTATGGAATTTTATGATTCAACCCCTGAAGTTTGAAGATTTTTCAATCCAGCCCCTAATGTTTGAAAATTTTCAAATTTGGTCCCTAATGTTTGAAAATTTTCATTTTCAGTCCGTAAAGTTTGAAAATTTTCTAATTTAGTCCTTAAAGTTTCCAAATTCACTATTTTGGACATCTAAAGTTTGATTTTCTTTCAAATTGGGACCTAAAGTTTGAAATTTCTCTAAATTAGCCAATAAGGTTTTGGAAAAATTGTAATTTAAGCTCTTCAAGCTTAAAATTTTACATAATTGGCCACCTAAGGTTTAAGAATATTGCAATTGACTCTCTCAACTTAAGGATTACTTTATTCTAAAGTTTTGAATTCTATAATTCAAATCCTAAATTCAAAATATATGCAAATCAATGATTTCAATTTCAAATCATGGTACATCAGAATCTTTTGAGAGATATAATATTCGAAAGTAAGTTAGTTGAAGCAACATGTTGCCAAAGCAACATCTCTTGTGGATATTAATTAACTTTGAATATTAGAAGGTATTTGTGTGTGTTATTCATTGCGGATATTGATCGGCCCAAAGGAAGGTCAATATTTGGCTCGAATTTCACATGAACTTGTGGTGATAAACAGGTGACGGTTATTTTGTTTAACGTGTGATCAATAAATCGGTTCAAAGAAAGGTTTATTGATTGACATGTCTTACTGTCAGTGTTTGATTACTACACCAAGAGTACCACTTACAAGTCAATATTTCTGTCCAAAGACTAAATATTGATGTTGTGTTAGGTATCTTGTGATGGGCCCTACCATTATTTGAAAGTATGATTTGCATAATAAGGTATTTATGTGAGCTATTTTGTTTAAGTGTTCTCCATTTGGTTTCAAATTCTGCTAGTAGTATATCTACAAGCTCAAATTTAGTCCATGTATTTATGGAACAAACTTCAAGGATTAAAACAAGAACATTAACTTTTCGTTGGCTGCATGGATCTAGACCGTGTACTAAGGATTGAGCAACTTGCTCCTCTTACGGATGAAAGTTCATGTAATCAAATGAGGAACTTTGAGAAGTGGGATTGCTTAAATTACGTGAGTCTCATGATCATTAAGTGCGGCATTCCGGAAGCCTTTAGTGGCATAGTATCTGAGGAGGTAAATGATGCCAATGAATTCCTTGCCGAAATTAAGAAACGTTTTGCGAAAAACGATAAGGCTGAAACAAGCACGCTTATGCAAAACTTGATTTCAATAAAATATAAAGGCAATGGGAAAATAAGAGAGTACATCATGTAGATGTCTCAAATTGCTTTAAAACTTAGGGAACTAAAACTCGACTTGTCTAATGACTTGCTCGTGCATTTGATATTGATATCGCTTCTTGCACAATATAGTTAATTTAAGGTTAGTTATAACTGTCAAAGTAGAAATGGACTCTCAATGAGCTCATTTCATAGTGTGCAAGCTTCTTGCACAATTCAGTCAATTTAAGGTTAGTTGTAACTATCAAAGGGAGAAATGAACTCTAAATGAGCTCATTTTATTTTGTGTGCAAGAGGAAGAAAAATTGAAGCAGGACAGAACTGAAAGTGTTCACTTGGCAAACACCTCTAAAGATAAGGGCAAGAAAACAAATAAATAAAATAAAATTGCTAAGGGTTCAGAACAAAAGAAACCACATAAACACATTAAAGGTTGTTTCTTTTGTCAGAAATATGGACATTTAAAGAAAGATAGTACATAGTACCAATTAAAACTGCTGCTAAAATACCTTAAGAGCTTTTGATAGGCAGAAAACCTAGTCTAAATTATTTTCACATTTGGGGATGTCCAGCTAAGGCTAGGCTTTATAGGTCACATAAAGAAATTGGACTCCAAAACAGTCAGCAGCTACTTTATTGGTTATTCTGAGCATTTAAGGAGCTATTAATTTTATGATCCCACACTTAAGTCAACTTTTGAAACGGGAAATGCAACATTTTTGAGGATGTTGAGTTTATGGGGAGAAATAAGGTTAGAGATATTGTCTTTAAGGAAGAAGTTGAGGAAGGATCGATTTCGATTCCTATTGTTGCTTTTGACAATGTGCAAGTTTTTATGCATGTCATTGATCAACAAGCATATCCGGAACCTCAATTCGACAATATTGAAGAACCTCCCATCCAAAATAAGGTAAGTTTCAGAAGTACAAACTCAACAACCTCAATAACTGAAGCCATTAAGGAGATCCACGAAAGAAAGGGAAAAATGTTATTCAGGATAATTTAAATAGTGTTTTTCCAAGAATATAAGGAAATAATGGAACGGTGGAAGATGGTCCAATCAATTCCATCAGGCCATGCAGGGTTCTAACTCTCAGAAGTGGATTGATATCATAAATAAGGAGTATAAGCATGTACAAGACAATAAAGTTTGGGATCTTGTCCCATTACCAGAAGGTACGAAGCCCATTGGTCTTAGATTGATTTTTAAACCAAGAAGGATTCAAAAGGTAATGTGGAAAGATATAAGGTTCGTCTCGTATCTAAGGGCTTTACACAAAATGATGGCATTGATTATAAAGAGACTTTTTCTTCGGTTTCAATGAAAGACTCTTTCAGGAAAATTAGGTTGTTGCACATTTTGACCTCGAGTTACATCAAATGGATGTTAAGACAACGTTTCTCAATGGAGACATTGATGAGACGGTTTGCAAGTTAAAGAAATCAATTTATGTGCTCAAGCCAGCTTCCCGTTAAGGGTAATACAAATTTCATCAAGTAATTATCTCATTTGGTCTTGAGATTAATGCTGTTGATGGTTGTGTGTATTACAAGTTCAGCGGAAGTAAGTATATTTTCCTGATTTTGTATCTTGATAACATATTGATTGTCACTAATGATATAGGCATGTCACATAAAATTATGAGATTTTTTGTCAAGGAATTTTGAGATTAAAAATCTTGGTGACATCTCTTTTGTATTAGGGATTCAGATACACTGGGATTGCTCTCGGGGTATTCTTGGATTGTCACAAAAGGGCTATATCGATAAAGTACTTAAGAGGTTTGGCATGCAAGACAGTAAACCAGGGGACACCTCTATCGCTAAGGGAGACAAATTAGTCTCAACTAATGCTTGAAAAGTGATCTTGAAGTTAAAGAAATGCGGAAGATCTCATATAGTTTAGCTATAGGGAATCTGATGTATACTCAAGTTTGTATGCGTTCGGATATTGCATACGTTATTGGGATACTAAGGAGATATTTAAGTAACCCTGTGATGGATCATTTAGAAAGCAGCCAAACATGGGTTATAAGATATTTAAAGAGAACAAAATATTACATGCTCACATACAGAAAATCGGATCAGTTGGAGATCATATGGTATTATGATTTCGATTTTGCTAGATGTCAAAACAGTAGGAGATCCACATCATGCTACATCTATCTGCTAGTTGAAGGAGTGCTTAACAAACACTTTAGCTTCTTTCACTTGGCAGCAGAGTTTGTAGCAATTTTGGGGGCATCTAATTATGGAATATAGCTGCGAAATTTTGTCACTGGACTGCATATTCTGTACGGTATAGAAAGACCACTAAAGTTATATTGTGACAATAACTCAGCAGATTTATATTCCAATAACAACAGGAGCTCAACTAAGTCAAAATACATTGACATAAATTCCTGGTTGTGAAGGATACAGTTCAGAGTGGACACGTGTCAATAAGAACACATTGGGACAAACTCCATAATTGCAGATCCGCTTACTAAAGTATTACAACCCAAGGTCTTTCATGGGCACAATACTCATATGGGTGTTGTATTTCTTGAGTATATTTGGTTTCAGTGAGAGTTTGTATTTTGGGTGCATTACACACATTTACCGTCCTTTTGGATACGGTTTAAAATTAAAGTTATTTACAGCTGTATGGTTTCAGGTTTATTATCTCTGAACTCATTTGAGGATGATCTCACTAAAGTTGGACCAGTTGGAAAAATAGGCATGTTGAAGATCACATTACATGTAATTTCTATGCTACACATCTATATTTGATCCATGTCACTTAGTTATGTCGATATACGTGACCATTGATAGGTTTAGTTACGATTAATGTAGCGAAAGCCGCTTTGATCCTATGTTGATATAATTTATGGACCGGATTGTTTGGGGATGCATTCAGTAATGATAACAAAATTCTGAGTACTCAT
This sequence comes from Ligustrum vulgare, assembly GCA_963555705.1. Classification (NCBI taxonomy): domain Eukaryota; kingdom Viridiplantae; phylum Streptophyta; class Magnoliopsida; order Lamiales; family Oleaceae; genus Ligustrum; species Ligustrum vulgare. The sequence goes on along the minus strand of OY743173.1, from coordinate 14,258,769 downwards.
AAAGTTATGATTGATACACAATTATAAGGTTACACATATAGCCCAAGTGGGAGATTGTAAGGATTTTAATCAATCGTGTGGGCTTATATATGAATTATTGTGTATTGAATAAAAGGCTATCAAATTTGGTTAAGCCCGTTTAAAGTTATCTAATAAGGATTTGGTAAATTGAGCTTTAATGCATCTAATTAATGTATGGGCTTTTATGTGTAGATACCGGTCATTACCTAATTCATAATGGGCCGAATTAGGTTAACAGACAATTCAGTATATAAACACGGTTATGGTTCTAAATCAGATGTACTGTTCATTCTATCTGACATTTCATCATCAGAGAGAAAATAAGGACTACGTATTGATTTGGAAGATCCAACCGTCGAATCGTTCATCGTGAATCATGCTTGATTAAGGTAAGCTTCCGCTTCAGTTATTTAATTATTGATAATTTAGCATGATGATTTTGGATTATAAATAAACAAAGAATTAGTAGATCTGTTCCGAAAAAAATGGGAATGGCTAGGGTTATACAAGTAATACAATTTTATCTTCAATAATTCAGAATGAACTCTCTAATTACTTAAAAATCATATAGCTCATTTGTTGTCTATGCAGCTATGCTTCAACATTCACATTTTGTGATTCATTTGAGCTTTTGAAACCCGTATAGGGTTTATATTTTGCTCTTTTACATTCTTGCGTTGCTTTTGTGTTTGCTTCATGGAATATTGTCTACAAGGCATAGTTATTCTATGGAACCTTTTTTTTTATATATATAAAAAAAGTGTGAAAGATGAATATTGGTCATGTAATTTTCCACATTCTTAAAACTCAATATTTGCTCTACATATATTATATCATCTGATATATACCCTGTTTGGCCTCAATTTTTGAAAATCAAATTTATTCAACATTCAATCTCAACCATCCCTCTTAATGAGGAATGATATGTTCCCCACAGTGGAGAACACAATCCATTCCCACAAACAATTTTATTGGTTGGTGGGCAGTGGGGGCTTGTGGGAATGGATTATGTTCCCCACATGAGAGAACATATCATTTCCACCCTCTTAATTAAGACTTAAGCCTACAATTTTTTTATTTTTCAAACATTTTTAATTACACATTCTTTTAAAAATATTATTAAAAACCACATTATTTGGGTAAAGACTTAAACCTACAATTTTTTTACTTTTCAAACATTTTAAATCACACATTCTTTCAAAAATATTATTCAAAACCACATTATTTCCCAAATAATGGGGGCCAATCAGGGCATAATGTTCTCAAACATTAATTTCTTGCAGACTTCATAGTGTTGTTAAATTTCCTTTTGCTATAGCTAAACAAATAGTCTCTATTTGGTACACAATATACAAAATCTATTCTTTTTCAAAACTCATTTTTAATAACATATTTTATCAATAAAATATTTTATACATAATCTAAAAAAAAATCTCTAATTTTAACAACACATTCTTTAAAATTTATTTTTACAAATCACATTATTTGTACAAGTAGTATAATCCTTGGGGAAGATTGCGATGACTTTGCTAACTGTATCAAAATGCAAAGCAAGCAGTTGAAGGGTTGTATTGTTTAAATGATCTATTAATGCTGCGTTTGATAGCGAGAGTGGAATTTGGGTGGAAATAAAATGAATTTCAGGGAATTGAATTCCTGGGAATTGGAAGTTTAATGTATTTGATTTGATTTAATTTTCTATGTGAAAAAAGTAGGGAATTTTTCAATTTTTGTTGTTTGACTGACATTATTTTCCATGGAAAATAAAGTAAAATTTATCTATTTTAATAAAAAATATTTTTTTTTATTTTTTCACACATTTGTACTTGATAATAATAATGTTAATTTTTAGAAAAAAAATAAAATCAATTAACAACAGCAAAAAAGATCAAGCGTGACGAAAATGGTATAAGATTTTCCATGAAAAATAAAACCTCCCCCCCCTAAGAAAACGAATTCATTCAAAACAAGGAAAATAACGAATTTCGAGGCAAGTGGAAAAATGAATTCCATTGAAAACTTAGGCAACCAAACAACGCAAAGTTGAAAAATCACATGGAAAATCATATTTTTCATGGAAAAGAACGCGTATCAAACGCACCCTAAGTATAATCTTTATTTTTTTCAATTAATCTATTTAGGTAAGGTATACGAAGAAAAGCCTATAATTTGACATTGTTGACAATGAAATTTGTTCACGTTCCCGAAGGCGCCCCTCTTTTAAGAGGATTTGTAGGGCCTAACAGAAATTACCTAGTTTTCGAAAGTTATGTGCATTATTTTTATTTAGTATTTAATAGCGTTGAAATTTATAAATATTAGGGTGCGTTTGATTCGCATAATTTTCCATGGAATGTTAATTTCCAACTTTGCGCTGTTTGGTTGCCTAAATTTTTCATGGAATTCATTTTTCCACTTGCCTCAAAATTCGGTATTTTCCTTGTTTTGAATGAATTCATTTTCCAAGGGGGGAGGAGGTTTTATTTTCCATGGAAAATCTTATACCATTTTCGTTACGTTTGATCATTTTTGTTATTGTTAATTGATTTATTTTTTTTCTAAAAATTAACATTATCATTATCAAGTACAAATGTGTGAAAAAATTTAAAAAAATATATTTTTTAATTAAAATAGATCAATTTTACTTTATTTTTCATGGAAAATAATGTCAATCAAATAACAAAAGTTGGAAAATTCCCTACTTTTTTCACCTAGAAAATTAAACCAATCAAACACATTAAACTTCTAATTCCCAGGAATTCAATTCCCTGAAATTCATTTTCTTTCCACCCAAATTTCACCATCGCTATCAAACGCATCATTAACAATAAAATATTCTTAAAGGCCTAGATATCAAGTGGCGCCTTTCCGCGTCTTAGAATCTACAATGTGTTTGATAAACTTGTTTATATGCATCACAATTTTTAAACAATTTTAATTATAAACATTTTTCAAAATCACTTTTTATTCACTATTTTACTTAAAAATTTCAAATTCATTGTCCAAAAAAAAAAGCCGCCAAACATTGTTTTAAGAAAAATTCCTCCCATTCTTATTATATTTATTTATTAATTTATTAATATTAATTTTAAAAATGTGAGACTCGTGATTATGCGCTCACGAGGCCAATGATGCATGCATAGTACATACATGAACTCATACATGACATACATAGATGACATTACAGATAAAGAATTGACAAGTGATGCAGATGTTCGTGTTCAGACAGGGGATGGTGGCGGTATAATAATTGTGGTGGGCTCCACGTATTCAATGTAAACCGGTTGGTGGGGTGGGGGATCGGCCGGATGCACCCGTTTATTTATTTATTTTTATTTTTTTTTTGAAACTTGTTTATTTTATTTCAATTCAAATCTATTTCTAGGATTAAAACTAGATGAATTGTAATTTATTATAAACCTCCTCTTAGTAAAACACATTTTTTTACGCAATGATTACAATTTATAAATAATACAATTTTTTAAATTACTTTTAACAATACACATTTTCTCTCTCCAATTTTTAACCATACATCTACCCTAAAAATACCAAAATAAATAAAAAAAATTGGCTGCACAACCGCTGAACACACCGTAAATCGTTTAGGCTACGTTTGATAGTGATGATGAAATTTGGGTGGAAAAAAAATGAATTCTAGGAAATTGAAATCTTGGAAATTAGATATTTTATGTGTTTGATTGATTTAATTTTTTAGATGAAAAAAGTGAATTTTTTTTCAATTTTTGTTGTTTGATTGACATTACTTTTCATGACAAATAAACTAAAATTTTGCTATTTTAATTAAAAAAAATCTTTTTTAACATATTTGTGCTTGATAATAATAATGTTATTTTTTTGAAAAAAAATAAATCAATTAATAATAATAAAATTGATTAAACGCAACGCAAAACATTAAATGAAGTTACCAAGAAAATAAGCTCTACCCCTTTGGCAGGAAAAGGTTTTCCTCAATTTGGAGGAAAATCCATCACGTGACCAACAAGATGGAAATTGAATTCCAAACAATTTCTGTGCAATCAAACACAATGAAATGGAAAATGCAATCAATCAAACGGAGCCTTATAAACAATGCGTTTCCCTAAACCACTTTTCAATAATACTATATTTTATCTTGAAAACATTATATTTTTGTTCATAAACAAAAATTTTTAACCAAACAGATACAAAAGTATCAAAATCTAACAAAAACATGGCATACATTTTTTTTTTCTAAACTTTATTTCAATTTTGTAATTAATTACAATTGTAACTAATGAATTTGTAAACATTAGTATTATAGTAATCAGCCAGCACCATAACTGACGTCACCACCACAGTTGTAGTCGACACCGTCCGATGCCACCACTTGCAACACACAATCATCATCGCCTACACCACAAACTACCACCATCACAATATACGATGCACTGCATGGTCACAACTTGCAGTACATCCTGCCAACACCACAACCATCGCCAGTCACTGGTTTTACAACATCATTCTCCCCACCCCCACCACACTCTAGAACAATAGCAAGATAGACGAAAAAAATGACAACCACTGCAGTCCCCACCTCTAGCAATGTGTATCGCCACCACCAAACTCAAAACAATGCCATGAGCAACATTGTACCCGTACCAGCATTTCAGATTCGCACAACCTCCTCCAACTAACATCTCCATATCTACACAAACAGAAACCACTATCTCCTCCATGAAGCACCACACCAAAACTACCACCTCTACATAGATCTAAAAATAGCTCCCTGTCAATTATGGATTACATCACGGTGCCCAGCTCGATGACCACGATGACCTCCCCAATCCTGCCAGCTGTGGCCACAACCACCGAATCCAGATCCAAAACCACCATGATCTCCTGCACCTCTAGTCTCTGCCATGCTTGCAATGATCAGTGTTGAACAAGAAAATGATAGAAAATTTTCCAGTTTTGAGAAGAGGGAAAAAAGAAGAGGAAAATAAGGCCCTGTTCTCTTTGCTGTTTTGAGATCGTTTTCTGTTTTTATTTTCGAAAACGCTAAAAACGCGTTCTCTTTACCATTTTTCGAAAATGCATTTTGGAAAACAAAAAAAAAAATTTGTACACAAAACGCAAAACGCCCAAAACCTCATTTTGGGCGTTTTGTGTGTATTTCGACAAAAAATGTCCAAAACGCGGAAAACGTGTTTTGGGATTTTTTTTTTTTTTTAAGAATTATCTTAGCTTGTAACTAAGCTTTATATAAAATTTTTATTTTTTATTAGTTTTTTTTAGAATTATCCCAGATTCGAATTAAGCCTAAATAAAGATTTTTTTTTAGAATTATCCTAACTTGGAACTAAGAGCTTGTTTGGTAATGGTGAAATTTTTACCACAATTTTCAAACTTAATCTCAACCATCCATTCTTAGTCAAACCCACAATTTTTTACTTTTCAAACATTTTCAAACCACACATCCATAAAAAAATTACAAAAATCAAAATTTTTCACATTACCAAACAGGCTCTAAGCTTAATTAAAGTTTTATTGAATTCAATATCAACGTTGCAAAAAAAAATTAAGTGAAAAATCTTATTGTTATATTTCAAAAAATGCACTAATAAATGGACTCTGGTGGTTTTGAAAGAACTTGCATTTTTTGGATTTTAATAGAACTAGAGATTTCTCAAATCCCGAACCTGACCAAGCTGTTTTAATATAGACTCTTAATGCTCACATTAGTGTGTTGCATGTAACCATGTTTTCAGTGTATTGTGAAAGGAAATTTGAGTTTGAGTCAGTAATATTTTGCAAGCAAATTAATTATAAATAATTTAAGTAGTATTCTGCAAAATTTCAAACATAAAGTATTTTCCAGTTTTTCATTTTTAAAAACAGTTTTCAGAAATGACAAACCAAACGTGTTTTCAGCAAATTTGAAAACAAAAATGAAAGCATGAAACACAAAACATTTTCGAAAATGAAAATACAAAATAAAATACAAACAGAACGCCACCTAAGTGTTTTGTTTTGGTCCATTATTTATGAAATACATGATTTTAAAAATGTTAAATCTAATATATGATTGGGCATAATTAGCCCTTTTTTCCAAGGAAAGAAAAAAAAAAAAATAGCCCATATTTGGCGCTAAACAAAGAATTGTTGTTTTGAAAGTAAAATGTATGGTTGAAAACAATCTCGAAAAATATGCATGACTAAAATGTTGTTTGAAAAAAAAAAAAATCTTTTTATCAAACACTTGCTTAATATATGGAATAATTAAGCCCCATTTTGAGGCACAATTTTTAATAAATTTGGTTAGAAATTTATGAAACGTTGATTAAAAAGTTAATTAAAATTGTGAATTCCACTAAAAACATAATTAATGTTGTAAATATTATATTGTATTAGTGACTGACAGTTGTACCCCTAAAACCCTAGTTATAATTACTTTGTATATCCCTTTCTTCCCCTATATATATGGGGCTCTGGTTCATAATATAATACATAAGTTTATTAGTGTCTCTAATTTTCTCTCTTTTTCTCTCTAGTTTATAACACGTTATCAGCACGAGTCTCTATCAAATTGAGTTCTAATTTTCTTTTTCAAAATCCCATATATCAAAATATCAGTTAGATGGTAAAATCATATGCACCGAAATTAATTTGGTGACATATGAATTTTTTTATTACTATTCAATTGCAATTCACATCTATTCATTACGATGTTGGTCATTAGCAATTGCGGCTCATGAATCTGAATCTGATTTTCTCCAACCAATTCGACAGATTTTGATCTTTATATTGATAATTCATTATGTTGTTGCTCCTGAAGTAGCACAACATTATATTAATATTCCAGAAGAATACTAATCATATATCCGTGTTTGCCTATTACAAATATTTGTTGTTGCTCCTGAAGTAACACAACATATAATTCAGATGAATATTATTTGCTCCTGAAGAGCATACATTGTAATTTTCAATATTCTAGAAGAATATTGACATTTTATTCTTGAATAATAGCAATTTTAGATCTATAATTATTCCGGAAGAATAATTCGTTATTGCTATTGAAGTAACGTAATAAATAATTAATATTCCAGAAGAATATTAATCATAGAATTGATTATTATTCGTTGTTGCTCCTGAAGTAGCACAACATCATAATTAATATTCCAGAAGAATATTATTTGCTCCCGAAGAGCATAAATTAAATTTTCAATATTCCAGAAGAATATTGATTTATTATTCTTGAATAATCGAAATTTTAGAACTATAATTATTCTAGAAGAATAATTTGTGGTTGTTCCTAAAGTAGCACAATTTTTATTATAATAATATTCGTAAAGAATATTAATTGCTCTTGAAGAGCATAATTTTGAAAGATTTATTATTCAATTGCTCCAGAAGAGCAAATATCTAAAATCTTTAACAATAATTTGTTCTCGCTCCTGAAGTAGCACAACGGACGATTAATTTTTCAGAAAAATATTAATCGTAAAATTGTCTATTATAAATAATTTGTTGTTACTCCTGAAGTAGTACAACATTATAATTAATATCCTAGAAGGATGTTATTTGCTCCTGAATAGCATGAATTATGATTTCCAATATTTTAGAAGAATATTGATTTATTATTTCTTTTGGAAGAATCGGAATAAATTCGTTAAAGTATACATTGTTCCAGCAAATTATTATTGTTATTATTTTTTGCTCTTTCAATTTTGTCATTGGAAATCACTACGTTATTTTGAATTCTCAAATACATTATTAGATTTGATTCTACTATATATTAGTTATATATCTAATTTTTATATATGGAATTCACGTGCATGTTTAGTATCTTTTGCATATTGGTAAAATATTTAGCCAATAAAAGATTTAGACAATTTTGTTAACTTCTATATATGGAGATTCTTTTTCCTGATATATGTTTGGTAATTCATTTTTATATATAAATTCATACTATGTTTATATGGTAATTAATATTCTTTAAGATGATTAAATATTTGTAGATGTTCATTCATAAATTCTGATTTAATAATGTATCATATTGTTGCTCACGAAGTAGGACAACAATAGTAGTATTCTAGAAGAATATTACTTGCTTGTGACGAGCAGTATATTACAATTTCAATATTCCAGAAGAATATTGATCCAATGCTCTTGAATAAGCATAATTTAAAATATGTTTTAAACGAATATGGTGTTGGTGTTCTCGAATAAACACAACCCACGTTAAATAAATATTCCAGAAGAATATTTTAACGTCACTCATGTAGAGCACAAATATTGTTGGTTTGAAAGGAAGAATGAATAATTAATATCAATATTCCAGAAGAATATTGACTTATTATTCTTGAAGAATTGCAATTTTAGCAATATAATTATTTCAGAAGAATAATTCGTTATTTTGCTCTTAAATTGCAAAATAGATATCAATTATTGTTATAATTGAATGAGATTAGAATCAATATTCCAGAAGAATATTGCGTTATTGCTACATTTCAATATTCTAGAAGAATATTATTTTATTGCTCAAGTGATAAATACTGCATTCTTTTTCGCAAAAAAATTTGAATTTATTAATAATTCAGAAGATTATTATGATGTAGTCTAATATATAGTTGTGATGATTTCTGAAGAATCATAATTTTATCTCATATGAAATATAATATTGAAATATAATTTGCTCTCGAAGAGCCCAATATTATGAGATATGTTATTAATTTGATATTACAATATTTCGGAAGAATATTGACATATTGATTTTTGAATGAGTAATAAAACGTGCTTTTCGAAGTAGCATTGTTTCGAAAAATATCTCATTTGAGTTCATGTTTATTCCTGAAGGAAAACATATAACTTATGTCATAAGGACATTGATTAGTTTGACTACTTGAATAATATATTATTATATCTTATATTGAACAAGAAGTTCAATTTGATTTTATTATTTGGCATGACCAGTTGGACCATCACTGGATCAATAATGATGCGGAATTAAAATTGATACTCAATGAAGAATCAGAAGATTCTTCAATTCAATCATATATGATATTTGTTCTCTTTCATGAAATTTCTTGACTGTCACTAGCTAAAATAGAGATTAAATTCCCTATATTTCTGAAAAATAATTAGGGTGATAAATGGGCCACTATCATCCTCCACGTTGATCATCTAAATATTATTTGTATCTAATAGATTTGATACATGTACTAGATGATTGCATAGTGTTCGCAACCTGAAGTTTGCGAAATTATTGCTCAAATTATGAATTATGAGCATAATTTTCAGATTATATAATCAAGAATGTGTCTTGATAATGCTAGTGGACACGAATCTCAACATTTTAAGAAGTGTTAGTTGGGATGTCGATAAATAGTTTAACATTTTTGTTTGTTAAACGCCTCCAATTAATTTAATTGAGAACAAAATACTTCCCTTTTGTTTAGGGAATTTTATTACGCATCATGCCAATATCATAGTTCTCCCTATTATAATTGACTTATGGTTAGAGCCTAATTTTTCCATATAATTCTTTAATAGTGCAATTGATCCACCACAATGCACTGATATGAGAAATAAAGAATGTTGAGAAAAATGTGTTGTTTGAACATATATCCCAAATGGGTGATATTTTACAATGTCGAAAAAAAGTTATTGTCAATTTGATTGGACAATTTTCTCAACATTAGGGGGGAATAGCTTAAAATCAAACAAATGCATCATATTATGTTATATATATCCTTGCGATTAATAATACGAACCAGAAGTTCGATTGAAAATATGAACGAAATGTTCAAAGATAACATAATTACAAGATGCATAAGAGATTAATAAAATCTTATGCTCTATCTCATATTGATATGTAGCACGCCTGAAGCGTAGCAATATTTGATTCAAATAAAGATCCCTAAATAAATAAAAATAGAGCAACTGATTATAATGGTCTTATTGAGGAGGCATATACTCGTGAGAAAGTATTTATTGACATAATTAATTGTAAATCTCCAGAAGAGGTTCAAGTACTTGAAATATTGAAAATTGAGATCTCTATAGTTATGTCTTATGGGGGAAAGAAATCAAATTGAGATGATAATTGTGTCGACACACTTTTTAAAGCACTTATGCAAAAGCAAATTGCGAAGCTAGCCGCATCATAATTTGAATGATAGCGAGGATAATAAAAGAAAATATGTCGAAGAAAATCGACATAAAAATAGTTGGCAAAAGTATGCATTCAGGCTAAATTAAACTTATTACAAAACCTGAAGTTTTGGGACCTGAAGTCCAAACACATAAAAGTGTAAAGCCAGTAAAATACCTATAGGTATAGTCGTAATACACGACTTGTTGCGCAACGAATGTTTCAAAGATCTAGCATAGATACAATATTTTATTTGCCTGAAAATGCATAATAAGTGCCTATACTTATATGATTATCAGAAATGTATTTAATGAAAAATGATTTACTCTGATTACTAGCTTGCGCTCTTTGATGTACCAATGAGTGATATCAAAATGTATGATCATCAACTCGGTACGTTGGGAGTATTCTTTGAAGTACCAATGAGTGAGATTAAAAAGGGTAATCAATACCTCGGTACTTTGGGATTGCGGTGAAATAATTAGAGAAAATCTATTTGAAATATAGGAATCTTTACCTATCTAATGTTTCACGACTTAAATTTGGTGGTAGCAATTTGATAATTGCAATGTGAAACATATACGATGCTTGAAGCATACAGTATAATCCTTGAAGGATTAAATATATTTGAAATATATAATTCAAGTTTTTAAGAAACTTGTTTGATCAAAGTATAAAGATACTTTGCGTTCTAAATATATCATATGCCTTGAATAGATTCAATTTCCAATGGAATGTATAGATAGTATGAAATTAGATTACATGAAGAATGGTACAAATGACTCTATATGACAAAGTGTTGAAATTGAGATGTACCATTACTGTGAATAAAAATCGTGGCAATTGATTTTCAAATTCAAATTCATGGTTAATTATTCATCTGAAGTGAATAAGTTAATTGTTCAGTGAAGTGAATAAGTTAATTGTTCAGTGAAGTGAATATGTCACTTCCAAATTTTAGAACTGCATTAAATGCATTGATAATATTGATTATAGAATATGGCTCGATGCAGCATGTTCAAATGATTGGAAATATTGAATATATTCAAAGAACAAATAATATCAGATATCAGATATGTGTTATTTATAAATGCTTGGTAAACACATTCGATATTGTACCGATTTACAGTTGAAATAATTATGTGCAGTATCAATATAACTGTAATGTTCCCATGAGGGGGAGCTAATATACGCTACACTCTTTTTTCCTTAGTTGAGGTTTTTTCCTACAGGGTTTTCCTGGAAAGGTTTTTAATGAGGTAGCTGTCATCAATATCTATTGATATACTCTCTTATACGAAACTCCTGAAGAGATCAAGATATGAATGATTCAATAGAGATTGAATCAGGGGGAGTAACTATATGGATGATTCAATACATATTGAATCAGAGGGAGTAGTTGTACTCTTTTTCCTTCGTTCAGGTTTTTTCCCACTGGGTTTTTCTGACAAGGTTTTAACGAGGCAGCATCAAAAGACTCCAGAATTTTCAACAAATTCACTCAAGTGACAATGAAGCCGATTTATCTACAAAAGTACTATCAACATCTACATTCAATAAACCAGTTCACAAGATTGGGATACATCAACTCGATGATTTACAACGATCAACACTAAGGGGGAGTAGTTGTACTCTTTTTCCTTAGCCAAGGTTTTGTCCCATTGGGTTTTCCTGGCGAGGTTTTAACGAGGCAGCATTCATCTTAATACTCCAAGAACAACTGTACTTTTTTTCCTTCGTTTGATATTTTTGTCCCATTGGGTTTTATCAAACAAGGTTTTAACGAGGCAGATATTTTGTAATATCATATGTCATTCAAGGGGGAGTGTTGTAAATATTATATTGTATTAGTGAATGACAGTTGTACCCCTAAAACCCTAATTATAATTACTTTGTATATTCCTTTCTTCCCCTATATATATGGGGCTCTGGTTCATAATATAATACATAAGTTTATTAGTGTCTCTAATTTTCTCTCTTTTTCTCTCTAGTTTATAACAATTAAAATCAATTTGAGAATACAAGAATTTTAATTTTTGGGCAAAAGGCGTAAGTTTCCAAAACAAGAAAAGGGTGAGATTAACCACCTATATAGCTATCATATTCTAAAATTTATTTATTTATTTTTGGAAAATATAAGGCCCTGTTTTCTTTACGTTTTTCATGTCATTTTCTATTTTTCAATTTTTCAAAACACTGAAAACTTGTTTACTTTTCTATTTTTGACAAAAAAATAAGGAAGAATTTTGTAAAGAAAACTCAAAATGATTTTTTTTGTCATTTTTAGTGTAAAAAACTAAAAACGCCAAAAACGTGAAAAACAAATCTAATTTTAAGTAAATTACCTTCAAATCCGCAAATCTTCACCTTCTATTCCAAATCTTCCCCTATTTTATGTAAACTATTTTTTTTACGCTTGGAAAACCAATTCAAAAGCAATAATAATGAAATCATGTGTGAAATAGTTGTCGCAATTATCAGAATAATACCTGAAGACATAAACGAATGAATAAGAAATTCAAATAAGATTGACCTCAAAATTCAGGTATATAATAAAAGAAAAGAGACACGAGGAAGATATACATGTCCATTGTGTTACGAAGAACTTCGTTAACCTGATGAGCAGCCAGAAATGAATAAAAATCATTCGCCAAAAGAAAGAACTAGCACTGCATCATTTGGTATATCTCAATTTTCAAAAGCAAAATTATTTTCGTGCCTTCTTTTTTAGAAATAATTTTCAAAATGACAAAGTAAACACATTTACAAAAACTAAAAGATAGCTACTGAAAACACAAAACTAAAAAATGAATTCAAAACTCAAAATTGAAAGTTGAAATATAAAGAGAACGACCTCTAAATTACTTGCGAATAGGGGTAAAGTTCTAAAACAATAAAAGTATGAGATTAACTTCCTGTATAGCTACCATATTCTAAAATTAATTTTTTTGAAACTATGAGGCTTTCAGCTCTATTATCTTTACAGTTTTCACATCATTTTTTGTTTTTCAGTTTTTCAAAACAAGAAAATTTGTTCACTTTGTGTTTTCGATGAAAATAAGGAAGAATTTTGTAAAGAAAATTCAAAATTATATATATATATATATATATATATATATATATATATATATATATATATAGTGTTTTTAGTGTAAAAAAATGAAAACGCAAAAAACGAGGGTCAGTTTTTATGCGCATTCCCCTTATTTTTATAGTCTTCATGATTTTTAAAATGTAATTTTGCAGTTTTTTATAAACTTTTCGAAGTAGTATATTAAATCTTAGTTTTGTCTAGAGTGCATGTGTCGAAAATAAGACGAAAGTTAACTCGTGAAAAAAAAAATAACATATACATTGTTAAGGAACCATTTTAAATTGCTATAACTTTTACAAAGACGCCGGTTATATAATTTGAAAATAATGTGGTAAATGATTGTGTGAGGACTTCATATTCATATCAAGAATTTTCTATTACAACTTAAACCCTCAAAGTTGATCAAACAAAGAAATAAAAAGTTAAAAGATAAAATAAGGGTAATGACAGAGGAAAAGTGGATTTTGAAAATGCAAGTTTGTAGTTTCTTATGAGTTTTTCGAAGTAGTACATTAAACCTTAGTTTTGTATAGAGTACATATGTTGAAAATGAAACAAAACTTGATTCATAATAAAAATGAAAATACATTGTCAAGTGACCATTTTAAACAACAATAACTATTGCTCGGTTGACGATTTTGTAATTCAAAAATATTTTGGTAAATATTGCATGAGAGCTTAACATTAATTTCAAGATTTTGCTATTATAATTTCATTTGAGTCCACAAAGTTGATTAAACGAAGAAAAAAAAAGTAACAAAAGACAAAATAGGGGACGACCACTGCTGGTCAAATTATGATTCATTAGTTGTTATATAATTTCAAAAAATTATGAATCCTTAGCTGTTATATAATTTCGAAGATGTTTTAGATTTTTACGATCTCTTTGAGTTTTATATTAGAAATTCAGTTTTATCCAAAGTATGCATGAATTTGAAAATGGAAAGAAATTTAACTCGTAAAAGAAAAATTGAAAAATAGTTTTTTAACGATCAATAACCACAATGACTTAAAAAGCGAGTGGTAATTTTTGAATGTGCGTTCACCTTATTTTGATAGTTGTCATATGTTTTGAAAATGAAAGTTTGTAATTTTTTATGAGCATTTCGAAATAGTACATTAAAAATTTAGTTTTTTTCTAGAGTGCATATATAGAAAAAAAGAAAACGAAAATTGATTCGTGCAAAAAATGAAAGATATATTGTTTAAAGGACCATTTGAAAGGGTATAACTTTTGTTAAGGATGACGGTTTTGTAATTTGAAAATAATGTGATAAAATACTGTATGAAAACTTTACTTTGATACGAAGATGTTGCTAGTACGACTTCATTTGAGTCCACAAAGTTGACTAAATCGAGAGGAAAAAAAAAAAGAACAAAGCAAACAAACAAATAAATAAAATAACCAAAAATTCACCAAAAGACAAAATAGTTTGCCATAAATGAATAGTGATCAAAACTCACTCTTATAATATAAAATTTAGATTAAGATGACAACTAACAAAAATAGAAAAGATTTTAGCTTTATTAGAACTATAGCATCACTATCTTCTTTCTTTTTTCGTAGCCAAATTCCAGGAAGTTTTAAGAATAAAGATTCCATGTGAACATTCGCAAAAGAAAATAATGAAATATAAACAATTTACATTAAAAATGAGGATGACTCACGAAATCATGTTTCAAGTAGTTGTCGCAATAATCAGAATAATACCAGAAGACATAAACAAATAAATAAAAATTAAAATAAGATGGATGCAAAATTAGGGTATATAATAAGGCTCTATTTGATATGGCCTAATTTTTTAAGGAAAAAGAAAATATTTTTCAAGTTTCCAAATTTTAGCCTGTTTTATGGAAGAAAATTTTCGTGGAAAATATTTTCCACTTAAACACCCACACACCTAGTTTTTCATGTTTTGGCTGAAAATATTTTCCTCAACATTTGGTAGGAAATGGTTTTCCATTTACATGGAAAATCTTTTGCATCATATTTGATTAGTTTTGTTATTGTTCATTGACTTAAACATTATTATTATCACAAGTACAAATCTATTAAAAAAGTTAAATTGATTAAAATAACTAAATTTACTTTATTTGTCATGAAAAATAATGTCAATAAAATAACAAAATTTGGAGAGTTCTCCACTTTCGCTTATAAAATTAAACAAATCAAATACTTTCAATTGATATTTTTCACTAATATAATTTTCAGGTAAATAATTTCTTTGAAAAAT
The DNA here is from genome assembly GCA_963555705.1 of Ligustrum vulgare. NCBI lineage: Eukaryota > Viridiplantae > Streptophyta > Magnoliopsida > Lamiales > Oleaceae > Ligustrum > Ligustrum vulgare. The sequence goes on along the minus strand of OY743173.1, from coordinate 14,243,288 downwards.
ATTTTTTTCACCCATTTTTCACCTTTGAAATCAAACACACCTTAAAAGTAAAAGAAAAAATTACATGGACATTGTGTGTTATGAAGAACTTCGTTATCAGCCAGTCGAATAGCTGAAAATGAATAAAATCATTCGCCAAAAGAAAGAACAAACACTAGATCCTTTGGTATATCTCAAATTCTAAAAGTAAACGTGTTTTCGAGCTTTCTTTTTTAAAAATAATTTCCAAAATAACAAGTAAATACATTTTTAAAAACTAAAAAATAGATACTCAAAACACAAAATTAAAAAAATGAATTCAGAACTCAAAATTGAAAATTAAAATACAAAGAGAACGAACTCTGAGTTACTCGCGATTTTGGTAATATGACATATATTCTAACGTCGAATTATCCACTGTTTTTGAATTACATATTTCATTAAATCCAAAATACTTTACCAATCATGGGCTATATACAATTTTATGCAATTTGCCATTTGTATTATTCCCAGTGTTCTTTGTTGAGTATTTCATGGGACAGAGTCTTGAAAAAGGCCTTGCGAGGTTGACTTATTCTGTCTAGTATTGGAGAAAACTTGGGGCGCAAATTATTGTGTTTTGACTATTGATAGATTTCTCGACTCAGTTAAACAATTGGTAGTAGGCTTTGAATACTACCTGCGCCAAGTTTGACTTATTTTGTGTGGGCTCAATTAAAATTGATTCAGATTGTTATTACTTATTAGGAAATTACATGTATGCTGTTTTAAAAGATTTTAAGATATAAAAAGTTAAATATTTCACTAATCATGTAATAATTACATATTTTATTTTATTAATAAATAAACAATCAACCAAATTAATTACCCACCCACCTCCAATAGGTCCATCCTACAATGCCATAATTAGCTTCATTTCGACATCCACCCCAGAGCAACAGAGGCCCCCGCTTCTCAGTCTTCATCACTGATAAGCTTCAATTGAAGCATCGGCCCTTTACGTCGGAGGAGGGCCAGATGATCATCTAGACAGTGTGGTGGTTTTATCGGCTTCCGTTATTTTAAAACGGTGGTAGTAGCCGATGTCGCTTTTTGACTCCAGTTGAAATGGTGATGAAATCCAAGGCTGATTCAGCTCGATTGAAAAGTTCCCTTAAGCTTTTCTCATTCCTACCACCCATCTTGCCTGCCCCACATCCACCTCCACCTGCTCCATAAGCATTTCCACATGCTAAAGCTGTTGCAATCAAAATTCAAGCTTGCCTTGTTGCTTCTTGGTTTCATTACTACTTTTAATTTATGGTGGCGTGGTGGTGTGCAGTGGTGGTGATGGTGATTGATTGTATGTTGGCGGAGATGGTGATTGGTAGTGTGATAATGGTGAAGACGGGGATTGGTAGTGCGTTTCTAGTGAGGTTAAATTTGGAAGGTTCGCTTTTTGTGGTGGTGGCGGTGGCGGCGACGATACTAACAGTGGTCAATAGCGCCCGGTGTTGAGGTTGGTGATGAGGTGCCACCATTCTGGTCACATTTGTGGATTATGTCACATGTCATACTTCTATTGTTCAGGTCACAAGTTTGTATTCAGGTCACATTTAATGCACTTTGTCATTGTGTTGTTCAAGTCACATTTGGTACGTTATGTCCTAGGTTACACTAGGTCACAATTTGATGTTGAAGTCACATTTAGTGCATTACCCAGGTCACACTTCAAATATTAAGGTCACATGCATCTTGTTCAGGTCATATTATGTACGTCATTCATAGATTACTCTCTTTCATCATATTTAAATTTTTCTAAATTGGAGTCCTGTTTTGAATTGAAAAGATGCTAACTGATTACTTGATTGAAGGATATGTGTGTGTGTCACTGTTTTTTCAATATCGCTACTTGTGTAGTGGTGAGGTGGACGAGTATTACTGTGGTGGTGGTGGTGGTGATTGTGCATTGAGGGTGGTGGTGATTGTGCATTGAGGATGGTGGTCGTGGTGGTGGTGGTTTTGCAGAGATCATGGTGATGGTTGTCAGAGAGAGATTGTGTCCGATATGGTAGTGGTGGTGGGTTGGAGGTCGTGGTGTGGTGTGGTGTGGTGTCAATAGATTTGGCAACAATTGAAATGGATTGGGAATTTGAGATCTAGGATAAAGGTTGGGTTGAGTGGTGGATGGGATTGGGGGTGGGTAGATGAAATAATCTAATTTTAATATATATATATATATTTCTCTTGTTATTATGTACAAATTAAGAGTTGTTTGGTGTTGAGAGTTGTGAAGGAATTTTTTTTTTTGAGATAATACGTGGTTGAAAAATTGTTGAAAAGTGTGAGAAGTGCTAGATCTTATAAAATGTGTGGTTGCAAATGAATTTGGGAAAAATTTTGAAAAACGAATGAGACCTGATAAGTATATTTTATACACTTATTCACATGCTAAATTTTGGATATTATATTGTTGATTTTGAATAAAAATACCTAATTTGTTTATTATTTACACATGGGAAATGCATAAAGTCAATTAAGGTCGAAAATGAGCTAACTGGAAAAAATCAAAAGTTTAAGGACTAAATCGATCTAATCGGAAGATGAAGGACTTGGGGAGCAATAAAAGAACAAGGAACAACTACATAGATCGCTTGAGGTTATACTGCGTAGTTGGGCTAACGATTAGAAAAGAAGCAAAACTAAATACCAAGCAATCACACGATTGCACAATTGTCTGCTTTGGCCTAGTTATGGGCTTTAAACGCGATTTTTGTCCATTATTCTCCTAATTAACCTATATATGGTACTTACCTATATATACTCAACATCTTGCATGGATTTGAGGTTCCGAACTCTCTATAATTCACACCAAAACTCTATCAAATTGTTGGTTGAATTAATTGTTGCACGAAGACAATGTTCAAGCTTCATGCAAAAGGAGGAATAATTTATCCAATCGGGTCATGAATTCTATCACATCCTTTAGTATTTTATCTTTGATCATGTTGTTAGGCTAGACGTTTATGTTAGAATCGTGATGAAACTTTGAATTCCAAATTTCATGTTTTGATGCTTGTTTAATTTGATGCAATTTACGGGTTTGAGCAATTAATTCTGAGTTTCATGTTTCTACAATTCTTTAGCTAATTATTGTATGAATATTGTGACATTTTCTTAAGTTTGAAAGATTAAGATTATGTTATACATGTATTAATTGCCATAAAGTTCGATAAATGATAGAAATATACATCTATACTTTATGTTATCTTTCAAAGTGTTCGCAAAATATTAATGTTTTTCTATATGTTCGCATTCTTCACAGAAATATAGTCGGATTACATATAGAAATAGGATTTTATTCACCGTTCGAAAGAGAGTTTTAAACAAAATAGGAACAATAATATTTAAAATCTCATGAATTGTAGCTAAACATTTAAATTAAAGAATAAATGATGGAAGTAAAGTGGATTCTCAATTCTAATATGTTTTTCTCATAAATTTATTACTTCAAAATTTTCTATATTCAATTGTTAGTTTAGTTCAATTTCAAAACCTAATTGAATTTCTAGTCCGATTAAGGTAATTAATCTAAAATAATAAGTTTACTCAATCCTTCTAGGTACAATACTTCGACTCTTTCTTCACTATATTACTTGTGCGATCCATACATTTGCAGTAAGGAAAAACTCAACAAGTTTTTGGTCGTTGTCGGGAATTGTAGTTTAAATTTATTTTTTGGTCACTTTCACTAATTCGTACTTTTATTGCTTTATTTTATTTTTGTTTCTTTTCCATCACTATGTATATTGTTTCTTGTTAGGTACTCTACATTCGAGATGGCAGGGGTTGACTTCAACCAAATAAGTGTACGTGACTTCTTCATAAGGCAACAATTGTTGATAGCTCAAGGAGTTGAAGATGGAGATATGCTTGTGGGAGATATTATCATAGGGAATCGACTACAAGAACTAAAATTCGAATATTAAATCAATGAAACCATCCAAATGATTTTCCTACTGTATATTTTCTCTCACATAAATTTGATGTGAGTGATTTACCCGAGCAAGAATTTCTTCCACCAAGTATAAATGAGCATATATTAAGGGAATCACATTCACAAAGCTTTCAACAAATACAACATGAGGAAAATATTTGCATTGAAGATGTCATTGTCTCATTGTCAACAACTTTGAATCTAGACATCGAGTACGAGGAAACTTCAATTAAAGAAGATGATCATATGGAAAAGGATAAGGTGATCGTAATGGAGCAAACCAAAAAGGCAACATTGCTTGATGTCGCCTTTACCATACAATCCTCTAACTCCATTGATTGTGAAATAATTGATTTCGTTATTGAAATCGACGATGATTGAAATTTGAATCAAGTGGAAAAGTTGGGATATATGGTAAGGACAGAGGCAACATGAACTGTTGAGAATAAACGAAAAAGTGGGAAAAGCTCAACCAACACAAGTTAAGCAAGTCATAAAAAGCCTTCTTTAAAGTTCCTTGAATGATCAGTGTAAACTTATAGTATCATTTTTTCATAGAACATCATCACTATCACTAGCATAAATTTTGAGCCTAGAGCATGAACATACTGTTTGAAGGCAGGTTGCATGCATCACGAGACAAATTGGGGTTGAAAATGGATTTATAGGAAATTTGTAAATTTTTTGAGATTCTGTCCAAGACCACCACGTGATCGCGTATGTCAAAGCCGTGTGGTAGCGCTTTTTGCATTAAAAAACAATGCCACTACACGAAACACTCAAGCGATCATGCTAAATTCAATAGCGCGATTGCGCAGCTGATTTCTGGGCGTTGCGGCAGTTTCAATATCGAGACCTCTATTTTTCAAATTCAGAACCTCCTCTACCTTTTTAAACCCCCCAATTTTCCCTAACCTCAATTCTCATACAAAATCCACAACTTCAACATTTGATTGAGTGAAATTCATATCTATCATCCATCCAAAAGCAAATCCAAGGTATGAATTTTCACCCTTTATGTATTTAGCATCAAAATTTTAGTTCCCCTAGGATTCTTAATTAACAAAATTGTTGATTGATGATGGGAGTAATTTAGAGTATGGTTTAATTGAATTGTGAATCTAGGTGATTTTTTTTTTGGGGAATATTTTAAGTGCCCAAAGCTATGATTTCCAATTAAATGTTTCAATGCATAAAACGTGTTTGATGAAATGTGTCAGATTTTCGAGTAAACCTCTTTAGATCATGCTATATGATAAGTGTTTTTTATACACTTATTTCAATCCTAAAAGTAGAATTTTAATTTTTTGTTCAAGAATATTTGCTATTTATTTCGTTGTTATTTGTTTATATTTCAGGAATAACCTAAAAGTCGAGAAAGTAAAGAAATTAAAGTAAAAAACAAGCATATTGGATGATTAAAATGTCAAAGTATGAAAATCAAGAGTTGATGAAGTCAATCGAAGGACAAATTAGAAGAAAAGTGAAAGAAAGAATTAAATTGAGAGAAATCAAAAGTTTGGGGACTCAATTGTATCAATTGGAAGTTGATGGACTGAGGTGCAATAAAGGTTTGATGACCAAATTGTAGCAAATGAAAAAAGAATATTGCATGGAAAATTTATAACCATGCAATCGCATGGTGTAAAATCCATGATGTCGCATGACCGCATAAAAAAGGAACAGAGTCGGAATTGTTATAACCGTGCTGTCATGCCAATTTGCATCGTGCAGTCGCATGGTTGTCCAGCTGGGCCAACTGATGGGTTTTTTGCGTGATTTTCAACGGATTTCTCTTATTTTAGACCTAGGCTTTGAGAGATTCTATATATACCAAACTTGGGGCATGAAATTAGGGGTTCCCAATTGTCTTGTTTCATGCCAAAATACTGTCCAATTGCTGGGGGATCCATTGAAGGCCAAATTCAAGATTGAAGAACAATGATCAAGAAGATGAATGGGGTGACTTCTATTCATTATAATTGTGAATTATCTTTAATCATGTTTCTAGGCTAGATTTCTTGTGTTAGAATTATGCTGAAGTTTTGAATTCTTGACTCAATGTTTTAATCTATTATTTATTTTATGCAATTCATGGTTTTGATGCAATTGATTAGTGCTTTGATTATCATATAATTTTCTGGCCAATTATTATGTGATATATGTTATGATTTCTTAAGTTCGAAAGATTAGAATTTCATTAGACTTGTTTCAATTGCCACAAATTATGATAGGGGATAGAAATATACCCCTATGCTTTGTGTTTTCTGCTATAGTATTCACAAATCTTTTAATGCTTTCTTACACATTCGGATTCAACATAGAAATATAGTTGGGTCGTGCGTAGGAATATGTGTTAATGCTTGTCTGAAAGAGAGTTTTAACTACATTTGGAATATGAAAATTCAAAATCCGTGAATTGTATTTAAATAATTTGGTTAAAATATGGATGATAGAGTAAAAGTGGATTCATGATTCTAACGTATTTATTTTCATAAGTTTTAAAATCAAAATTTCAATGTTCTTTAGTTTAATCTTTAGTTTAATTTTTAAAATCAAAATTTCCAACTCAATCAAATTTCTCGTTCCGGTTAAGGTAGTAGTCCAAAATACAATTTACAACAATCCTCGTGGGATCGATACTTGGACTCACGTCCACTTTATTACTTGCACAACCTGTTCACTTGCGGTTAGCGAACAAGTTTTTGGCGCCATTGCCGGGGATTGTAGTTTAAATTTATTTTTAGATTACATTCACTAATTTGGATATTTATTTGCTTTATTTTTATTTTTCGTTTTTATTTCGACTTTTGGTTACCCACCACAATTCTAAGCTCCTTTATGTTTGGTTATCTTTTGAGGTATAATTGATTTCACCATTAGCTGAGAATGACCAGTTTGATCACTTCGAAACTCATAGTGTTTGGAGAATATTTGAAATGCCGACAACAAGCGATCGACACGTCAGATGCAAGTCACATGCTCTTTGATGAGTGTGTACCGAATGATTGGGATGATGACATCACTCTTTTGGGAGATGGTCCTCCACTATAGAGTAAAAGGGTAGTTGCAAAGTACTATGAGAAGCTAGCCAAGTTGGATGAAGATGATATGCTGATGGGGGATGCCATGTATCGGAGTGAATTTCAAAAGTGGTGGTATAATCCACTCGATGTAGTTCATAGGAAAGACTCACCAATGCCCATGGAGTTTGATGATGAACCATCAATTGAATCCAACGACGAGTCAACTATTGAAGAAACACTTGAAGATGATGAAAAATCAATCACAATGGGGCTAAATGGCGATTTGGACATCAATGAGGAAGAAATCAACCTACATGGTTTTGACCTTATTGATTTCCAAGTAATTGAGTTTGTAATTAAACCCGATGAGGACGTGGAAGTCTTCATAGTTGAATTCGAATTGGGGGAGGTTGACTTGTTCTACAATATGGAGAGGGTAAGTTCCGAGTCTTGGCGATCAAATGAGGAGTGGAACAAAGCCAAAATAAAGAAAATGGGCAAAGCATCCAAAGCCTTCTTTAGGTGCCCTTGAAGCATCTGCCAAAAAGTCTAGCTCTAGACTATAAATGAAGCGCTTGTTGGGAGGCAACTCAACTTCTCAAACCCTTCTTCTTTATTTTTTTTATTTATTGTTTTTGAGTTATTTTGTTGTTTATTTGCTTTACATTGCATTTTAGGATTGCTAGCAAGTTTAGAATTCACATTTTGACATGTTAATTGCATTGAATATTTCATTGCCCATATTTTCCATGTTTAAGCATTCTTAGGATTTGCTTGCATTTTACTTGTTTTGTTATTTATCATCATAATCTTCAACATGAGAACCTGGCTTAGGACATGTAGGCATAGTTTAGAAGTTGGTTGCATGCATTTAGGGGTCCAAAACTCAGAAAATGAAAAAACAATAGGCTACTGCCTTTAACACCGTGCGTCGCACGATGTGATAACCGTGCGGTCGCACGGTTAGATTCTGGATAGAACCGACAGTTTGATATATAATGCAATAACTTTCATTTTAACCACTTCTAACTCGGTTTTCTTCCCCCAAGTCATCCAACATTTAGTTCCCAATTATTCCCATATGTTTGTGCATCATTTCAACTCAAATTCATGTCTTGCATTGCATCTAAAACATTCAAAAGGTATGGATCTCTACACAATTTCACAAAATCATGTGTAATTTTTTTGTTCCTCATTCTTTTTGTGAAATGTGAATTGTGGATTAATTGGTGATGTGTTTAGGCTAGAATTGGAGTATTGAATTGGGAGTTTATAAGTGAAAAATTTTGGGTAAATTCAAGTCTCCAAATCTATGAATTCTTTAATTTCTTCATAGGCATGCTAGGTGTTCGATAAAATATTTCAATGAATGTTTTGTCGAATTTTTGCAAATCTTTTTGAATGATTGCCTTCACCACGTGTTATACATCATTTGTACATCATTAAATCATTGTTTACACTGATTTATGACATAGAATTCAACTTGAACATCATTGCACCACAAAGCACCTCATTGCAAGCCTATTGAAGGCATCATTGCACCACAGCCCACAATATCAGCCTCACTGCACTTACTTTGTCACATCTTTTCATGACCCAAATGAACTCCAAATGTGATGAATTTTTGATATGTTGTAGAAAAAGTTATGTACTTTCATATGTCCGTGACATGTCTCGAGAAATCTTCACTTTTTTGAGGCAATGTCAAGGGCTGAAAGTCAGCGGTCGATCATTTTTCAAAAAAAAATTTAAAATTTTTCCTAGTCCTAATTTGGGTGTGTTGTGTTGCTTTACTTTAGTTCCTATGTGATATTTGTACTTCTAATGATCATTATCATGTGACACTTCAAGCCAAACTTGGAAAAGAAAGGGGTCATTTCATCCAAGCAAGCATTCATGTCAAAGTTTCAAAGTGGAGACACCACCTTTCAAAACTCGGGAAGTACCTAAACCCTCTTTATTAATTTGTGATTATTTTATTTATTTGCTTTGAATACATTGAGGACAATGCATAATTCTAGTTTGGGGGGGGTGAGAATCTCATTCTTGTGTTTTTATTTCAACACTCATTCGATTTTTGGGGTAGAAAAATCATTAAAAAAAAAGAATTGAAAAATTGAAAAAGTGAAAAAATCATAAAAAGTGAAAAATGTGAAATCTTTTGTTGATTTATTTATTACTTATGACATAATTTGAATTGACTTTTGTGCTTTACTTAGAAAATTGGGTAACATACAAACTAATTTTTTTCTTAACATTCATCCATTTAAGACTTTAGTCAAACTTGAGCAAATAGCCACTTTCGAATAATAACTTGTGTAGGGAGATGCTTGATACTTGTGGGGGGTTAACTTGTACACTTTGAACATAGAATTGACTGAAAAATCACAAACCTTAAGAAATTATATCCCGACCTGAGATGTAGAACCAAGCAGTTTGGGGGTGGGAAGGTTAGTATGAGTAGGCATTGATGGACTGAGGATTTGAAGTTTTTAATTCTGCATCTTTATTGTAAGGGGTTTTGATCAACATGTCTAAATCATAACCAGCATAAAAACAGAAAAATGCTGAAGGTCTTATTCCACTCTTCAAATGCCTTTTTAACTTGAGTAATTAAGTCGGGTTCTCTGTACCTGGTACCCTAAGCACAACTGAGTTGGGAGCTGCCGACCTGAAGCTCGCTACAGGGGTCAACTAGAAAGTAAGCACGGAGAGTGGACTTACACATAAGACACTAAAACATCTTTAACTTTTCTGTTTAAACCTTTATGACTCGGGTAATTAAGTTTGAGGGGTTTTCTGAACCTGGTACCCTAAGCTCAACTGAGTTGGGAGCTGTCGACATAAAGCTCGCTACAGGGGTCATATAGAAAGCAAGTATGAAAAGTATTGCACAAAGATGGTAAAAGACATGGACATTAAAAGAAAAGGTCGTCCAAATAAAAGAAAAATGGAATGAAAATGGTATAAGCTTTGTTGATAGAATTCTCTAACGCTTTGTTAATTATTCTTGGTCTGATGTGCATACTTGTTTAATCCTAATTGCCTTGTGTGAAAAAAATGCAATTTATACATGTTTAGAAACCACATCAATAGGAAAGACCTTGGGGTATGAGAGAAAAGCAGTAAGGTTGTGATCATCCATGAGAGTGTAAGGAAAATCAAAAGAAAATCATTGTTGACCACATGAGATTCTTGCTTATTTCTGTATGACTAGTCACACAGTGTCAAGTATATTTTTACATGAGTTTGCATTCGATTTTTGGCTATTTACACACATAATGAAGTTGAGCATCGGATGAATGAAAATAATTTTGTTGTTCATATTTCTTCTCTAAAGTGAATCATCAATTTGGATTGCTGAAGCACATGGTAAATAAGTCGACAAAGACAAAAGCAAAAACATATTTTTTTATTTGTATTTTTATTTTTATAGTTTAGTTTTATTTTTGTTCGAGGACAAACAATAGTTCTAGTTTGGGGTGTTGATAAGTATATTTTATACACTTATTTCTATCCTAAAAGTAGGATTTTAATTGTTTGTTCAAGAATATTTGCTATTTATTTCGTTGTTATTTGTTTATATTTCAGGAATAACCCAAAAGTCGAGAAAGTAAAGGAATTAAAGTAAAAAACAAGCATATTGGATGATAAAAATGTCAAAGTATGAAAATCAAGAGTTGATGAAGTCAATCGAAGGGCAAATTGGAAGAAAAGTGAAAGAAAGAATCAAATTGAGAGAAATCAAAAGTTTGGAGACTCAATTATATCAATTGGAAGTTGATGGACTGAGGTGCAATAAAGGTTTGAGGACCAAATTGTAGCAAATGAAAAAAGAAAATTGCATGAAAAATTTATAACCATGCGGTCGCGTGGTGTAAAATCCATGTCGTCACATGACCACATAAAAAAGGAATAGAGGTGAAATTGTTATAATCGTGCTGTCGCGCTAATTTGTACCGTGTGGTCGCATGGTTGTCCAGCTGGGCCAAATGATGGGCTTTTGCATGATTTTCAGTGGATTTCTCTTATTTTTGACCTAGGTTTCGGGAGATTCTATGTATACCAGACTTGGGCACGAAATTAGGGGTTTCCAATTGTCTTATTTCACGCCAAAACGCTGCCAAAGTACCGAGGGATCCATGCCACGTCAAGAGTAAAATTGAAGACCAAAGAACAAGAAGATAAACGGGGTGACATCCTTTTATTTTTCTTGTGCTTTCTATTCAATTATGTTTCTAGGCTAGGTTAATTGGGCTAGAATTGTGATGAAATTCTGAATTCTTGACTCCATGTTTTAATCTATTATTTATTTTATGCAATTCATGGTTTTGATGCAAATGATTCGTGCTTTGATTAGCATATAATTTTCTGGCCAATTATTATGTGATTGATGTTATAATTTCTAAGTTCGAAAGATTAGGATTTCATTAGACTTGTTTCAATTGCCACAAAATCCGATAGGGGGATAGAAATATACACCTAAGCTTTGTGTTTTCTGCTATAGTATTCACAAATCTTTTAATGCTTTCTTACACATTCGGATTTAACATAGAAATATAGTTGAGTCATGCGTATGAATAGGTTTTAGTGCTTGTCCGAAAGGGAGTTTTAACTACATTTGGAATATGAAAATTCGAAAATCGTGAATTTTATTTAAATAATTTGGTTAAAATATGGATGATAGAGTCAAAATGGATTCATGATTCTAGCGTACCTGTTTTCATAAGTTTAAATCAAATTTTTATTGTTTCTTTAATTTAAAATTTTAATCTATTTTTCGAAACAAAATCATCAAATTCAAAGCTTTCTTTAGTTCCAGTTAAGAAGTAGTAGTTTAAAATACAATTTACAACAATCCTTGTGGGATCTATACTTGGACTCATGTCCACTTTATTACTTACGCGACCCGTACACTTGTAGAGCGAACACTATACATCACATGTGCATCATAAATTCATAATTTAGAGTTTTTTGAGGCTGAGAAATCGATATTGACACCATTGCACTCCACTACATGCATCACTACACCAGAAACTACTTTATGTCACTACTTCACCATATCTTTTCCCGACTCAAATGAACTCCATTGAAGTTTGTGGTTACATATTTTCATTCACTTTTTTAGAGACGATGTCTTGCCATTTTAAAATTTAGTTATTTTGCAATATCTTAGTTTGGGGGTGTATTGTTCAGATTAAATCTTAGTTAGAATAATGGATAACATTTGAACTTGATTTTTCATTAACTGCTTATCCATGTTAGACTTTATAAAACTGAGTGCATAGCCATTGTCGAATTATTACTTGTGTAGGAACATACTTAATGTTTGGGACATTTGTATTCAATTTGACCTAGGAACTGATAATTGATAACCTTAAATTTATAGGAATCCTGACCTTTACATAGACATCAAACTTGCTCAATAGCAGTTTGGGGGTGGAAATATTAGTTGGAGATGCATAAACGTTTGAGGGTATGAAGTTCTTTAAATATGCCTTTTGTCAAAGAGGATTTTAATCTACGAGTATAAACCAACACCAGCAACATAAAAAATAGTCTTATTCCTTTCTTCCTACCCCATATAACTTAAGCAAGTAAGCTTTTAAGGGTGTTAAAACCTGACATCCTAAATTCATTTGAGTTGAGAGTTATCAGCTCAAAACTCTTTAAATGGGTCAATTAGAAAGCTTAAGGTAGAGAGGACTTACACTGTTACACATAAGACACAAAAACATCTTTTTTCTATTCTTTGTAACTTTGGTGACTTGAGTAATTAACTCTTTAAGGGTTCTCAGAACCTGGTAGAACTTTAGAGACTGAGGGTGTGGAATAGTGAACTGATTACTATCGATCCATTATGCAGACTTATCTAATTCTAACTATCTTGTGTGGAAAAATACATTGTATTGATATTTAGAAATCACATAAATAGAGTAAAAATTGGGATTGGAGAGAAAAACCTAAGATTGTGATCATACATAAGAGATACAAGAAAAATAAACAGAAAATAATTGTTTGAACACATGGGATTCGGGTTTTTAATGCATCAATAGCCACACTATGTTAAGTATATTTTTATATGAGTATGCGTTTGATTTTGGTTATTCACACACGCACATGGAAAGTCAAGCATCAGATAAGTAATTAAGTAGAAATAATTTTTATAATGTTGTTCAAATTTCTTTTCTAAAGTGTATTTTATTTTATTTTATTTTATTTTTGAATTTGAGGCATATATAAGAAGCGAATATACAATTGATTAAAATACTTGTTATTTGAATTTTTGTATTATGTTTTAGTTCTACTTTGTTCGGAGACGAACAATAGTAGTTTGTGGGGTACTTGATAAGTGATGCTAAATTTAGGATATTATATTGTTGTTTTAGAATAAAACCTACCTGATTTGTTATTATTTATTTATATTTCAAAAATAACTCCAAAGTCAATAAAATGAAACATTTGAGAGGAATAAAGAGCAATTGGTTGATAAATGAATGCTGAATTTTACACATGGGAAGTGTATGAAGCCAATTGAGGTCGAAAATGAGCTAATTAGAAGAAATCAAAAGTTTGAGACTAAGTTGATCTAATTAGAAGATGAAATACTTGAGGAACAATAAAAGAACGAAGACCAAATTACACAGATTGAAAGATTGAAATTGCATGTAAACGGTATAACCATGCGGTCGCTCGAGGTTACTGTGCGGTCGCATGAACATTATGAAAAGAAGCCAAACCGAAAACCAAGAAAGCACACGACCGTGCCACAGATTACTATGCGATAGTGCAACTATCCATCTAGGCCGAATTATGGGTTTTAAACTCGGTTTTTGTCCATTCTTCTCCTATTTAACCTATATTTGATCCTTACCTATATATACTCAACTTCTTGCACGAATTTGAGGTTCCGAGCTCTCTATAATTCACACCAAAACTTTATCAAATTGTTGGAAGAACCAATTGGGGCACAAAGACAAGGTTGAAGCTATATGCAAAGCGAGGAATAATTTATCGAATCGGGTCATGAATTCTACCACATCCTTTTGTATTTTATCTTTGATCATGTTGCTAGGCTAAACGTTTATGTTAGAATCGTGATGCAACTTTAAATTTCGGATTTCATATTTTGATGCTTGTTTAATTTAATGCAATTACCGGTTTAAGCAATTAATTCCGAGTTCCATGTTTCTACAATTCTCTAGCTAATTGTTGCTTGAATGTTGTGACATTTTCTTAAGTTCTGTGAGTGCAATTGGACCAGATCAGCCAGCCCATTTTGATGGAAGCCCAACCTGATGAATATTCAAGCCCAATTCCAAGAGAAATAATTGTCCTCAACCCAAAAGATGGAGCCCAGACTCAAGCTGGATATATTGAGCCCAAATATTTGCTGAATAGCCCAAGTCATTATCCGAGTCAAAGCCCAATATCAACATCGCCCTTTTATCTTCTACCATTGGATCAATCTTGATCAATCTGAACCGTATGTTTGATGATAAGGATTGAGACTTCCCAGGCGATACACAATTCACTCCTTCTTCCAGATTTTTATTTGATCTCTCTCTCTCTCTCTCTGGCGATTCGCCTTCTTCGTGGTTCTTTGATAGAGAAATCTCATCTCTTGCACAAAATACTTTGTGGATTCTCTGATTCTTTGTGCATAATCAAAGTTTATACTTTGTAGTTCTATTTCAGTAGTAATCTATAATATTCTGTGTGGTACTTTGTGGTTTTTGTGCGATATTTGGTAGTATTTTGAGTTTTTGATTCAGATCTGTTTAAGTTCTGTAAAACTTCTTCATATTTTGCGATTTACATTTGAGCAATAAAATCTTTTGAGGTTTTTATGTTTAAATCGCTTTATGTACTCTTTGTGGTGATTTTGAGGCTTAAAACGTAACAGTGGTATTAGAGCCTTAGGGTTTCGTGTGAATACACTGTTTATGACTCAGATCTTGTAGATCCAGAGTCTTTGTGGGTGGATCTTTGTTTTTCTAGAAGGTTTGTGTGGTTTATTTCAAAAACGATTTTAGGGTTCTTCAGTTTCTTTGTGGTCCTTTTAAGAAATTAAGATTTCTTTGGGTATTTTGGAAAACCCGTAGTAAAAAGTTTTTGATCTTTGAAAAGCTTTGTGGAAATTCTTCAGATCTAAAAGGATTTTTTGGAAATTTTTTTTTTCTGAAATCTTCGTGGTATCTTTACTTTGTGGTCTTTTTCTATAACCCTAATTTTTAAAAATAAAGGGTTTTTAATTGGTTCTGTTGGCTGGATCTTCTGAGTCAAAATTATATGATCCCAAGAACTCAGTATATCTTCTATAGTATACTGAAAATTCTTAGTGGGGATCAGACATTCTCTTGGTGGCTAAACTTCATGGATTCCGAATAAGCTTTGTGGTATTGAAAGTTGGTGGGATTGAATCTGTGTGGCTTCATACCTTTGTGGAACTACAGTAACTGACAAGATCCCAATCAGGGAATCTCGACAAACAAGTGGAAATAACACAATTAAAACCTAGGAAAGATCTAAAATAGATTAAACACGAAAATAAACAAGAACACGAGAAAATAAACAATGGAATTAAAGATAGATCGACGATAAAACCTTGACCCGACAATCACGACGCAATTAATGACAATGTGGATTGAAGAACCAAGATTGGTGAATGCCACAAGGGTTGTCAATTCATTGATAAGTTCGTTGGGTGAACGCCACAAAGATCGGATCTTTGATAAGTTCAAGAAAAAGGGAATAACTCAATCTTTCAATTTGGAGAATCCTCTCTCAATTAATCAATAACTCAAACCGTTCTTTACAATCATGAAAAGGAATATAAATAAGAAAAATAACCTAGCCGCTAATTGACTCAAAATAGAATTCTAATTAAAGTAAAATACTAAAATAACTAAATAAAATAAAAGGAATTAAAAATCTGCAAAATATGGAAAATCCCGGAAATCTGATCCGCTCCTCGGTTACGGCCGTAAATATCGGGCTTGTGGCCGTAAGCCCCTCTCTGGTCCAAAACTGCTTCAGTAGTTACGGCCGTGACGAATTTGATTACGGCCGTGAAATGCCCCCGGCTTGGATGTTACGGTCGTAACTTCCAAACTTACGGCCGTAACCCTTGTTCTGCTGAAATTCTTCCTTTTTTCCCAAGACTTGGTTACAGCCGTGATAGTAGATTTTACGGCCGTGATTATAAGAGTTACGGTCATGAAGGTCCTTCATTACGACTGTAATGACTTTTCTACACAAATAACATCGATCACTCGACTCGACTTGATCCTTTCTTCCTCCCGGCTCACCCCCAACACGGAACTTGCTCCGTTTTCCACGTAGATCACCGTCATACTACCGATGTCTCGACTTCGCCCTTCGATGCCTGGTCCGGATAGTATCAGTAACTCTATTTCTTGCAAAAGGTGATATCTTTTCATACTGCACTTTTATTATTATCATTTGTTTTAAAATTTTTTATTCTCTCCAAAATCTCTCCGTTTTGAAGCCTATTCCTTTAATTTTCTTTGTCTAGGATTTCTTGAAAATCCGAGAATCTGAGGGATTTTTGGGCTGACCCAAATTAGATTAAAGGATATACTAGAAGAACAATTTTTTCAATACTCAATTCTTTGTGGTCCTTTGTTTAGTGTGATTATTCTTAGTGGACTGTGATTACCTTGATTGCTATACTACTTAGTAATTTAATCTTGAGATTGTGTGACGTATTATAATTTTAGACTTTGTGGATTAGCCTCTAATCACTTGAGACTCTTTGTGAATTTGTGTTACTTTCTCCATTTCTATCTACTTGATAATATCTTGAAGTAATAAGGCTTAAATTCCTTGAAAAACTCTTTCTCAAAATACTTTGGTCATTACTTTAATAAATACTATAAAAGTAAATGTTGAAGTCTGGAATGGCAAAGGAGATTTTAATCTCTGAAGCCAGAAAATGAAAGCCCAATTACTTCAAATGAAATGTGCTAAAGCATTGATCAATCCTGGTCAGTTAATTTAGATCAAGACAGACAAACTTAAATGGATGAAACTGCCTGGAGTGCTATATTTTTTCACCTATCTGATAATGTCATTAGACAAATAGGTAAGACTAAAACTGCAATGGAACTTTGGGATAAATTGGAAGAAGTATATGCCACTATCTCTTTGCCTGATAAATGTTTTCTTTGGAAACAATATTTTTCTTTCAGATTTGATTCCTCCAAAGATGTTGATGATAATATGAGTAGGTTTAATAAGATCACACAAAGCCTACTAAACTGTGATGAAACATTGACTGATGAACAGAAAGTTGTCTGCCTTCCAAATCAATGGGTGATAAATTTAAGGATCTTAGAAATGTCTTAGAATATGGTGGGAAAAAATTAATTACTGAAATAGTTCACACATCCCTTAAGAATAAGGAACTGGAATTTAGGAACAATCATAAAGAAGCCTATAATGTTATAGGAACTTCAAAGAAAAAGAATTCATTTAAGGATAATAAGACAGTGAACAATTTCAACAAAAGTTGGAATGTTCCTAACAATAACAGGAATTGGAATAACACAAATAGAAAGCCTGTTAGGGGTAACTTTCAAAAGAAAGACAACTTTATAAGCTTAAGGATAATTTCTTTAGAGGTCGGAACAATTTTAGAAATCAAAATAATTTCAGAAGCCAAGATAATTCAGTAGGTCAAGACAACATTATCAGACCTAGATTTTGTTACTACTGTGGGCTGTGGCCAATCTGGACATCATGTTAAAAATTGCTTCAAGAGACAAAATGAAGTAGGATCCAGTAATCAAACTGAGGCTGCAATATAAGATAATAATGGTGTGCTCTATGTTACTACTGAAAATGATACCAAACATGATTTGATACTTGATTCTGGTTATACTTTCCATATGTGCCCTGCAAGGGACTTGTTTGCTAGTTTCTGTAATGATTCTTATGGTACAGTAAAACTAGGAAATAATCTGACTTGTGATATTAAAGGCACTGGTAAAGTCTTGTTGAAACTTGGAAATAACAAGGCGTTTGTTTTAAATCATACTAGCAATGTGCCTGATTTGAAAAGAAATTTGATTTCTCTTGGTGTACTTGATTCTGAATTTTATGATACTAGACTGCATAAAGGTTACCTTAGTATTTTTAAAGGTAATTATTTACTTTGCTATACTCCCAAAACAAATGGAATTTATATTTTGAAATCATATAATTTCTGTGCCAATTATTTTAATGCACTTTCTAAAAATGATAAAACTATTTTTTGGTATAAAAGACTAGGGCACTTAGGTGAAAAAGGTCTTAAATTACTTGAAAAGAAAGGTGTTTTTGGTAAAGATGTTTTACATAAACTTGATTTCTGTAAAAAGTGTGTTTTGGGAAAACATAAAAGAAATTCTTTTGGTAAAGACATTTACAAGTCTAATAATATACTTGAATATTTGCATGTTGATCTATGGGGTCTTGCCCCAGTTAACTCTGTTTCTGGCTTTAGATATTTCCTACTTATAGTTGATGACTATTATAGGAAAACTTGGGTTCATCTGTTAAAAACTAAGGATGCTACTGTATGAGTTTTTAAAAACTGGATTACTTTGGTTCAAAGTTTGAAGGATAGGAAGGTCAAGGTGATTAGGACTAATAATAGCCTAGAATTTTGTAATCAAGACTTTGATTCCTTCTATAGTAATCTAGGTATCCTTAGACAGCAAAATGAGGTTGCTGAAGGGATGAATAAGACTCTGTTAGAAAGAACTAGGTGTCTGTTGCTTGATTCTAACTTACTTAAATTTTTTGGGGTGAAGCTGTAAAAACTGCTTCATATCTGATCAATCTTTCACCTGCAGTGCCATTGATTTCAAAAAATCTGATCAGATTTGGAATAATTCTCTTCCTGATTTTTCAAAACATAGAATTTTGGGTGTACTGCCTACTCACACGAAACTGAAACCAAACTTGACTCCAGGTCTTTAAAATGTGCTTTTCTGGGCTATGGAGAAGGGGTCAAAAGTTATAGACTTTAGGTAAAAGAACAGGGAGGTTACAGGCTTATTATAAGTAGGTCTGTTATCTTTAATGAAAATTTTTTCCCTTGTAAAGACAAAATTTTGAAAGATCCTCTCAGTGAAAAGGATTTCCTTACTTCTGAGCTGAGTGCAGACCATCTGTGTGATGAAAATGGTTTGCCCAACACTCAGTTTCAGGTGGAGCACTGCCCACATTCTCCAGATCACATTCCTGAACCTGAGTCACCAAATTCTGTACCTATTTCTGAAACCATTTCTAAACAGAAGCTGAAACTGATTTCAATCTTGATAATTATCAACTTGTTAGAGATAGGACTAGAAGAGAGATTAGACCTCCTTCTAGATTTGAAGATCCTAATTTTGTTTTTGCTTTTACTCATATGAACCTTTACAAATAGAGCCTGAATCTTATGAAGAAGATATTTCTTCAAAGGAATCTAAACTTTGGCTTGCAGCAATGCAAGATGAAATGGATTCACTTTTAAAAAATAAAACTTGGGTTCTTGTTCCTAAACCTGATAGGCAGAAACTAATAGACTGTAATGGATATTTAAAATAAAATAAGGTGACTCAAAGGAGATAAACCCTAGATATAAAACTAGACTAGTAGCTAAGGTTTTCTCCAAAGGAAGGAATTGACTGTAATGAAATTTTTTCACCTGTAGTTAAATATACTCTATCAAAATTCTGTTTGCATTAGTTGCTCAATACAGTCTTGTATTAGAACAAATGGATATGAAAACTGCATTTTTTTATGGCTCTCTCGATGAAACTATATATATGTGTCAACCTAAAGGTTTTGAAAAACCTGAAAATTTTGCATGCTTACTTAGAAAACCCTTGTATGGCCTGAAACAGACACCCAGACACTGGTATAAAAGATTTGATACTTTTATACAAAGTCTGAAATTTGTTAAGAGTCAATATGATCCATGTTTTTGTTTTAAGTGTCTATATTCAAGTTATATGTATTTGCTATTACATGTAGATGATATGTTAATTGCTAGATCTGATTTGAATGAAATTGTGTCACTTAAACAAAAACTTAGTGCCGAATTTGAAATGAAAGACTTAGGTAATGCTAGAAGAATTCTAGGAATGGATATTTTTGGAAATAAAGAAACTAGAAAACTTGTTTTAAATCAAAAAGCTTATATTGAAAAGATTTTGAAAAAAATTAATCTATTTGATTCAAAACCTGTTTCTCTACCTCTGCCTAGTCATTTCAAGCTTTCAGTTGATCAATCTCCTAAAACTATAGAAGAAGAAAATAGGATGATCAATGTGTCTTATCAAAATGCTGTTGGATCTGTGATGTATCTTATGGTCTGTACAAGACCTGATATTTCTTTTGCTGTTAGTGTACTTATCAGATTTATGAGTAAACTACGTGAAACTCAATGGAAAGTTATGAAATATTTGTTTAGATATCTGAAAGGTATTTCTGATTTGAGTCTTATTTTTGAGAAAAACAAAACCTAATTTCTTCCTTAAAGGATTTGTTGATTCTGACTTTGCTAGTAATATACATAATAGGAAATCTACCTCTGCATATTTCTTTGTTTTAAATGGTACCTACATCAGTTGGAAATGTCAATTGCAAAACTTAGTTGCTCTGTCTTTCACAGAACCAGAATACATTGCTGCTACACATACTCTGAAAGAATCTATCTGGTTAAGGGGTCTTAGGACATTTTTATGAAAATTCAGTTAGCATTTGCACAGGCGGTCAAAGTGCTTTATATCTTAGTAGAAATCCTATATTCCACAATAGGTCTAAACACATTGATGTCAAATTTCATTTCATCAGGGATGTTTTTGATAAAGGAACAATAAAACTTGAGAAAATTTCTACTAAATTCAATCCAACAGATGCTATAACCAAAATTATACCTGTTAACAAGTTTAAAGATGCTTTAAGATTTCTTAACTTGTTAGAATTTTGATACTGCTTTGTTTATGTTTTACAGGTGCTGCAGATCCAACTAAGGTGGAGTTTGTGAATGCAATTGGACCAGAGCAGCCAGTCCATTTTGATGGAAGCCCAACCAGATGAATATTCAAGCACAAGTCCAAGAGAAATAATTGTCTTCAACCCAAAAGCTGGAGCCCAGATTGAAGCCGGATATATTGAGCCCAAATATTTGCTGAATAGCCTAAGTCATTATCCTGGTCAAAGCTCAATATCAACACCGCCCTTTTATCTTCTACCATTGGATCAATCTTGATCAATCTGAATCGTCTGTTTGATGATAAGGATTGAGACTTCCTAGGCGATACACGATTCACTCCTTCTTCCAGGTTTTTCTCTGATCTCTCTCTCTCTCTCTCTGGCGATTCGCCTTCTTTGTGGTTCTTTGAGAAAGAAATCTCATCTCTTGCACAAAATACTTTGTGGTTTCTCCGATTCTTTGTGTATAATTAGAGTTTATACTTTGTGGTTCTATTACAGTAGTAATCTGTAATATTCTGTGTGGTACTTTGTGGTTTTTGTGCGATATTTGGTAGTATTTTGAGTTTTTGATTTAGATCTGTTTAAGTTCTATAAAACTTCTTCATATTATGTGATTTACATTTGAGCAGTAAAATCTTTTGAGGTTTTTATGTTTAAATCGCTTTATGTACTCTTTGTGGTGATTCTGAAGCTTAAAACGTTACAAGTTCGAAAGATAAGAATTAGGTTATATATGTTTTAATTGCCATAAAATTTGATAGGGGATAAAAATATACCGTTATACTTTATGTTATCTTTCAAAGTGTTCACAAAACGTTAATGTTTTTCTATATGTTGCATTTGTCATAGAAATATAGTCAGCTTACATATAGAAATAAGATTTAATTCATCATTTGGAAGAGAGTTTTAAACAAAATAGGACTTTGATATTCAAAATCTCATGAATTGTAGTTAAACATTTAAATCAAAACATGAATGGTGGAAGTAAAGTGGATTTTCGATTCTAGCATGTTTTTCTCATAAATTTTATTACTTCAAATTTTTTTTATTTTCAATTGTTAGTTTAATTCAATTCAAAACCTTATTGAATTTCTAGTTCTAATTAAGATAATTAATCTAAAGTAATAAGTTTACTCAATTCTCGAGGGTCAGATACTTGGACTATTTGTCCACTATATTACTTGTGTGACCCGTACACTTGTGGTAAGAAAAAGTGCAACAAGGCCAAACAAACCGTAATTATATTTTTAAATATGAGATTCTTAGTAAATTTGTTATAAATTGTTGAATTTCTTTTTTAACCACACATTCAAATGAACTCATAAATATTTAAACTGCTATCTATTTATAAACCAAACTTTCTATAGATTCTTCCCAAAGGAGTATTACCGTGTTGGATTTTTCGAAACAACGTCAAATTGGAATTTGGGCCATTTTATTTGATGCTAAAAATTAAAATATCCTACATGATCTGCCGAATAACTCTTATTTTGACTTAATTATTGAAGATGGCCGAAGGTTAGCTCGGGATTTTTCTAATTTAAGATTCAGTTGGGTCAATAGATCGGTGAACCGTGTAGCACATGCTTTAGCTAGGGTGTCGGGTCCTATAACTTTATATCCCAGCCATTCCCCCAGCTTTAAAGGACTAATTACCTACTCCTCATCCATGGACTTATGCAATTCCGCTGCCAAAGAGTTTCGAACCCTCGCCACTGGGATCACAAGCCTTTCAACTTGGCTCTGATACCATTTTTGAAGTTGAACACGATTAATGACATTGATTTTCTCTTTCCCAGTAAGAGAATTATCGTTATCAGAATTATGCTCAGAATTTATTTTTAAAGGTTTAAATTGTTTAATTTTTCAACATTTTCTTGTTCTTTTGAAGAATAAGAATCAGATTCATCGGATGATAAGTTCAAGTTTGATATCTTTGACTTCTCTTTGAAGTTGAGAAATTTGAGTTTTCATTTGATTGACTTCAGTTTTTAAATCATTATTTGAAGATTTTGATTTGGAATCTTGAGTAAATCTATTCAATATTTCGTTCATATTGAAAGATTCAGAATACTTATTTTTATCTCTAGGAGGAAGCAAAGAAGAGAATTTTTTCTTCAATTGAGGATTATTAATTTTATCCACAATATCTTGAATAAGTTCTTCTTTGGTAAGAACATTTATGGTTTTGCAATCACAGATTTCCTTACTTTGATTAGATTTTGAAGAGGAGGATGAACTAGATTCAATATCAGAATTCTCTTGATGCTGATAAATAAATTCTAATTCAGAATCAGAAGAGAATTCTTCTGAAGAAGAAGTATTCATCAAATTAAGAAGTTCAAGTTTAACATCTTCATCAATTTGAAGATTATTAATCTTTTTCTTCATAGGGCATTTATTTGAATAATGTCCTTTTTGATGACATTTGTAACAAGTAATATGTTTAGCATTTTTTGATTTTGAAAATTTTTTGTTAAATGATTTTGACTTTTGAATTTTTGATTTTTTGTAGAATTCATTTTTCTTCTGAAAATTTCTTTTTCTTAAATGAGATGGAATTTTTTTTTTCTTTTCTTTTGGATTGAAGGAGGAAGAATTTTTTGAAATCCATATTGCTCACAGAATGAACCAAGTTCATTTCTAGTCCCAAATTTTTCAGATTTGAGCTTAGAGCGAAGTTTGATATCATTGCAAAGAGCAAGACCTTCCTTATTAATGAAATTAATAATTTCACCATAAGTAAGTTCTTCATATGGAATTAAATCATTATTTTGATACCTTATTGAATTACAAACCTTTTCCGCAAATAATTTTGGAAGTCCAGAATTAAATTTCACTTTCCAAAATTCATTATTGCAGTCATTTCGAAGAAAGACTCTAGATAGAAAAATATCTTTATACCATCTAAAATCATGTAATTTTGGGCATGTTAAATTCATCAGTATTTTAGCTGATCTATCTAACAATGCAGTTGGTATTCCAATAAAATGTTTGATAATTGCATACACCAATGCCATAAAGCAATTAGAGATTACTTCATCGCCTTCAATTTTGGTAGCATTAATGACTTCACCTCTATCATCTGCAGATAGATAATGAACCCACTAACCTTTGAGTTGACCAGTAAAGCCTGTAATAAGATTTCTAAAAGTAGTATTCTCATCAACGTGGCGACATTTGTATGCTTCATAATAAACAACTATTTTTTCAATAGTTTGAATTATTTGGAATTCAGTTAATCCGTCAACATTCCATTCGACAATTTCATCTCCTGAATAGGTTTCAGTAACCTTTCTTTTAAAAGAAATTTTTTCTAAAAGAAGATCAGGTTGAGATGGACGATTGTAGAAAGTTGGAAGTTTTGATGAATTAAATCTTTTAATTTTGTTAATTTGCAAAGGAGAATTATATTGATCATCTAAAAATTGACCTTCAATGTTCGAAACATCAATGGTATTAACATTTTTAGATGCAGTTAATTTTGAAAATTGTTCTGTTAATTCTTTTAAAATTTTGGATTCAGAATCTAAAGACCTTCCTAATTTAGGAGTGATCTCAGATCCAAAAGGTTGAAAGATAAGAGGTTTCTTATCTTCTTTTTTTGAGGATGATGATGACGACTTATCCCTGTAAGAGAATACATCAACATCGATAGGAGATTTAGATTTAGGAGTAGTAACCCGCTGATCAGAATTATTTTCAATTCTAACTAACTGATTACTGATAGATTGAAGAGTAATATTTGTGAAGTTATTTTGAGCTTGAATGTTTCTAGAATCAATAGATTTAGCTGAAGATTCATCTAATCTATCTCTAGAGAGTTGTTTGAACGGAGAAGCAATAACTTCTGCTGACCCATGAGGAATAATGATTTCCTCAAGAGGAGGGAATTCTGATTTGATGATTTGTTTTGAAGTAGTTTTTCAAGTTTTTTCTTTTGAATTATTTGTTTGAATTGATTTTTCTTTTGATTTGGATTTCTTTGGGATTTTTCCAAAAACTTTGCAATTTATCCAATCAAAAAATGATAAATCTTCTGGTTGAGCAAAAAACTCATCCCAGTAGGATTCAATATCTTCTTTTGAAAACATCTTCTTGAAATCATGTCTGAATTTTTTGACACGAGGAGTTTGATCATTTTTGAATTCTTTTCTTCTATCGATGCTAGAAGAAATGACACAGAGTTGAGATGAAAGAGATCTTCTATGAATATTCTTTTTTCTCAGAAGAGGAACTTCTTCCTCTGAAGGAGTAACCATATCAGAAGCTGTTGGAGATTCTGACTCATTATCCTTCGAGTAGATTGGTTTTGGAACATTTGGTTGAAAATTGATATCTTTGAGTTTATTTGAAGAAGTAGAAAATCTACCTGATTGAAAAGAAAGATTGTTTTGAAAAATTTGAAAAGATTTTGTTGAAGAAGATCGGGATAAACTTGAAAAATTTGAAGAAGATTCACCAAAAATCAGTTTAGCGCTTCCATCTGGAAATGTTAAATTTGATTTGGTGTATCTCTGGAGACAGTAGACTCAATTGGTTTATTAGCATCTGCAATATCCCATTCAAGTCTTCTAGTTTGAAGATCCCATGGTATCCTTTTGGGTACCATAGTGTTTGAGTGAAGATTGTTTACTTCCATCAGTAAGGATTCATTCCTTGGAGATGAACGTAAAGCTTTTATATTGAGTGAAGTATTAAGGAGTTTGTAATATACTCTGTATATTACAAGGAAAGAATCTGATTCATCTAAACTAAGATGCTTAGTTTGGATGTGCAATTTGATTGTTTTTAGAATATGTTTGTCAAAAGGACTAACAGTGAAATTTGGATAGCAATTTGAGAATATTGGACCACCTTCTAGATTTGACTCTAGAACAGTGAGTAAAGAATGCTTGAAGTTTGAATGTCTTTGATCACGCAAAGTGAGCAAGACAGGAATATCTAAACCTAAGCGAAACAAAGGTTTATATGCAATTTGAACTAGACCAATATGCAAGAATTTAAATTTCTTACGATGCTCCAGTATAGAATTTTTTTGAAAATAATGAAACTTCAGACTTGAGTCCTTCAATACGAAGTGTTTGCTCAAGTGTTTTGATAACATAATTTTGAGTGAAATCAAACAGACCAATTTCATAGATAGTACTTTTGTCTACCTTTGGAATTGTCCAGTTATGAAGTAAATTTTCAATTTGAGAAATTTGAAGTTCATTTGAGTTAAAGGAATTCAAAACCTTTTCATCTTCATTTTGAGAAATACTTTTCAAATTATCAGTTCTATTTCTAGAACTTCCAGATCTCCTGAATAATTTTGAAAACGAAGACATACTTGCAACAAAATAAAATTAGAACATTGAATGCTCCATTAAATCTACCCCCATACTCCACTTGGTGGGTGGGTAGTGGTTGTAAGTGGGACTCGATGAGCCCCTCCTGAAAACCCCCATTATGGGGCGAACTTATAGTGCCCACAATGGGCACCGTAGAATTCCTAATAATAATAATAATAATAAGTGTGTGTATATATATAGAGGGAGGGAGAGAGAGAGAGAGAGAGAGAGAGAGAGAGAGAGAGAGAGAGAGAGAGAGAGAGAGAGAGAGAGAGAGAGAGAGAGAGAGAGAGAGAGAGAGAGAGTTTCTCTTTCTCTGGATGAGCAGATTCTTGCATAAGCCCAATCGCTGTACAGTGTCCGTAAACGAATTTAATTTCTTCAATGATTTTTCACTGGAAATGAACTTCTTCATATTTTTTGGTCGAGATTCTTGGTGATTTTTCTTCATTTTCCCTTTATCTTTCCATTTTCGAGATTCTTCTACATCCCGATTTACACTTGGAGTTAACACGTTTTCTTCAACAAATGTTTGATCAATGTTGCTAAATAAAATATTGTAGTGGTAGAATGCTTCAATTAATATGCCGAATACAAATGAACGCCTCATCTGAACTTTTGAATCCCAGCGACAAAAGGATTTTTTTTTTTTGAATATATTAATAAAGAATAAAACTTAAGATTGCGAAATTATTAATAATGTAACTTAAGTAGTAAAGATTCACATGGTGGTCAGCGGTCACAATGTATATTGGTTTGAATGGAATTATATAGCGCCCCTAGTGGACACCTTACTGGGGGCACGCGTTGATACGGTTATGATAGGGATAAAACTCTTTGAGCGATTGCCAGCTCCAAGTAGGAAGTAAAGGGAAGAATTCTGGGAAAGAAGAAGAATTGGAAGGGAGAAATTTCACTAAAATCTCGATAATAATCTTCAGTACATAAGGAGCTATATATAGAGCTTTATTTTAACAACTATGCTAACAATCTAACACCCTCTAAATAACAAACCAAAAACAGACTCAACAATAAAGGAATAAAAGCTTCCAATCCCTCTTCATCAGTTAGTGTAATCCTTCAACCAAGTGGGTGGTTTTCGGTTTCGTTTTTCAGTTTTCAGAACTTGGGCTGGTTGATCTTGTACTGTTGCTTTGGGCTCATGTTCTATTGTTGCTTTGGGCTCATTTTCTGCTGTTGCTTTGGGCTTCTCCAAGAGTAAAGGCAAGGGAGAAGATTAGGATAAATGTTGCAAAACACCTCAAAATCCTCCAATGTAGCATTTTCAGGAGCACAGTCCGTCCACTAAACAAGGATTTGACAAACTTCTTTTCCCTGTCGAAGAACTGTCCGGGAAGCACAAATTGCCACTGGTAAAGACAGAGGTCAGTTTACCATACTCTCTGGAGGTAATGGATGAATGTCATCAGGGATTGGCCCACGAAATGGTTTAGGGGCAGAGATGTGAAAAACTGGGTGAATCTTGCATCCACTAGGCAGAGCTAATCAGTTAGCAACGACACCAATTCGTTCAAGAATCTGGAATGGCCTGTCCTATCGCTTTGCCAACTTCTGGAAAGGCCGAGAAGAGATGGTAATTTGCCTATAAGGCTGAAGGCGAAGGAGAACCATATCCCCAATGTTGTGCTGGTCTCGCCGGTTTGCATTAGCTTTTTGTGACATCCGATGTTGAGCTTGGCATTAAATCTCTTTCAAGGATCGAAGAAAAGCATCTCGTTCCAAAGGTGCCTCGTCGAGTACTTGGATTGAAGTAGAGCCCTGAATGTATGCCGGAATGGTAGGTGGAAGACGCCCAAATAATGCTTGAAAAGGAGACATTCTAAGTCCACTGTGATAACTGGAATTATGGCAAAACTCAGCCCGAATAAAAAAGGAAATTGATGCGTGTCGCAATGCACCAAAATAATAATTAAATATCTTACTCGCAAATTAACAGATTTGATTGTAATAGCTGAAGTAAGAGTCGATCCCACGAGGAACGAGAACTAAAATAGTGCTTTGTCAATTAGAATAGATGGGGGGTTTTCGAGTTCAAGAATTGTAAATAACGTGAAAATAAAGTAAAAATGTAAATCAGATAAAATAAAAGTCAAGTGGTTGCAAACCCTAGTCCTCAGGTTCAGTTGTATTCTATCGCAATGTTCTCACTTTCCAAGTAACGCGTGTTCAAATTCCCTATTTGATTTATCACCCGTAAATAGTTAATAAGCGCTAACTATTCCTATTCTTCCTTAATTGTATTTAATTAGAATAAGCTTTCTAATCAAATATTAGCCATTGAATAACCTAAAACAAACTCTTTAGATTTAAGACAACAACTATGTATTGGTTAAGAAGAATTAGGGTGAATTAGATTATCAATCACACAAGCTCGTGACAATTAACCCAAGTTGGAATTCTTTATGAAAATATTAAATTTCCAATTGCTACTATGATTTGAATAAAAAGACAATTACGGATTCAATCATTCAAAATAGCAAATCTCAATACAACAAATTAAATGATAAGACCTTAATCAAATAAAGACTTGTATTGATTAAATTAAAAACGCATAAGAATCCAACACATCAAAATAAAGAACTTAGAACTACGTTACTAGTTTGGAAAAGCAATAACAAATTGATATGAAATACAACTTCCCCTTTGAACTAGGTATGGAAGCTTAGCCGAGCATAGTCATGAAGAATTCTATAATTTTCTGTCTTGATTCACCTTCTCGAATTTCCGAATTCTTCTTCCAAATCTTCAAGCAAGCCGAGCCTCTTTCAAAATAATAATGATCCCTTTTTCTTGTCATGAAATTCCCTTCTTGTAGCATCAATTTCGTGCCCTAACTTTGGGACCAAGAAATCCCAAATTATGGAAAGAATTGAAATAAGGAAATTTTTGACTTGAATAGTTACGGCCGTAACTTTCCCTTTACGGCCGTAATTGGGTTTCTGCGTATTTTTCACAAAGTGAGGTCACGGCCATAACTTATGATTTACGGCCGTAAAGATGTTTCTGCACATTTTTATCTTTTGAGTGTTAAGGCCGTAAAGATGTTTCTTACGGCCGTAACATCTTTTCTGCTTAATTTTTTCTGTTTCAACATGCACTTACGGCCGTAACATCTTTTTTCTTGCGGCCGTAAATCTATTTGCACCTAAGTCCCCAAACTTCGGTTTTTAGTGCAATTTGGTCCTTTTTTCTTCTTTTCTCCTCTTTTAGGATCCTGTACAACATGAAACATAAAATGCATTATAAATACTTAGATAGAATCACATTATGGCATATTCAAAGATATAAGTGTATAAAATAAACGTAAATATCACACTTATCAGAAATCCAAGAGTGTGGCTTCTCATGAGTAAAGGTAAGTAAGTATTACTCTCCTTCTGACCATCCGTTTGGGGATGATAAGCAGTACTATGTCGTAAGGAACAAGTACTATGTCGTAAGGTTGTTCCGCTGAGGTGAAAGAATGCCTTCCAAAAATTTTCTCATGAAGATGGTGTTAGAAATTTTTATCAGCAGTTTCTTGGTTTTAAAATTTTATTGAATGACAATTCAAAGCCCAGCCATCAGTTTCATAAGCTAGGCATCGATTTCATCTGTTTTCCCTCATTTCATCAGTTTCAACTTAATTGTGGTTAAATGGAAAGCAATGTAAGATTCAATTTGCTATCCTATATAAGTGGACTCCTCTCCTCTCGGCAAAAATACAACACAGCAAACACAAGAAAGAAAAATTTTCAGCTTCCTCTTCCTCCTCCGTTTCAAATTTTTTTTCTTCCTTCCTTTGCCAAAGTTCTTCGAGAGAAAGACACACTAGTTCGATAGGCGGTTAACATAGTGCAACGTAAGCCGATAACCGATTGTATCCTCAGAATCGAACACCGATCAAAACCTCGTGCACCCCGGTGAGGCGGCGAATTCAATTTAAGGAAACCGTGTAAAAACAGGCCTTCAGTTTAGTTACATTTCATTTTGTTTGATTGTCTGAATTTTTTCCAGCAGATGGGATCACGATCAGAAATGATTGAACTAGGAGAACCATGGATCTTGACAACAATGTCCACAAAAGCCTCTGCTCATTTTGTGGCCATAAACAGTGTTGGCAAAGCACCAAAATGCACGGATTTAGTGAGTGTAAAGGATTCAAACTCAGAAATACAACAAAAACTCAAAGGTATTATTGATCTGCAAACGATCTTTTACAAGAATCACAACAAGTTTGAATCAAAAACTCAAAAGTTTACAAAAAATATTTCAGACTACAGTACGCACATAACTGCGTAAAAATCTCTCGTAAAAACTCTCAAAAAACCAGAATCAAAGAGTGTTTACAAGAACACAAAACACCCTCTAAACTATTACAACGATTTAGAAGAATATCTCAAAGTTTCTTCTAAAGAATCAAAGGAAAGTTCAAGAGAGAAATCGCTTGAAACAAAATGGCATGAGAGAGAGGTGAGAGAATAGCAAGACAGAGAGAAAAATATCAGAATGAATCTGGATGCTTCTCTTCTGCCTCTTCAACTGGCTTTATGGGTAAGGTGATCCAACGGTTCGGTAGGCTCCAGCTGGATAGATCAAACAGTTTCAACTAATTCAGTTTGGATCAAGAAAAGACTTGGGCTTCCAGGTTTGGACTCAGAATTTGACATGGTTTGGGTTGATTCTTCCAATTTTGGGCTGGGCTGCAGTCTGGGCCAAAATACTTCACAGATCTTCCCCTTAATTTGGTGCAGGCTGCAGCTATCTTCATTCCAGCTTTCAATTGTATTAAGCTCCTCTATAAAGTTTCCTACAAGGCACAAAACAGCAGTATCAAATTCAAAAATGTTAAGCAATTTCAGAGCATTTTTAAATTTGGCTATAGGTATTACTTTGGTTCCAGCATTTGTTGGATTAAATTGTGTAGGAATCTTAATCAATTTTACATATCCTTTTTTAGTAATATCTCTAATAAAATGGAATTTGACATCAATATGTTTAGATCTATTATGAAAAACAGGATTTTTACTCAGGTATAAAGCACTTTGACTATCAGTGCAAAT
This sequence comes from Ligustrum vulgare, assembly GCA_963555705.1. NCBI lineage: Eukaryota > Viridiplantae > Streptophyta > Magnoliopsida > Lamiales > Oleaceae > Ligustrum > Ligustrum vulgare. Next base: position 14,211,916 of record OY743173.1, on the reverse strand, counting down.
TTCAACCTTAGACTCATTTAAACAGTTAATTTCACCAAGTAATCCCCTCAGCTACATGCATTCTTTTACTGCATCAGTGACTTCAATATATTCTGCCTCAGTTGAGGAAATAGCAACTAACTTTTGTAGTTGTGCTTTCCAACTGATGCATGAATCATTTAGAGTAAAAAAGTAGGCTGAAGTAGATTTTCTGTTGTCAACATTCCCAGCAAAATTAGAATCTACAAAGCCTTTTAGTTTGAAATCATTTTTAGACTTAGAATATATAAGACTTAGATTTAAAGTCCCTTTCAAATATTTTAATAGAGATTTCAGAGCTTCCCAGTGTGGTTCACCTGTGTTACTCATAAATCTGCTTAAAACACTGACTGAGAAGGCAGTATCAGGTCTGGTTGAGACCATGAGGTACATCACAGAGCCTACTACATTTGAGTAGGGAACATTATGCATTCTTTGAACCTCTTCTTCAGTTTTAGGACATTGTTCACTTGACAATTTGAAATGAGCAGGTAATGGCAGTGTAACAGGTTTGGAATCAAATAGGGAAAATTTTGCAAAACTTTTTCAATATAACCCTTTTGATTGAGAAAAAGGTTTGTAACTGATATATTTCTAAAAATATCAATTCCAAGTATTTTTCTAGCTGGTCCTAAGTCTTTCATTTCAAATTCATTTTTCAAATTCTCTTTCAAGCAGGAAATATCATGCAGACTTTTTCCAACAATTAACATGTCATCCACATACAAGAGCAGGTATACAGGTTTAGATTTATCACTTTTAAAGTGAAAACAAGGATCATATTGACTTTTCTGAAAATTTAAGCTCTGAATGTATGTGTCAAGTCTCTTGTACCACTGTCTAGGTGCTTGCTTCAGTCCATATAGAGATTTCTAAAGTAGGCACACTAGATCAGTTTTGTTATACACCGAATCTCACAGAAAGATTTCTTTTAGGAATTATTTCTTTCAAATCTAAATTTCAAATAAGTCGTATCTTGCTCAGACCAATAAATAGAGCTAAATTTATAGTTAAAGCCGCTAGTAAAAAACCGAAATAACTAGTTATAGTAAGCATGAAGGAGCTAAATGAAATAAGTTATTTTTATACATATGTTTAGAAAGCATTTACCTAAAATTTCTATTTTTGTAAAATAGGAGGATACACAAAATACCAATTGAAAGAATAAGTTCAATTGAAAGTTTTTGATTCATCTATCATTATATATGGCAATAATAGATTACCTAGAGAAATAGGTAAAAGAAATTTCCATCCAAGATTTAATAGTTGGTCCATTCTGAGTCTCGGGTTCCCCTACAAACTATTCGAGCTAAAATGGATTATTGTTCCTATACAGCTCGAACTATCTATGGGGTATTGGGTATCAAAATTTGGATATTTATAGACGAAGAATAAGAAACATTTACTTGTCTTTCCCTTTTATCCATTGATAGAACAAAAAAAAAAGAGAAACTCGTTTATTCTTTTTCTGGTAAATTAAAATGAGCAATTCTAATTCTTAATTCTATAGGGTTGAATAAAAATTCAATTGACCATTTGATATAATTGCTATGCTTAGTGTGTGACTCATTGGTTTTTTAGGATTAGGATTAAAAAAGGACCCGCTCCATAGTATGAACTAATAACCAACTCATCACTTCGTATTATTTGGATCTAAAAAACCAGTCAAGATATGATAAATTCGTCATATCTTTGTAGCAACTGCATTTTTTTTTCTTTTTTTGGCATAAACTTTAATTAGAAGTTGTAAAACAAAATGAAAGAAGTAAAGGTGTGGATAAATGGAAGGATGAGAGAAAGAGAGAAAAAGAATATCGATGATATAGAATTCCAATATGTAAGGTCTATGAGTCATCTCATAAAAGACAGTGTAATAAAGCATCAATACTAATTGATTCATCCATAATTAAATATTCAATGAATCAAGAAAAAAATAAAGAGCTTGGAGCCAATAAAGACTAAGAAGATTGACTCAGGAACAAATTGGATAAATAAATAGATAAACGAATAAAAAAAAAGTTCTTTTTGAGTCTGCAACTTCAAGTGACTCAATAGGATAGATTGACCTATTTCCTACTTTTTGAGTACCAAAGATTCAACTTACAAGGAATCATTCGAAATAGTTTTGAAAACTTTTTCGAATGGAAAAAAGGTTCTTGGAGATTGTGTAATGCTTACTCTGAAACTCTTCGTTTATACCGTAGTGATATTTTTTGTTTCTCTCTTCATCTTTGGATTCCTATCTAGACGTGAAGAATAAAATGCAAGGGTTTTTCCTTGGTTAATTTGCAAATTTTCTTAGGATTTTATCTATTCCACACGTTTAACTAAGATTTCAAAAATTTGCAAAAAAAAAAAAAAAAAAAAAAAAAAATCATGTCATCAACGGAACCGAAAAGAGAGGGATTCGTGTATTTATTTGCTTTCATATATCCTATATAGTAGAGGAGATAAAGGAAAAATGTACTATCAACGAATTTTCAATCGTGGATACAAATGTATCCTTAACATACTGAAACGACTGCCATTATTGGTATCAAACCAATAACGATTCATACAAGCTAAATCTTCTAATTGATAATTAGGCCAAAGAAAGAACTTCAATTTCATTAATGGATTTGTCTCTCTATCAAGGTGATTACTAGCACCTAGAACTTGGCTGCTATTCTTTTCGTTACAAAATACAAGATTTCTATCTACATCATTCCTATTCTTTGAATTGAAACAACTTAGAATTCTTAATTTTCTACGACACCTAAACGATAAAATATTTTCAGGAACAAGCAAATCCAAATGATTTTTGTCTCTATTTCTTGTTATTCTTTCATGTGGTGGAATAGATTCATCAAAATGATTCTTAGCAACATATCTTTGCTCTCGGTATCGTTGATTAGTTTGGTGCTTAATTTATTTTATTATTCGATGGTATCAAAAAACTTCCCGTTTGCTTTTCATTAATCTTTTGATTTTCACTACTATTTTCATTTCTATTCAAATTTAAAAGAAGTAATTTGCTTGGTATAAACCAAGGTTTCGTTTTATATGTATTATAAAGTAACAAAAATTCTGTGAAGAACCAAAGTTCCCGATTCAATATGGGACATTTTGCATTCATCCCCATCCAATCCCAAAATTCTTTTTTGGGGGGGGGGGGGGGGTTGGTAGATTCATTTCTAGAATCATAAGATAAAAAATGTTACTTATATGGAACAACCATAAAAGAAAACTCTTTTATGTGTATACAAATCCATGCAACTCAATTCAACAACAAGTATAACAAATCAAACTAATAGATTCAATTCATCTCATATATCAAATGATTTCGAAAGAAAAAAATCGCTTTTTTTTTTCTCCTTTCTTTTGTATTCCTTAATAACCAACAATTGGTTTTCTTCATAATGATAACTGGACAATTTCTGTCTTGTTTTGCTACTCATTTTTTTATCATCACAATATCTTTCTCTCAATTATTCTATTCTATTTTGAAATCATTAGTTGAATAGAAATCGATTTTCAATCCAAATTAAGCCACGATTCTCGCCAACCAACCTATTGACCAAGCAAAAAACCTCATTCTTTTGGATCCAAAAATGATGGAATGGTTTTTGTTTTGAATCAAGGATTTTTTCCATTTTTTATTTGAGGTGAATTCGAAATTGTTCGAATTGTGTAATCGTCAATTTTATCTTTTGAGTTGTTCTACCGGATTGGTCGCTTGAGATCTTTGGTCTCTACGATGACCCGATGACAAAAATGGGATCGCTTGTTCTTCTTCTGGACTCGTTGAGAATGATTCTGATCTAGTTCATGGCCTATTAGAAGTAGAAGGCGCATTGGTGGGATCTTCACGGACAGAAAAAGATTGCAGTCAGTTTGATAATGATCGAGTGCCATTAACTATTGACTGCTTATTTCGAATTCATGAACGATTCTGGGATTTGAATCTCCAAATTGTGTTTTCCTAATGACATTAGGAATTACAAATTGAGACAGAACTAATCAGTATTTATTTTTTCAATCAAAAAATCCTTCTCAATTTCTATTATAACAAAACAGATGAGTATATGTAAACCCCAGAACAGAAATTGTTACACAGATATCTATTATTTAGATATGTTTTCGGTAGGGAATTATCAAAAAATTATCATACTTCCATTTTGCATTGAATAGAAATTTCGTTTTAATAGAGTACAACCCCGGCTGTTCCGAATAGAAGGAAAAAAAAAATTATAGCTATTTGCACAGAACACGTGTTTAATAAATGCAACCCTTTTTGTACAGTTTAAACCCTATGATCTACTCAAAAATAAGTAAAGTCAAAATATCTCTTTTCTCCGCGAATCATTTTTTGAACAATGAAATCCATAACATAAAGGTGGTTAAGTGCTAAAAAAATCGTATATTGTTTCTGATTTTTGTGTCTTTATCTTAGTGAAAAGATCAAATTCCGAATCCTTTTATTTTTCTCAAATTGGAATATCATAATAATAATAATGGTAGAATTCCAATCATTTTGGTTTTTATATTCTATACAAAACCGTATACCTTAATAAGTCTAAGTAGCAGAATTCGGTTTCTAGGAATGTTTTATCAATTCCTTTGGATATGTTGCAAATTCCAATTTAAGTAGAAAATTCTCTTTATTCCTCTGTTCATACGTAGTTCATATATTCCATTACAAATATGGAGTTGGGTAAAATTTCACATGATTCAGTAAACAGAATAGAAATTCCATCATTGCTAGATCATCTCTCTAATTCGATGAAGAATGGACCAATTAATGGGATTTTTTGAGAAATGGGAAATTCAAAATGCTCGGGGATGGAAATGAGGGAATGTCCACAATACCTGGATTTAATCAGATACAATTTGAAGGATTTTCTAGGTTCATTGATCAGGGTTTGACAGAAGAACTTTATAAGTTTCCAAAAATTGAAGATACAGATCAAGAACTAGAATTTCAATTATTTGTGGAAAGATATCAATTGGTAGAACCATTGATAAAAGAAAGAGATGATGTGTATGAATCACTCACATATTCTTCTGAATTATACGTATCTGGGGGATTAATTTGGAAAACTAGTAGGGATATGCAAGAACAAACCATTTTTATTGGAAACATTCCTCTAATGAATTCCCTGGGAACTTCTATAGTAAATGGAATATATAGCATTGTGATCAATCAAATATTGCAAAGCCCCGGTATTTATTACCGATCAGAATTGGACCATAACGGAATTTCGGTCTATACCGACACTATAATATCAGATTGGGGAGGAAGATTAGAATTAGAGATTAATAGAAAAGCAAGGATATGGGTTCGTGTGAGTAGGAAACAAAAAATATCTTTTCTAGTTCTATCATCAGCTATGGGTTCGAATCTAAGAGAAATTCTAGATAATGTTTGTTATCCTGAAATTTTTTTGTCTTTTCTGAATGATAAGGAGAGAAAAAAATTGGATCAAAAGAAAATGCCATTTTGTAGTTTTATCAACAATTTGCTTGTGTAGGTGGGAATCCGGTATTTTCTGAATCCTTATGTAAGGAATTACAAAAGAAGTTCTTTCAACAAAGATGTGAATTAGGAAGGATTGGTCGACGAAATATGAACCGAAGACTGAACCTTGATATACCCCCAGAACAATACATTTTTGTTACCACGAGACATATTGGTAGCCGCTGATCATTTGATTGAACTGAAATTTGGAATGGGTACACTTGACGATATGAATCATTTGAAAAATAAATGTATTCGTTCTGTAGCGGATATTTTACAAGATCAATTCGGATTGGCTCTGGTTCGTTTAGAAAATGTGGTTCGAGGAACTATATGTGGAGCCATTCGGCATAAATTGATATCGACTCCTCAGAATTTAGTAACTTCAACTCCATTAACAACCACTTATGAATCTTTTTTCGGTTTACACCCCTTATCTCAAGTTTTGGATCAAACAAATCCATTGACACAAATAGTTCATGGGTGAAAATTGAGTTATTTAGGCCTTGGAGGACTAACAGGGCGAACTGCTAGTTTTCGGATACGAGATATCCATCCTAGTCGCTATGGGCGTATTTGCCCAATTGACACATTTGACGAAATCAATGTTGGACTTATTGGATCCTTAGCAATTCATGCGAGGATTGGTCATTGGGGATCTCTAGAAAGCTCATTTTATGAAATTTTTGAAAGATCACCAGGGGTATGGATGCTTTATTTATCACCAGGTAGAGATGAATATTATATGGTAGCGGCAGGAAATTATTTGGCGTTAAATTAGGATATTTAGGAAGAACAGGTTGTTCCAGCTTGATACCGTCAAGAATTCCTGACTATTGCATGGGAACAGGTTCATCTTCGAAGTATTTTTCCCTTCCAATTTTTTTCTATTGGAGCTTCCCTCATTCCTTTTATCTAACATAATGATGCGAACAGGGCTTTAATGAGTTCTAATATGCAACGTCAAGCAGTTCCGGTTTCTCAACTCGAGAAATGCATTGTTGGAACTGGGTTGGAACGACAAGCAGCTCTAGATTCAGGGGCTCTTGCTATAGCCGAACGTGAGGGAAAGATCATTTATACCGATACTGAAAAGATCCTGTTCTCAGGTAATAGAGATTGTAGTACCGCTTTTCATTTTTAAGAGCAATTTTAAATTTTGCGTAAAATTATGTTAAGGTTGTTGTGAATTTTAAATTGATAATTATTATTATCTATAATTTTAATTATTTTGCAGTGGAAGGACTTGGACGCCGTCTCGCTCAATGTGCCAATTAGAAAATTATAAATTGTTTTACTATTTAAGCTTGCTACTTTCTATTTTATTTTTGTTAAATTGAAAGTTGGGGGATAGTTGACAGCTATTGGAGAGTAAATTAGAACTTACGGACTTAACTATGCACATGGAGAGAAGCGAGGGACTAAATTGCAAATTCCTAAAATTCAAAACCTAATCTATTCCCTCATCTCTCATCACTCACGCTCCCTCTCTATTCGATCTCTCTCTCCCGATCTCTTCTCCGCCCCGCTCTCCCTCTCTCGGTCGCCTCGTCTCTCGCGGTCTCTTCCCTTGGTTCGCCGGCGACCTCGACCACCACCTACCGGTAAGGCGCCCCCTCTTCCCATCTTCACCCACGCACAACACACGCTTACTGTCACACGGGTTGCAGACCGCGCACACACGGTCATACACGCCCGTTCACCCACTCACTTACAAACAATTAAACTCGTATATATATGATGATGTTGATGATGTTAATGTGGGTATATTGATTTATACGTATGTATAGATTTTCTATGCGAAATTTTCAGATTTTAATTGTATGTGGATTTCGAAAATTTTTAAAGCTAATTTTGGGTTTGAGTAATGTTCATCATGGATGCAATGTTGTTGAATGTGTGTATTGGTATGTAATTTTCAAACTTTTCAGATTGGGTGTTGATGGAAATTCCAAATTTTTATATGTTAAACTCGGGTTTTTGGGCGACATGTATGTATGTATGTATGTGTGTGTGTATATATATATATATATATATATATATATATATATATATATATATATATATAATGGTGTACGTATACATTTTATATAAAGATATGTAATTTAAAAAAAAATAATAAAAAAATAGATTTTCAGGTTTCAAATATATGGATATGGGTTTTTCGCATTGTATGAAGGAATTTCATATTTGGACCTAATTAGAATTTTCCTTAACTTAAATTTGGTTTATTTGAGAATTTTAGAAATTTGGAAAGTGGTATAAACGTAAATAAATTCCTAAAATTTTTAGTATGTATATATATATAAAATTTTGAAGTTTGGAGATATGTTGGCTATAAGATTTGAGAAATTGTTGAAACTTGTGGGGGTGATCTTATAACCTTAAGTTAAACCATGTAAATTTGAGTTAGTTTGAATTAAGAGTTGGAATGACCTTCTAATGTACATTGGAATTGATTGCGTGATTCGTATTTAGTGTTTAATGTAATGGTCATAGCGTGAGGCCATATTCTTGATTTAAAAGTTACTCCTTATTAATGAGTGGAAATAATTAGGAATTTTTGGGCATATTGACGTCACGGGTATCCGAGACTTTTCCACCTGCAAGTCCAGAAACGGTAAATATTAAGGTGAACAAGTAAGTAAACTTCCCCCTATTTTCATCAAAGTTGAATGTAAATGTGAAAGTTATGTGTAAATGACTGTCTTGCAACTTAATTCCTTTGATGAATTTCATTTACTTTGTGAAAGTATATGTTATTATGAAGAATGTTCAAGCATGCACATTATCATGTCATTGCATCATCAAGCATGCATTGACATTGAAATTGGGAAGTGAAATGTTTTTAAATGAAAGAAATGTGTCAAGGTGCAAGTTTGTTCAAAAGTTACGTATCCCAAGTTTTTAAAGAAAGAATGGGTGTACTTCTAGTTCATGAAAGTTGCGAGTAGGAAATGGGGCGCGGGGGACCGGCGTACCCGAATTAAGTCGCTTTGCGACGGAATGTTCAACCGTTTACGGTGGACTGTTAAACCGCTTTGCGGTGGGAATGTGAATGTTAAACCGCTTTGCGGTGGGAAAGTGAATGTTAAACCGCTTTGCGGTGGAAATGTGAATGTAATCTGGTTCCAAATAAGTAATTGCCCACTGTATTCTGATTGACTAGAAGTTACACCAAGTGAGCTCACGATGGAAATGAAGTGAAAGTTTTGAAATGTCAAGTGAAAGTTTGAAAAGTTTGAATGTTTTGGAAAGTAAAGTAAATGGGGATACATATATGGAATTTTTAAAGCATTCATGTCATAAGCATGCATTCATGCATACAGTTTACTTACTGAGCTTTAGCTCACCCCAATCCCTCCCCATATTACAGGTGATGAAAGTTAGATGATCCGAGGAGAACACTTGGCGGCTGACTCCGACAGTACCCATCGTCGCATTAATTAATAAAGTTAAATTTATTCAAGTTATTTTTAGTTAAATTAGAATTTATTTAAGTTCTAAGTAATTATTTCTTAATTCAGTTATTTTGATAATTGTTTCTATTGAAATTAGTTTAAATAAGTTATGGTATTTCCCTGTGATTAGTTTTTATCATGTTTTCACGAGTTTATAAATTTATACTTCAAGTTATTTTGTTGAGGAGTTTGGGGAATTAATGTTGAAGTTGAATTTTGGAATTGTGGTCGGATGTGGATTGTTGGGTTGAATGAGTTGAGAATTGTATTTGTAAAATGGTTTTGATGTCCCTCTACAGGTTGGCTATGTCCAATTTATAGAGGAGACTCTGTCGAAATTTCTGTAAAATTTGATAGTAGATAAATGAACATTTTGATTGTGTAAACGATTTAAATTCCGCATGGTTTTAAATGATTTATTTCCGCATTAAAAGGAAAAGGAAAGTTAACACCTAGGTTTAAGGTTTGAAACTTGGGGTGTTACAGAGATACTCTAAGCATTCCATTAGTTATGTATCAACGTTCCAACAAAAACACTTGTATGCATCAAAAACCCCAGGTTCAGCTGGGTAAATGTATTAAAAAGGGACAAATTTTAGTAGCTGGTGATCATTTATACCGATACTGAAAAGATCCTTTTCTCAGGTAATGGAGATACTCCAAGCATTCCATTAGTTATGTATCAACGTTCCAACAAAAATACTTGTATGCATCAAAAACCCCAGGTTCAGCAGGGTAAATGTATTAAAAAGGGACAAATAATAGCAGCAACCTGAGAAAAGGATCTTTTCAGTATTGGTATAAATGATCTTTCCCTCACGTTCGGCTATAGCAAGAGCCCCTGAATCTAGAGTTGCTTTTCGTTCCAACCCAGTTCCAACAATGCATTTCTTGGGCCGAGAAAGCGGAACTGCTTGACGTTACATATTAGAACTCATTAAAGCCCTATACGAATCATTATGTTCAATAAAAGGAATGAGGGAAGCTCCAAC